>CM051234.1:596220776-597420776 GCA_027917425.1 Gastrophryne carolinensis
CCGTGGCGGAGTTATTTAAAGTGGTACACAACGTCTTTTATTTCCTGCCCCCCTGTGGCCATCGGATTCCAGGGCCGGCTCAATTTTGGACCTATTCAACGCTGTTTTATCTTCTTGGTTTGTGAGTGTATTTCCTTTTTATTAATTAAATACTTGAATGATATGGAATTACACTAGATTTGGTCTTGTTTTTCTGTATATATTTCGTTGGAACCTGGATTTGCATACTTTGTGGCGAGTTAGCACCTTAAAGGGGAATCTGCCTGGAATTGATTGCAGTCACTGTTTGCATTCACTGAATCCTACTTTGTAGCTGGTAAGCATTTGCATTGTTGGTGGAGCATTGGACTCAATCATGATTCACTGTGGAGTGCACATGCTGTGGGACTTTGATCTTATTCACCGCCCAGCTTTGGTGCTCTGTATAAAATCTATAAATAATTTTTAATGAGTGCTAATAAAATGTACTAATTTTAAGGCAATGGTAGTGGATACCTTGGGTTTGGGGACTAGCCCAGGTCCCATTGTTTGGTTGCTTGTTACTACATTTTCCAGGCAAAAGAAAAAAAATGCTATACTCACCTTTTTCCCCATGCAGACCATTGCTTCTAGTCCGGGGCTCCAGCTCTTACTAGATTGCTGGATCCATGCCTCGCTCCGCCTGGCCTGATTGCGCATCTCTTCTGTGTTCCATGATGGGGAGATGCCCCCGAGCCATTAGTCATTGTTCACTGTGAGCTAGCACGCCCCCTTCATTCACAGCAACGGAAAGGGGTGTGCGAAGACCTAACACGCCTCTTTCTGTTGTAGAGTGAGTATAGCTTTTTTTTTCTTCTACCCAAAACATTTACTATAAAAATGTGACAAATTATTTTTTAAAGTTACATCTTGTTTTTCACAGACAATGGACATTTTTTATATTTTTTTTTAATGGACAAAATAATGGGTATAAATGAGCTTTCCTGTACAGATGGCGATATATAGATGTTTTACTGACTTTACGGTAAATGGAGGATCCTCTTTCCATCTAAAATAGGGGGCTTTTTTCAGTTGCACATCTCCCTTTACTGCAGCTGCTTCCCAGCAACTGTATCTAACCTAAACAGAGGCATATTTGAGCAAAACTATTATTTGACTTAATACAATTAGTTTCTGCCTTTACTGTTAGAACTTGTCATTCAAGTGGGATCTGATTGTTCATTTCCTGAAGCTGCAAATGTGCTGACCCTCAACATGAGCTTGGTCCTCCTGCTTAGTACAGCTTATGTGATCCATTTCCTCTTCTCCAAAAGTAAAGGTTACATTTTTAGGTGGAGGTCTAAGACGCCTTGTAATCTTCACCATGCCTGGATTCATGGTTGTGGCACGCTCTTGGTGGCTTACTCATGACCTTAAGGTTAGCAGACCTACTTTCTGACTTGCTTTAAACCAGACCTTCACCATGATTTAATGAAAAGCCCAAACCCTTAAAAAACTTTTTAGTCACATATTATTCTTTCCCCCACTGGGCTGCAACTCTGTTCAGGACTCTAGGATATGGGTGCCGTCATCTTGACTCAGAAGCATCACACTTACTGAGGAGAGGAGAGCGGGATAAAGTACAGAGGGGCGGGCTATAGCTGTGCTTTGCACAGAGCAGAACTGGGGTCAAGAAAAGGACAGCAATCCCAGAATGCACAGCGGTATAGTCAGCAAACACTTCCTTTTTGCAGGCTGCCTGATGCTCCATGAGTTGCCATCTTGGATGTTTAAAGGCTCATAACATGCAGTAGATGCAGGTAGGATAATATTTAATGTGGGCAATCTGTATGTACAGGGTGTGGGAAACATATAAGATAGGCTCTTATTCAGGGTGAAGGTCTGCTTTAACTTTTTTATCACTCATCTCTAGATATTACCAAGACGTGACCAATGAAAACTTCCTCTTCACATTCTAGTCTTAAGGACTTCTCACTTACCTCTTGTCTTCTCGTTAAGTGTCTTCTTCGAGCTATTCTTTTCTTTTCAAATCAATTCAACTTCAAGAACTTCAAAAGCACCCTCAGGCTAATCACCACAATGCAAAGGTCTAGACACACTGATTGCATTTCCAAGGGCTGCATTACATTGTCTTTACCATTAAGGCCTAAAACTATACTAGGTAACTTTTAATCCCCATGACTGGAAAGAACCCCCCTTTGCTACCTATATATAGTGTCCACAAGCCTCCCTGGCTGCTGGTGGTCATATAGGATGTGCTCACATTATATCCTATAGAGTCAGGAATAGAGTGAGTAATCCCGCTCAAATTTGGTGGCCTGTCAGACCTTTTAGAATGCATTGCACTACAACACTTCCGATATAAACCTCATTAAGATAATGAAGGCTCCGATCAATGGCGGAGTGGGACCAAAAATCAGGCCGGCCAGTCCACGAGTAACCCCTTCAAGTGGACAAAAACCCACCCTGGAGTCTATGGGACGGCAGGAATATTCGCTCCCTTGGGGCATCCAGATTTAGGGCGTCCCACTGTGTGAAACCCCCCAGGTCACCTGAAAATGTACCTTCTTTCGCAGTCCAACAGCGCAAGCACGAGCAGCGGCCACATCCCGGCTATCCCTCTAGCAGGACGCGAGCCATTTACAAATGCCTGGTGCAGGCACACTCCCTGTTAAAGGATAGGGGGGGGGGATGTGGGCACCAGCGCACTTAGATCCGCTTGCCTTAGACAAGGATGACTGGATGAGAGGCTGCGCTTGTGCCATAGGACCTGGGAAGGGTGAGTGAGATTGGGCGACCTGAGGGGATGCCTCGAGGGCAAGGTCCAATACCCAGGATAGTCAAAATCCTGGGTTTTGGTCCACTTTAAATGGCAATTCCACTTTCAATGGTATTTTTAAAAGTTTCCATTATCGTGTGCCAATATCATGTGGTTAACATGCTGAGATTATCTGTTTATCTGTTTTTTGAGCTTATCCGATTTTATTCTTTTTTATGTGTTTGCAACTCTGTGTTCAGATCAGAGATTGACAGATTTAACCCCATCTGCACTAATTCAACCTATTCAGATAGGGGGGGGGGTACAGTCTTGTGTTCCAGTAGCTAAAAGGAGTACTGGCATGGGAATTGTAGTCAGAAACATCAGACACCCGATGTGGTCAACTTGGTGGTACGGAAGCTTTAGTATTGTAGGTCAGATAATGTGACAGGGGTGGGGATGGCCCCCACATGATTTAAGGCTATAGCATTGGGGACAGAACATGGACTATAGTTTCTTAGCTAGGAGCGCACAGTGAGGCCAGGTACAGACACACCAGGAGGGAGTCTAGAGAGGCACATTTTGAATTTTCCTATGGTCAGTCTGTCTCTGATGTCCCTGCATTCTGCTGCATTGGAAAACACATGGATGTCTTAAATCCCAACTCTAGGCACAAGAGGAACTGCTAAATAGTTTTTCATGGATGAGAAGGTAGTGATTGGCTAGTCATCTCTGATGACATCGTGGGTTGATGAAAGGCGTGTCAGGTGGTTGCACACTTTGTATTTGTTAATACAATAAATGCATCATTTTTTATTTTCATCTATGGGTGCCATGTGGGACGGAGTGTTTGATGGTACCTACAGAGATCAACATTTTAGGTGTCAGTTGGAATAACACCCTTCACTACATTTTGTTAATTGTTATGTTTTTATTGCTGTTTTCCGCTGGTTATCTTTACATTGATCAGTATTGAAAGTTCAATGATTCTAAAAGATTAAAATAAATAAAATCATTTAAAATGTTAATGTATGCAACTAGAAAGAAAACACCCTCTAAAACTGGGCAGTTTTGGGTCATTATTAGCCAAGAGTTACAGAAGAAAACATTCTTTGAGCAGTCACAGTAGATCAGTTCCAACGTGACCAGACAGTGGAGAAGCAAATTTAATTTTGGGACATATCATTAGAGGGGTAACAAGCAGAAGGAAGGAGATCTTTCAAGTTAGATCCAGGTTCAGACCTTTTCTGCTGTCAGACATCTGAAATCCTTGGTAAAACATCTTTCAGAGGAGACCTGGCTAGGCCACAATACAAGTCACACACTTTCCCCCCTTCCCTCCTTGAACTGCAGGTTATGGCATAAGCGACACAATGTTCTTTTCCTGATCCTCACAATAGCAGCATTGTTCTTCAGATCTACTCAGATCTATCAACAGTTCCCCCCCCATAATTAATGTGATTGCTGGGCCCCTGGACAAAGGCAACTAGACTCTCTATAGGAAAGGCAACTAGACTATATAGGAAACTAAAGTTCAAACTAGGGGCCCAGTCATCACAATATAGGTTATGGGTTGGGGGGCTGGCACAATATAGGCTGTAATTGGTCTGAGTGGCTGCCACACCTCTTTGAATCTTTTGAATTTGAGCAAGAACATGGGGTGGGGGCTCTCGAGCTATATGAGGCAGTCTTTTAACCCTTCCCCCATGTGCTGCACACGAGGTATAGGGCAACCTCAGGTAAGGTGCTTTCACTTCATCCATTGCATTGTGTGTCTCAAACGTGGCTCTCACAGATTAGAGTTAGAACTGCACCTACACAGAGGCACTGTGGTGTTTGATGCTGCAGTTTTAACATACCTCTGCAGATGTGTGCCAGCCGAGACCTCTGTTTTTAACCAGATTTTATAGATGGATTAAAGGATTGGCTGCTGGCTAACAGGGTTGAGACAGATGGTACACAGGAACAATACGAGAACAGACTGGGTGCATGAACAGACCAGAATGCAGGAACAGGACTAGAGTCAGAAATATGACTGGAAAAAGCAACATGGCTGGACAAAACCATATGCAGAAGCTTGGCTTGATGCAGGAATAAGGCTAAATGCAGAAAAATGGTTGGACAAAGAAACTGGATTGGAAACAGAAATGTAACCAGTTGCAGAAACATGGTTGAATGAATGAACATTCTTTATTCAGGGAAAAGGCCGGATTCCAGAACTGGTTACTGGATCACTGGATGCAGGAATATGACTAGACACAACAACGGTGCTGGATGCAGAGTAAAGCTGGACACAGAATACAGCTTGATGCAGGAACATGGCTGGACACAGAAACAAGGATGCATGCAGGAACATGGCTGGATGTAGGAATAAGGCTAGACACGGCTTGATGCAAAAACTTGGCTGATCGCTGAAATGCGGCTGGACACAGATATACAACAAGATGCAGGAAACATGGGTGGAAGAAGGAATATGGATAGACACAGAATCATGGCAAGATGCAGGAACATGACTGGATGCAGGAATATGGCTGGACACAGAACAAAGCCAGATGCAGGACCTTGGCTGGATGCAGGAATACCTCTGAACAAAAGCATATGGCAGTAGACAAAAATGCAGCCAGGTGTGGAAACATGGCTGGATGCAGGAAAATGGCATATCAAAGGGAAATGGCTGGACACAGAAACACAGTCAGATGTGTAAACATTGCTGCATGCAGGACTATGTATAGGCATAGAACCATGTCTAGATGCATAAATAAAGCTGAATAAAAGGATATGGCTGGACAAAGAAAGGCAGCCAGATATGGAAATATCTCTGGATGTAGGAATAAAGCTGGATACAGATACATGGCTAGATGCAGGATCATGGCTGGATGTAGGAATTAAGTTGGACACAGATACAGGCTAGATACAGGAACATAGCTGGATGCAGGAATATGGCTGGACCTAGAAACATGGTTGGGCATTAGAACTGCCCACACCAGCACATTTGGGGTCGGGGGATGTGATGTGTGGCTGTCCAGCACACTAGGAGTATCCCAAAGGCATTTGCTGCTGCACACATCCTCTGATGACTTGCCACTGGAAGAAGTGAGCTGAGTATTTTTGACATTTTGAGTTTTCAAATTCTACAGACACTCACATCAAATGGAACTCAGGGGGAAAAGTTATTCTTTACGTTGCATTTTTGGACTGAAGGACTATTGTTTTCCAAGTGGTGCTGGGAACTTTCAGACCTCTGCTCAGGTTCATGGCATATAGATATAACTGTCAGTAAAATAAAGAGAATTGATTGACCACTGTACAATATATAACATTCCATTATATATATATATATATATATATATATATATATATATATATATACACACACAACTATTTCTTCATCAAATCAGTGACAGACAGACACAAAATTCCAAAACCCTTATCTGCGTTGTGTCTAGGTTAAATATAAACAGTAGTTGAGTATCATTTTGTCATTGAAGTCTCCTCGGTGTGTTACAATGATTAATGTTTCCTCCCTCTATGGTAAATCCATAAGAAAAAAAAACAAGGACACGTTAAAAGTGATGGTAGCAGGAGGTCAGACATTTGGAAATGACATACTTTATCCTCAGGTATCTCGTACCTCCTGAAATTATCAAGGAATTTGCAAGGTTCAAAAGACAATGTGCTTGGGTTAGCTAAATTTACAGCCGGGGTGTTGGATGACATAGTGCCTCTTTTTTCTCGTTCTAAGGTTCACTCAAAAGTCTTCAGTTGTCTGTCATCAGGACAAAGTAAGATGCCGAAAATGCAAAGCTGTTAGGAATGTGTTGATGAAGAGGACACTCTAGAAGTTCCAATATACTTGTCTACAAAGTGAGTGTGAAAAAGAAGCTTGAGAGGTTGCAGAAATATTAATTCTACTTGAAGAAGGTTTAGGAGGCTCTTGCCATTCACTTGAAGGGGATCTTGGTGCTGAAAGTGGGCTCTTCAACATTTCACTGTGTGCTGGGGGTCCAGGTTCTAAACTGTCCTTTTTCCTGGGTCTTTTCTATTAGCAAGTTAAATTGATGAACTGGTACTTGCAATTACTTAAACTCTTCTCATGGTTAGATATCCAAGCAGAATTGGAGGAGAAAAGAAAAATGTTAGTTGACAATTGGTTGATTACACAATGTGCTATTGTTATAGAGCAGGTGGTTCCAAACTTTTTTTCACCAAGTAGAACTTTCCATTTTCTAATTATCTCAAGTATTACCTTGATGGTACATATGGGATGTCACTCAACCAGTTTCTAGGTAAAACAGAGCTCAGTGAGGGAAGGAAAAAAATCTGACCCCTCTTCACCCATCCTATGGTGCTACTGCTGTCACATACTGGTATGTGCCATGCTGTGCCAAGCAATCAGTGCACTCTTTCCATGATTGGGCACAGTAAAGGGGAATGAGGGGGCCTGTTGTATGGCCTGAGCGACTAATAGTGGCTCTGACTCATCTGCAGAGGACAGGATGGCTTGGATAAAGACGCCCCAATGGCCTTGGGGCCCTGCTCGCCCTCCGCTAGAAACTATAGTAAAACACACAGGAACCCCTGATTATAGGTTTATAAATATTCTTCAAGTATGTAGAGAGAGTATAGGCAGGTGGTTGGAACAGGATGCCAAATGAAGCTGGAAACAGGATGCTCAACTAAATTCTGGAACAGGAAAAAGACTGTACACAAGATGTTTGGATGGATGTTTAACATAAGAGCAGGCTTTATTCAGGAACACAATAGGTCCAGGGAGAGTTTGTGTAGAAACACAGCTAGGTGCAATGACATAGTTAGAAGGAATACAGCATAGAGCTGGACAAGGGAACATGGCTGGATGCAGGAATACTGTTGGACCTAATAAAATGGTTGGGCATTGGCACTCTGTTTCAGGCAGACACTGTAGAGAACAAACTGTAGCAGCACCTGATTAAGTCCTTGATATAAATTATGCACACCAGCATATTTGAGGGCCATGATTGGCTCCCTATCACAGCATTTCACACCACATCAAGTGCATAACGAGAGTTCACTTAGCAGAAAAGCCATGAGTTTTAACGTTGACAAGAGGACTTCTACTGCCCTAAACAGTCTTCAGCTGCAGTTTGCATGGCCAACCTGTTATATTCCTCTCACTGCAATTGCTTTAAAGCCTCTGGAGCAACTTATATTGCTTTTTCAGGAGGCTACTTCCACCAGTTGGGAATTGGTTATGGAAGCTGGTTAGTCCCATGACCGGTTCCTTTTTTAAGTGGGAGCAGTTTGAAAAGACAGTCTGCACAGTGACACTTGGACGCTCAGTTATTTTTGGATTACCTTTAGATCCATCTACTGCATGTATGTACACCATATGTGAACATCCCTTCCCCCTCTGAGCCTCTTTCACTGATGATGGTCATCACTTTC
Source organism: Gastrophryne carolinensis (assembly GCA_027917425.1). Lineage (NCBI taxonomy): Eukaryota > Metazoa > Chordata > Amphibia > Anura > Microhylidae > Gastrophryne > Gastrophryne carolinensis. The sequence goes on from CM051234.1 coordinate 596,228,938, forward strand.
CCCTAGTTCATATGGTTTGCTGGCCCCGAGCACTAAAACAATGTTACAAACTAAAGTGAGTTCCCCAAGGCACAGTGGGCCCTGGAATCTTCCCAGGTGTTGCTGACTTTGTTTGGCCTTTGTGGATTAGCTACCTGGGCAGGTACTGTGGTTCTTGGTTCATGGTATTCCCTTCCACCCCACTACCACTAAGCATATGTTATATACCCTTCACAGGCCTACTACTTACTCCCCTGAGTGGCTCCCTGTTCTCTTCCTTCCCATTTTTACACCCGATTGTATGTAGCCAACCTGTCTATGTGACATACTTGGCAACCAATAAAGATTCAAATTCAGATCAGGATTTAAAGAATGGAGTTTCTCCACCTTCTGTGAGCACCACGTAGGTTGCTTGGATTTCATATGATACTACCGCACTGGAAAACTTCTGCACAGGGAAGTACATCTACAGGGTAAAGGTAGAGAGGAAAGGTTGGGTCACAAATATTATGTACTGAGCATGGTGGCAAGTGCTTTGAAAGTTTGCATAAAGTGGACAAAAGGGTCCCCTTGATTCCTTAGACTAAGACTTTAGGACGGTCAGATTCCCTACTTGTGGAACATCTTGGGGATTTGGGATGCCCCAATGAATAAAAACCACCAGATGGCCACCAGAATCATCCCTGCAGCTTAGCATGCAGCGGAAAGCAAACAGCTCTCCTTTCATTCAGATATTCTAGCCAATTATTCATATGCTTAGCTAGGAAACCAGACTGGAGGAATGCTGTGTTATTGCGGGCATGGCAAGATCCATGAGATTGGGTTTTGGTTCACTTTAGGCAGGATGGAGGATTTCATGAAGGCTGGGGGGGGGGGGGCTGGAGAGTGGTGTATCGCATGAATAAAAGCGTTGCAGACGAGTGGATTTCGCGCGTGATAGAGAAATGACCTATCAGACAATAACAAAAACAATTAATTATGCCAACAATTTCATTTAATCAAATATTGTCAAAATATATAAATAATATTCCCCAATAATCAAAAAAAAATATAGATAATTTAGAAGATTATCTGTTTCACAACAACCATCAGTTTATATAGTGTAATAATCTTTGACATTATAATGTGCCCATGCACTATTCATTAATATTAATCCTAGCCCAGTACATTATAAATGACCCATACAATGAAATAAACATGCATATCCCATAAGTAAACTCATTAACACTTATGTGGACCCACATGAAAAACGTATGTCTGCCATTGGATCATTCATCATTATTCATCAAGTGTGTCACTTCATTCAAGTGCACAATGATTCAGTTCATCTTAGGCCCTTATTTATGAAGGGATAGCGACAGGTAGCGACTGGTGAGCGGCCGGTAATGACGGGCCCCGCCACGAGAACGCCGGCTCCCCACCACAATCACACATTTATCAAGCCGATCCTGCTTAGCGACTGAGATAGCGCCATATAGCCACTCATTCATCATTATTCCAGCCTCACCCCACAGCGCCAGCGTCCGACCTTGAACAGCGACAGGTATGACCTCTCGCTACCTGGCGCTCTCCAATGCATTTCAATGGAACAATCTTTAAATGATCTGCTTTTTTCTGTACCCTTGAATGCAGCATGATTGGCGTTTGCAATAGGAGATGCTTAGGGCCAAAGAGCGGCCAGACAATGACTAAGGATGTTATTTAAAAAGTGATAGCGGCAGGTAGCGCCTTGTAGTGGCAGGTAGCGTCTGGTGAACGCCGCGCGCTGTACGCAAAACCACATTTAAGAAATCAAATCCGGTGAGCGACTCTCCCATACATTTTAATGGCCGTTCATTTGCTTCTGTTTAAACAAGGTGTTTGACATTTTTTATTTATTTATTTTTTGCTCAAATCATTGTGTGACCTCCTGGCAGCAAACAAACATTTTGATTTACTTTTTGTGACTTATCATTTTATGCAGAATTGTCATTACAGGTCTGGCACTAGTGTTAATGTGTTAAATGTGTTAATGTTACAATGTGTTCACAAACAGAATTTAATCACACAGCATCTGGCGCTCTATGCTACAGCGCCCAGCTTTAGAGCTCCGACGTTGTGTGTCTGTCCTTTCTTGATAAGTATGGTGTGGAGCGCCCAGAGTCGGTCACACTGAGCTTGCTGCAACGCTGTACTGGTGTTAGAGCGCCCAACATACATCACATTCATCAATGCCGGAAGGTTACTACAGCGACTGAGGCGCTCTAAGCGCCACTATACAGACGCTCATCCTGGCGTTAGTAATGAATCAGTCTCCACGTAGCAAATAAGAGCAGTGATGGGGAAGAGAAGGTGAGAGATAGGACATGGAATGTTATGGAGCTCAGGACACAACTCAGGTAGAAAAGGAGTGGGGAGAGGGTGCTTGGCCACTAAGGGGTGGATTCAGAGCCAGGTGAGGAAACTCAATCCTTTTTTGGGAGAGAAAATTGCCGTTGACTTTAATTGTCTACCTTGGTGCTGAATCAGAGCCAGGTGAAAATGTACACCTGGTTGGCAAATCAGCCCTAAGGTAGCCAATGAAAGTGAATGGTAGATTTCTCTCCTAAAAAAGGAGTGAGAAAGTCATGTAAAATAACCATGATGTTCCTGCACCAGTAACATTCTCATGTTAGCAGTTTGGGAATTCATGTCCTGTCCCATGCCAAGTCTTTGCCCCCTAGAAAAAAATTCACTGTGCTTCACTGGGCAGTTAGGCACCTCGCATACACAGGAGCAGGGCAGATAACTGAGGTGGAGGCTTCTGGGCACAAAATCTGGTGAAGGCCCCAGATACACATCTTTTTCCTTTAAAATAATAATCCAGCCAAGTATCTGATTGGTGGTTGTCTGGCACCCACCTACTTACTGATCGAGTCCCTTGTGCCCCCCTTGTGCGGGTGTGTGCTGCTCGGGTCCTGCTTTGCCATTCTGGGTGGGGGGGGGTAGTCACCCAGCTGGTCCAGCAGAAAACAGTTCCCTGCATTGAGCTGCCAGCGGCTGTGCTTGGTGGCTTATGTGCAGTGACAGCTCTGCACCCATCACTGTGGTGTTGCTGCTTTGCTGCTCCAGACTCTCCGTCTTGTGATGGATTTGGCTGCAGGTTTGCAAAAACAAAAAAAGTCTTGCCCAGGCTCAGAGGGCCCCCACTGTCGCCCATAGCTTTGTTGCCGGCCCCACGGCCCATCAGACAGAAGACTGAAAAGCCTCCTGGAGCAGACCATAACCCAAAGGTTGGTGTAGGCCCCCTTTGCATGGCAAGTAGTGGAGGCCCCGGGGCGCCCCTCATAACCAGTGGAGAGACATGGCCTGGCCACACATTGTGCACTTGATATAGAAGCGAAAGTCCATAGGGAGGTGTATTGTACAATTCCCTGCTGTGATGGGGACAGTTACTGTCTGTCTGGTGGTCATGTCCACAATGTGGCCTGCTGAAAGGTGAGTACAGTCCTGCTTCTGGACCTTACCTGGAGAACATCTGCCAGGATGAGGATTTAGCATCTTGATCTGTGTCTCCCCCGTCAGCACAGCACAGATGTGGGAATTTCAGGAGCCGTGACCTGGAGATAGCCTGCAGCTAGGCTCATACTCCCATCAGGGGGGAACACCAGCTGCCCCGTAGACTCCATGCCCCCAGGAACTCATGCCATCTGTCTGTGGGTGCAGCTCCTGAATATTCCTCTAATGTCTTAGGCCCTTATTTAAGAAGGGATAGCGTCAGGTAGTGGCTGGTTAATGAGAGGTAGCGACTGGTGAACGCCATGTAGCGTCAGATTCATCATTTTCACAGCCTCAGTGAGCAGCACCAGCGTTCAGCCTTGCACGGCGCCAGGTATGACCTCTCGCTACTTGTCGCTCTCCTATACATTTAAATGGACGATTCTTTTCTTCTCTTTAAACGGGGTTTTTGTTTTTTTTTCCAAAAATCACAAATAATTCTGTGACCTCTTCTGGCATTGAAATAGCAGTTTTTCCCAAATTTTTTAATTTTTCATATATTTCTTCAGAAATGACATTACAGGTCTGCCATTAAAGTGTTCATGTTACAATGTTTCTACAATGTAATTCCATATGTTTTCGCTTTGTTACTAGTGGATAGATGCTGAAAAACACACTTTAAACACACGGCCTCCTGCGCTCTGGACTTCGAACAAGCATTTTTCAGCGCCAGAGATTTGTGAGGCTGTTTTTTTTGCTGAATATGGTGTGAGTCGGTCTCTATGAGCAGTCGCTAACATGCGCTCCCATACAGCGCCGTACTGGTCAAATCGCGACTCCTCAGAATGTATTTAACATTACTGAACAGCGACTGAGTTGCTATGAACTAGCGACCCACGGCTGAGCACAGTGACTACTAGCGGGTGCTCTGAAAATGCCTCATCTGTCGCTACCTGGCGTTAGTGATGAATCAGCCTGTTAGTCTTCTTCATTCTCTACAATGTGATATCTAGTGTGTGTACAGGAGCCACAGTAGCTCTGCATGCGGCGCAGCCTTCATCCATAATGTGCTGAGAGTGATTGATAAAAACCTTAAAGCACCACAAGTGCGGTTTAGAGAATGACAGAGCATCGCTAGCGGAGACATATGTCCGGGTAAGAGGATCCTCTTCTGCCTGTGTATCCCATATCACTGCTACAGGCCCATCTGCCAGGGCTTCCCGGGGCCACAGGATATCGCCACAAGGCAACGGCATACTTAACCAGCTCATCATTCAAGCAGCACAAAATGAAGCGCAGACATCAGCGTCTCACAATAACACAACAAGCGGGGAACTGCTTCCTGAAGAAAGAGACAAATACCTTCATCACAGGAGGGCAGTAATGTTAAATACAAGGTGACAAGTTGCTATTTGACAGGTTCCGCGATGTATGGGTGCGCATGATAGCGACTGGACAGAGAGTCCGGCTTCCACCATATTCATCAAAAAATCACGCTCAAAAAATTCAAGCGCTGCTAAATGCATGTTTAAACCCCAGAGCGCTGACGGCGATGTGTTAAAAGTAGTTTTTTAACCCCCAAACAACCATATTTTTGGAAACCAAAAAAAAGAAAAAAAAAAATGAATAAAAGACCTGAAATATCAATTCTGCACAATTTATTTATTTATTTTTTTTTTACCTTAAAAAAATTATCTAACATGGCAGAAGTGGTCACAGAATTTTTCGCATTGAAAAAAAAAACATTAATAACAATTAATTATTAATATTTAAAGATTGTTCCATTGCAATGCATTGGAGAGCGCCAGGTGGCGAGAGGTCATACCTGTCGCTGTTCAAGGTCGGACGCTGGCGCTGTGGGCTGAGGCTGGAATAATGATGAATGAGTCGCTATCTGGCGCTATCTCAGTCGCTAAGCAGGATTGGCTTGATAAATGTGTGATTGTGGTGGGGAGCCGGCGTTCTCGTGGCGGGGCCCGCCATTACCGGCCGCTCACCAGTCGCTACCTGTCGCTATTCCTTCATAAATAAGGGCCTTAGTTATACTTTGAAATGGATATTGTAGTGCGGCTGTAATTCATAGTGAGATAAAGCGGTCTGAACTGGGAGACCGCAAATCCAAATGACAGTGTGTGTTTGCCCCTTTGGGGCCCCTTCTCACCCAGCCAGCACCAATAGCCAATAACCTTGAGCTGTGCGGCCCTTCCAATATATAGTAGAATGACATAGTCATGGCAGACTACTCTCACCGGAGAAGTGCCCACGCATGCACTGCTGGAATGAGGAGGAGGTGAGTCAATAGCGGCGTTCTGGGGGGTTTCACAAAATGGGGCATCCCAATTGGGGGAAAGCCAGTGGCTGGCCCTGGAATCTTAGGGAATCTTAGGGTTTTGTTCCGCTTTAACCAAATCTGAGCGGCAACTTTACTAGGGGCCTTATTTATGAAGGAATAGCGTCAGGTAGCGCCTTGTTAATGAGAGGTAGCGACAGGTGAATGCCGGACACGGCACGCAATTACACATTTATCAAGCAGAATCTGTTGAGCTACTGGGATAGCGCCATGTAGTGTGTGATTCATCATTTTCACAGCCTCAGCGAACAGCGCCGGCATTCAGCCAGGTATGACCTCTCGCTACCTGTCGCTCTACCATACATTTCAATGGACGAACCTTTTTTTCTCTTTTAACTGTTTTTTTTTTTTTTTTTTTTAAATCTCAAATAATGTTGTGACTCTTTATGGCATTGAAAATGCATTTTTTTTAAAAATTGTTCATGTTTTATATATTTCTTCAGAAATTACATTACAGGTCTGGCATTAATGTGTTCATGTTACAATGTAATAACAATGTAATTCCATATGTTGTCGCTTTGTTACTAGTGGATAGATGCTGAAAAACAGACTTTAAACACACCGCCTCCGGCACGCTGGGCATCAGAGAAGCATTTTTCTGCACCGGAGTTTTGTGAGGCTGATTTCTTACTGAATATGTTGTGCGTCAGTCGCACTGACCAGTCGCTAACATGCGCTCCCATACAGCGCTGTACTGGTCAAGTAGCGACTCCTCACAATGTATTCATCATTGCTGCACAGCGACTGAGTCGCTAAGAACTAGCGACCCACGGCCGAGCACAGCGACTACTAGCGGGCGCTCTGAAAATGCCTGCTACAGACGCTCATCTGTCGCTACCTGGCGCTAGTGATGAATCAGCCTGCCCGTTGCTTTGTGGATGGATTTATATGCAGAGAAATATGTCAGTGTTGGATGAATGAGACAAATACCTGTGACTGTCAGATAAAGAATATAATACAAGTGTGAAAGTCACTGATTTATTTTCAAGCAGGTATATAATATACAGATAGATATAGACATATATAGATACATATAAGCGACAGCGTAATGCACATCACATGAGCTTTCCCTTTTTTTTATTTCCAGTTTAGCAGGTAGATAACCCGGCTTTTACCCCGACCACAACTTTTTTGACAGGCAGCCAGAAGTTTCCTTTTATTCATTCCATAAGCCTCACCCTAGACCTCCGCTTATGCTAAAGCTCCTGCCAGCCAGGATCTCTAATCCTTCACTTTAAATCTACTAACCAAGCGCTGTAAGGGACTTGTTTTCCTTCCAACATGGCTGGCAGGCCTGCCGAGGATATAACAAGCCTCCTATAGTGTGTGTTCCTTAGGGCATGTTATGTAATGAGAGGTCTATTAAAAGGAGAAAGTACTTGTGGGCTTTGAAGCAAGCATGTTGTAATGTAACAATAACAATAATATTAGTAATAATAATAATAATAATAATAGTGATAATAACAACAATAATAATAATAACAGTAATAATAATAATAATAATAATAATTATTATTATTATTACTAGTAATAATAATAATAACAACAACAACTACAACAACAATAACAACAACAACAACAATTATTATTATTATTATTGTTATTATTAATAATAATAATAATAATAATAATAATAATAATAATAATAATAATAATAATAATTTGGTATTAAAGCAGAATAAACCCGAGAATTTGACTTTCCCATTCACAACGAGAGACGTTTGCTGAATGACGGGGAGGCCGATTCATTAATAGCGCCAGGTAGCGACAGATGAGCGACAGTAGCGTAATTTTCACAGCGCCCGCTAGTATTCGCTGTGCTTGGCCGTTGTTCGGCTGTTGACAGCGACTCAGTCGGTGTGCGGTAATGTTGAATACGGGGTTAGGAGTCGCTGTTTGACAGGTTCCGCGCTGTATGGGAGCGCATGACAGCGAACGGACATAGCGAACGGCTCCCAGCATATTCATTAACAAATCACGCTCCAAAAATTCTCGCGCTGTGAAATGCTTGTTTAAACCCCAGAGCGCTGGAGGCGATGTGTTAAAAGTAGTTTTTTAACCCCCAAACCACCATATTTTTGGCAACAAAAAAAAAAATTTTTTTTAAGAATTTAGAAATATGAATACAATAATATCAGACCTGTAATATCAATTCTGCACATTTTTTTTTTTTTTGCCTTAAAAAAATGATCTAACATGGCAGAAGTGGTCACAGAATTTTTCACATTGAAAAAAAAAAAAAAACATTAATAACAATTAATTATGAATATTTAAAGATTGTTCCATTGAAATGTATTGGAGAGCGGCAGGTAGCGAGAGGTCATACCTGTCACTGTTCAAGGTCGGACGCTGGCGCTGTGGGCTGAGGCTGGAATAATGATGAATGAGTCGCTATATGGCGCTATCTCAGTCGCTAAGCAGGATTGGCTTGATAAATGTGTGATTGTGGTGGGGAGCCGGCGTTCTCGTGGCGGGGCCTGTCATTACCGGCCGCTCACCAGTCATTACCTGTCGCTATTTCTTCATAAATAAGGGCCATAGTCATGGAGCACCAGTGCATGTGCCACTGGAGTGGGGAAAGGTGAGTGTTTTGGGCATCCGGGGGGGGGGGGGGGGGGGTTACACAGGCCCGATTTGGGATGCCTCAGGGGAAGGCCAGCAGCTTGCTTTTGAATCATTTAGATTCCAGGGTCAGGCCTGGTGGGTTTTTTTTCTATTTTAATAGTATTATTATTTATTTTTAGATATTTGATATGTATTTTATAGCATTATCCTCTTTTAGGCCCCCTTCACACCTGATTACTTGGCTACAATAGCGGGGCAATTGATGTCCGAGTGCTGCCCTTAACTACCTATGAGCCCATTCCTACCCATGTTGCGGCCAAAACGCCCGCAAATAGAGGGTAAACAGATGATCGATGATAGTGATAATCACTATTGCCGCTCATCGATTGGTGTGAATCCGGCCTTATAGTGCCATACACACTAATTACATACATTCAACTAGAAGAAGGAATGCATAGGGGGGTCATGCTAATTATATGGTGAAGCCAGTGCGACTTGCGGTGTGGATTATAACCTGCAACCCGGGGAGCTTTTTAGCGTTAAACACAAAAAAGTGCAAAAAAATTGTCCTACCCCTTTTCTCCCAAAAATGACCTGTACCTGTGATGGGGCATCTTTACAAGTTAGGTGCATCATTTTTCCAATGAGGTAAGGATATTTGTTTTTAAGCACCCTATGGACTATGCAGAAAAACATTGGTGAAATCTCTAGCATAGCCCATAGGGTGCTGTTATTTCCAAACTTACATCACTGGAAAAATAATGTACCTAAACTGTAAAAATGTGCCATCACACTTACATGGGATTTTTGGGAGAAAATTTAGGACAAGCACTTTTTTTGCACTTTTTTGTGTGTATTCACTAAAAAGCTCTCCGAGATGCAGGTTGCAATCCACACCGCAATGCACACTGGCTGCACCAAATATTTAGCATGACCACCATAGTGTTTGGAAAGAGCTGCAAGTGTGTTTGCACATGTGTCTGTGGGTGTGTAAGTATGCGCTTCGCTGTGTGTGTCTACAACTGAAGGTGTGTGCGCATGTGTGCCTGCGGGGATGTGCATGCGCATCTGGGGGTGTACATGCATGTGTACACCATTGACCCACAAATTCTCCATGGGAAAATGCTCTCACTGGGCATTTCACCAGGTTTATCTGGTTGGATTACTAACTTTCTCACGAACAGGACCCGGAGAGTCAAACTGGGCCCCTTTATTTCCTCATCCAGATCAACAAATATAGGTGCACCACAGGGATGTGTTCTATCTCCCCTTGTCTTTTCCATCTATACAAACAAATTCAAATCCTCAAACCCATCAATCAAGATCATCAAGTATGCAGATGATACCACCTTGGTAGGCCTCATCAACGACAATGATGAGTCTCCGTACTGAACACAAGTAAAAAACCTGGAATCCTGGTGCGAAGAGAACAACCTTATCCTGAACATCCAGAAAACGGTTGAACTCGTAGTTGACTTCAGACGCTCCAACCTAACGCATCATCCCATTTCCATTGGTAATGGAGAGGTCAATATCGCTACCAGCACAAAACTTCTCGGCACTGTGATCACGCAAGACTTGAAGTGGAGCAGGCAAGCTACCGTCATCTTGAAGAAGGCCCAACAGAGACTATACTTCTTGAGACAACTAGCAAGATACGGTATGTCTAAAAGGATCCTAAAGACCTTTTACAATGGTGCAATAGGCTCACTTCTGACCTCCTCCTTCACGGTCTGGTACAGCGGGGCTACAGCCAAGGACAAGAACAGGCTGAAGAGGATCACCAGGACTGCTGAGCGGATCATTGGATGCCCCTTACCATCCCTGGAGGAACAATTCATGAAAAGGATCTGCTCAAAGGCAAAAAAATCGCTGAGGACCCAACACACCCAGTTCATTCTTTTTTCAAACTCTTGCCCTCTGGCCGGAGGTACCTGGCTCTCTCGACCAGAACCTATAGGTACAAAAATAGCTTTTTTCCTCTAGCCGTTAAGGCGCTAAATAACCACCACTGATTAACCTGCCACGAACTTCCTGTCTCTACCATGTCACTAGTTACCAACAACATCATGTGTACATATGATAAAATGTTTAAAATGTATAATAAGTATAATATGTAAAAATGTTTAATTTTATATTTAAAGTTTAAGCTCTAAAGAAGTACCTCCGTTCCAAAAAGCATTCCTTGTATGTATCCTGTACTTACTTGGCGGTCAATAAAGTATTCGTATGTCTGGGGGTGTACACTAGGGATGAGCGAATCGATCCGGACGAACCCGGATTCGATCCGAATTTCAGGAAAAATTCGATTCGGATCGAATCCGAATTTCCCCGCGATTCGATCGCTCGAAGTTTTCCTTTAACATCCATTCATTTACATTACAGGCATTCTAAGATGGCGGACGGGACATGTCCAGACATCAACCCCGCGCCAGTGCAAGCTGGGACAGTCACATGCAGCCTATCAGCAGCCAGCAAGCCCGGTGACGTCACAGCGGTATTTAAGGCCGGCCATCTTGCTTTCCAGCATCATTTCTCTATTGCATTCGTGAGAGACAGAACGCTGTGTAGCTGAGGGAGAGACAGACAGTTAGACAGGCAGGGACAGACAGGGACAGGCTGGAGACAGGCAGGAGACAGACAGGAGACAGACAGAAAGTAAGCGAAAAACAGGGAAAGGAAGGGAAAATCGGAGGCTGTCAGTTTTTTTTTTTCATCCAGCCTGCTTTGTTAGCGTTTTCAGGCTGCTTAGACTAACTAACAGTGCATATATACTGAACTGATCTTAAGTCTGCTGTGAGGCATCCCATTCTGTGACTACACCAGCCTCTATTTAATAGCATAATAACCATTTGCACTTATTCTCATAGAAATCAGGCCTGATAAAGACACTTTTGCTGTGCATGCTCTCTGGTTTTTGTGGCATCCCATTCTGTGACAACACCAGCCTCTATTTAATAGCATAATAACCATTTGCACTTATTCTCATAGAAATCAGGCCTGATAAAGACACTTTTGCTGTGCATGCTCTCTGGTTTTTGTGGTATCCCATTCTGTGACAACACCAGCCTCTATTTAATAGCATAATAACCATTTGCACTTATTCTCATAGAAATCAGGCCTAATAAAGACACTTTTGCTGTGCATGCTCTCTGGTTTTTGTGGCATCCCATTCTGTGACAACACCAGCCTCTATTTAATAGCATAATAACCATTTGCACTTATTCTCATAGAAATCAGGCCTGATAAAGACACTTTTGCTGTGCATGCTCTCTGGTTTTTGTGGCATCCCATTCTGTGACAACACCAGCCTCTATTTAATAGCATAATAACCATTTGCACTTATTCTCATAGAAATTAGGCCTGATAAAGACACTTTTGCTGTGCATGCTCTCTGGTTTTTGTGGCATCCCATTCTGTGACAACACCAGCCTCTATTTAATAGCATAATAACCATTTGCACTTATTCTCATAGAAATCAGGCCTGATAAAGACACTTTTGCTGTGCATGCTCTCTGGTTTTTGTGGCATCCCATTCTGTGACAACACCAGCCTCTATTTAATAGCATAATAACCATTTGCACTTATTCTCATAGAAATCAGGCCTGATAAAGACACTTTTGCTGTGCATGCTCTCTGGTTTTTGTGGCATCCCATTCTGTGACAACACCAGCCTCTATTTAATAGCATAATAACCATTTGCACTTATTCTCATAGAAATCAGGCCTGATAAAGACACTTTTGCTGTGCATGCTCTCTGGTTTTTGTGGCATCCCATTCTGTGACTACACCAGCCTCTATTTAATAGCATAATAACCATTTGCACTTATTCTCATAGAAATCAGGCCTGATAAAGACACTTTTGCTGTGCATGCTCTCTGGTTTTTGTGGCATCCCATTCTGTGACTACACCAGCCTCTATTTAATAGCATAATAACCATTTGCACTTATTCTCATAGAAATCAGGCCTGATAAAGACACTTTTGCTGTGCATGCTCTCTGGTTTTTGTGGCATCCCATTCTGTGACTACACCAGCCTCTATTTAATAGCATAATAACCATTTGCACTTATTCTCATAGAAATCAGGCCTGATAAAGACACTTTTGCTGTGCATGCTCTCTGGTTTTTGTGGCATCCCATTCTGTGACTACACCAGCCTCTATTTAATAGCATAATAACCATTTGCACTTATTCTCATAGAAATCAGGCCTGATAAAGACACTTTTGCTGTGCATGCTCTCTGGTTTTTGTGGCATCCCATTCTGTGACAACACCAGCCTCTATTTAATAGCATAATAACCATTTGCACTTATTCTCATAGAAATCAGGCCTGATAAAGACACTTTTGCTGTGCATGCTCTCTGGTTTTTGTGGCATCCCATTCTGTGACAACACCAGCCTCTATTTAATAGCATAATAACCATTTGCACTTATTCTCATAGAAATCAGGCCTGATAAAGACACTTTTGCTGTGCATGCTCTCTGGTTTTTGTGGCATCCCATTCTGTGACTACACCAGGCTCTATTTAATAGCATAATAACCCTTTGCACTTATTCTCATAGAAATCAGGCCTGATAAAGACACTTTTGCTGTGCATGCTCTCTGGTTTTTGTGGCATCCCATTCTGTGACAACACCAGCCTCTATTTAATAGCATAATAACCATTTGCACTTATTCTCATAGAAATCAGGCCTGATAAAGACACTTTTGCTGTGCATGCTCTCTGGTTTTTGTGGCATCCCATTCTGTGACAACACCAGCCTCTATTTAATAGCATAATAACCATTTGCACTTATTCTCATAGAAATCAGGCCTGATAAAGACACTTTTGCTGTGCATGCTCTCTGGTTTTTGTGGTATCCCATTCTGTGACAACACCAGCCTCTATTTAATAGCATAATAACCATTTGCACTTATTCTCATAGAAATCAGGCCTGATAAAGACACTTTTGCTGTGCATGCTCTCTGGTTTTTGTGGCATCCCATTCTGTGACAACACCAGCCTCTATTTAATAGCATAATAACCATTTGCACTTATTCTCATAGAAATCAGGCCTGATAAAGACACTTTTGCTGTGCATGCTCTCTGGTTTTTGTGGCATCCCATTCTGTGACAACACCAGCCTCTATTTAATAGCATAATAACCATTTGCACTTATTCTCATAGAAATTAGGCCTGATAAAGACACTTTTGCTGTGCATGCTCTCTGGTTTTTGTGGCATCCCATTCTGTGACAACACCAGCCTCTATTTAATAGCATAATAACCATTTGCACTTATTCTCATAGAAATCAGGCCTGATAAAGACACTTTTGCTGTGCATGCTCTCTGGTTTTTGTGGCATCCCATTCTGTGACAACACCAGCCTCTATTTAATAGCATAATAACCATTTGCACTTATTCTCATAGAAATCAGGCCTGATAAAGACACTTTTGCTGTGCATGCTCTCTGGTTTTTGTGGCATCCCATTCTGTGACAACACCAGCCTCTATTTAATAGCATAATAACCATTTGCACTTATTCTCATAGAAATCAGGCCTGATAAAGACACTTTTGCTGTGCATGCTCTCTGGTTTTTGTGGCATCCCATTCTGTGACTACACCAGCCTCTATTTAATAGCATAATAACCATTTGCACTTATTCTCATAGAAATCAGGCCTGATAAAGACACTTTTGCTGTGCATGCTCTCTGGTTTTTGTGGCATCCCATTCTGTGACAACACCAGCCTCTATTTAATAGCATAATAACCATTTGCACTTATTCTCATAGAAATCAGGCCTGATAAAGACACTTTTGCTGTGCATGCTCTCTGGTTTTTGTGGCATCCCATTCTGTGACAACACCAGCCTCTATTTAATAGCATAATAACCATTTGCACTTATTCTCATAGAAATTAGGCCTGATAAAGACACTTTTGCTGTGCATGCTCTCTGGTTTTTGTGGCATCCCATTCTGTGACAACACCAGCCTCTATTTAATAGCATAATAACCATTTGCACTTATTCTCATAGAAATCAGGCCTGATAAAGACACTTTTGCTGTGCATGCTCTCTGGTTTTTGTGGCATCCCATTCTGTGACAACACCAGCCTCTATTTAATAGCATAATAACCATTTGCACTTATTCTCATAGAAATCAGGCCTGATAAAGACACTTTTGCTGTGCATGCTCTCTGGTTTTTGTGGCATCCCATTCTGTGACAACACCAGCCTCTATTTAATAGCATAATAACCATTTGCACTTATTCTCATAGAAATCAGGCCTGATAAAGACACTTTTGCTGTGCATGCTCTCTGGTTTTTGTGGCATCCCATTCTGTGACTACACCAGCCTCTATTTAATAGCATAATAACCATTTGCACTTATTCTCATAGAAATCAGGCCTGATAAAGACACTTTTGCTGTGCATGCTCTCTGGTTTTTGTGGCATCCCATTCTGTGACTACACCAGCCTCTATTTAATAGCATAATAACCATTTGCACTTATTCTCATAGAAATCAGGCCTGATAAAGACACTTTTGCTGTGCATGCTCTCTGGTTTTTGTGGCATCCCATTCTGTGACTACACCAGCCTCTATTTAATAGCATAATAACCATTTGCACTTATTCTCATAGAAATCAGGCCTGATAAAGACACTTTTGCTGTGCATGCTCTCTGGTTTTTGTGGCATCCCATTCTGTGACTACACCAGCCTCTATTTAATAGCATAATAACCATTTGCACTTATTCTCATAGAAATCAGGCCTGATAAAGACACTTTTGCTGTGCATGCTCTCTGGTTTTTGTGGCATCCCATTCTGTGACAACACCAGCCTCTATTTAATAGCATAATAACCATTTGCACTTATTCTCATAGAAATCAGGCCTGATAAAGACACTTTTGCTGTGCATGCTCTCTGGTTTTTGTGGCATCCCATTCTGTGACAACACCAGCCTCTATTTAATAGCATAATAACCATTTGCACTTATTCTCATAGAAATCAGGCCTGATAAAGACACTTTTGCTGTGCATGCTCTCTGGTTTTTGTGGCATCCCATTCTGTGACTACACCAGGCTCTATTTAATAGCATAATAACCCTTTGCACTTATTCTCATAGAAATCAGGCCTGATAAAGACACTTTTGCTGTGCATGCTCTCTGGTTTTTGTGGCATCCCATTCTGTGACAACACCAGCCTCTATTTAATAGCATAATAACCATTTGCACTTATTCTCATAGAAATCAGGCCTGATAAAGACACTTTTGCTGTGCATGCTCTCTGGTTTTTGTGGCATCCCATTCTGTGACAACACCAGCCTCTATTTAATAGCATAATAACCATTTGCACTTATTCTCATAGAAATCAGGCCTGATAAAGACACTTTTGCTGTGCATGCTCTCTGGTTTTTGTGGCATCCCATTCTGTGACTACACCAGCCTCTATTTAAGAACCTAACCATTTGCACCTATTCTAATTGAAATTAGGCATGATAAAGACACTTTTGCTGTGCATAGTCTTACTGCTGCCTGCCAGGTGTTCTCTGGTTTTTGGGACATCCCATTCTGTAACATACCATTAGCCTCTGCATTAACTGTAAGCTGCACAGTTATTTAAAGACATTTGGCCTGTATGAGCCTGCTAACACACTGCTGCTGTGTGCATATATACTGATCTCAAGTCTGCTTGGGGCATCCCATTCTGTAACATACCATTAGCCTCTGCATTAACTGTAAGCTGCACAGTTATTTAAAGAAATTTGCCCTGTATGAGCCTGCTAACACACTGCTGCTGTGTGCATATATACTGATCTCAAGTCTGCTTGGGGCATCCCATTCTGTAACATACCATTAGCCTCTGCGTTAACTGTAAGCTGCACAGTTATTTAAAGAAATTTGGCCTGTATGAGCCTGCTAACACACTGCTGCTGTGTGCATATATACTGATCTCAAGTCAGCTTTGGGGCATCCCATTCTGTAACATACCATTAGCCTCTGCATTTACTGTAAGCTGCACAGTTATTTAAAGAAATTTGGCCTGTATGAGCCTGCTAACACACTGCTGCTGTGTGCATATATACTGATCTCAAGTCAGCTTTGGGGCATCCCATTCTGTAACATAACATAACCTACCTACCATACTAAGCAGCTCTCTTATTTAAACTAAGCAGGCCTCTTGGAGGCTGATTGTCCACTTTTGGGTGTGCATTTATATTCGGTTTCATATACAGTGGGGTATCCCAATTTGTAAGATAACCTACCCCAACCATGTAAACTAAATAGGCCTGTTGCAGCCTGAGTTTCTCTGCTTGCGTATGGCCTGCATTACAATCTGTCTCTTTCAATGACACTGCTGCCTGGGGTATCCCAATTTGTAAGATAACCTACCCCAACCATGTAAACTAAAGGTTATGTCCTTCCAGAAGGAAAACTTATGCCGAACACTATTTTTGTTAGGGGCATTGACCTTTGGATTGATCGGCATGAAATTAAGGTTTTTTTTTCAAAGTATGGCGCTGTAAAGAAGGTCAAAATTATGTCTCATACTTGGATTATTGTTACTTTTTGTTCAGCTTGAAATATACCAGGCCACACGGGCATCCCAAGGCACATGCTATTTTAACCCTATCTGGTATACAACATAAGCGTTGATCAGGATCAGCTTCATTAAGCTACTTCAGTTTGCACTTCCTTTTGGACTGCTTTCATTTAACCAGGCCGCAGGGCACCCCAAAGCTGCACCTTGCACCCTACCTGTTTATACTAAATAAGCATCTACAGCCTCAGCTTTATTAAGTTATTGCATTTTGAATTGGTTTTGGACTGCTTTAAATACACCAGGCCGCAGGGCATCCCAAACCTGCATGTTGCACCCCATCTGTTATACTAAATAAGCGTTGATCAGCATCAGCTTTATTAAGCTATTGCATTTTGCATTGGTTTTTGTACTGCTGCCAAAACACTAGCCCATATGGGCATCCCAAACCAGCACATGTCACCCTATCTGTTATACAAAATAAGCTTCTACAGGCCCTTTTTTTATTTATTTATTTTTATTTATATAGAGCTGTAATAGCTTATATTAATTTGTGAGGTAAATTTGCCATTTTGCAGCATAATATAGAGCAGCCCCTGTGTAAATCTGAGGGGCAATAGTTTATATAGTGAGGTAAATTTGCCATTTTGCTTCGTTATATAGAGCAGGCCCTGTGTAAATCTGAGGGGCAATAGCTTATATTGTGAGGTAAATTTGCCATTTTGCAGCATAACATAGAGCAGCCCCTGTGTAAATCTGAGGGGCAATAGTTTATATTATGAGGTAAATTCATGGTTTTGCACCATTATATGGAGCAGGCCCTGTGTAAATCTGAGGGGCAATAGCTTATATTGTGAGGTAAATTTGCCATTTTGCTTCATTATATAGAGCAGCCCAGTTGCCATCGAAATCAACTACTGTCCGGCCAGTACAGCTTTTCCAGGGCAAACTCTGCTAGTTGCGGACATAAGTCAAGTTTGGCTTCCCAGCAAATCCAGTGGATCCTGAAGGTGTGTTGGCATGGTCATGTCAAGGTATGACATGACCTGCTGTTTGAGGTCCAGCTCCAGGTCTTCCTGCTGCTCATGAGTAGACTAACTATGCGGGTATAGAAAGCTACTCACTAGCGACTGAAGACTGAGGCTGCTGCTGATGGAGCTGCTGCTGCTGCTGCTCCTTCCACCCCCCCCAGCAGCCATGGCAGTGGAAGGTGATCGCAGAGGTCCCCCCGAGTCAGACCTGCGGGAGTATGGGCCATGGCACAGATAGACATCGCCCAACTGACTACGTGGGATGTCTCTGTAGTAGGTCAGTTTTTCCTCCCTCTCAGTGGGCGTAAAAAATGCCCCCATTTTGTGCCGGAAGCGAGGGTCCAATAAGTTGGAGAGCCAGAAGTCTTCCCGCTGACAAATGGAGACAATTCTGCGCTCACTAGTACGCAAGCATGTGAGCATGCATCGTGCCATTTGTGCAAGTGACTCGGAGGGACTACCTGTCTCCATCTCCACTGTAAACTGCCACGGTGTGTCTGGGTCCACTGTCTCGCCTTCCTCACAACCCTCTAGCTCCTGTGGCTGCACCTCCTCTCCTGTCAGATGACTAGATAAAATGGTCATTTTGTGAAACCTAAACTGTGGTTTGCTGTGCCCCACCCCCTCCTCCTCCTCCACTTCAGCCCCCACAGGCTTC
This sequence comes from Gastrophryne carolinensis, assembly GCA_027917425.1. Lineage (NCBI taxonomy): Eukaryota > Metazoa > Chordata > Amphibia > Anura > Microhylidae > Gastrophryne > Gastrophryne carolinensis. The sequence goes on from CM051234.1 coordinate 596,247,497, forward strand.
ATGTGGCTGTGAAATGTATGTGCCATGTCTCCAGTGCCCTGACCAGCCATGCTTTCCAACATGTGTTGTAGTACATGAAGCAGTGGAATCTCATCGTTCATCTCATAGTCCTGGCAACTGACTAATAATGTAGCTTCCTCAAAGGGCCTGAGCAAACGGTCGGTGTCACGTATGAGCTGCCAATGGTTTACATTGAATTTACACAGGGGTGTCCCCCTATCCGTTTGGATCATCCAGAAATCCGTGATGGCTTTTCTCTGTTCCTATAGTGCAGTGGTCCTCAACCCTGTCCTCAAGGCCCACCAACATGTCATGTTTTTTGAATCTCCAAATAGCCAGCTCTATTGCTCTGCAGCTGCACTAATTACTCCACCTGAGCATCTTTGTGGAGATCTGCAAAGCCTGGCCTGTTGGTGGGCCTTGAGGACAGGGTTGGGGACCACTGCTATAGTGGATCCTGCATATGGAGGGTGGAATTCCAACGGGTGGAAACATCGCAAATCAGACTATGGTGGGGTACACCGTTGTGACGCTGAGGCTCAATAAGGTTGTGCTTGGTGGTGTAGGAGTGCCAGAAGTGCATGCTAACTTTCTTTCCTGTTGTTCGGATGTCTTTCAGATGGGGGCAAGACTTCAAAACTAGACTGAACACGTGTGCCATGTCAGGACGCATGACTCTGGCTTCCTTGTCGCAGCGCAAACAAGATGTTCTTCCAAGTGTCAGTCACCATGGGTCCAAATTTGCAGTTTTCGTGGATTAAGCAATGCTTTCATGGATTGAGTTCTCATTTTTAGTAGTTCCTCCCATGTGTGACTCTGATGGTCAAGGAAAACCATGTGAAGAACAGCGTGAAACCACAATCACCAAGGGGGCCTAAAAGGATATATATTGTCCACCGTGAGTCTATAGTTACAGCTCCAGGCGTAGACAACACTGTGCACTTTGGTACACACTGACAGGCTAAAGGACTGGCCCACCTTCTGTTCAACAACCATGCCATGTGACTCTCCACCTCGGCTCGGCACAAGCCATCAGTTCTCTGAAAGGTCCACCACTGGGTAATGCAGCAGGCTGGACTTATGGTGACGCTGTCTGAGAGGAGAAATCCCTCAGACATCAAGATTAAAAATTCCAAGAATTTTTGAGGGCTAATTATTCAGAGGCAAATGATAGCTAGTTGTTTCTGATTTAATTGCAAGGTGGAAACACACCCTCAAACAAAACTTCACTTTCGCAATACTATTGCATTTGTCTATTCATAATTTTATGTATATACACTAACTAACCTACTTTTTCTCCACAGGATGCTGCATGGAACACTGCCACATCGCTGAGTAGCTGATTTTTCCTACCAACAGTCCGCAATAATTCGCTGCTGCTGCCGCCGCCACCGCCGCAGACTCCAGGGACCCTCTTCCACTACCTCGGCTTGCAACACCTCCTCCCACGACACTCTCCTCATCACTAATTGCCGGATAGTGGAAGAAGAGGCGAGTGTCTCCTCCACTTCTTGGCTGGGCAGTAGCTGCTGAATTTTGTGATTATCAGATCTTGGATATCAGATCAATGGATAGTGGAGCTGAACCCAAAGCATAACAGACAGACAGTTGACTGGGGGTGTCAGATGCCACTTGTGATGCAGTGGACTGCTTTTACAGCACTTCGAGACAAAGTTGCTTCATTGGCTGACACAATGACTGGTAAAGCTGTGGAACATATGGTTGAAAAGCAAGAATAACCATTTGTTTTTATATGAAAAAGACCCTGGTTTATACAGACTTTTTTTTTCCAGAGACTGCCCTGCGTGGAAATGAATGGCGCATGGATCAGCCCAGCTTTCCTCCCAACAATGCCTGATGTATTCCAGTAGATTGATGACGGGGCCAGACCAAGAAAGATGGATCGTGCAAAACAGATTTAAGGCGCTGCTCTCCAGTTACAGACATTCCTCTGCATCGGACCACAAGTAAGTATTGATAAAAAATCCTTTACGTTACTCTTACTTTTTATTAATATTCTTCGGATAAGACGGATCAGACATGATTCCAGATTAAAAATTCCAAGAATTTTTGAGGGCTAATTAGTCAGAGGCAATGATACCTTCTTGTTTCTGATTTAATTAAAAGGTGGAAACACACCCTCAATCAAAACTTCACTTTGGCAAACTTTTGCATTTGTTTATTCATAATTTTATGTAGATATTACTAACTAAGCTACTTTTTCTCCACATGACTCTCCACAGGGTGTGATTCATCCAATTTTTGGGCTCCTGAAGCCAACTCCAGTGTCTCTTTAAAGTAATATTTGGGCTCCTGCTGCTGCTGCTGCCAACTCCAGGGTGTGATTCATCCAATTTTTGGGCTCCTGAAGCCAACCCCAGTGTCTCTTTAAAGTAATATTTGGGCTCCTGCTGCTGCTGCTGCCAACTCCAGGGTGTGATTCATCCAATTTTTGGGCTCCTGAAGCCAACCCCAGGGTCTCTTTAAAGTAATATTTGGGCTCCTGCTGCTGCTGCCAACTCCAGGGTGTGAATCATCCAATTTTTGGGCTCCTGAAGCAACCCCAGGGTCTCTTTAAAGTAATATTTGGGCTCCTGCTGCTGCTGCCAACTCCAGGGTGTGATTCATCCAATTTTTGGGCTCCTGAAGCCAACTCCAGTGTCTCTTTAAAGTAATATTTGGGCTCCTGCTGCTGCTGCTGCCAACTTCTGCCAACTCCAGGGTGTGATTCATCCAATTTTTGGGCTCCTGAAGCCAACCCCAGGGTCTCTTTAAAGTCATGTTTGGGCTCCTGCTGCTGCTTCCAACTCCAGGGTGTGATTCATCCAATTTTTGGGCTCCTGAAGCCAACCCCAGTGTCTCTTTAAAGTAATATTTGGGCTCCTGCTGCTGCTGCTGCCAACTCCAGGGTGTGATTCATCCAATTTTTGGGCTCCTGAAGCCAACCCCAGGGTCTCTTTAAAGTAATATTTGGGCTCCTGCTGCTGCTGCCAACTCCAGGGTGTGATTCATCCAATTTTTGGGCTCCTGAAGCCAACTCCAGTGTCTCTTTAAAGTAATATTTGGGCTCCTGCTGCTGCTGCTGCCTACTTCTGCCAACTCCAGGGTGTGATTCATCCAATTTTTGGGCTCCTGAAGCCAACCCCAGGGTCTCTTTAAAGTAATGTTTGGGCTCCTGCTGCTGCTGCCAACTCCAGGGTGTGATTCATCCAATTTTTGGGCTCCTGAAGCCAACCCCAGGGTCTCTTTAAAGTAATATTTGGGCTCCTGCTGCTGCTGCCAACTCCAGGGTGTGATTCATCCAATTTTTGGGCTCCTGAAGCCAACTCCAGTGTATATTTGGGCTCCTGCTGCTGCTGTCAACTCCTGCCAACTCCAGGGTGTGATTCATCCAATTTTTGGGCTCCTGAAGCCAACTCCAGTGTATATTTGGGCTCCTGCTGCTGCTGCTGCCAACTTCTGCCAACTCCAGGGTGTGATTCATCCAATTGTTGGGCTCCTGAAGCCAACTCCAGTGTATATTTGGGCTCCTGCTGCTGCTGCTGCTGCCAACTTCTGCCAACTCCAGGGTGTGATTCATCCAATTTTTGGGCTCCTGAAGCCAACTCCAGTGTATATTTGGGCTCCTGCTGCTGCTGCTGCCAACTCCAGGGTGTGATTCATCCAATTTTTGGGCTCCTGAAGCCAACTCCAGTGTATATTTGGGCTCCTGCTGATGCTACTGTCAACTCCTGCCAACTCCAGGGTGTGATTCATCCAATTTTTGGGCTCCTGAAGCCAACTCCAGTGTATATTTGGGCTCCTGCTGCTGCTGCTGCCAACTTCTGCCAACTCCAGGGTGTGATTCATCCAATTTTTGGGCTCCTGAAGCCAACTCCAGTGTATATTTGGGCTCCTGCTGCTGCTGCTGCTGCCAACTTCTGCCAACTCCAGGGTGTGATTCATCCAATTTTTGGGCTCCTGAAGCCAACTCCAGTGTATATTTGGGCTCCTGCTGCTGCTGCTGCTGCCAACTTCTGCCAACTCCAGGGTGTGATTCATCCAATTTTTGGGCTCCTGAAGCCAACTCCAGTGTATATTTGGGCTCCTGCTGCTGCTGCTGCCAACTCCAGGGTGTGATTCATCCAATTTTTGGGCTCCTGAGGCCAACCCCAGGGTCTCTTTAATGTAATATTTGGGCTCCTGCTGCTGCTGCTGCTGTCAACTCCTGCCAACTCCAGGGTGTGATTCATCCAATTTTTGGGCTCCTGCTGCTGCCAACTCCAGTGTCTCTTTAAAGCAATGTTTGGGCTCCTTCTGCCCCTCATAGTGATGCCACTTCAACTCTCTGCAATTGTGCCGCTCTGCGATTCTATTAGCGATGCCTCTGATCTGCATGTGATATTTATTCAAAGTATTATTTAACTAACCCAGCACGCATCCTGTGCGTGTTACAGCAAGGCAGAATGGTTTACAACCCTATTGAGGCTCTAGGAGGCTCAGAAATAGCTGTTTTTAATAGCGATTCGTCGCGAATTTATTCGGGTCGAACCGATTTATGTCGGAAAATTCGGCGAATCAGTCGAATCGAATTTTTCAAAAGTTCGCTCATCTCTAGTGTACACACATGTGCATCTGCGAGTGTTTGGGGTAGTGAACATGGGTGTCAGGGTGGTTGCGCATGCGTGTCGATATAGTGCTTTTACCAAACATTATAATTACAGACCGGCCACTTTCTGTTCTTAGCAAGTCTGGCAGAGAGGTAGCAGGCAGGCTGATTCAACACTAACGCCAGGTAGCGACAGATGAGCGTCTGTAGCAGGCATTTCAGAGCGCCCGCTAGTAGTCACTGTGCTCAGCCGTGGGTCGCTACTTCAAAGCGACTCAGTTGCTGTGCAGCAATGTTGAATACATTGTGAGGAGTCGCTATTTGACCAGTACAGTGCTGTATGGGAGCGCATGGTAGCGACTGCTCATAGCGACCGACTCACACCATATTCAGCAAAAAAACAGCCTCACAAATCTCTGGCGCTGAAAAATGCTTGTTTGAAGTCCAGAGCGCAGGAGGCGGTGTGTTTAAAGTGTGTTTTTCAGCATCTATCCTCTAGTAACAAAGCGAAAACATATGGAATTACATTGTAACAACATTGTAACATGAACACTTTAATGGCAGACCTGTAATGTCATTTCTGAAGAAATATATAAAAAAATTAAAAACATGTGAAAAAACTGCTAAATCAATGGCAGGAGAGGTCACAGCATTATTTTAGATTTAAAAAAACAAAACAAAAACACAGTTTAAAGAGAAGAAAAGGATCGTCCATTGAAATGTATGGCAGAGCGTCAGGTAGCGAGAGGTCATACCTGGCGCTGTGCAAGGCTGAACGCCGGCGCTGTTCGCGGAGGCTGGGAAAATGATGAATCAGACGCTACATGCTGCTATCCCAGTGGCTAAACAGATTCTACTTGATAAATGTGTAATTGCGTGCCGTGTCCGGCGTTCACCAGTTGCTACCTCTCATTAACCAGCCACTACCTGACGCTATCCCTTCATAAATAAGGCCCCTGGGTGTGTCTATAAAAAGGGGCTAGAACTTAGCAACTAGACAGCAAGCAGACCAGGATGAGGTAAGGTAAATAGGCTTTAATGTTACACTGTTACACTAATGTTACACAAGGAGCAGACTGAATTACCCATATTTTAGTTCGTTTCACCTGCTTTTCTTGATCTATGTTTGACAAATTGTATAGATAAAAATGATGTCTACTTTTATTGTAAAATGACCAACAATGAAAAGGTTAGTAAAGAGATAAAAGAGATAGAAATAATAAAACTGTCTCCATTATGATTATTTGAAACACATAGAGCTTTATCTCCATTAATAAATGCTACAACCTGTCGGCAGTGGTTGGGCTGACCCTTTCATTTGCAGGTTTTGCTGCCTTTTGGACCCTTCAGCGCTTTACTCCTTTTTTTTTTCCTGAACAGACTATTTATTTCCTAATCTTCCCCCATTACAGGAACAAGTCTGGTCATCTCAGCTTAAACAATTTGTCACCCAGACAAGCTGCGCCTTTTGTGAGCTCACAATATAGCTGTAACAAGATAATTAGCGAAAGTCTCAAAGTCAGCCTTAAGTGCTTCTTAAATATGTTTGTGTTAGCTCCAATCCCCTTCCAGCCAATCCCGGGCCTCGCATAGGACAATTATCCATATGCTGACAGACAGCGGATTGGCCGAAATGAACAGCCCAAGGATTTTACAATTAGGAGGATCGGTTGTGGCGCTAATGAGCAAAGAAATGAAAATAATGTCATTGAAGATGGAAGAATGTTTAGTAGGAATAATACACTTTTTTTTTAAGTAGGAGCAGAGTTCATTTATTGGCTAATCACCTGGGTAGGACGGGATGTTGCCAGTCATTATCAGATAAATGCTCAAAACTGCCTTACTGGATAGATGGTCAAAACTGTGGAAACTAGAGTTTAATGTCTCTAAATGTAAAATCCTGCACTTGGGTAGAAGGAATCCCTGCTCTGAGTACCGTATGGGCAGTACTGTGTTAGCCAGGACCTCGGAGGAGAGAGATTTAGGGGTACTGATTACCGATAGCTGCAAGATGAGTGGACAGTGTAGCCAGGCAGTGGGAAAAGCAAGCAGGATGCTCGGCTGCATAGCTCGAGGCATCACCAGTAGGAAGAGGGAGGTTGTGATGCCGCTGTATAGAGCCCTGGTAAGGCCACAGCTAGAATACTGTGTGCAGTTCTGGAGACCTAACCTGCAAAAAGACATTATTCAAATAGAACGGGTCCAAAGGCGGGCAACGAAAATGGTGGAAGGACTTAAACTTAAAACTTATCAGGAGAGACTTAAAGAACTTAATTTGTACTGTCTGGAGGAAAGAAGGGAGAGGGGGGACATGATTGAGACCTTTAAATATGCGAAAGGATTGAATAAGGTTCAGGAGGGAAGTGTTTTCAAGAAGAAGCTTAATGATAGAACAAGGGGGCACAACCTGAAGCTAGTCGGGGGGAAGATCAGGAGCAATGTTAGAAAATATTATTTTACAGAAAGAGTAGTAGATGCTTGGAACAAACTTCCAGCAGAGGTAGTTGAAAAATTGACAGTCACTGAATTTAAACATTTTTACAGGTATGTGCCATGCTGTGTCACTTCCTTAGCAGTAGTTATGGCCCCATGATTTGGGGGGGGTGGGGGGGGTGGGGAGCAGCCTGGTTTATGCCCGGCACCGCTAACACAGGCTCTTACCCATTGCAGAAAACAGGGTGGCTGCGATAAAGCCCTCGCACCTCCCCATGTTGTTAATTTGGCTGCCTAACCAGTAGACCACATCCAAGAGGCCGATTCATTAACAGCGGCAGGTAGCGACAGTTGAGCGACTGTAGCGGCATTTTCAGAGCGCCCGCTAGTAGTCGCTGTGCTTGCCCGTTGTTCGGTAGTTCATAGCGACTCAGTCGGTTTGCCGTAATGTTGAATATTGGGTGAGGAGTCGCTATTTGACAGGTTCCGCGCTGTATGGGAGCGCATGATAGCGACTGGCCCTAGCGACCGGCTCCCACCATATTCATTAAAAAATCACGCTCAAAAAATTCTTGCGCTGTGAAATGCATGTTTAAACCCCAGAGCGCTGGCGGAGATGGGTTAAAAGTAGTTTTTTAACCCCCAAACCACCATATTTTTGGAAACCAAAAAAAACAAGTTTTGTTAAATAATTTGGTAATATGAATACATTAATATCAGACCTGTAATATAAATTCTGCACAATTTATTTTATTTTCTCTTAAAAAAATTATCTAACATGGCAGAAGTGGTCACAGAATTTTTCACATTTAAAAAAAAAATAAATAAATAAATGAATAACAATTAGTTATTGATATTTAAAGATTGTTCCATTGAAATGCATTGGAGAGCGCCAGGTAGCGAGAGGTCATACCTGTCGCTGTTCAAGGTCGGACGCTGGCGCTGTGGGCTGAGGCTGGAATAATGATGAATGAGTCGCTATATGGCGCTATCTCAGTCGCTAAGCAGGATTGGCTTGATAAATATGTGATTGTGGTGGGGAGCCGGCGTTCTCGTGGCGGGGCCCGTCATTACCGGCCGCTCACCAGTCGCTACCTGTCGCTATTCCTTCATAAATAAGGGCCCAAGTTATTTTAAGGACCCTTTAATGAAGAAATAAATTGTATCTTGTAAATAAATACAATAAACTATTATGATCATGACGTGTTGATCCTGTGGCAACATTACTGGAAGCACAATATGGGGGTTATTTAAGAAACACTAGCGCCACCACGAAGCGTCGGGTGAACGCCGGGCGCTGTACGTGAAAACCACATTTAAGAAAGTGAATCTGGTGAGCGCCTCTAACAGCGCCATGTAGCGTCACATGTATTACTAGCGGCCGGCGCTCTAGGTTCAGCAGAGCCATGTAGTACCTTTCGCTCAGTGTCGCTCTCACATACATTTCAATGGTGTTTCATTTGGTTGTGTTGCTAAACTTTAACATTTTCGGCTCACATCATTGTGTGGCCTCTCCTGCCCGACAACCAAACACTATTGTTTTTTTTTTATTTTTCATTCAGAATTATGCAGATTTGTATGTGCAAGGTGTTAAAACAATGTCATTCCATGTGTTTTCGTTCTGGTGCTGATGTATATGTGTTGAGAAACAGACTTTTATCACATAGCTTCTGGCGCTCGATGCTAGAGCGCCCAGTTTTAGAGCGCCGACGCTCGTTGTGTGTAGTTTTATCTTGAATACAGGCTTTAGTGTCGAGTGCCGGACGCACTTAACTGGCGCCACCTATCTCTCGCTGCAGTGCTGTCCTGTTGTTAGATGTAGCGTAGAGTCTTTGGCGCTATGACATCGGGGCACCACCTAGCTTTCTCCATTGGCTCTGCAGTAAATCAGGGAGAGCGCTTCTACAGCGCCCACCACACATCACATTTATCAATGCTGGACAAGATATTACAGCATCACTTGTCTCGCCGCTAAGCTAGGTCACAGCGCCAGACACCCGCTTGCAGCATCTACTAGCGGTCGCTCTGAGCGCAGCTACATAGACGCTCACATGGCAATACGTGTCGCTAGTATTAAATCAGCCTCCCCATATATTGTAGTGTAAAAAGGGACTGTAAACCCAACTGCAATAATAGGACAGCGAGCAGCTTGCCTGTCCCACGTGTCTCTCCTCCATTTCCTGTAGTGCAGGATAGAAGCCGTAACAGGGCTCCGTAGTTTGCCCTCCTTTTAATATTTGCCATGCAAAAAAGTGGTAAACAGACGCTTTATGTCATAGAAACATAGAAACATAGAAGGTTGACGGCAGAAGGAGACCATACGGTCCATCTAGTCTGCCCTTATGTCGCTTGGTACTCGTAAGTGAGCAAGTCACAGTGGTCCGTCAGCTGTCTCTGACCACAGCAGAGCACACATTGCAATGACACACTATTCCTGACTTAGTGGCGACCCAGAAATTGAAATAAAGTAAGAGACTTAGAGGCCGATTCATTAATAGCGCCAGGTAGCGACAGATGAGCGCCAGTAGCGTGATTTTCACAGCGCCCGCTAGTATTCGCTGTGCTTGGCCGGGGTTTGCTTGTTAACAGCGACTCAGTCGGTGTGCGGTAATGTTGAATACGGGGTTAGGGGTCGATGTTTCACAGGTTCTGCATTGTATGGGTGCGCCTGACAGCGAATGGCCAGAGCGAATGGCTTGCTGCAGATTCATTAACAAATCACGCTCAAAAATTTCTCGCGCTGTGAATTCCTTGTTTAAACCCCAGAGCGCTGGCGGCGATGTGTGTAAAGTAGTTTTTAACCCCCAAACAACCTTTTTTTTTATATGTAAAAATTATACAAGTTTTTCTAAACATTTTGTAATATGAATACATGAATATCAGACCTGTAATATCAATTCTGCACATATTTTTTTTTTTTTTTTTTTTTACCTTAAAAAAAATATCTAACATTGCAGAAGTGGTCACAGAATTTTTGCCGGTAAAAAAAAAAAAAAAACATAAACTCAATTAATTATGAATATTTAAAGATTGCTCCATTGAAATGCTTTGGAGAGCGCCAGGGAGCGACAGGTCATACCTGGCGCTGTGATGGGATTAGTAGCGGCGCTGTTCGTTGCAGTCGGCTACATGATGAATCCCGCGCTAGCTGATGCTCTCGCCGGCGCTAGCCTTATTTAGCGTGATAAATGCGTCATTGTGACCGCCGCCGGGCGTACTTGAGTCGGTAGCCGCCGTTAGCTGGCGGTACCTGGCGCTCGTCAGACACTACCTGGCGCTAGCCCTTGATAAATAAGGCCCTTAACTGTAGAAGGTAAATGTATTTGCATTTGTATTTATCCAGAGATTTTGAGATGCTTTGAAATGGCTAATTTTACACTGTTCCCACAGGGGATGACATAGGAGGAGGTTAGCGCGTGCATATTGATAACCTAGACACTTTCTGCCTTAAAAACTTGACCTTATGTTATTTTACATAAACTTTATTTATGACTAGTGTCACACTGGTTGGTAAGGTCTCCCCTGGGGAGGTCATTTCTGCTTCTTTGTTTAGCCAAAGCTGCTGATGAGCTCACCTGTTACAATGGAAGGATTCGGGTATTTGTAGTCAGTAGTTTTTAAGCTTAAGTTTAATCCTACAATTCTCTCCCTGGCAGGGCCGTATTTGGTGTTCATGTTGCCCTAGGCACTGTAAGTGCTTGCACCCCCTTTTTTTAAGGTTAGATCACGGTCCATATAAAAAGAAGTGTCTTGGAGGAGAGGGTGCAATGGGTTAGATGAAGAGTATGTGTGTGGGGAAGGGTAAGAAGGGCAAACATGTTCCATTTTTCCGGCATTCTAACATACAGGAGTCACATGACCACAGCAGTGGAGGGGAGTTTAAATTTCTTTTCTTTACTATGGTAGTAAGGGCAGCACCCCCCCTCCAGGTTGCCACCCTAGGCATGTGCCTAGGGTTGCCTAATGGAAAATACAGCCCTGCTCCCTGGCCAACTCAAAAATCATCCAAAGATCTAGTCCATAGATACCAAAACTGACGTATCCTCCGCGATGTCTACAACTTCTACCTGCCTTTAAAATTGAACAAAATCCTTTTTTGCCAACGTGCTTAGTACAAACTACTTGTAGTTCTAAATAAAGTCGCATCGACTGTCATTGTCTTCCTAGCTGGTGATTCAGCAACAGTTACATTTTCATACTTTTTTCTCCTAAAGCAGAGGAGTGACTAGGCTTTCTGGCACCTGGGGCAAAGATACGAAATGGTGCCCCCCACATGTTTGGTGCCCCCCCTGCTCCCCCCAGCTACACCCCTGTCTAAAGCGAATTTTTTACTAGCATAAGAACTCACTCACTAATGAATCATTGGAAAAATGATGTAGCTCACATGTAAGAATGCCCCTATCACAGGTACATGTGATTTCTTGGGAAAACTTTCTACAAATATTTTTTATTGCACTTTTTGTATGTTTAAGTGTAAAGCTAATCGAGATGCAGGTTACAATTCACACCCAAATGTCCACCCAGAGTAAAACACATTTTATCAAAGACTCCCACTATGTAATGTTGCTTTTCTGTCTTGCTGTAATTTCTACTTTGCACAACCCCACAAAAAATCATGGGGCTTTATCAAATAAATGATTATTAATAATAATAAAATAATAATAATGATATATAAATTCATATGTTGAAGCTTGATTGCCTTCACTGGTGTCTTTTCTTCTGGGAAATATCCAGCATTAAATAACTGAGCTATCAGGCAGGATTGGAAAACATGTAATATGTTCTTACTTTTTTTTAGGTTTAGGGCCTCGATTCAGTAATAGTTGAAAAAAAATTTCATGGTAGTAAGAATTTCCAGATTGCTGAATGACCACAGCCTGATGAAGTGGGCCACATGACCTAGGGAACGCGTGGCTATCTGCGAGGTGGCAGGCGGTGGGGAGATTTGGATGTTTGTGGTACACTTGATTATTTGTGCTGCGGCGCGCAGTGAATTGATATTGTTGGTATTATCACTTTTTGATTGGAATTGGTTTGTTTTTTGAATCTTATGGATGTTTTAATAGGTGTGGATTCGTAATATAATAGATTATCAGGTGTGGATTGGCAACACATTGATTCATTTGATTATGCACCTATAGACATTGATTCATTTTATTTATGTTGTCATCCTGCACTATTAGGATCCAGATCATAGGTAGGGCTTTTTGGATAGAATCAGTGATTAGCATCTATTACAGCATTATTATACAATTTGATAGCATTTTTTAATTTATTAATTAGTAATTCTGATCAATTTCTCTCCCCTCCGCCTACACCTCATTTATTTAAGGGGGGTTATTCAAGAAACGCTAACGCCACGTAGGTTAACGCCGGACGCAGTATGTGAAAACCATATATATGAAAGTCAATCTGGTGAGCACCTCTAGTAGCGTCATGTAGCGCTACATGTATTACTAGCGACAGGTCATTGTTAAGCGCCGGAGCTTTATGTTCCGCAGCGCCACGTAGCACCTGTCACTCAGTAGCATTATCCCATAGATTTTAATAGTGTTTATATTATATTATTATTATATTATTATTATTATTATTAATTTTTTATGCAGAATTGTACGTGCAGGTCGGCCATTGCAGTGTCATTGTCACAGTGTGAAAACAATGTCATTCCATGTGTTTTTGCTCTGGTGCTGATGTATATATGTTGAGAAACAGACTTTTTTCATATAGCATCCGGCTCTCAATGCTAGAGCGCCCAGTTTTAGAGCACCAATGCTGGTTTTGGGTTTGATTTCCTTAAATATGGGCTTCAGCGCCGAGCGTCGGATGCACTTAACTGGCGCTACCTAATGTCCGCTGCAGGGTTGTCCTGTTGTTATATGTTGCATTTCCTTGGTCGGCTTTTCCTCGGGGCAATACATATGCATTGATTGAGGGAGAGAGCTTCTACAGCGTCCTTCAGACATCACATTTGTCAGTGCTAGACAGGATACTACAGCGTCACTTGTTCAGCCACTACGCTAGGTTATAGCTCCAGGCACCCACTTGCAGCGTCCATCAGCGGACGCTCTAAGCACCGCTACACAGGCGCTCAAATCGCAACACGTGGTGCTATTCTTAAATCAGCCTCCATGTCTGTTTTGTGTGTGTTTTTATGTATTTTTTGTATTTTATAGGTTTTGTTATGTATTACGTGTTGTGCATTGATTTTGTTGTTGAATAAAGACTATAATTATTGTATATGTCGGAGTGCCTCCCTATATAATTTTGGTCTAGAGTATATATGGAATCACTGGCTAGGACAGCAATGAAAGTCAATGGCATTTTTTACTACAGCATAAAAAGGAGTAAAAAGTTCTCTACTTTTCTTGAAATTCTCAGGCCTTCCTAAATTGAATTTTTTACTACCATGATCAAATCTTACTGAATCAAGGCCTACATCTTAGATATTATTATTAAACAATGCCCTACTGCAATCTAATCATTACAACGTAATAAAAATCCAAGTGTGAATTCCTGGGAGCACGAAGCAACACCTGTTCATCCACAGGAAAAGTGTACTTCCTCCAACAAAGGAAATGGCAGATTTTTATGTCCTTAAATTATGTTCCTAAATTGCAGCCGTGTAAGCAGATCATCTGAAGGCCAAAATGGCAGACAGAAATCTTAAAATTAATAATACTTAAATGTTTTTTTTAAGGTTCACATCTTGTTAAATGTAAAAAAAAAAAAGAAAGGAAGAGAAAAAAAATGGAGGCTGTGAAATAAAACATAAATAACTTAAAGTGAAGAATTCCAGACAACCGAGGTTTCCAACCTGTGATAGGAAAGCAAATCATAAGTGAAAAAGTCTGTCGAGGTATTTTAAATAAGTACAGGATTTACAGTCATAATTTAAACATGGACGCAGCGAGCTGGATAGCAGCAATAAAGGTATCAATCATTATAAGCCCGGATTTACTGTGTGATATACGCTGGAATAAAAGTTTGTGGCCTGCAAATATAACAACTGGAAAGAAAGTCACAAATGGAACTTTGCACCGTTATCTGATACATGGGGGGGATTGATAACGAAGAAGGTGGGGTAGTTTAACCAAAGTGTGGCAAGTTCCTTCAGCCCCTCGGGGGACGTCTCACTCGGGGGACGTCTCACTCGGGGGGCGTCTCACTCGGGGGACGTCTCACTCGGGGGACGTCTCACTCGGGGGACATCTCACTCGGGGGACGTCTCACTCGGGGGGCGTCTCACTCGGGGGACGTCTCACTCGGGGGGCGTGTCACTCGGGGGACATCTCTATACCAAAAAGTCAGGTGCAAAAGGCTGATGAAAAGAAAAAAGACATTTCTCTGTCTACAAGTGAGAGACTTTGGGAGTCATGCTGATTATTTATTGTAACAGGTTTACCTCTGGTGTGAATTGCATACCTAAAATAAACGTACATTTGGGTGTCACTGCTGCGGCGACATCCGGCATCTTCAGGCATCTTCAGGGCCCCCCCTGTCGGCTTAAATGACAGCACAGCTTCAGCCGTGCTCTTCAAGATCAGCAAAGTCTCACGGGATTTTGGGCAGCTCCATTGCATCTCATTCATGGGAGCAGTGCCTGATGGGATGCAAGATGACGTTGCCTGTCGGAAGGTTGCCCGGAATCCGAGGGACCCATAAGATGGATGTCCTGGGGAGGTGAGGTTTGGGGGAGGTTTTAACCTCCCCTTATCTTCCTCTTTAAATTGGACCAAAACCCAGGTTTTTGACCTTTGAGTTTTGGTCCTTGCCCCCCGCTGTGTGAAACCCCCCAGATCGCCTGATGTCACTCACCCTTCCCTGGTCCTATGGCGCATGCACAGCCTCTTGTACAGTCAGCGCGCTCGTATCCCCTCCCGCCCCTTCATCCAAGAGCTCATCTAAGGTGAGCGGATCCAAGCGCACTGGCAGCCACATGCCCTGCTACCCTTCACTAGGGAGCGTACCCGCGTCGGCCATTCACAAATGCCTGGTCACATGTCCTGCTAAAGGTATAGTGGGGATGAGCTCGCTATTTGCGGATGCGCTGTTGGACCGGGAAAGAAGGTGGGTTTCTGGGCAATCTCGGTAGTTTTACTCAGTGGGGCATGTCTGGGCAATCACTGCCCCGGGGGGAGTGAGTATGCCTGCCCTGGAGTCTCATAGACTCCAGGGTGGGTTTTGGTCCACTTTAAGGTGAGCTTTTAAACTTTAACACACAAAAATGTGCATCAGTTTTTTTGCTCAAAATTTGTGATGGGTCAGGTTCATCAATTTTTCAATGAGGTAAGGAGAATTTTTTTAACTCCATTCACACCTCTTCTCTTGCGTTGCGCTGGGCAAGGAAAATGCTGCCCATTATTTCTAATGGGCCAGTTCACATATATAAGCAGCGTATATACGTAAATTGGCCCATTAAATGTTTTGTTTTTTATGGGCAGCATTTTTCTCTCTGTGCTGTGACTGCGTTGCCCAACACAGCGTAAGCGGAGAGGTGTGAATAGAGCCTTAAAGTTTGTAAACAACAGCACCCTATGGACTATGCAGAAAAAATGGAAATTCTTAAGCATAACCCATAGGGTGTTGTTTCCAAATTTTCCAAAAATAATTCTCCATGATGCACCTCATCTAAAAATGGATCTCAGGGATTCACAGGGATTTAGTTTCTGGGGCCTGGCTAAGCTGGGAAGGTCATATCATGATGCCACTTTATAAATATCCCAACCACTGTGGTTTGCCTGCTCACCTACACTAAAGACACCAATTGACAGAGTGGCTGTTAGACCACTTTTTGTGTGGTCCTGGAGGATAGAAACTGAAAGGGGGGCTAAAGCCCCTATTCTGCAGGAAATGGAGGAGAGGCACATGGGACAGGCATCAGGTGAACTGCTTGTGGCCTTATTATTGCAATTAGGTTATAGTCTCTTTCATTTCAAATTTGCGGACATCTTTGCTTTGCCACCTTGATTTTGTCTCCACCCTAATCACAACATGGCTTTCTTGTTTAAGATTTGACCCGCCCTACCCCCCAATCCCTCCAAAAGTCTGCCTTAACTATTCCAAAATCCCAAATGTGCAGGATAAAAAAGCCCAATAGCCTGAAAGCTGGCCTATTCTCGCTACAATTAGTGTAAACGCAGGAATCATTTTTTAAGGGTTTGGGCTTTTCATGAAATGATGCTGAAGGTCTGGTTAAAATAGCACTTCTCACAATCAAGAAATGGCCAATCGGCATATATACGGGTGTAGCCACCTGACTAATCACATATAGATCAACCCTCCTTTCAAATCAATACCCGTCACCCTAATTATATCAGGCTGCTTGGAACAACACCTGGATTGTATGGAAGGAGGTCCTGGGCCTTGCTCCCGCCCACCTCCTCCCTAAGGACGTGATGGCGAGTGGAGGTTGACCTATATGTGATTAGTTGGGTGGCCACCCCAATATTTATGCTGATTGCCCATTTTTTAATTGTATGGACCATTTGAATTGTGTTGGGATAATCACAGATCAAGTCGGTAAGTATTGCACAGTCCTGGTGGGAAATACGGTTGCCAATTGGTCGATTTTTACCTTTTTTCCTACTCGCCACTGGCCTGGCATTGCTGGTTTTAGTTTCTTTCCTGGTGATTGAGGATGGGAAAAGTCTACCTGCAATTACATGTGATATGTAATAAGTGATTGGTTGGGTGGCCACCCCATATTTATGCTGATTGGCTATTTTTTATTTGTGAGGACTTTTTGAATTGTATTGGGATAATCACAGATTGAGTCAGTAACTATTGCACAGTCCTGGTAGGAAATAGGGTTGCAACATGGCCGGTATTTCTTTTTTTCCTTTACTGGCCACTGGCCTGGCGGTGCCAGTTTTTGTCTTTTTATTGGTAACTGAGGATGGGAAAAGTATACCTGCAATTACATGTGATATGTAATATGTCATTAGTTGGGTGGCTACCCTAATATTTATGCTGATTGGCCATTTTTTAAAGTGGACCAACACCCAGGGGGGATCGGCCCGGGAATCTTATAGATCAGATCCCTCCCCGTGGGGCATCCGAAATCGGGATGCCCCGCTGTGTGAAACCCCGCAGGACGCCCAGAAACCTTACCTTATCCCCGTTCCAACGGCACATGCGCGAGCCGTGGCCGTATCTCGCGCTTCTCTATAGCAGGGCGCGCACCATTCACAAACGGCCAGCGCGGGCGCGCTCCCTGTTAGAGGGAAGCGCGAGATACGGCCTCAAGCGCGTTCAGAGCCGCTGTGGTTGTCCGTCCACTGGACGTGCATACCACAGCGGCTCTGAGAGCTCTGATTGGACGAGCACTCGTGTAGGAGCGGGGTGAGGTGAGTTTTTTAGGGCGATCTGGGGGATCCCCACGGGGTGCCCCACGGAAGTGGACCAAAACCCAGGATAGTCAAAATCCTGGGTGTTGGTCCACTTTAATTATGATGACCTTTTGAATTGTATTGGGATAATCGCAGATTGAGTCGGTAACTATTGCACAGTCCTAGTGGGAAATAACTTTTTTTATTTATTTCACTGGCCACAGGCCTGGCAGTGCTGCTATTTATATTTTTACTGGTGATTGAGGATGGGAAAAGTCTACCTGCAATTACAATTACCATTAAAAAAACTAATACCAGTGGGCAGTAAAGTAAAAAAATAAGGGCCAGGTGGCAACCATAGTGGGAAAGGATTTGTTTTTGACCACAAATGCCCTTTGAATCACCCCTATATTTTTTCTGTTATTTTTATCACGTAAAAACTTTATTTTTTACACATCTTGCAAACATTTATGGTTCACTTAAAGTTTCTTATGATTTGCTCCTGCATTCAAGGCTATCCCTTCAATGAAATAATATCAAATGCTTTTACTGGGCCTTTCATGGGTCCCTTCTGGTCAGTGCACCCATGACATGAGCATCTCCTCTCGTATGGTTTTATGACTGTCATCATTGGTAGAAGCTTTTAATAGAATTTGACTTCACGTGTCATTTAGATGTCATCCCGGTGATCAGGAGACATCTGAGAGGTAATCGCGTCCAGCAGGTTAGCATCCATTCCATCCATTTACCTCGCAGGTTTCTGCCTTAAAAACAAGAAATACATTTAATTTCTCTTTTAATTGTATTTAATAATTTTACAAAGCAATTTATTTTTAAATAGCGGTCATGCTCACAGTATCAGTGCGGCTCCGCGTCCGCCCTACAAAACGCTCGAATGGAGGCTCTTTGTAGGGAGCAGCAGTCATTCCCGAGTTTCCAGGCAATCATTTGAATAATTAGATAGTCAGCTAATTACAATGCCGCCACAGGTAACATTAGAGCATTAGTGTAATAGATTCAATTAAGGCTACTGTGAAATAATTCTTTTTAAAAATCTAATGTATTATTTTATTATTATTCATTATTATTCAATCAATATCTGACAAAAATTAATTCACATGATTTGTAAAACTAAAGACGCACCATACAGCATTTTCAATTCAAAATCTTATTTTAAATGTGGAGGCTGATTTAAGACTAGTGCCATGTATTGCCATTTGAGTGTCTATGTAGCGGCACTTACAAACGGGTCTCTGGCACTATAATCTAGCTTAGCGGCTGGACAAGTGATGCTGTAGTATCCTGTCCAACATTGATAAATGTGATGTCAGGGGGGCGCTGTAGAAGCACTCACCCTGAATCAATGCATATGTGGTGCCCTGAGGAAAAGCCACCTAGAGCAGCGCCACATATAGCAACAGGACACTGCTGCAGCGAACGATAGGTAGCGCCAGTTAAGTGCATCCGCCACGCAGCGCTGAAGCCCATATTTAAGAAGAAAAAACATAAAACTAGCATCGGCACTATAAAACTGGGCGCTCTAGCGTCAAGCGCCAGACGCTATATGAAAAAAGTGTGTTTCTCAACACATATCCACCAGCACCAGAGCGATAACACATGGAATGACATTGTTTTAACACTGTAACAATGACACTGCCATGGTCGACCTGCACATACAATTCTGTATAAAAAATCTAAATATAATATAAATCTATATAAGTGTTTGGTTGCTGGGCAGGAGAGGTCACACAATAATTTAAAAATTGTGAAAAAGAATTAATTAAAACGCTATTTATACACAAGCACAACCAATGAATTATATGGCATAACGCTGCTGAGCGGCAGGTGCTACATGGCGCTGCTGAACACACAACGCCAGAGCTTTACACTCGCTAGTAATACATGTGACGCTACATAACGCTATTAGAGGCACTCACCAGATTGACTTTCATATATATGGTTTTCACATACTCCACCCGGCGTTCACCTGACGCTATGTGTTTCTACTTGGCATTAGCATTTCTTACATAACCCCCCTAGACTCTATTTATCTGCACCATTCGAAAGCACCTTGTCCTTTATTCAGTAAATATTTCTTAAAGTGGTCCAAAACTTTTAAGAGACGTGGGCATCCTGATTTGTGATGCCCCGCTATGCGAAATACCCCAATTTTGCTCGAAAAACTTTCTGGCAATCCTATGGTGCATATAAGGGCTCTGTGTACATTCATATGCATGGTATAGAATGCTGTTTGGACAAGAGCCTGTTCATGTGCTGTGAGATTACAGATGAGGTGAGTATGCTGGCATTCCCAGGGGTATCACACAGTGGGGCATCCGGTAAATCGGCCTGGTGACAGGGACCAAAATCTAAGAGTTCTGGTCTACTTCAAAGGGACAATGCATGGGGGGAGGTGGGTTTAAAGTGGACCAACACCCAGGATTTTGACTATCCTGGGTTTTGGTCAACTTCGGTGGGGCACCCCGATCGGGGGTGCCCCGCTGTGTGAAACCCCCCAGAAACCCCCAAAAACTCACCTCTCCCCGCTCCCACGTGAACGCCGCAGCCAATCCCCGCCAACGTCCAGGCAGGGGACAGGAACGTACATGCCGCTTCCGCCGCCGCTGCCTCCCGTGCGTCACTCTCGGCGCCCGCGCCGGACATTCACAGAGGGCCGGCGCGGGCGCGCGTACGTCTGGAGGGGCGCGCGGGAGGCGGCGGAAGCGGCGGCGGATCAGGTAAGGTCTTTTTGGGGTTTCTGGGGGGTTTCACCCCGCGGGACATCCCAATCTCGGATGTCCCGCGGGGTGGGAGGTGATCGGCCCGGGAATCTTATAGGTTTCCGGGCCGATCACCCCTGGGTGTTGGTCCACTTTAATCAAAAACAAAAAAAACATACCTGGTCCCCAGAGCAATCACGTTCTACCAACTCCTAACACAGGTGCTGGGAGTGCAGAATAAGGACTTGTTTCTGCCCCCTGTCCTGAGTCTCATTAATGGAACATTCCAGGCAAAAGGTTGAATTAGCCTGGTTTCTGCTTGCCCCATGGTGGCTGTCAGGGGCGGCATCTTTTATTCACCAGCACTTTGCCTTTTTTGATAAATCGTGTAGAACTTGCTCCCTTCTGCTTACTCACCATACACAGTCCCCTCAGTGAATTACAATTCCCTGGGACTTTCATAGCTATACAGCATGATATGCATTCATAAGGAGGCGCAGCAGAAGTGAAAGAGCTCACTAGGGCTCAAGAGAGCTCAAGAAGGATAAAGCAGACTGAATAAAAAGATGCAGCCCATCACTGCCAACATAGGGCCAGAAAACTTAAATCATTATGTAAACAAAAATAATTTTCCTGGTACGTCCGTTTAAACTATTTCATACTTTACCCTTATTCAGGAACATTTATAACAGGAGCTTCCTACCTATTCATATCTATGAATAACATCAGCCATCAGCTGATGAGAGCCACAAGTCAAAACATCTGTTCACTATACATAAAGAGATTATTTGCATAGCTCCTCCCACTGCAAGGAGTAAATCTATTATTTCTTGCGTTGGGTGCTGTGTAAATACTTTCTATTATAGGAAAGCTCCTCTTTTCCAATTATCTGTTACAACATACAGTTTTTTTTTATTTTGTCATTAAAAGGTTTTGTGTTTGTTCAAAATATCTATAAAATATCTCATAAAAATGAGGGCCATTTCATGTTTTTATTTCAGAATAGTGTATGAGATAAAATAAGGCACAATTCAAACAAATGAGAACATCACAGGAGCCACATAATGCGCAAAATACTCCTACAGTGATGACAGATCTCAGAGAGCTCTAAATTGGGATGTGATTTTGTGATGCATTATCTCTCCTTCCTGCTTGACTGTAACAAACAAGATGAGTCATTCTGAAAAGCCTACCAGCTCCCTGCTGAGAGGTCCATTGTGTTACATTATTCAAGCCAAATAGCAATACCTTCATCTTAATTGTTTCTATTGCAATCAGCTCTGATACTTTCTAAACCAATCATGAGCCTATTATTAGAATGTAGATAGCTTACAGTGCAATGTGATGTGCGCATCGCACTGTGGGATGGGAAAGACTCTAAAGATTGTCTCCTATGTATATTGATTATTGACACATTATTGGAGAAATGCTATAAAAACTATATAAAAACAAAACAGAAGTTGTTGCACTAATTTAGTGAAAATTTTAGGTGCAAATCCTACTGATTCCCAACTTATTTTTAAAAGGAAAGTCCACTTCGATGGCAGTACAGATTGTGCCAAAATGATGGGCTCAAGGTTCTGAGCTGATCCGCATTGGTTTCTATTTTTTGTTATGTTAGCTAGCGATGAGCGGATTTCACATTTGCTGAAATATCCCCCCAAAATCTGCGTGTGTCCTAATTTTACAGATCTCTCAAAAGTATGTAATCTGCCTTTCCTCGCTCCTTGAGGTGTCATTGCTGGTCCGTGTTCTTGGATATCCGCGTTGGCTCCTGTAGTCCATCTTGATCTGGGGGAGGTCCTACGGTGGTGTTATGCGGCAGGTTGAGGTGCGGTTTGAGTCTTTCCCACGCTGTCTCCCTTCACCGGGGATGTTAACGGGAAGCAGGCCAGACCACTTTTGTCCCGCCCCATCATAGATCCATATAAGCAGCTGTTTTCAATTGGGGCTGCTCGGTCTTCAGTGCTGCGCTTTTGGGGGTGCTGGTCTGGCTTCTCCTTGGGGGTCCCCTTCCTTTTGGATAGGGGGCGTGTCTCTTTGTGTGGTGGTGGGATGGCTCTGTGTGTCTGGGCTTTGGCCAATCAGTGGGGAGACAGCACTGGAAGGATTCAAACCACGCCTCCTCCTGTCTCTTAACACCGCTGGAGGACCTCCCCTGCACCAAGACTCACTACATGGGCCAGCTTGGATATCCAACGGCATGGACCAGTGACCAAAGGAACAAGGACAGGTAAGTTAATTTTTTTTGTAAGGATTTTATGGAAAAATATTCAGCTTGAATGCCAAGAAAATCTCCAAATTCCCTTAAAATCAGAGCGAGCTCCTATTTGGACAAATCAGTTTGCTCTTCTGTAATGTTAGCAAATGTGTTTAATAGAGGCAGTTTTTAGTACTTGCATTCCGTTGCTATTGGCAACTGTATGCCAAGTCTGTACACCAAGATCTTCAAGAAGAGAGAAGTGAGTGGTGGTATACAGTCGCCAATAGCAAATCGTTGCTCACGAAAACCAGCTATGTTTCCATTTAGCTTCTTTAGCCACTCATTTATACACTGATTGGAGGAGAGCAGCTCTCTGCGCCCCTGTGCCATTGGATCACCAGCAAGGCATGTGTAAATGGGCCCCGACTGCGTTTACCACAACAGGGAATCCCGAATCTGAATGCCTTAGGAAATAGACAAAAACCCTGGATAGTGAAAATCCCAGGTTTTGGTCTACAAGTAGTGGAGGGTTGCCTCCAACATTACTTGCTTATAGACTCATTGTAATATAATAGTAACCGCTTAGTTTTAATCCATCCAACACAGCTTCTTATGTAAATCTGCCAAAAGTAACAGAAACATGTAGTTTGTGTCATTGTCACAGATTGAGGAGCAGATAGCCGACTCCTGTAACAGCAGATAGGGCAGAGCTCGGGTGGGGGAGTAGATGAGTCTCCAGATAGGGGGTTGTTTGGAATGTCAGGGCCATGTTTGTAATGTTACGGCTGAGTTGGAGGTATACAGGCAAGCAGGGCTCTGAAATCAGATAGGAGACACTATTTTCTTTTACAGACTTACTTGAAAATCTCTGAACCATCTCTGAAGTGTCAAGAAGATATCAAACTCCCCGGAATGCTTTCTACACAGACCTGTTTTTTTTTTTTTTAGTTTCTTGTGTTAATATAAAATGCTCTCAGGGTGGGGGAGGAAGAATGGTGATAATAATAGGCAATGCTTATGGCCCATTTTCACAGGATGATGATGAACAAAAAATCACTGAAACAACCGCATTTGAACGATAATCCATCTGTAGAAACTATATAGAATTTGCGATATAGATATAGAATCGGTCGGAGTTGTATTCTTTACATAAAATTTCTCATTCGGTGTCTGAGCATCGGCATGTGGAAACAGAAATGTCCACAAATAGGACGTATGAACGATTAAGCCACCAATCTTCTGCATACGATTTCTATGGTCATTCACTTGCTGAAGGAACAGTCAATGGCCTCAATTCAATAAGAGTTGAAAAAAATTCTCATGGTAGTAAAACAATCAATTCATGAGAAAAAAGCATTAGAACATCACTGTTACTGAATCACCAGATGAAAAGAAAGCCAATGGCAGCTTTTACTAGAGTGTAGAATGGAGTAAACAGTTCTCTACTTTTCTTGGAAGTAAAAAAGTGCCATTGACTTTGTTTACCTAGCTGGTGATTCAGCAACAGTGACATTCTCAGGCTTTTTTCTCAAGAATTGAATTTTTTACTACCATGAGAATTTTTTTCACTCTTATTGAATCGAGACCTTTGTATCTGTTTGTGAAAATGGGCCATTCGTTGGCTCTTTGTT
Organism: Gastrophryne carolinensis; assembly: GCA_027917425.1. Lineage (NCBI taxonomy): Eukaryota > Metazoa > Chordata > Amphibia > Anura > Microhylidae > Gastrophryne > Gastrophryne carolinensis. The sequence continues at coordinate 596,271,400 of CM051234.1, forward strand.
GGCTCTTTTGGTCTGGTTCTCCATCTCAGCTGAGGAGTAATAAAGCATTTGCTTTAAACCCTACATACAATGACCCCACATCACTAAATACGCCCCCCACCCAAAGCTTATATACGAATTCCAAAGCTTATATACAAAGTCCAAAGCTTATATATGAAGTGCTTGGAATTACTCTTTAACGGTATTTCAAAGCTTATATACGAAGCTTACATACGGAGATTTTTGTGACGCTGCCCACTGCCCCACCCTCCTGATGTGCTAATCCCAATTTGGGCATTAAAATAACAACTCTGAAATCCACTCCTGATCCTAGGATGGGGCTCTAAAGACTTGAGTGACAGTTGGACTTCTGCGACAGAGCAGTACATTCACGCCGCTGCACAGGATGGAGTGACTGATCTGTCACTCAAGATCCCAGCTTGAGCTTCCGTGCCAGCATGCTAGTGAATTGTTTTTTGAGTTATGGCCCAAATTGGGATTAGCACAGGAGGATGGATGAGATGAGAAGAGTGTAACAAAATGCTTGGACTTCCGTTTTATGATACTATAATTAAAAAGCACCACTTTTACAGTATGTCCCACTATGGATCTAACTCCTCCCCATTCTATCTAGAAAGTCCAAGTATTTTGTAACACCCCACCCCTCCCTCCACCCCTGCTAACCCCAATTAGGCAATAACATATAAACAACTCTGGTGGGCGGGCAGGTGTAGATGGGTACTTGAGTGACAGATCAGTCATCTAATACTATGAAGCAGTGGGACTGTACTAGTCTGTCACTCAAGTCTATGGCTGCCATGCAGAGTCCTGCTCCCTACCGATTAACCAGATTAACATCAGTGACTGCGAGTCATTGGGTGAGACGTGTTAAGTTTGCCAAGACAAATGACTTGGATGTATAACTATGGCTCCTGATATGCTAAGCCCAATTTAAGAATTGAAATATAACATTTAAGGTTCCAGCTTTAGCCTCTGTTCCGACTGCCATCCCGCTATGAGGTTTTTCTATGTTATTGCCCAAATTGTGTATGCTTGAACTTACTCTTTAATGGTATTTCAAAGCTGGCACAAATCCGAAACCCTTAAACTGGAACAACAACAATTGTTTAAAAACTGGGTGTTGTTCCGAGTGCAGGGGGGAATCCAAATTATGACTGTCTCTCTGTGCATTAATGGAACAGAATGGGAGAAATCTTACCTTTTTCCTCGGTCCCCCAGAAAAATCAAGCTCTCTGATTGGCCAGTGCGGCCACATAGCTGCCGGCACTCGGACAGATATTTGGCTGATTTGGCTGGTAGGCACCCACATGATCGCACTGGCCAATAAGAGCACTTGATTTCTCCAGGGGATTTGGAACTCTCTCTGAAGTTCTGGCACAAGCTTAACTATTGCTCTGAGCTGTTTCTGAATACTCTACAAATGGAAGTTAATCCCACACTCTAAGATAGTTGATCTAAATTAACCCCCTAATTGTCCTTGTGAAATAGAAAAAAAGCCCAAAACAACCAAAAATGTGTCCCAGTTAGTGAGGGTAGCTCCAGACACACAGTGTGTGGGGTTCTGACACACTGGGTAAGGGGGCAGTAAGAGTCAGCTGTCTGCTAAACCAAACCTAAAAGCTCATTTTATTAAAAGGGCAAAACACGTCCCAAAACTGAGGATAAATGTGTTGGCAGGAGGACATGTGTGCCATCTTACCTGTATTTGCAGCATCTACTGGCACAATTCCCAGATTCCCATTGAACATTGTGCTGGAAGCTACAGGTAACCAAAACATTTGCCATTTAACGTTTTGGAGATAGAAAATCGGCTTTTATAGGAGCAAATATTTTATGGGGTAAGGGTGTAAGGATCCCATTCACTGATATCTTAACGCTGAATGTGGCTGGAGAACATCTCTCATCATGATAAATGAGGCTCCCAGGATAAGTAAGTTTGGGGACCCCTGCTATACACAATGCATGCTATATATACAGAAGTACTAGGCAGCCTAGGTCTGTCCTTCTTGGTTGCTGATCAGCAACTGGAGAAAGCAGCTGGAGAAGGTAAAGCACATCTTCAAACCATCTTACTTATTATTTCACAAGATTCAAAATGTCTCTTAAATGACCAGTATAGGTAAAATATTATGGTCTAGGGCAAATGAAAAGCACTCTACTTTTGCTGCAGTTTCCAAGTGTTTTATTCCAGACCAACTTCAGTTTCAACAAAGTTGTAGGTCAGTTGTAGGTCAGTTTCCAAGTGTTTTATTCCAGACCAACTTCAGTTTCAACAAAGTTGTAGGTCAATCAGAACAGCTTTCCACTGACACAGTGTATCTGGGCTCTCAGGGAGACACACAAGTACCTTACAATAACCCTTTCGTTAGCGATCCTAAAAGTCTCTGACCCAAATGTTCCTCCGCAGGTTCCCTGGATTTGTCTCTTGCCCAGCTTAGGCTCCTGGTTCGATACAGATCATATCTACCTGCAGAATATGAAGCAGAGAATGAATATGGAGCACCAATTCAACAGCAACTACAACATCTACATTGATTCTATATGTACAGACACCAAATAAATATGCACAGCCCGTCAATATAAGCACTGGGGGTGCTGGACCCGTCTGTGCCTGTTTGAGGCAATGAACACACACAATTTTGGGGTAGGCTCTGGAAATCTCCCCTCAGGTCCCCAGAAGGTCCGCACTCCACCCAGGAAAAATTATATATCTACAATAGTCTATGTAAAAAATATATCTGATTTTATTAAATTAGATTAGAAAGACTCATGAGCAAATACACATAAATACACAAAAAATATATACAATCTACATTTTAAAATACATATACACAATGACAAAGGAGGGGAAAGGGGGTTCCCCACATAGAGGCTCCAAAAAGTAAAGATATAACCTTCCTATTTTCATAAATGAATCAATAATTAATTAATGTAGGTGTGATTGTACACCCTACTAATGGCCAGTGAAGGTAATATGCTGGTGGATATTGTTGTGGCCACCAGCAGATAATATATTACACAGATAACACAATATAGAAAGAAGGAAAATGCTAAGTGCAATGTACTACAAAGAAAGAAAAAAGAGTAACACAGGAGATATTGTGCAACAACAGTTATATCAAGGAAGCAAAATTAGACACCATATGTGAATAAATGTCTGCTCTGAGGCAGAAAATGATACACTGGCCAAAGATACAATGTAACGAATTGATAGTAGAGGAAGGTATTACATCACTGTTTTAAGCAGTCATATGTTACCAGGGGTCCCCCATGTATTGAGCCTGCCGACGCGTTGCGTGGAAGGACCACTTCACCAGGGCGGGATGGCTACATTGATTCTATAGACAATACATTCTATATAGTATACAGTAGTTGTAGGTAGCCTAGACTTGTCCTTTTTGGTTGTCCCTCAAACCAAGTGGAGAAGGCAATGCCCATCTTCAAAACATCAAAGCAAAAGCATCTTATTATTTCACAACATTCCAAAAGACTCGTCCAACATAAGTTAGCATAGGTAAAATACTATTGTCTAGAGCCCATCTAAGACACTCTACTTATTGGTGGCCATCTACCTCAGTACCAGCAATTCACTAAATGGACTCCAGCTTTCCCTGGAAAATTGTTGAAATATTTAGTTTAAACTGTAGGTAGACTACGTCGTATAATTTTATATTACAAGTATTACCTTTATGATATTGCTATAAACTCAATCATCCATAGCTCCTCCAGAAACCACTCCTGTCTCTGATGTTACACATCAATAGGAGGACAGCTTCCACAGAGAATACCAGACCATAAACATTAAATTACCTAAACTGGTCTGCCCATTGTGTTCTCTTTATGGAGCTGCTCAGTTTAACTGTGTGTGACTGGCAGCAGAGTGACTGCTCTATGGCTCAGTCACAGTAATTGCTTCCTATAAAGTGCAGACTCCCTGAGCTGATGACGGGGTGCGGTTCTGTTCTGTTAACTTTTATGAGCCTTAAACTATGACACGTAGCGTGGTTTCTAAAGCTCAAAACTATTAGTAGTCAGCGGCTAGTGTAGTTTTCAACATCGTCTTGAGGTGATTGATTAAAGGAGCAATGTCCTACATATTCGTTCATTTTAGGCTCCCAATGAGTTTCTATTCAGCCATCTTGGTATGACTGGTACTCTAATGGAGAGGATAGAAGTGTTGCTACATTAACTATGCTAAACTCTAATATACTGTGTGAGATTCCTGCATCGCCTCAGCCTGTGGAACAGAGATTGAGGCTCTGACCTTGCATTAAAGTGATTCTAGGATGCTGTGCATGTTTCCCTCGTGGCCCACCACAATCCCAAGAAAGAGGACCACATAACTCCCCTCTTCCATGCTGTTTTTCTGGGTTCTGGACAAGCCACCGGTGAAAGCAGTCCTGGAAGAGGTATTTAGGGGCTGGGTTATTGGGGTTGTGGGGGAAGTGAGGGGGACATTATCAGGATGCTCCACGAGACACAAGCAGCAACCTTCAGGTTGTGAGACCACTAATAGGCAGACTTATATTTTATTTTTCACCAAAAGTGAACTTTTTACAAACGGTGCCGAACTGACCACTATATCCCCCCAAAATGCTTGTCAACATAAAATATTTTTTTTTAGCTAACAATTTTTTTTTAATTATTTTTTTTCAATAGAATTGAATTAACCTTTCCTTTTATGTTGAATCTCTTCCTTCAGTTTGCCAGTCAGATGTTGTTTTTATGGGTATTACTAAGCAAAAATTAGTTCCAACTTGGACTCTGACAGCGTCTCCTATCAATCTCTTGCACTGCAGCTGCCTTAATGGTAGCACATGGTTAAATCCAATAAAAGTTCTTTGCCGCAGTTTGTGGCGTCCTTTAATAATATTATTTTTATTCAGAAGCTTCTCGTGTGGAAGTTAAGGTTTGCCAGGCTGATCCAATTTTCACCTTTGTGAAATGACTTCTGGCCTGCATTCATTTTGAAGCCACAATGCCAGGCTTTGTTCAGCTTTTGGAACTTGGGCTGGTGTTGTCCTGTTAATGGATCATTTGTGGCTAAAATAGCATTATACTCATTACATGAGCTATGACCTGAACTCATTTGTCTCTAGCACTCATCCACTGTGCCTGATCCACCTGATAAAGGCCATTTTAAAATGTCTGTAACATGGGCTCATGTGCTCGGTTTATTTACGACCATGTGATTTTTTTATATACCAAATGCTATATAAAAATGTTGGCTGTCTGCTTCTAAAACATTTGACATTTTCTACTTTCTTAATATCAAATGAGTTATAACATATATTTTTATATGCAGGATCATAAGAAAACGTTTATCAGTCTGTCAGTCTTAAAATAATATGTTGTTCAGTGAAGCTGTAGACAAAATAGTTCCCTCTATGATGGGCTCTATTTCCCATTAGGCACTTGAGGGCCTCTATATGGAGGGGTGGGGGGGGGGGGGCAGGGAGTGATGTCTTAATATGGTTCCTTTTTAATTCTTTTTTAACTTTTAGGAGGTCTTACTTATCACACTGCATGCATAACCACCCCCAGCTTTAGAACCAGAGGACAGTCAGCGGCAGTGGAGTAGGTGGCGAGGAATGGAGGGCAAAAGGCTTCTGCTCAGAAGGTGGTGAAGACCATAGGACAAGTGTCAGCGATGGTGGACTATACAATGGCAGTGAAGACTGGAGGATGATCAGTAGCTGCAAAGAAAAAGCAGAAAAGGGGAAAAGGGCTTGAGGATGATCAGCAGGATTGGAAAAAGGGACAAGGACCAAATTACCATTATCAGCAACAGAGAAGGTGGCAAGGACTAGAGAATGTTTGTTGCAGTGGAGAAGGCAGTGAATACTGGAGGGTGATTTGTGGCAGAAGAGAACCCAAGGGTGACATGATGTGAGGTGGCATGTGATGTGACACATCACCAAGAGGCCCACTGAGATTATCTTGCACAAGGGGCCACATATGTCTGTAGCTGGCCCTGCTTGCACTGGCCCTGGTAGGGATCTACAAAAGGTTGTTGCCTAAAAATATTGATTATCGTCCCAGTTCCTAAGACAACATTAGCCAAGAAACTATTCCAGGTTGGAAGCACTAACTACAATAGTAATTAAAGTCCTTGAGAGGCGTGGAATGGCCCACCAACAAAAAAAGAACTACTGGGGCCCCCATCAGTTTGCAGATCGGCTGAAGACCTGGTTAACTTTAGTTATCTGCTGTCTACATAAGGATATGGTTCAATAAGTCTGGTTTGGCATTCAAATCAGGGGCATACATACCAGAGAGGCAGTGAAGGCAAGTGTCTCCAGGCCCATGGCAAAAGGAGGCCCGCCGCACTTGGTTATATGTACCCCCAGAACTGGAGGCAGCAGAGCTTTGTACTTACCTATCCAGCAATGCCACCTCTATAATGGCTTCTCCTGTCCTGTCCAGCCATGCCACGCACTGCCCTGCTCTATCCCGCCCCATGCATGCCTCAGTACACTCCCTCCATACCCCCAGCAGATGCACGCTGCCCCTGGATCAAACTTTTAAGGAGTCAGCTCCAGTGCCAGAAACACCAACAATGGCACACTACACAAATGTGTTCTGTCTCCGTTACTGTTCAAACTGTACATCAATGACTGTATCTTCACTTAGGAATCAGTTAAAATCCTGACATTTTCAGATGGTATGATCATCATTGTCCTTATCAGTGACAATAATGAAGTCGACAAACTGGGCTGTCGGTGCAAAGCCAACAATCAAATCCTGAGCAATGACAGTGAAGAGCGTTGGACCACAGACGGATGAAGCTTCCGCTCCCATTTATTGAGTGTTGGTAAATAGGTTAGGAAGCATAAAATTCCTGGGTACAATCATATCCCATATAACTCAATATTGAAGATGGCATAACAAATGCTGTTTTTCCTGCATAATCTCTGGAAAATTAGGCGGCTCCTGAATATTGTGATTACTTTCTACAATGCATTCATTACATTGATAATGTGCACTTCTAGCACAGTGTGGTATGGTGATGCCACCAAGAAGGAGTAACTCTCTACCTTCTATTGATGGCCTGATTGTAAAGAGGTTAAAATTCAAGACCTCTGTACAATTACCAACTACATCCTGTCTGATTCTTCTTCAACCTATTGCCAGTGGGTCACCAGTTCAAAGTTAATAGCATGGACTAAAAGAAACAAGAACAGTTTTCCCCCTTGCTATTCAGCAAACAAACAGTGACTGATTAATTTAATGATTTTTATAGGGTTGTAAATATTCTCAAAATTGGTTAATGTTGGAAAGAATGGTTGTAAGAATGTCAATTGTAAGAATGTACCTTATTTCCCCCCCCCCCCCCCCCCCCTGCCTCTTGTCAAGTAAAATTCCTGGAATGTACTTTGTATGTACCTGGTGAAATAAAGTTAGAATTTATTGAAAAAAAAAAAAATAATAAAATATATATATATATATATATATATATTTGAAATTGGTAGTGGTTCATCTCTTACTTTACTATGAGGCTGATTCATCATTAGCGCCAGGTAGCGACAGATGAGCGTCTGTAGCAGGCAGTTTCAGAGCGCCCGCTAGTAGCCGCAGTGCTCGGCCGTGAGTCGCTACTTTATAGGAGTCGCTATTTGACCAGTACAGCGCTGTATGGGAGCGCATGTTAGCGACTGCTCATAGCGACCGACTCACACCATATTCAGGAAAAAAACAGCTTCACAAATCTCTGGCGCTGAAAAATAGTTGTTTGAATCCCAGAGCGCAGGAGGCGGTGTGTTTAAAGTCTGTTTTCAAGCATCTATCCACCAGTAACAAAGCGAAAACATATGGAATTACATTGTAACAACATTGTAACATGAACACTTTAATGCCAGACTTGTAATGTAATTTTTTAGGAAATATTTAAAAAATTAAAAAATTATGAAAAAACTGCTTTTTCAATGCCAGAAGAGGTCCAAGAATTATTTGTGATTTTTTGAAAAAACCTGTTTAAAGAGAAGAAAAGGATCGTCCATTGAAATGTATGGGAGATCACCAGGTAGCGAGAGGTCATACCTGGCGCTGTGCAAGGCTGAGCGCTGGCGCTGTTCGCTGAAGCTGTGAAAATGATGAATCAGATGCTACATGGCGCTATCCCAGTCGCTAAACAGATTCTGCTTGATAAATGTGTAATTGCGTGCCGTGTCCGGCGTTGACCAGTGGCTATCTGTCGCTACCTCTCATTAACCAGGCGCTACCTGACGCTATCCCTTCTTAAATAAGGGCCTATATAGTTATTAGAATATTGATCCAGGGCTGAGGGGTAGGCGCAGTATTTTTTCTTTTATAAAAATTGATATCAAATGCTTTTCTGGCATTATCTCAAACCCTTCCCTTATTGACCTTATGGACTCACCGGCCTCAATGTACATTTCCATAAACATATAAATCGACCGTTCAGTGAGGATACAGAAGACAAGTCATCTAATGGTCATTGAAGTGATCCTTCACCTAGGAATTTGAGACAGTATGGTGTGGTTTATAGTCCAATTTCAGTCGATTTGTGGAAATAATGCTGAAAAAACCCAACTCCACCCTGAACGTTGAATTTCTATTTGTTCATAGCCGTAGTCGTCATATGGACTGAAGGAGAAAGTTCCGCCACTTTAGTCTTTTTGGCAATCACGGGTCTTAAGTTAATGTAAACATTAGGTAAAGCTATACAGAGCCCACAGATAAAAAAAAATATATTAGAATGGTCCTAACTCTTCTTCATGATATCTAAAAATTGAAAATTACATTATTTATCGAAATCAAAAAGTGTCTAGATTTATACAAATCATTAATGGGTTTAGCGGGTAATGTGAAGTTTGTTACTATACTTTCTGTGGCCACAATGGTGGGGTCACAGACAATAGAAACTATATTAAAGTGGTCCTTACTCTTCTTCATGATATCCAAGAATCAACAATTGGTTTATTTATCTAAATCAAAAAGTGTCTAGATTTATACCAATCATTAATGGGTTTGGTGGGTAATGTGAAGTTTGTTAATATACTATGGGCACAATGGTAAGTCAGGCTTGTATCACATGCATATATAAAACTATATTATACATAGGTAGATGCTATGGGTCAGTTTATATCATGATGTCTCTGTTATCCAATAGGATATATCAGGACTACAAAAATATTTTGAGGGAATGTCAGTTTAGATAGACTTTACATGAATTCGCATAACAACACACACAGGCAACATTAATGAATGCAAAAAAGAAATCTGCACAGATAAAGTATTATTCCTATATGGATGTTTGCTTTGAATTATCCAGGAATTTCAGAAATAGAGGAACATATTTTTTTTACACATGTGATAAGCCTTGATGGATTGTACATTTAACATTTTTTTTTACCTTCATACCCACTTTAGTGCACTTCGGGGGATGCCTGTGCCCTGACCTTGTGTAGGAATGCTACCAAAGAATGAAAGGCATGAAGCTCCAGTTTCCATGGCAACCATCAAAGCCAGCATGTCTCATAAAGTGGCACTAGCTGTCGGTTTTTAGACCTTGTGCCAGTCAGAATTTGTCAAACATGTTGATGTTAAAGTCATACTAAGGGTAGACTATGTTTTTATATTTTCTCCCCCTCCCCCCCCCACTTTACCACCCACATTGACCCTGGATTAAGTATAGATTATGCTTACCTTTCGATTGTCAAGCCTGAGGGGTAAAAACTAGGCGGGTGGAGCATGGGGTCTTTTAGGCCTAACAGTCTCTGTGTATATTACAGGAGTACAACACTGTCTTTTGAAGTGGACCAACCACGTGCTAAAGGTTAAATAAAAAAAAACCTTCTGGTAATGAATTGGATAAAAATACTCACAGACGACTTTGGCTTCAAAGAAAAAAGTGGGGGAAATGAAATCTTTTGACTGTTATCTTATCTTCCTTCTAGCACTATTTTCAATAGCTACTAATTGCTTAGGGGAGGGGACTTAAGCAGCTAGTTTAGAACAATGGAATCCTGTCAGAAACCAATGGCATACAATGGCTTCCCTGGGGAAAACGTAAATCAGAATCACTGTAACAGGAATACCAAGCAGCACTGAGGGCATAAAACATCCAAACGGTAATGTACCTGGGGTGGGGGAGCAAAATAGTTGTTTTTGGGAGTTTTGGTCCGCGTAACCCTCCTGTTGCCAAGCATTTTTGTACCTCAGGGCCATCTGGGGGGCACAGAAGCCAGCGGTTCCTGGTTAGTATTCCAGAAGAGCCTTCATGAGAAAGTGACTCCTTCCTGACCCCAGTCACCTGATCACCCCAGGGCCAATCAGAAGAGGGGCGTACGACTGCTGTCATCAGCCGCCGCCAGTATGAAAACAAGCTGTGTGCTTTAGGTGGCCTCTTTGTATGTTATTCTTAGATCTGAGGTGTGTGGGGGGTGCTGGGGGGGTTGCCTTTGTGTGGGTTGGTGACTTTGCCTCGGTGGGTGACCGTAGGCATGCTGGGACCTATAGCTCAGCGGCTGGGACTTGTAGTTCACTTGGCAAACGCCGCCGCTATTGTAACGCGGTTCGGGCTCATGGACGCCATTTTCTTTGCGATCAGTGGTGTGTGGGGGTGCTGGGGGGCTCTTTTGTTTGAGGGGGCTGACTTTGCCCAGGTGGGTGGCCGTAGGCATGCTGGGACCTGTAGTCCTGTCAGCTTCTACAAAAAAACTGGTGCGTGCACCAACCATTTTTTTTCTACTGATCTCTTTTTTTCCTCTTTTTTATGCTGATCTGAGGTGTGCTGGGGGTTGACACTGTGTAGGTGGGTATTATTGGCTGGGTAGGTGGACGCAGGAACTTCTGGGACTCTTAGTTTAACATGGATATCATTATAGTAATGAGATCCATTCAGAAAAACAGTGACCTAAGCTAGACTGGTTAGGTGAAATTTTGGTAACCAGATTCTTTCATAAAAACAGTGATTATCTGCTTTTGACTTAAAGCCGTTGAATGAATCTGGGATTTGGGATGCCCCTCTATGTGAAATACCACATGTTAAAAAAAAGAATAAATGCTTATGCACCAATGTGAGACCCCCCCCCCAGGTGAATCCTTCCTGATTGTAAAACTTACCTTACCACCGCTCCAAAGGCTCTAAAGGTATATCGTAGTGCGGCTGTTGACCGTGCAGGCCCCGTTAGATTGGGGGATCAGGTAGTTATTACCAGGGATTTGGGGAGGGGGCTCACCCACACTTCCTAATCTTAACTTCTTCCTCTAGTCTCGGTTTGGCTGAAGGCTGCTCCTGACTCAGTTGGGAAACTTAGCCTCGCTATTTTTGGGACCTTAGCCCTTGCTCTTTAGGACCTTCCTCTTGGGACCCTAGCCACCCTCCACTTGGGACCCTAGCCACCCTCCTCTTGGAACCTTAGCTCCTCTCCTCCTGGGACCCTAGCTCCTATCCCCTTAGGACCTTAGTTCCCCTCCTCTTGGGACCCTAGCCCCCTCCTCTTGGGACCCTAGCCACCCTCCACTTGGGACCCTAGCCACCCTTCTCTTGGGACCTTAGCTCCCCTCCTCCTGGGACTCTAGCCCCCCTCCTCTTGGGACCCTAGCCCCCTTCCTTTTTTGGGACCCCACTCCACCACTTCCCATCCGGTCATAGCTAAACACTGTTATTCTTTTTATTTTTGACTATTTATTTCCATTGTTCTATTTTTTACTGTGTTATTTTACTTTTTTTATTTTGTATTTAGTTCCGGGTTTTGGCTCTAGCCTTAGGGGTTTATTTATCAAGGGCTAGCGCCAGGTAGTGTCTGACGAGCGCCAGGTTCCGCCAGCTAACGGCGGCTACCGACTCAAGTACGCCCGGCGGCGGTCACAATGACGCATTTATCACGCTAAATGAGACTAGCGCCGGCGAGAGCGTCAGCTAGCGCGGGATTCATCATGTAGCCGACTGCAATGAACAGCGCCGCTGATAATCCCATCACAGCGACAGGTATGACCTGGCGCTCCCTGGCGTTGTCCAATGCATTTCAATGGAGCAAGCTTTAAATAATCATAATTAATTGCTTTTTTTTTTTTTTTTTTAATGTCAAAAATTCTGTGACCACTTCTGCAATGTTAGGATTTTTTTTTAAGTTAAAAAAAAAAAAAAAAAAATTGTGCAGAATTGATATTACAGGTCTGATATTAATGTATTCATATTACAAAATGTTTAGAAAAACTTGTATAATTTTTACATTAAAAAAAAAAGGTTGTTTGGGGGTTAAAAACTACTTTACACACATCGCCGCCAGCGCTCAGGGGTTTAAACAAGGAATTCACAGCGCGAGAAATTTTTGAGCGTGATTTGTTAATGAATCTGCAGCAAGCCGTTCGCTCTGGCCATTCGCTGTCAGGCAGAACCTGTGAAACATCGACCCCTAACCCCTTATTCAACATTACCGCACACCGACTGAGTTGCTGTCAACAAGCAAACCCCGGCCAAGCACAGCGAATACTAGCTGGCGCTGTGAAAATCACGCTACTGGCGCTCATCTGTCGCTACCTGGCGCTATTAATGAATCGGCCTCCCCGTTTGGGTAGAACTTTTAGTTTAATATTTTTTGTTTTTTTTACAAAAACCCACTTTATGCTTACAAGGTTGCTTTGAGGTGTACCACACTTAATTAGATTTTTGTGTTAAACTGTAGGTGGGTCCCTTTTAGTTAATTGATGTTTTCTATGTGCTGGCACAGGTAGTTAGTGTGGTCTTTGTATTTTATTTTCCTTTAGTTTCTTTTGGTACATTGCTGATTCAATGGGAAGTGCAGGAGCAGTTGCAAACTTGCGGCAAGTGATGATTAAAAAAATTTTCAACTGAAATGCCAATTATTCGCATGCTTTGTGGTGATTAGCAACCCAACCCTTGGATATAGCTGTGCATGTTGGGTATTGTTCTGTTCGGAGGACCTTGCCGTTTCAGATTTGGTGTGTTTTTTATGCTTAGCATATTTCTTTTTTTAGTGGCTTTGGATCTGTTTTTTTAATTATTTAAAAAAAAAAAAACCTAGTGAAAAGCCCGATTTCATTGATGGATTCTTCTGGACATCTGTGGCCACAACACCAAGCCTGGCACGCCTACAAAGATTGAGATGTGTACTTTCAGTGTATATATGGTATTTTAAATATAAAGGGGTGTCTTTTGTTGAAAAACTGCAAGGAGTGTGAAATAGTTGTATTTTCCTTGGAAAAGTGCTCTTCTCAGGTGGGGGGCCCCTGGGCAGGAAAGGGTATCTAGCAATACATATGTGGCAACGTCGGGAGGAATAGGGCTTATACACACAGCATGATTTTCTGGCAAAACTTGGCTGGCAGTTAAAGCCAAAACCACCGAACTGGGGAAAAACATTTGGCCAAAGCCCCTGCCGATATTCCCTTCTTATGGTGTAGAACTAGAAATGACTATTTTCGTTTTATCAAATTGTCCTGGAACACTGATTTTTTTGCTGTTCCTCTCTGTAAGATGGCAGGAGATCAGTCATTGTTGATCATTCATCCAGCATCCAGTTAAAAATTCTTCCTTTATTCCAAAACATGTTAAAAGGCTCACAGGAAAGTGCAGATAATCCAATAAATGTGCAAATCCGCTACGCGTTTCGGAGCCCACTGCTGCTTAATCATGGCAACATCTTGCCTCAGAAGCATCACATATTGAGCAGAGGAGAGGGGTGAAAAGTGCAGGGGATGAGTTCAAGCTGTGTTTTGCACAGACAGAGCAGAGCTGGGGTCAGAAAAAGGACAGCAATCCCAGAATGCAGAGTGGCACAGTCAGAAGACACTTCCTGTCTGAAGGCAGCCTGAGACTCCATGGGCTGCCATCTTGAATGGTAAAAGTTTAAAAAAATGCAATAGGTGAAGGTAGGGTGATTTTTTATGTGGGCAATCTGTATGTAGAGGGTGGGGGAAACATACAAGATATGCTCTTATTCCGAGTGAAGGTCCGCTTTAAGAGTTGTCATTTTAAAGGTTGTGTTCTCTGTTCTGCCACTTCCCGATTAGGTAATTTGGGAGTGGTTGCACAACATACACGCGAGATTATTTTCACATGGAAAAAGGCCAAGCTCGCCAGGTGAATGGTGGAAAGCAATTTTTTCATGCCTTGGCACCAATTGGGAATTGTCAGGTGACTCTGCAAAAATAAAATAAAATTAAAAAAATTAATAAAAGTAAATAATTTTGTAAAATCCAGAAAAAAATGATATGTATGATATGTATGATAAGTATGTGCGCACTCAATACACAAAAAAAGCTAAGAACAGTGCTGAATAGCAACATGGAAGATCACATTCTTATGGTGCTGAATTGGTCCCAAAGCCCCATTTGGTCTGGCTTGGCCATAGCCGAACAGTGGTAATATTTAGGTCATATTATTTTTTCGGTTTCAAGAGTTTTATTTAGTTTTTCAAATGTATCAAAAATACAGGTGTGCATATGTCCGATTGTCATAGCTACACCAATAAACTTGGCAAATTGGCAAAAACAATCCAGTAAAATGTTGTTTAACAAGGCCAATAATAGTTGACAGAACAGAACGTACAATTGAGGATTTGGGCCCAGGTGGGAAAAATCTACTGGGCTTCCTGTTACTCTCCATTGTCAGTTATATCAGTTGAATCCAGGCAGCAGCATGGCTGAGATGCTGGGAAAGGAAGCTCCAAAATGGCCGCCACCAGGAGAAAATCGGTGAGGAGTGGATGCAGGAGCAAGTGCTGACAATGCTTCAGTATCAGTGCAGTGAGTTTTGTAAGTGAGTTTTGGTAAGTTTTCTTTCCCAACTGTACCAGGGCTGTTGGTCTGGTTTAAGTATGTGGCAAAAAAATGAATAAATTGGGGAGGAGAAAGGAGAAGAACAGAGAGATGAGGGCGGAGACTGTTTAACCAAGGATCCCATATTTCTAAGGATTTATGGTGTGAGTCATGTAGAATTGTTGGCAATTTTGCATAAACCAAAAATCCATCAATCCAGGCCCGAAATTTAGAAAAGATGATTGAGGATTTTTTCAAGCTGTTGGCTGATAAAATATTGAAGGTGGCAAGTTTTTGTTGGTTTTAAGTAAGGAAATCAGTTTTTTGAAACAAAAGGGCCGTCCAAGGGTCGCTAGGAATGTTTTGCTCAAATAGAGTAAAGCACAAGTCACCCGAGACCAAAAGAGGATCACCCGAGCACTGTTCCCTCTTCACCGCAGCCTCTTAAAAGATTTGTCCGAATATGATGGGAGAGGTTTAGCCACCCTGGTGGGGACTAAATGCCACCACATAAGAACTATACACTGTCTAGTAGTTATATTGATTGAGCATTTAGCATTTGGCTACAATATCCCAATTTTTTGACCACTCCTCCTCTGGAGATTCCCAGATCACATTCTCATCTTAAGAGTGTTTTGCAATGTTTTTGGGGGCGTTGATTAATGTATACACTAGTATACAGACGTGCTCGAAAGGGAGAAGTCTACATTGCTGCAGTGTGTGTTTAACGGCAGTCAGCCAGAACCAGTTAAAGCCTGGAATAGCACATGGCAAGGACATGTGAATTAAAGCGGGGCATGTGAATGCTATGCAAATAGTTTATGAAAAGTGGTAAGGGAGGTAACAGAGGTTATTTACGTAGGCCTAAGATATTTTGTTGTTGCATTTAGCTGAAGGAGCAGTGTGGGAAGAAGCAGAAGGCAGTCCAATCAGGAACTTATGGAACCAGAGTCCTAAGTTAAGCCATGAGACAGCACCAGAGAACCTGAGGAGGAAACTTAAGTCCCAGGTGTCCCAAAACTGCTAAGAGTGTTTTGTAACAATGCTAGGACTGGACTGGTGAAGAACTGCGCCATTGGAATGCTAAATATTGTTGGCCTTCAATAATGTATTGAGGAGAGGAAAGGAGAAGAACAGAGAGACGGACAGAGGAGACTGTCTACCAGCTGTGAATGATTAAAAGGACCAAATACTACTTGAGTGGATAGTTGGGTGGGCATACCATATATAACCAAGGATACCATATCTTTAAGGGATTTATGGTGTAAGTCCTGTAGAATTGCTGGAAATTTTTCATAAGCCATAAATCCATCAATCCAGGCCCGAAATTCAGAAAAGTTGATTGAGGATTTCTTCCAAGCTGTCGCTAATGACTATTGGCTGATAATAAGGTGGCAAGGATGCTGATTTTAAGTAAGCAAATCAGTTTTTGGAACAAAAGGGCCATCCAAGGGTCCCTATGAATGTTTTGCTCACATAGAGTAAAGAACAAGTCAGTCACCCGACACCAAAAGCTGCGGGCATGACCACCAAATGTGGAGCACTGTTTCCTCTATACCGCACCCTCTAAAGGATCTGTATGAATATGATGGCAGAGCTTTAGCCACCCTGGCGGGGACTAAATACCACTAATAACTTTATACCCTGTCTAGTAGTTATTGAGCATTTAGCATTTGTCTATAGTATTACACATTTTGACCAGTCCTCCTCTGATCTGGAGGTTCCCAGATCACATTGCCAATTTTGTACATAGGAGTGTAATGTATACACTAGGAATATTCAGCCAGGACCAAGTGGGGAACAGTGACAGGTGTGTTGAAAGGGGGGGGGGGGGGTGGCAGATGATGGGGCCAACCTAAGGAGTGGGGACAACCAGTGCTTCAGTTGACCATACCTAAACCATTCAGCATTAGTTATTGAATGATGCTGTTTGAGGGTGTTCCAGCTAATCAGAGAGTTATTGATTAAATGACCATACACTCTATGTAATTTGTGATCTTACCACTAGGCAAGGTCGCGGGGCAGTACCTGCCAGATGAGAGTGTTATGGATTAAAGCCATCATTATTTGGTCCTTTTTTAATTTTATATTTTCATTGCCCTGAGTTCCCCTGGAAAAGTATTAGACTTTAGTTGAAGGGCATAGGGGCTCGGAGGCTGCACAAATGAATGATTTGAAATGCCACAGCAAATCACAGAATAAAATCACTATCTTACACACCTTTCATCCTCACATGTCAAAAAACCTCTTCAGAAAACATCACTATTTGCTATGTGTTTTCAAAAAACAGTCCCTTCTTATGACCGTGATGGAAAAATAAGATAGCAGCAAAAGTTTCGGAAGACATAGAAAGGCTCCTGCTTCAAACCTATTTGGTTTAAGACAGCATATGGTAACCTAGAAGGATGTAAAAAATAACTGAAATTTGACGGTAGATTGCAGAGGAGAGGTTAAGATTGAAAAGTTGGAGCTATCTATTATTTGTGTGGAAGTAATACTTAGAGTCAAAGA
Organism: Gastrophryne carolinensis; assembly: GCA_027917425.1. Classification (NCBI taxonomy): domain Eukaryota; kingdom Metazoa; phylum Chordata; class Amphibia; order Anura; family Microhylidae; genus Gastrophryne; species Gastrophryne carolinensis. The sequence continues at coordinate 596,288,659 of CM051234.1, forward strand.
GAACAGACAAGTTCACCGCGTGCGGGGAAAGACATGAAAGGGATGTCAAGAACGGAACACAGAATGTTGCCAGATGGGACAATGGGAAATAACTTAATAACAAAATGGTGAAGTAGAAAAATCATAGATTCTATGTGAACTTTGGGATGAGCTTGAATAACAGGGAAGAACAGAGCTGTATCAGTAACAAATCATGAAAAGCTGTAACTGCCTCCACTGAACAATGTTTGTATCTAAAAGGCAGCAAAACATTTTACAAAAAATGCAGCCTCCTTTAGAACAGATCTATTGATTTTTAGCATGACATGGTCATTATAACAGCAACAGCCCTAAAGTAACTGTCCAGCCAACTAAAAAACACAGGGTATACTCACACTTTGTCCCCTGCAGCTGGCGCTAGACGGTGATAACACACACACTGGATCATAGGACTTGGTTCTGCGGCACATAGACCCAATCTCCTGTCACCAACAACCTTGGGGATGAATGGCCACTTCCACCATCAGTCACAGTGACGCTGGCATGCCCAAGCAATTCACTGCAATCAGGAGGGCGTGCAAATGGAGGGGACAAGCTAGCATCACTATGATGGCAGAGCGGCCATTTAATGCAGAGAATGGCAGTGAATCTTCCAATCTGGTAAGTGTATGAGCATTACGTTAAAGGAGATCTATCGCGAAAAAATGGCACAATGATAAAAATCCAAATATTCTGGATGGTGGGATGAAGGGTCACTTATAATCCTGGCATCAAAAAATATCCATTTCTTTTAATGGAAGGAAGAGGAAATCGGGGGGACAGGTTGTGTCTCCCCTTATACACTCAAAAACCTGTCACCCCTGGATTTTATTCCGACCAGGAGAAGGAGCTTGGTGGGAGTTTTATTCAGTTTTGGGTGTATAAGTGACCCCTCCTCTAATTAGCTTACGTGTTTATATGGATTTTTAATACTCCTCCTTTAAAGCAGGTGGACAGTACATTTTTAGCCCCCATTCCAGTACATTGGGCACTGCTGTCTCCTCGGCGGTGGCCTGGTTTTCCACCGTCGAAGCCACGCCTGCGACACTTTTGAGAACGCAGATTGGCTGATCTCAAAGGTGCCGCTGTGACGAGGTGCAGTTGGCTGGGCGTATCCCCGACCACCAGCGCACATGACCACCAACAGCGTATCCCCAACACGCTGTTTGTGCATGCGCACACTCCCCTGCCCAGCCATTTAGAAATATTGGACGTGGGAGCGCGCACGAGCGCAGAGAAGCCGGAGATAAGGAGACAGTGCTTGCTGCATCTCGGGAGCCACTCTGCAAAGATGAGTTTGCTGGCAACCCCAGGGGTTCAACACAGCGGGGCATCCTGCTATGCTCCGAGGAGAGGCTAACGGCCGGCTCTAGAATCTTTTAGACTTCAGGGCACAAACTATCGGGTTTTAACCTGCTTTAATATCCCCTTTGTCTTTTTGAGTTGGCTGGACTGTTGCTTTATATTTAGTTTGAACAACATTGGAACATTATAGCGCTATGGGAGCTGCAGGTAAAGGTGAGTTCATTGCTGATCCCAGAGGTTTTACATAGCAGGGTAACCTAATGCCCTGGAGGCAGGCTAGGCTATTGAACCGCTTTAATTACTTCATGGCAGTTTACAGCTTTGGGTACCCATGGCAGTCACCGGGGGGGGGGGGGGGGTGTTATACTAAGCCCTTTGTGGCACTTGTGGGCATAGATGCTGCACAATCTAATCACAGACATACATAAGGATTTACAAGCCATTGTCTTAAACATCTCATTATTGAAGGCCAACAGTATCTAGCACAGTTCCTTACCAGTCCTAGCACTGTTACAAAACATTCTTAGCAGTCTTGAAACACCTGGGACTAAAGTTTCCTCCTCAGGTTCTCTGGCGCTGTCTCCTGGCTTAAATTAGGCCCCTGGTTCCATAAGTTCCCGATTGGGCTGCCTTTTGCTTCTTCCCATACTGCTTCTTCCTGCTAAACGCAACAACAAAATGTCTTAGGCCTACGTAAGTAACCTTTGTTACTTCCCTTATAAACACTTTACATATGTCACATCACATGTCCCACTTGAATTCACATGTCCTCGCCATGTGCTTTTCCAGGCTTTACCTGGTTCTAGCTGACTGCCATTAAACACACACTGCAACAATGTAGACTTTTTTTAACCCCAAAATAACTGCTCTAGAGTACAAATAGAGCATTCATCCTTTTACAACTATCTTGCTCATGTCTCATCCAATCTTGGATTAACAACCCTAATCTATATCTCAAGCAGAACCCACCTTCACCCATGACAGTCTAATTCTCCTTCTATAACTACCTCTCATAACTATTAGGTACTTCCCCATGGCAGATTTTTTGCCCTGGGTTCTAAAGCCTTTACATAGCATTCCCCTTGGTTAATCAGCCTTGTTCTTTATGAAGCTTATTTGAGGTCTTGTAGAAAACCCCTATTACCACTATCTAGCTAAGGATTCCTTGTTTAACCTCACCTGCAACTTTAACAATAGAACTTCTATTGTACAGCTGATTAAGGTGCTTTATAAATAAACACTAATAATAATCTTCAATTATATTGAGTTGGCTCTACTCAGAATTGTTACTCCAAATATAAATGACAACATGCATTTACAGCTCTATACTTTAGCACAGGTCCCCAACCCTCTGCAACATGAGAGCCACTTTCATCAATGAGAGATTGTCGGGAGCCACATTTAACTTCAGTAGGGTAGAAGCCATAAACCCTTATAAAACAGGTACAGACTGCAAACACTTCTAAATAACAAATCAGTGAAGTACCTAAATGTATTTAATTTGACAGTTCAATGTGAATGTGGATGGCCCTGGCCACTAAAACATTAATAAGCGGATGGATTTCCTGTCACCCTCCAATTCATAAGCAAAGTGCTCACAGATCTACTCACCCACGAAAAACAGATTTCTGAGCCCAAAAGGTTAAAGTCCTTGTCCAGGCACATGCTAACCTCCTCCTACCTAATACCCTTTAGAAAGAGTGTAAAATGACTCATTTCAAAGCATCAGATTATATGTAAATACCTTATGTACTCTTAGCAAAGCTGCGTCTTCGCTTCAATTTCTGGTTCATGGCTGAGTAGGGAAGGCCGTGCCTTTGCGCAGTCTCATGAGTCAAGAGCATACTCTGCTGTGGTCATAGACAGTTGCGGGAACACTGTGGCTTGCTGTGCTCGCTCTTTTTTGGCATGGTCCTGGAGAAATGAAATTGAAGGAAAGTCAAATTTTGGAGCTCTGCTACGCTGCACTGCAGGAAATGGAGGAGAGGAACGTGAGACAGGCACCAGTTGAGCTGCTTGCTGCCTAATTATTACAGTTGGCTTAACAGTCCCTTTAAAGTGGACCAAAACCCACCACGATCGGCGGCCCGGGAATCTATGAGATTTCTGGGCCAATCAATTCCCTCCCCCTGGGGCATCCAAAATCGGGATGCCCTGCTGTGTGAAACCCCCCAGGTCGCCCCATACACTTACCTTGTTTCCCGGTCCAGCGGTGAATTCACTAGCCGCGGCCGCATTCCCGCTATCCCTCTAGCAGGGTGCGTGCCTGTGTCAGGCATTTGTGAATGGCCAGCGCTGGCACACTCCCTGTTAGAGGGAAGCGGGTGATGTAGCCACCAGTGCACTCGGAGCCGCTGGCTTTAGACAAAGGCTTAGACGACATGATGTCAGTGGCTCCAAGTGCGCTGATTGGAAGAGCGACCGCACATGCGCCGTATGACCGGGAAGTGAGGGAAATTACCAAAACTCAAAATCCTGGGTTTGGGTCCACTTTAAATGGCAGAATCAGATAGGTGGAGAAACATGCTGACTTCCCTATGTGCGATATCCCTGCTCTAATTCTCTCTTTGCCATAGTGATTTCCTAATCAAACTATTTTATTTAATTTAGGAATGTACCTGAAACCTACTGCAGACTTCCTTAATTTTATGAATGGCAAAAAAATCTTATTGGCTCCTGGCTGCATCAAAAGCGCTATCGCTAAAGCAATAAGGATTGCAAAGCAATCGCAAAGTGCTTCCATTGACTATTATTGGAACACTATTTTGAATATTGAAAAGTTTAGTATAGACAAGTTATGCTATATGAAAAATAGAACTTATTGAGCCATACGGGGAGGCCGGTTCATTAATAGCGGCAGGTAGCGACAGTTGAGCGACTGTAGCGGCATTTTCAGAGCGCCCGCTAGTACTCGCTGTGCTTGGCCGTTGTTCGGTAGTTGATAGCGACTCAGTTGGTTTGCCGTAATGTTGAATATTGGGTGAGGAGTCGCTATTTGACAGGTTCCGCACTGTATGGGAGCGCATGATAGCGACTGGCCCTAGAGACCGGCTCTAAAATGGCAGAAGTGGTCACAGAATTTTTCACATTTAAAAAAAAAAAAAAATTACTAACAATTAATTATTAATATTTAAAGATTGTTCCATTGAAATGCAGTGGAGAGCGCCCAGGTAGCGAGAGGTCATACCTGTCGCTGTTCAAGGTCGGATGCTGGCGCTGTGGGCTGAGGCTGGAATAATGATGAATGAGTCACTATATGGCGCTATCTCAGTCGCTAAGCAGGATTGGCTTGATAAATGTGTGATTGTGGTGGGGAGCCGGCGTTCTCGTGGTGGGGCCCGTCATTACCGGTCGCTCACCAGTCGCTACCTGTCGCTATTCCTTCATAAATAAGGGCCTTACTGTTTCCTCGGATCTTTGTTCTTTGGCATGGAGCATTTGATTAGAAGGATGCAGAGCTATAGAAAGGCACCATTACATTTCTGTGTGCACACATACTGAACAAGGTTTGAATTTGTATAATGTTTAGTAACCTTTTCATTTACATATGTGCTTCTTCTTGTTTTTCATTCTATCTGTTACTGGCTCTCCAGCCCTCTCAGCTTGAATAAGAATCCTGAGTGACCTGTTTTTCAGGACCAGTCACTAGGGATGAGCGAATCGATCCGGACGAACCCGGATTCGATCCGAATTTCAGGAAAAATTCGATTCGGATCGAATCCGAATTTCCCCGCGATTCGATCACTCGAAGTTTTCCTTTAACATCCATTCATTTACATTTACAGGCATTCTAAGATGGCGGACGGGACATGTCTGGACATGTATCCCGCGCCAGTGCAAGCTGGGGCAGTCACATGCAGCCTATCAGCAGCCAGCAAGCCCGGTGACGTCACAGCGGTATTTAACGGCGGCCATCTTGCTTTTCCTCATTTCTCTATTGCATTCGTGAGAGACAGGACGCTGTGTAGCTGAGGCAGTTAGACAGGCAGGGACAGACAGGGACAGACAGGGACAGGCTGGAGACAGGCAGGAGACAGACAGGAGACAGACAGAAAGCCAGGGAAAGGTAGGAAAAACGGAGGCTGTCACAGGGAGATTTTTTTTTTTTTTCATCCAGCCTGAGTGTTACTAGCTGGCTGACAGGCTTTGTTAGCGTTTTCAGGCTGCTTATAGTAACTAACTGTGCATATATACTGAACTGATCTTAAGTCTGCTGTGAGGCATCCCATTCTGTGACTAAAGCAGCCTCTGTTTAAGACCATATAAGCATTTGCTCTTATCATATTTGAAATTAGGCCTGATAAAGACACTTTTGCTGGGCATAGCACTACTGGACCCTGCCAGGTCCACTTCTGTTGGGGCATCCCATTCTGTGACTAAAGCAGCCTCTGTTTAAGACCATATAACCATTTGCTCTTATCATATTTGAAATTAGGCCTGATAAAGACACTTTTGCTGGGCATAGCACTACTGGACCCTGCCAGGTCCACTTCTGTTGGGGCATCCCATTCTGTGACTACAGCAGCCTCTGTTTAAGACCGTATAACCATTTTCACTTATCATATTTGAAATTAGGCCTGATAAAGACACTTTTGCTGGGCAAAGCACTACTGGACCCTGCCAGGTCCATTCCTGTTGGGGCATCCCATTCTGTGACTAAAGCAGCCTCTGTTTAAGACCATATAAGCATTTGCTCTTATCATATTTGAAATTAGGCCTGATAAAGACACTTTTGCTGGGCATAGCACTACTGGACCCTGCCAGGTCCACTTCTGTTGGGGCATCCCATTCTGTGACTACAGCAGCCTCTGTTTAAGACCGTATAACCATTTTCACTTATCATATTTGAAATTAGGCCTGATAAAGACACTTTTGCTGGGCAAAGCACTACTGGACCCTGCCAGGTCCATTCCTGTTGGGGCATCCCATTCTGTGACTAAAGCAGCCTCTGTTTAAGACCATATAAGCATTTGCTCTTATCATATTTGAAATTAGGCCTGATAAAGACACTTTTGCTGGGCATAGCACTACTGGACCCTGCCAGGTCCACTTCTGTTGGGGCATCCCATTCTGTGACTAAAGCAGCCTCTGTTTAAGACCATATAACCATTTGCTCTTATCATATTTGAAATTAGGCCTGATAAAGACACTTTTGCTGGGCATAGCACTACTGGACCCTGCCAGGTCCACTTCTGTTGGGGCATCCCATTCTGTGACTAAAGCAGCCTCTGTTTAAGACCATATAACCATTTGCTCTTATCATATTTGAAATTAGGCCTGATAAAGACACTTTTGCTGGGCAAAGCACTACTGGACCCTGCCAGGTCCATTCCTGTTGGGGCATCCCATTCTGTGACTAAAGCAGCCTCTGTTTAAGACCATATAACCATTTGCTCTTATCATATTTGAAATTAGGCCTGATAAAGACACTTTTGCTGGGCATAGCACTACTGGACCCTGCCAGGTCCACTTCTGTTGGGGCATCCCATTCTGTGACTAAAGCAGCCTCTGTTTAAGACCATATAAGCATTTGCTCTTATCATATTTGAAATTAGGCCTGATAAAGACACTTTTGCTGGGCAAAGCACTACTGGACCCTGCCAGGTCCATTCCTGTTGGGGCATCCCATTCTGTGACTAAAGCAGCCTCTGTTTAAGACCATATAAGCATTTGCTCTTATCATATTTGAAATTAGGCCTGATAAAGACACTTTTGCTGGGCATAGCACTACTGGACCCTGCCAGGTCCACTTCTGTTGGGGCATCCCATTCTGTGACTACAGCAGCCTCTGTTTAAGACCGTATAACCATTTTCACTTATCATATTTGAAATTAGGCCTGATAAAGACACTTTTGCTGGGCAAAGCACTACTGGACCCTGCCAGGTCCATTCCTGTTGGGGCATCCCATTCTGTGACTAAAGCAGCCTCTGTTTAAGACCATATAAGCATTTGCTCTTATCATATTTGAAATTAGGCCTGATAAAGACACTTTTGCTGGGCATAGCACTACTGGACCCTGCCAGGTCCACTTCTGTTGGGGCATCCCATTCTGTGACTAAAGCAGCCTCTGTTTAAGACCATATAACCATTTGCTCTTATCATATTTGAAATTAGGCCTGATAAAGACACTTTTGCTGGGCATAGCACTACTGGACCCTGCCAGGTCCACTTCTGTTGGGGCATCCCATTCTGTGACTAAAGCAGCCTCTGTTTAAGACCGTATAACCATTTGCTCTTATCATATTTGAAATTAGGCCTGATAAAGACACTTTTGCTGGGCAAACCACTACTGGACCCTGCCAGGTCCATTCCTGTTGGGGCATCCCATTCTGTGACTAAAGCAGCCTCTGTTTAAGACCATATAAGCATTTGCTCTTATCATATTTGAAATTAGGCCTGATAAAGACACTTTTGCTGGGCATAGCACTACTGGACCCTGCCAGGTCCACTTCTGTTGGGGCATCCCATTCTGTGACTACAGCAGCCTCTGTTTAAGACCGTATAACCATTTTCACTTATCATATTTGAAATTAGGCCTGATAAAGACACTTTTGCTGGGCAAAGCACTACTGGACCCTGCCAGGTCCATTCCTGTTGGGGCATCCCATTCTGTGACTAAAGCAGCCTCTGTTTAAGACCATATAACCATTTGCTCTTATCATATTTGAAATTAGGCCTGATAAAGACACTTTTGCTGGGCATAGCACTACTGGACCCTGCCAGGTCCACTTCTGTTGGGGCATCCCATTCTGTGACTAAAGCAGCCTCTGTTTAAGACCATATAAGCATTTGCTCTTATCATATTTGAAATTAGGCCTGATAAAGACACTTTTGCTGGGCAAAGCACTACTGGACCCTGCCAGGTCCATTCCTGTTGGGGCATCCCATTCTGTGACTAAAGCAGCCTCTGTTTAAGACCATATAAGCATTTGCTCTTATCATATTTGAAATTAGGCCTGATAAAGACACTTTTGCTGGGCAAAGCACTACTGGACCCTGCCAGGTCCATTCCTGTTGGGGCATCCCATTCTGTGACTAAAGCAGCCTCTGTTTAAGACCATATAAGCATTTGCTCTTATCATATTTGAAATTAGGCCTGATAAAGACACTTTTGCTGGGCATAGCACTACTGGACCCTGCCAGGTCCACTTCTGTTGGGGCATCCCATTCTGTGACTACAGCAGCCTCTGTTTAAGACCGTATAACCATTTTCACTTATCATATTTGAAATTAGGCCTGATAAAGACACTTTTGCTGGGCAAAGCACTACTGGACCCTGCCAGGTCCATTCCTGTTGGGGCATCCCATTCTGTGACTAAAGCAGCCTCTGTTTAAGACCATATAAGCATTTGCTCTTATCATATTTGAAATTAGGCCTGATAAAGACACTTTTGCTGGGCATAGCACTACTGGACCCTGCCAGGTCCACTTCTGTTGGGGCATCCCATTCTGTGACTAAAGCAGCCTCTGTTTAAGACCATATAACCATTTGCTCTTAATATATTTGAAATTAGGCCTGATAAAGACACTTTTGCTGGGCATAGCACTACTGGACCCTGCCAGGTCCACTTCTGTTGGGGCATCCCATTCTGTGACTAAAGCAGCCTCTGTTTAAGACCATATAACCATTTGCTCTTATCATATTTGAAATTAGGCCTGATAAAGACACTTTTGCTGGGCAAAGCACTACTGGACCCTGCCAGGTCCATTCCTGTTGGGGCATCCCATTCTGTGACTAAAGCAGCCTCTGTTTAAGACCATATAAGCATTTGCTCTTATCATATTTGAAATTAGGCCTGATAAAGACACTTTTGCTGGGCATAGCACTACTGGACCCTGCCAGGTCCACTTCTGTTGGGGCATCCCATTCTGTGACTAAAGCAGCCTCTGTTTAAGACCATATAACCATTTGCTCTTATCATATTTGAAATTAGGCCTGATAAAGACACTTTTGCTGGGCATAGCACTACTGGACCCTGCCAGGTCCACTTCTGTTGGGGCATCCCATTCTGTCACTAAAGCAGCCTCTGTTTAAGACCATATAACCATTTGCTCTTATCATATTTGAAATTAGGCCTGATAAAGACACTTTTGCTGGGCAAAGCACTACTGGACCCTGCCAGGTCCATTCCTGTTGGGGCATCCCATTCTGTGACTAAAGCAGCCTCTGTTTAAGACCATATAAGCATTTGCTCTTATCATATTTGAAATTAGGCCTGATAAAGACACTTTTGCTGGGCATAGCACTACTGGACCCTGCCAGGTCCACTTCTGTTGGGGCATCCCATTCTGTGACTACAGCAGCCTCTGTTTAAGACCGTATAACCATTTTCACTTATCATATTTGAAATTAGGCCTGATAAAGACACTTTTGCTGGGCAAAGCACTACTGGACCCTGCCAGGTCCATTCCTGTTGGGGCATCCCATTCTGTGACTAAAGCAGCCTCTGTTTAAGACCATATAAGCATTTGCTCTTATCATATTTGAAATTAGGCCTGATAAAGACACTTTTGCTGGGCATAGCACTACTGGACCCTGCCAGGTCCACTTCTGTTGGGGCATCCCATTCTGTGACTAAAGCAGCCTCTGTTTAAGACCGTATAACCATTTGCTCTTATCATATTTGAAATTAGGCCTGATAAAGACACTTTTGCTGGGCATAGCACTACTGGACCCTGCCAGGTCCATTCCTGTTGGGGCATCCCATTCTGTGACTAAAGCAGCCTCTGTTTAAGACCATATAAGCATTTGCTCTTATCATATTTGAAATTAGGCCTGATAAAGACACTTTTGCTGGGCATAGCACTACTGGACCCTGCCAGGTCCACTTCTGTTGGGGCATCCCATTCTGTGACTACAGCAGCCTCTGTTTAAGACCGTATAACCATTTTCACTTATCATATTTGAAATTAGGCCTGATAAAGACACTTTTGCTGGGCAAAGCACTACTGGACCCTGCCAGGTCCATTCCTGTTGGGGCATCCCATTCTGTGACTAAAGCAGCCTCTGTTTAAGACCATATAACCATTTGCTCTTATCATATTTGAAATTAGGCCTGATAAAGACACTTTTGCTGGGCATAGCACTACTGGACCCTGCCAGGTCCACTTCTGTTGGGGCATCCCATTCTGTGACTAAAGCAGCCTCTGTTTAAGACCATATAAGCATTTGCTCTTATCATATTTGAAATTAGGCCTGATAAAGACACTTTTGCTGGGCAAAGCACTACTGGACCCTGCCAGGTCCATTCCTGTTGGGGCATCCCATTCTGTGACTAAAGCAGCCTCTGTTTAAGACCATATAAGCATTTGCTCTTATCATATTTGAAATTAGGCCTAATAAAGACACTTTTGCTGGGCAAAGCACTACTGGACCCTGCCAGGTCCATTCCTGTTGGGGCATCCCATTCTGTGACTAAAGCAGCCTCTGTTTAAGACCATATAAGCATTTGCTCTTATCATATTTGAAATTAGGCCTGATAAAGACACTTTTGCTGGGCATAGCACTACTGGACCCTGCCAGGTCCACTTCTGTTGGGGCATCCCATTCTGTGACTAAAGCAGCCTCTGTTTAAGACCATATAACCATTTGCTCTTATCATATTTGAAATTAGGCCTGATAAAGACACTTTTGCTGGGCATAGCACTACTGGACCCTGCCAGGTCCACTTCTGTTGGGGCATCCCATTCTGTGACTAAAGCAGCCTCTGTTTAAGACCATATAACCATTTGCTCTTATCATATTTGAAATTAGGCCTGATAAAGACACTTTTGCTGGGCAAAGCACTACTGGACCCTGCCAGGTCCATTCCTGTTGGGGCATCCCATTCTGTGACTAAAGCAGCCTCTGTTTAAGACCATATAAGCATTTGCTCTTATCATATTTGAAATTAGGCCTGATAAAGACACTTTTGCTGGGCATAGCACTACTGGACCCTGCCAGGTCCACTTCTGTTGGGGCATCCCATTCTGTGACTACAGCAGCCTCTGTTTAAGACCGTATAACCATTTTCACTTATCATATTTGAAATTAGGCCTGATAAAGACACTTTTGCTGGGCAAAGCACTACTGGACCCTGCCAGGTCCATTCCTGTTGGGGCATCCCATTCTGTGACTAAAGCAGCCTCTGTTTAAGACCATATAAGCATTTGCTCTTATCATATTTGAAATTAGGCCTGATAAAGACACTTTTGCTGGGCATAGCACTACTGGACCCTGCCAGGTCCACTTCTGTTGGGGCATCCCATTCTGTGACTACAGCAGCCTCTGTTTAAGACCGTATAACCATTTTCACTTATCATATTTGAAATTAGGCCTGATAAAGACACTTTTGCTGGGCAAAGCACTACTGGACCCTGCCAGGTCCATTCCTGTTGGGGCATCCCATTCTGTGACTAAAGCAGCCTCTGTTTAAGACCATATAAGCATTTGCTCTTATCATATTTGAAATTAGGCCTGATAAAGACACTTTTGCTGGGCATAGCACTACTGGACCCTGCCAGGTCCACTTCTGTTGGGGCATCCCATTCTGTGACTAAAGCAGCCTCTGTTTAAGACCATATAACCATTTGCTCTTATCATATTTGAAATTAGGCCTGATAAAGACACTTTTGCTGGGCATAGCACTACTGGACCCTGCCAGGTCCACTTCTGTTGGGGCATCCCATTCTGTGACTAAAGCAGCCTCTGTTTAAGACCATATAACCATTTGCTCTTATCATATTTGAAATTAGGCCTGATAAAGACACTTTTGCTGGGCAAAGCACTACTGGACCCTGCCAGGTCCATTCCTGTTGGGGCATCCCATTCTGTGACTAAAGCAGCCTCTGTTTAAGACCATATAAGCATTTGCTCTTATCATATTTGAAATTAGGCCTGATAAAGACACTTTTGCTGGGCATAGCACTACTGGACCCTGCCAGGTCCACTTCTGTTGGGGCATCCCATTCTGTGACTAAAGCAGCCTCTGTTTAAGACCATATAACCATTTGCTCTTATCATATTTGAAATTAGGCCTGATAAAGACACTTTTGCTGGGCATAGCACTACTGGACCCTGCCAGGTCCACTTCTGTTGGGGCATCCCATTCTGTGACTAAAGCAGCCTCTGTTTAAGACCATATAACCATTTGCTCTTATCATATTTGAAATTAGGCCTGATAAAGACACTTTTGCTGGGCAAAGCACTACTGGACCCTGCCAGGTCCATTCCTGTTGGGGCATCCCATTCTGTGACTAAAGCAGCCTCTGTTTAAGACCATATAAGCATTTGCTCTTATCATATTTGAAATTAGGCCTGATAAAGACACTTTTGCTGGGCATAGCACTACTGGACCCTGCCAGGTCCACTTCTGTTGGGGCATCCCATTCTGTGACTACAGCAGCCTCTGTTTAAGACCGTATAACCATTTTCACTTATCATATTTGAAATTAGGCCTGATAAAGACACTTTTGCTGGGCAAAGCACTACTGGACCCTGCCAGGTCCATTCCTGTTGGGGCATCCCATTCTGTGACTAAAGCAGCCTCTGTTTAAGACCATATAACCATTTGCTCTTATCATATTTGAAATTAGGCCTGATAAAGACACTTTTGCTGGGCAAAGCACTACTGGACCCTGCCAGGTCCATTCCTGTTGGGGCATCCCATTCTGTGACTAAAGCAGCCTCTGTTTAAGACCATATAAGCATTTGCTCTTATCATATTTGAAATTAGGCCTGATAAAGACACTTTTGCTGGGCATAGCACTACTGGACCCTGCCAGGTCCACTTCTGTTGGGGCATCCCATTCTGTGATTACAGCAGCCTCTGTTTAAGACCGTATAACCATTTTCACTTATCATATTTGAAATTAGGCCTGATAAAGACACTTTTGCTGGGCAAAGCACTACTGGACCCTGCCAGGTCCATTCCTGTTGGGGCATCCCATTCTGTGACTAAAGCAGCCTCTGTTTAAGACCATATAACCATTTGCTCTTATCATATTTGAAATTAGGCCTGATAAAGACACTTTTGCTGGGCATAGCACTACTGGACCCTGCCAGGTCCACTTCTGTTGGGGCATCCCATTCTGTGACTAAAGCAGCCTCTGTTTAAGACCATATAAGCATTTGCTCTTATCATATTTGAAATTAGGCCTGATAAAGACACTTTTGCTGGGCAAAGCACTACTGGACCCTGCCAGGTCCATTCCTGTTGGGGCATCCCATTCTGTGACTAAAGCAGCCTCTGTTTAAGACCATATAAGCATTTGCTCTTATCATATTTGAAATTAGGCCTGATAAAGACACTTTTGCTGGGCAAAGCACTACTGGACCCTGCCAGGTCCATTCCTGTTGGGGCATCCCATTCTGTGACTAAAGCAGCCTCTGTTTAAGACCATATAAGCATTTGCTCTTATCATATTTGAAATTAGGCCTGATAAAGACACTTTTGCTGGGCATAGCACTACTGGACCCTGCCAGGTCCACTTCTGTTGGGGCATCCCATTCTGTGACTACAGCAGCCTCTGTTTAAGACCGTATAACCATTTTCACTTATCATATTTGAAATTAGGCCTGATAAAGACACTTTTGCTGGGCAAAGCACTACTGGACCCTGCCAGGTCCATTCCTGTTGGGGCATCCCATTCTGTGACTAAAGCAGCCTCTGTTTAAGACCATATAAGCATTTGCTCTTATCATATTTGAAATTAGGCCTGATAAAGACACTTTTGCTGGGCATAGCACTACTGGACCCTGCCAGGTCCACTTCTGTTGGGGCATCCCATTCTGTGACTACAGCAGCCTCTGTTTAAGACCGTATAACCATTTTCACTTATCATATTTGAAATTAGGCCTGATAAAGACACTTTTGCTGGGCATAGCACTACTGGACCCTGCCAGGTCCACTTCTGTTGGGGCATCCCATTCTGTGACTACAGCAGCCTCTGTTTAAGACCGTATAACCATTTTCACTTATCATATTTGAAATTAGGCCTGATAAAGACACTTTTGCTGGGCATAGCACTACTGGACCCTGCCAGGTCCACTTCTGTTGGGGCATCCCATTCTGTGACTACAGCAGCCACTGTTTAAGACCGTATAACCATTTTCACTTATCATATTTGAAATTAGGCCTGATAAAGACACTTTTGCTGGGCATAGCACTACTGGACCCTGCCAGGTCCACTTCTGTTGGGGCATCCCATTCTGTGACTAAAGCAGCCTCTGTTTAAGACCATATAACCATTTGCTCTTATCATATTTGAAATTAGGCCTGATAAAGACACTTTTGCTGTGCAAAGCACTACTGGACCCTGCCAGGTCCATTCCTGTTGGGGCATCCCATTCTGTGACTAAAGCAGCCTCTGTTTAAGACCGTATAAGCATTTGCTCTTATCATATTTGAAATTAGCCTGATAAAGACACTTTTGCTGGGCATAGTACTACTGGATCTTTTTTGGGGGGCATCCCATTCTGTGACTAAAGCAGCCTCTGTTTAAGACCGTATAAGCATTTGCTCTTATCATATTTGAAATTAGCCTGATAAAGACACTTTTGCTGGGCATAGCACTACTTGTCCCTGCCAGGGCATCCCATTCTGTGACTAAAGCAGCCTCTGTTTAAGACCATATAAGCATTTGCTCTTATCATATTTGAAATTAGCCTGATAAAGACACTTTTGCTGGGCATAGTACTACTGGATCTTTTTTGGGGGCATCCCATTCTGTGACTAAAGCAGCCTCTGTTTAAGACCATATAAGCATTTGCTCTTATTATATTTATATTATAAGACACTTTTGCTGGGCATAGGCTTACTGCTGCCTGCCAGGTGCACTTCTGTTGAGGCATCCCATTCTGTAACATAGCATACCCCTCTTTATTTACACTAAGCAGCTCTCTTATTTACACTAAGCAGGCCTGTTGGAGGCTGAGTGTTACTGCTCACTTTTGGTGTGCATTATATTCTGTTTCATATAGACCCACCGCTGCCCGGGGGATCTTAAAATATCACCTACTCCCACGCCAGTTAGACTATGTCGGGCAGACAAGTGCCTGGAAGTGAAAAGAGGAGTGGCAGAGGCCAAGATTCCGCAGGCAGAGCTCGCATCAGACTGGGGGCCAGTAGCAGCAGGAGTCACGCTGAGAGACCTAATCTGCCAGTATCTGCTAGCGGTCGGGTCTCCACCAGTAACGCATCTGCCGTGGTAGATTGGTTGACGCGCTCATCAACAACATCATCACAACTTACGTCTGAGACCCCCAGTCTAGGGTCGGTAGGTTCCTCTGACACAACCCTGAGTTGGCATGCCCCGAGAGCAGTCCCTGTCCTCCCATTGCCTCTGTCCTACGCCGTTCCCTCCCCCAGCGACGTATCCTATGCTTTGGGTTCAGCTCCACTCTTTAGTGAGGAGGACCATCAGATAGAGGACAGTCAGCAGCTACTGCCCAGCCAAGAAATGGAGGTGGCTTCTCTAGCTAGGCAGACAGATAGTGATGTGGACAGTGTCGTGGGTGCTGCGAGCGTTCCAGCTCCTGCGCCAGACACTGTTGACGAATCCACGAACATCAGTGACGTACAGCCACAACTCGGTGATGATGATGATGACGATGAAGCCGATCGCACTTGGGAGCCGGGTGATGAAGGGGCTTCATCGTCATCATCAGGAGAAGAGGGGCGCAGGTTGCCCCGGAGTCAGCAGCTGAGGCAGCAAGGTGGTAGCAGTCAGCATGGGGGCACAATTCCAAAGGCTGGAGCCGGCCGGGGCCGGGGCCGGGGTAGAGCACCTGCTGTGCGGCAGTCTACCTTATCGGGAGGTAGTGGAGCAGGGGTTCCTGGAGTTGGCAACAGCAGCAGTGAATCAGTGAGGCCAGGGGGTGGGAAAAGTAGCTACTCGGCAGTGTGGCAGTTTTTCCTGAGGCATCCGCAGGAGGGTAACATGGCCACATGCAAGATATGTAGGCAAAAGGTGAAGCGTGGCCAGGGTCCAAATGTTGGCACCACGGCCCTGCGTCAACATATGATGCGTCACCATAAAACGACCTGGGAGAACCGAGGCTCCCAAGGGGTGGTCCAGTCTGCTTCCTCACCAAGTGAGCTCCCAATTTCTGCCAGCCAAGGCTCCAGCACCTCAGCTGAAGGCAGCTGTGCGTCATACCCATCCTCTGTCGCTCCTGCTCCTCCTCCTCCTCCTCCAAGTCATGCATCCCGCCAGCAATCCATCAGCGAAGCCATGTCCAAGAGACAGCAGTATGCGCCCACTCATCCTACGGCGCAGAAGCTGAATGTGCTCCTGTCCAAGTTGCTGGTGCTGCAGTCGCTCCCTTTTCAGGTGGTGGAATCTGCACCTTTCAGAGAACTGATGGCTTGTGCCGAGCCGAGGTGGAGAGTCCCAAGCCGTCATTTCTTTGCCAAGAAGGCAGTACCAGCGCTGCACACTTTTGTTGAACAGAAGGTGGGCCAGTCCTTGAGCCTGTCGGTGTGTAGCAAAATACATGGCAGCGCCGACATCTGGAGCTGTAACTACGGTCAGGGGCAGTACATGTCGTTTACGGCCCACTGGGTGAATGTGGTCCCTTTGCAGCAGCAACTTGGACAGGTCACGCCGCTTCGGCCTCCGCGCTCTCTGCCCATTGGGCCTGTGACAACGTGCGACTCGGCCTCCTCATCCTCCGCCATCTCCTCACCCTCCACTGTAGGCTCAAGTCTCAGTGCCCCTCCAGTCTACCATGTGTGCAGGGCACGGAGGTGTCACGCAGTGCTTCACATGGTTTGTCTTGGCGAACGGAGTCACACAGGGGAGGAACTGCTTAAATGTATTCATCAGGAAATCCAAACATGGCTTACTCCGAGAAAACTTAAAATGGGAATCATGGTTACCGACAATGGGAAGAACATTTTGTCTGCGCTGCGCCAAGGAAGCCTGACCCATGCCCCCTGCATGGCTCACGTCTTCAATCTGGTTGTCAAGCGGTTTCTGAAGTGTTCCCCCCATCTGCAGGACATCCTAACAACTTCACGGAAACTTTGCATGCACTTCAGCCACTCCTACACCGCCAAACACACCCTTCTTGAGCTACAGCGTCAGAATGGTATCCCCCAACATAGTCTGATTTGCGATGTTTCCACCCGTTGGAATTCCACCCTTCACATGTTGGACCGATTATATGAACAGAGAAAAGCCATCACGGATTTCCTGATGATCCAAGCAGATAGGGGGACTCCCCTGTGTAACTTCAATGTCAACCAGTGGCAGCTCATACGTGACACCTGCCGTTTGCTCAGGCCCTTTGAGGAAGCCACTTTATTTGTCAGTCGGCAGGATTACGGGATGAACGACGTGATTCCACTGCTTCATGTACTACAGCACATGTTGGAAACCATGGCTGGTCAGGGCACTGGAGACATGGCGTTTACATCTTACGGCCACATGAACCCCGTTGGAGCTGAACTGGAGGAGGCGGAGGAGGAAGAGGAGGAGGAGGAGTTGCCCAGCGAAACACAGTTTAGGCTTGGCGAAATGGCTGGTTTATCTAGTCAGCGGACAGGAGAGGAGGAGCAGGAGCAGCCAGAGGAGCTAGAGGTTTTTGAGGAAGGAGAGACAGAGGACCCGGGCACACCGTGGCAGTATGCAGTGGAGATGGAGACAGGTAGTCCATCCGAGTCACTTGCGCAAATGGCACGAAGCATGCTCACATGCTTGCGTAGTGACCCCAGAATTGTTTCCATCTGTCGGCGGGATGACTTCTGGCTGTCCACCTTATTGGACCCTCGCTTCCGGCACAAAATGGGGGCATTTTTTAAACCCACCGAGAGGGAGGACAAACTCAACTACTACAAAGACATTCTACGTAGGCAGTTGGCCGATGCCTATCTGCGCCATGGTCCATACTCTCGCAGGTCTGACTCGAGGGGACCTCTGCGCTCACCTTCCACTGCCATGGCCGCTGGGGGGGTTGGCAGCAGCAGCAGCAGAAGCTCCATCAGCAGCAGCAGCCTCAGTCTTCAGTCGCTAATGAGTAGCTTTCTACACCCGCATAGTGAGGCTACTCATGAGCAGCAGGAAGACCTGGAGCAGGACCTGAACCAGCAGGTCATGTCATACTTTGACATGACCATGCCAACACACCTTGAGGATCCGCTGGACTTCTGGGCAGCCAAACTTGATTTGTGGCCGCAACTAGCAGAGTTTGCCCGGGAAAAGCTGTCCTGCCCGGCAAGTAGCGTGCCATCTGAGCGGGTGTTTAGTGCGGCGGGGGCCATAGTTACGGCGAGGAGAACTCGTCTGTCAACTAAAAATGTGGAGAGACTCACCTTTGTCAAAATGAATCAGGGATGGATCAGCCAGGATTTCCACCCACCAATGCCTGATGCATGCGACTAGATTCAGCATGGTGCCACGTTTTACACTTTCCAAATGGTGCAAAACATATTTATGTCTTTAGGCCATTTTTTGGGCTCCTGCTGCTGCTGCTACTGTCAACTCCTGCCAACTCCAGGGTGTGATTCATCTAATTTTTGGGCTCCTGAAGCCAACTCCAGTGTATATTTGGGCTCCTGCTGCTGCTGCTGTCAACTCCTGCCAACTCCGGGGTGTGATTCATCCAATTTTTGGGCTCCTGAAGCCAACTCCAGTGTATATTTGGGCTCCTGCTGCTGCTACTGTCAACTCCTGCCAACTCCAGGGTGTGATTCATCCAATTTTTGGGCTCCTGAAGCCAACTCCAGTGTATATTTGGGCTCCTGCTGCTGCTACTGTCAACTCCTGCCAACTCCAGGGTGTGATTCATCCAATTTTTGGGCTCCTGAAGCCAACTCCAGTGTATATTTGGGCTCCTGCTGCTGCTGCTGCCAACTTCTGCCAACTCCAGGGTGTGATTCATCCAATTTTTGGGCTCCTCAAGCCAACTCCAGTGTATATTTGGGCTCCTGCTGCTGCTACTGTCAACTCCTGCCAACTCCAGGGTGTGATTCATCCAATTTTTGGGCTCCTGAAGCCAACTCCAGTGTATATTTGGGCTCCTGCTGCTGCTACTGTCAACTCCTGCCAACTCCAGGGTGTGATTCATCCAATTTTTGGGCTCCTGAAGCCAACTCCAGTGTATATTTGGGCTCCTGCTGCTGCTGCTGCCAACTTCTGCCAACTCCAGGGTGTGATTCATCCAATTTTTGGGCTCCTGAAGCCAACCCCAGGGTCTCTTTAAAGTAATGTTTGGGCTCCTGCTGCTGCTGCCAACTCCAGGGTGTGATTCATCCAATTTTTGGGCTCCTGAGCCCAACTCCAGTGTATATTTGGGCTCCTGCTGCTGCTGCTGTCAACTCCTGCCAACTCCAGGGTGTGATTCATCCAATTTTTGGGCTCCTGAAGCCAACTCCAGTGTATATTTGGGCTCCTGCTGCTGCTACTGTCAACTCCTGCCAACTCCAGGGTGTGATTCATCCAATTTTTGGGCTCCTGAAGCCAACTCCAGTGTATATTTGGGCTCCTGCTGCTGCTACTGTCAACTCCTGCCAACTCCAGGGTGTGATTCATCCAATTTTTGGGCTCCTGAAGCCAACTCCAGTGTATATTTGGGCTCCTGCTGCTGCTACTGTCAACTCCTGCCAACTCCAGGGTGTGATTCATCCAATTTTTGGGCTCCTGAAGCCAACTCCAGTGTATATTTGGGCTCCTGCTGCTGCTACTGTCAACTCCTGCCAACTCCAGGGTGTGATTCATCCAATTTTTGGGCTCCTGAAGCCAACTCCAGTGTATATTTGGGCTCCTGCTGCTGCTACTGTCAACTCCTGCCAACTCCAGGGTGTGATTCATCCAATTTTTGGGCTCCTGAAGCCAACTCCAGTGTATATTTGGGCTCCTGCTGCTGCTGCTGCCAACTTCTGCCAACTCCAGGGTGTGATTCATCCAATTTTTGGGCTCCTCAAGCCAACTCCAGTGTATATTTGGGCTCCTGCTGCTGCTACTGTCAACTCCT
Organism: Gastrophryne carolinensis; assembly: GCA_027917425.1. Lineage (NCBI taxonomy): Eukaryota > Metazoa > Chordata > Amphibia > Anura > Microhylidae > Gastrophryne > Gastrophryne carolinensis. The sequence goes on from CM051234.1 coordinate 596,308,938, forward strand.
GCCAACTCCAGGGTGTGATTCATCCAATTTTTGGGCTCCTGAAGCCAACTCCAGTGTATATTTGGGCTCCTGCTGCTGCTACTGTCAACTCCTGCCAACTCCAGGGTGTGATTCATCCAATTTTTGGGCTCCTGAAGCCAACTCCAGTGTATATTTGGGCTCCTGCTGCTGCTGCTGCCAACTTCTGCCAACTCCAGGGTGTGATTCATCCAATTTTTGGGCTCCTGAAGCCAACCCCAGGGTCTCTTTAAAGTAATGTTTGGGCTCCTGCTGCTGCTGCCAACTCCAGGGTGTGATTCATCCAATTTTTGGGCTCCTGAGGCCAACTCCAGTGTATATTTGGGCTCCTGCTGCTGCTGCTGTCAACTCCTGCCAACTCCAGGGTGTGATTCATCCAATTTTTGGGCTCCTGAAGCCAACTCCAGTGTATATTTGGGCTCCTGCTGCTGCTACTGTCAACTCCTGCCAACTCCAGGGTGTGATTCATCCAATTTTTGGGCTCCTGAAGCCAACTCCAGTGTATATTTGGGCTCCTGCTGCTGCTACTGTCAACTCCTGCCAACTCCAGGGTGTGATTCATCCAATTTTTGGGCTCCTGAAGCCAACTCCAGTGTATATTTGGGCTCCTGCTGCTGCTACTGTCAACTCCTGCCAACTCCAGGGTGTGATTCATCCAATTTTTGGGCTCCTGAAGCCAACTCCAGTGTATATTTGGGCTCCTGCTGCTGCTGCTGCCAACTTCTGCCAACTCCAGGGTGTGATTCATCCAATTTTTGGGCTCCTGAAGCCAACTCCAGTGTATATTTGGGCTCCTGCTGCTGCTACTGTCAACTCCTGCCAACTCCAGGGTGTGATTCATCCAATTTTTGGGCTCCTGAAGCCAACTCCAGTGTATATTTGGGCTCCTGCTGCTGATACTGTCAACTTCTGCCAACTCCAGGGTGTGATTCATCCAATTTTTGGGCTCCTGAAGCCAACCCCAGGGTCTCTTTAAAGTAATGTTTGGGCTCCTGCTGCTGCTGCCAACTCCAGGGTGTGATTCATCCAATTTTTGGGCTCCTGAGGCCAACTCCAGTGTATATTTGGGCTCCTGCTGCTGCTGCTGCCAACTTCTGCCAACTCCAGGGTGTGATTCATCCAATTTTTGGGCTCCTGAAGCCAACCCCAGGGTCTCTTTAAAGTAATGTTTGGGCTCCTGCTGCTGCTGCCAACTCCAGGGTGTGATTCATCCAATTTTTGGGCTCCTGAGGCTAACTCCAGTGTATATTTGGGCTCCTGCTGCTGCTGCTGCCAACTTCTGCCAACTCCAGGGTGTGATTCATCCAACTTTTGGGCTCCTGAAGCCAACTCCAGTGTATATTTGGGCTCCTGCTGCTGCTGCTGCCAACTTCTGCCAACTCCAGGGTGTGATTCATCCAATTTTTGGGCTCCTCAAGCCAACTCCAGTGTATATTTGGGCTCCTGCTGCTGCTACTGTCAACTCCTGCCAACTCCAGGGTGTGATTCATCCAACTTTTGGGCTCCTGAAGCCAACTCCAGTGTATATTTGGGCTCCTGCTGCTGCTGCTGCCAACTTCTGCCAACTCCAGGGTGTGATTCATCCAATTTTTGGGCTCCTGAGGCCAACTCCAGTGTATATTTGGGCTCCTGCTGCTGCTGCTGTCAACTCCTGCCAACTCCAGGGTGTGATTCATCCAATTTTTGGGCTCCTGAAGCCAACTCCAGTGTATATTTGGGCTCCTGCTGCTGCTACTGTCAACTCCTGCCAACTCCAGGGTGTGATTCATCCAATTTTTGGGCTCCTGAAGCCAACTCCAGTGTATATTTGGGCTCCTGCTGCTGCTACTGTCAACTCCTGCCAACTCCAGGGTGTGATTCATCCAATTTTTGGGCTCCTGAAGCCAACTCCAGTGTATATTTGGGCTCCTGCTGCTGCTACTGTCAACTCCTGCCAACTCCAGGGTGTGATTCATCCAATTTTTGGGCTCCTGAAGCCAACTCCAGTGTATATTTGGGCTCCTGCTGCTGCCAACTTCTGCCAACTCCAGGGTGTGATTCATCCAATTTTTGGGCTCCTGAGGCCAACTCCAGTGTATATTTGGGCTCCTGCTGCTGCTGCTGTCAACTCCTGCCAACTCCAGGGTGTGATTCATCCAATTTTTGGGCTCCTGAGGCCAACTCCAGTGTATATTTGGGCTCCTGCTGCTGCTGCTGCCAACTTCTGCCAACTCCAGGGTGTGATTCATCCAATTTTTGGGCTCCTGAAGCCAACTCCAGTGTATATTTGGGCTCCTGCTGCTGCTGCTGCCAACTTCTGCTAACTCCAGGGTGTGATTCATCCAATTTTTGGGCTCCTGAAGCCAACTCCAGTGTATATTTGGGCTCCTGCTGCTGCTACTGTCAACTCCTGCCAACTCCAGGGTGTGATTCATCCAATTTTTGGGCTCCTGAAGCCAACTCCAGTGTATATTTGGGCTCCTGCTGCTGCTGCTGCCAACTTCTGCCAACTCCAGGGTGTGATTCATCCAATTTTTGGGCTCCTGAGGCCAACTCCAGTGTATATTTGGGCTCCTGCTGCTGCTGCTGTCAACTCCTGCCAACTCCAGGGTGTGATTCATCCAATTTTTGGGCTCCTGAAGCCAACTCCAGTGTATATTTGGGCTCCTGCTGCTGCTACTGTCAACTCCTGCCAACTCCAGGGTGTGATTCATCCAATTTTTGGGCTCCTGAAGCCAACTCCAGTGTATATTTGGGCTCCTGCTGCTGCTACTGTCAACTCCTGCCAACTCCAGGGTGTGATTCATCCAATTTTTGGGCTCCTGAAGCCAACTCCAGTGTATATTTGGGCTCCTGCTGCTGCTACTGTCAACTCCTGCCAACTCCAGGGTGTGATTCATCCAATTTTTGGGCTCCTGAAGCCAACTCCAGTGTATATTTGGGCTCCTGCTGCTGCTGCTGCCAACTTCTGCCAACTCCAGGGTGTGATTCATCCAATTTTTGGGCTCCTGAGGCCAACTCCAGTGTATATTTGGGCTCCTGCTGCTGCTGCTGTCAACTCCTGCCAACTCCAGGGTGTGATTCATCCAATTTTTGGGCTCCTGAAGCCAACTCCAGTGTATATTTGGGCTCCTGCTGCTGCTACTGTCAACTCCTGCCAACTCCAGGGTGTGATTCATCCAACTTTTGGGCTCCTGAAGCCAACTCCAGTGTATATTTGGGCTCCTGCTGCTGCTGCTGCCAACTTCTGCCAACTCCAGGGTGTGATTCATCCAATTTTTGGGCTCCTCAAGCCAACTCCAGTGTATATTTGGGCTCCTGCTGCTGCTACTGTCAACTCCTGCCAACTCCAGGGTGTGATTCATCCAATTTTTGGGCTCCTGAAGCCAACTCCAGTGTATATTTGGGCTCCTGCTGCTGCTGCTGCCAACTTCGGCCAACTCCAGGGTGTGATTCATCCAATTTTTGGGCTCCTGAGGCCAACTCCAGTGTATATTTGGTCTCCTTCTGCCCCTCATAGTGATGCCACTTCAACTCTCTGCAATTGTGCCGCTCTGCGATTCTATTAGCGATGCCTCTGATCTGCATGTGATATTTCTTCAAAGTATTATTTAACTAACCCAGCACGCATCCTGTGCGTGTTACAGCAAGGCTGAATGGTTTACAACCCTATTGAGGCTCTAGGAGGCTCAGAAATAGCCGTTTTTAATAGCGATTCGTCGCGAATTTATTCGGGTCGAAACGATTTTTGTCGGAAAATTCGGCGAATCAGTCGAATCAAATTTTTCAAAAGTTCGCTCATCTCTACCAGTCACCATAGGGCTACAAAAGAGGTCACAATCTCTTTTCTCAATAGATTAGAGTATGGGTTCCAATCTCTTATCATCAAGTACCACTTTCTATTTTCTAATTATTATGGGTGGTAGTTATGGGTTCTCAGTCACCTAAAACCACGTTCAACAGGCACACAGCAATTTCAAACACATGAAACACACAAACATCCACAAAAATAGCGGTTTGGAGTAGTTTCAGGCCTGTGTAAAGGATTTATGGCAGCAGATCGGGTTGTTGTACGAATCAGCCTACAGTCTCACTACCTACCACCTAATAGGACCTAGTGTAACACCAGGGGTACTCCTTGCACTTGTTGGGAACCCTTGGACTAGAGTGCAATACAATATGGTAACTGGGGTCTAGTGTAGGGGGGTCTGGGGGGGCAGCCGCCCTGGGGGCCGAGTTGTCAAGGAGATGCCCAGATAGTTAGATGGCATCAGGCAGGAGTGCTGTCTGATAGGGGCATAAACAGCAGGCTGGGCAGCGGTAGCCGGGGCCGCGCAGGCAAAGTTGCACACAGTGTGTGTCTTCTTGATTGATCAGACAGCGTCCCCTCAGATGCATCATCACTCTGCTGCCTCTGCTGTTTCCTGGGCAATAAGGGGAGAGGAGGAAGCGCTGTTGTAGCGCTGATAAGCTTTTTTTTTTTCTCTGTGAGAGTCTGTCTCTCTTTCTGTCAGTCAGTGTGTGTAAGTCTCTCTCTCTTTCTGTGTCAATCTGTCTGTGAGTCTCTGTCTCTCTCTTTGTCTGTGTGAGTCTGTCTGTGAGTCTGTTGGTCTGTGATTGTCTCTCTCTCTATCTCTCTCTCCTTGTCTATGTGAGTCTGTCTGTGTGAGTCTCTCTCTCGCTGTCTATGTGAGTCTCTCTCTCTCTTGTCTCTCTGTCTGTCTGTGAGTCTCTCTGTCTGTCTGTGAGTCTCTCTCCCTCTCTCTCTCTCTCTCTCTCTCTGTGAGTCTCTCTCTCTCTCTCTCTCTCTCTCTCTGTGAGTCTCTCTCTCTCTCTCTGTGAGTCTGTCTGTGTGAGTCTCTCTCTCGCTGTGTGGATATGTCTGTATGAGTCGCTCTCTCTCTGTCTACATGAGTCTGTATGTATGAGTCTCTCTCTCGCTGTGTGGGTATGTCTGTGTGAGTCTCTCTCTCTCTCTGTCTATGTGAGTCTGTCTGTATGAGTCTCTCTCTAGCTGTGTGGGTATGTCTATGTGAGTCGCTCTCTCTCTCTGTCTACATGAGTCTGTCTGTATGAGTCTCTCTCTCTCTCTGTCTATGTGAGTCTGTATGTATAAGCCTTTCTCTCGCTGTGTGGGTATGTCTGTGTATTGTCTATGTGAGTCTGTCTGTATGATTCTCTCTCTCTCTCTCTCTACATGAGTCTGTCTGTGTGAGTCTTTCTCTCTCTGTCTACATGAGTCTGTATGTATGAGTCTCTCTCTCTCTCTCTGTCTACATGAGTCTGTATGTATGAGTCGCTCTCTCTCTCTGTCTACATGAGTCTGTCTGTATGAGTCTCTCTCTCTGTCTACATGAGTCTGTATGTATGTCTGTATGAGTCTCTCTCTCTCTCTGTCTATGTGAGTGTCTCTCTTTCTCTCTTTGAGTCTCTCTTTGTCTCTCTCTCTGAGTCTCTCTCTCTCTCTCTCTGTGAGTCTGTCTGTGTGAATCTCTCTCTCGCTGTGTGGGTATGTCTGTGTGAGTCTCTCTCTCTGTCTATGTGACTATGTGAGTCTGTCTGCGTGAGTCTCTCTCTCTGTCTATGTGAGTCTGTCTGTGTGAGTCTCTCTCTCTCTGTCTATTTGAGTCCCTCTCTCTGTGGGTCTGTCTGTGAATCTCTCTCTCTCTCTCACTGTGTAAGTCTGTCTGTGAGTCTCTCTCTCTCTCGCTGTGTGAGTCTGTCTGTGAGCCTCTCTTTCTCTCTCTGTCTGTGAGTCTGTCTCTCTGTGTCTGTGAGTATGTCCGTGTGAGTCTCTCTCTCTCTCATGTGGGTCTGTCTATGAGTCTCTGTCTGTCTGTGTGAGTCTCTCTCTCTCTCTCTCTCTCTCTGTCGGTCTGTCTGTGAGTTGCTGTCTCTCTCTGTCTGTGTAAGTCTCTGTTAGACTTAATATGTTTTTTACTATTTACTAAAGCATTGAGCAACATGACTGGTTATGGTTTGGATTATGGAGTCCCTGATGAAATATATTTTTAGGATTAGTTTGCACAGGCTGATTTATGACATCCTGTCATGTCTTCATAAGGAGGAAGATACTTCTGTTCTGCATGGGTTTTAGTTGTATTGGGCAGTACATGATTCGGGATGCCCCGCTGTGTGAAACCCCCCAGAAGCCTGTTAATGCTCACCTGACCAGGCCCCAATGGCACATGCACTGGCTCTTGTTCATTTTTCGATAGCTCTCATTTACTCCAAATGGCTGGGGCAGGAGCATGCACACGATATCAGGGATGCGACAGCACACGCTCTCCATTTAACAATGAAAGCTATCTTCCAAATGATGTAGTCCACAGCTAACTTCCCCAATGGCATCTGCTGATGAATCTCTGACATCCTGGTGAACAGGCTACAACTGAGATGAGGGATACAAGGTTACTCCTCTGTATCATAAAAGTTTCTCCAGGTGTGTGTAGTCTTCTATCTGCTTATTTCCCTCTACAATAATGACTTCAGATCCAACACTACTATTAGGCCAATTGGCCAAGTGATTACATTGAAGCTATTTTTGGACTACACAAAGATTTTATACTGTGTTCCCCTTTGACCTTATCCAATGCAGGTTGTGGGTTATCACATTCCTTGGAATGGACATGGCCAAGATTTTTAGTGGGATCTCAAGAATGGAATCTGTCCCATGTGACTTCCTGGGGAAACCCCCCTCCATCTCCCTCTCCCTCCTGTGATGTATGTAGTCACATGGGGGAGTTTTCATAGAGTCTCTGCTTCTTCCAACCGCTCACTTAGTCCCCAGCTGGGATCGGGGGTGAAAGGAGAGAAGACCTGTGTTCCCCTGCTCTACTAATGGTGGAACAAGCTTCAGCATTTGACGCTCGCAGCTTAAAGAAGACGTTGAAAGGGCACTGAAGAGCCCTGAAGATGGATGGAAGACCAGCAATGGATATAGGGGGCTGCCATGTCACCTGCTGGCATTGGCTATGGCACGCCTGGAAGACCAGCGAACCCATACCAAAGGGCATAAGGGCTGGAATACCCACAGTGCCAGCCTCCTAAGTCATAGGTTACCAGCCTTGATGCCCGGGCTAGTTGGAATTGGGGTAAATTTTTTTATTTTAGATTTTTAATAAATTGGTTAAAGAAGAACATCGGGGAGAATAAATCCTCCAAACCTTACCGATCTGCGCCCCCCCCTCCGGTTTTACCTTTGGCAATGTTTACTCACCTCACTGGGGAATCCATCTTTTGGGTCCCTCGGATTCCGGGCGACCATCTTACATCCCATCACGCACTGCGTGCAGCCCCCGATCCCACGCGTGCGCAGTGCTCATGAATGGGATGCAATGGAGAAGGTCGAAATCCAGCGAGACTTTGCTAAGCGGGACTTTGAAGAGCACAGCTAAAGCCGTGTTGTCACTTACAGATGGCTAAGTCACAGGGGGGGGGGGGGGGCAGAGGACCAGGCCCTGAAGATGCTGGATGTCGTTGCAGCAGGCAGCGGTGACATCCAAAAGGTAAGGCCGTTGGGGGGGGGAATCGGCCCCTTTTTATTTTTGGTCTGAGGAAGAAAAAAATAACACTGCTGCTTGTCATTTTAATTTTAAAAAACCAAGCCGGCAACTATGGCTTTTTTATGAAAATAGCATGTCAGTTAGTGAAGTCGGCAGTTTAGTCACGTTTTAAGTAGTAATAAAATGCCGGTTTGTGAAATATACTTTTTAAATATATATTTTTCCCCTGCAATCCCTGAAAAAACGGACGTAAATGTCTTGGCTATAGGGGTCACTTCAGCACCAGTATATTCTATACTGTTTTGGGGTAAGGTGCACTTCTAGGTAGAAGATAAATGGGAAGTGCATTTTTTACTCCTGCTGCCAGGGGTAGAGCGGCTATAACTGGACCTGGGAGATTTTCCGGTGGCCCGCACTGCTTTGGGGCCATTTCGACTGCTACTTCTAACACCTCAATGCAATCCCTGCCTCCCTAGTATCTCCCCAGCCCGAGCCCCGCTATGCCCCTCCAGATTCTCAGTACGTTATTCCCCATCTTCTATAGCCTCAGCATCTTAGCTGTGGGGGATATACTACGCCTCACCCCTTTATCTAACCCTGCAATGTTCAGTTCTATTGATCTGGCCAGTGACCTGTCCCTGCAATACTATAGTTTCAGCTTTGGAGCACATTCGTTGACCATCCCGGGGGCTCAATCTGGATGTCACAGCCTGGTCGTGGGCTGGTAAATTGACCCTGTCCTCCCCTCCCTGATGCTGACTCTACCCCACAGTTCCACAGTACAACAATTATTTGATTATTATTATCAAGATGTATTTTTATTAATCATTTTTACAGCTAAAAATAATCAAACCACATAAGCACATGTTCCAAAACCGTTCGAAACATCCATTATTTTTATATGTTGTAAGAGATTTCATTTTAATTCTTTGTTTTTTTTTCCTTGTCGAATCATAAAATGGGGGGTAGCGTAATACATGGTGGGGGGACCTGGCGTTTAATCCCGCTGCGTAGGACCCTGTAGACGTCAATGGCTTTCTGTAGCGGGGATCTGTTCATAAAACGTTACATTGTGTTTATGTGGATGTTTTGCAGACTTGATTCATAAAGTATTCCTCGGGACAAAACGAGGAGCTGCGAGCCTGCTGTTCAGGAACACAACCCCTTTCACCATATTTTCATTGCTTCTTGGAGGAGCCTGGCCGTGGAAAAAGTGACTTTCCCCCATCGCTGGCTTCATTAGCTGCAGACTCCAGAAGCCGAGATTTAATGTGACTATCGATAGTACAGTAATGGACTAATAAAACTGCGCCGCCTCCCGCCTGCCCCAAACGCCGTCCCCTGCCAAGGAATTTCTCTATCAGATTGAAAAGAATTTTATTGGGGCACACAGGCATTTTTGTTTAGGTTTAATGATAATTATCAGCATTATGAAACAAATTTATGTAATGTATTTAGTATGTGCTACTAGAACGTCGGCCACAAGACGCAACCTACTCAAATAATGCACCAACTGAAAGGGAGTTATATGGTATTATATTGCAATGGTATTCCATCTTAACCTGGACCTTCAGCATCACTTTATAAAAAACACCAAACCCTTAAAGTGGACCAAAACCCAGGATTTTGACCATCCAGGGTTTTGGTCCTTTCTTCCGGGGAACCCCGATCGGGGGTGTCCCATGTGAACTTGAGCAGCCTATCAGGATGGATGGCAGCTGAGCCTATCAGCACCGCCCGCACAGACCGTTCATGGTGATAGGCTGTTTCACGGCTGCTGTAGAAGGATTCAGGAAGAGGTGAGTATACCTGGGGGGAAGGGGGGTTCTTTTACACAGCAGGGCAGCCTTACCCGGACTGCCCCGCTGCTGCATATTTTTGAGGGCCTCTGGTTATTTCTGACCACAGTTCCTCTTTAAAGTGGACCAAAACTGAGGATTTTGACTATCCTGGGTTTTAGTCCTTTCCCCCTGGGCCCCCCAATCGCCCGAAGAAACTCACCTCTTCTTGGTCCTAAGGCGCATGCGTGGCCGCTCGTCCAATCAGTGTGCTCAGAGTCGCTGACGTTACGCCATTTGAGACAGCGGTTAAGGCCAGCAGCTACAAGCGCAGTGACGGCCGAACCCCCCGTTTCCCTCTAACAGGGAGCGTGCCCGCATCGGCCATTCACAAAGTGGACCAACACCAAGGGGGGATCGGCCCGGGAATCTATAAGATTCTCGGGCCGATCAGATCCCTCCCCGCAGGGCATCTGAAATCAGGATGTCCCGCGGGGTGAAACCCCCCCAGGAAGCCCAGAAACCTTACCTTAACCCCGTTCCAATGGTGCATGCGCGGGGCGAGTCCGCGTCTCACGCTTCCCTCTAGCAGGGAGCGCACCCGCGCCGGCCGTTTGTGAATGGCCGGCGCAGGCGCGCTCCCTGTTAGAGGGAAGCACGAGACGCAGCCTCCAGCGCTCAGAGCCACTGTGGTTGGACGCCACTTGTACGTGCATACCACAGCGGCTCTGAGCTCTCTGATTGGACGAGCGCCCGCGTAGCAGCGTGGTGAGGTGAGTGTTTCCGGGCGTTCTGGGGGGTTTCACACAGCGGGGCACCCCCGATCGGGGTGCCCCACCGAAGTGGACCAAAACCCAGGATAGTGAAAATCCTGGGTGTTGGTCCACTTTAATGTGGGCAATCTGTATGTACAGGGTGGGGGCAACAAATCAGATTCAGGGGGAAGGTCTGGTTTAAAAAAGAATTATGATCAAAAATGGCCGGAGCCCCTCTTTAATTTGCAGGGTCGGGCTGCCCCACTGTGCACCGCACCACTAACAGAAAGAACCGGAATGCCCGGATACTTACTTACTTTGGGTTGTGTGTTCCATATAAACGTGATCAGCCTATCAGCATGGCTGGCACAGGCTGCTCCACGGCTGCTGTAGAAGGATCCAGGATGAGGTGAGTACCTGGAGGGGATGGGGCAGTGATGCACAGCAGGACAATCTGACCCAGGCTGCCATGCTGCTGCCTATTAAAGAGGGCCTCCGGTCATTTCTGACCATCCTTTCTCTTTAAGAGAAGAAAACAGAAAACTTTTAATGACCATAGTATTAAAACAGACCAACCCCCAATGTTACACTGAATTAGGGTGGGGGCATCACAGTTTCTGATTTCCCCCAAACAAACACCAAGATCATTTTGCCTGTTCCTTGTTCCTGTCGGTCATGTGGTCGGTGGTCAATCAAGGACCTGCTTTTCAACAGTGAGATAAGGAGCATGTAATATTATCTCAGGCTGTGTTTTTGTGTGTGGGGGGGGGGGGGGGGTTATTTATAACGGGTGAGGGTGGGGGGTACCCATGTGACCACAATCAGTCTATCAGGGCAGCCAGTGGCTGGCTGGTGCTGGCCCTGAAAGCTGATAGGCTGCTCCATGGCTGCCAAAGAAGAGGTTCCCGGTGGGTAGGTTTATTGTTTTATATGCGGGTCATGCTGCCCTGCTGCTATATAACACAAAGTAACTATGGTTGTTTTTGACCATAGTTCCTCTTTTAAAAAAAAAAATATATATTTTTTTGTAATGAAATAAAAATCTTCCCTAAAGTGGACCAACACCCAGGATTTTGACTATCCTGGGTTTTGGTCCACTTCCGCGGGGCGCCCTGCTAGAGAGAAGCGCAAGATGCGGCCGCAGCTCGCGCATGCGCCGTTGGAACGGGGATAAGGTAAGATTTCTGGGCGTCCTGCGGGGTTTCACACAGCGGGGCGTCCCGATTTCGGATGCCCTGCGGGGAGGGATCTGATTGGCCCGGGAATCTATAAGATTCCCGGGCTGATCACCCCTGGGTGTTGGTCCACTTTAAAGAGGAAAACCAGAACTTTTCTGATGTTCTCTCCAAACATACCTCCCACCTCCCTCGCTGCCTTTTGGATGTCAGTGTTATCTAGAATGCCGACATCCGGCAGCATTCCTGGCCCCTTTGCACCCCCCTTAGCCGCCCCATAGTTAAGGCTGCTGACCTTAGCTGTACTCACTCTTTGCTGTACCTCTACAAATGTCTGGCGTCGCTCTTCAAATCCTGCGGGATTTGCGCCTATGTTGTGACACTGCACATGCGCGAGATCTTAGGGGAGGCACAGGGCATGACGGGACGACAAGATGGCAGGACCAAGGGATGCCGGAGCGGGATGTGACCGGACAGGTAACTTTATAATTATCTAAAGTGAAAACGGAGGGGCAGAGGAGGGCCGAGCAAGAGTTTTTATTAACTCCCCAATACCTGCAATGTTCCTCTTTAACACGAACAACTGTACTGTATATAATACTGTAATACTGTATATAATACTGTAATGCTGTATATAATACTGTAATACTGTATACAATACTGTAATACTGTATATAATACTGTAATACTGTGTATAATACTGTAATACTGTATATAATACTGTAATACTGTTTATAATACTGTAATACTGTGTATAATACTGTAATACTGTATATAATACTGTAATACTGTATATAATACTGTAACACTGTATATAATACTGTAACACTGTATATAATACTAGGGATTTACATGTAAATTGACATTTTTTATGTGCTAAAGTAAAAAAGCTCATCGAGATGCAGCATCGTAACTAAGGGCCTTATTCATGAAGGGATAGCGCCAGGTAGTGCCTGTACAGCGGCAGGTAGCGCCAGGTGATGCCGGCCCTGGCACGCAATTACACATTTATGAAGCCGAATCTGGTGAGCGACTGGAACAACGCCATGTAGCGTACGATTCATCATTATCCTAGGCTCAGCGTACAGCGCCGGCGTTCAGCCTTGCAGAGCGCCACATCTTACCTGTCGCTACCTGGAGCTCTCCCATACATTTCTATGGACGATCCTTAAATCCCTTTCCTGATCCCAAATTTTTTTAAATTTCTTTTAATAAAATCTCAAAACTTTCTGACATGTAGTCAGAAAGTTTTTTTTTTAAATATTTTTATGCAGAATTGTCCTTACATGTCTGGTATTAAAGTGTTCATGTTACAATGTAATAACAATGTCATTCCATATGTTTTCGCTTTGTTACTAGTGGATACATGTTCAAAAACAGACTTTAATCACACAGCCTCTGGCGCTCTGGGCTACAACAACCTGATTTTGAGCGCCGGCGATGTTTGAGGCTGATTTTTGATGAATGTGGTGTGAGTCGGTCGCACTGAGCTGGCGCTACCGCTCGCTCCCATACAGCGTGGCACTGCGACTCACACATTATATTCATCGATGCCGGCCAGCGACTGAGGAGCTCTGAAACAAAGATCCATGGCCGAGCACAGCGACTACTATTGGTCGCTCTGAAATCCGCGCTACAGACGCTCATCTGTCCTGGCGTTAGTAATGAATCATCCTGCCCATGTGACAGGGCCCTGATGCGAACATTGAATGGGACCCCATTATGGCTCATGCAGTAACCTTTTTCCTATAATTTTAACTAAATTGGATACAACTAGACAACTAAAGACTGAAACATCAGAGACCAATGATGCTTACTTTCCTGTACATGATGAATACCTCCCAAGTGTCCCTTATTTGGAGAGACTGTCCCTCTTTTGAGCCCATGTCCCCATGTCCCTCGTTGTTCTCATTAGTTCCTCTTTGAGGTGTAATATGCAGATCTGCAGCAATAAATTATTTACTTGCCTATTCAAAGTGTTTATATTGTTGTTATTTCAGCCCTTTACCTTAAGGAGGAACTTCGAAGGAAGAGGAAACGGGCAGGCTGATTCATCACTAACGCCAGGTAGCGACAGATGAGCGTCTGTAGCAGGCATTTTCAGAGAGCCCGCTAGTAGTCGCTGTGCTCGGCCGTGGGTCGCTACTTCATAGCGACTTAGGCCCTTATTTATGAAGGAATAGCGACAGGTAGCGACTGGTGAGCGGCCGGTAATGACGGTCACCGCCACGAGAACGCCGGCTCCCCACCACAATCACACATTTATTAAGCCAATCCTGCTTAGCGACTGAGATAGCGACATATAGCGACTCATTCATCATTATTCCAGCCTCAGCCCACAGCGCCAGCGTCCGACCTTGAACAGCGACAGGTATGACCTCTCGCTACCTGGCGCTCTCCAATGAATTTCAATGGAACAATCTTTAAATATTCATAATTAATTGTTATTATTATTTTTTTTTTTTTTTTAAATGTGAAAAATTCTGTGACCACTTCTGCCATTTTAGATAATTTTTTTAAAGTAAAAAAAAAAATTGTACGGAATTGATATTACAGGTCTGATATTAATGTATTCATATTACAAAATTATTTAAAAAACTTGTTTTTTTTTGTTTCCAAAAATATGGTTGTTTGGGGGTTAAAAAACTACTTTTAACCCATCGCCGCCAGCGCTCTGGGGTTTAAAGTGGACCAACACCCAGGATTTTGACTATCCTGGGTCTTGGTCCACTTCGGTGGGGCACCCCCGATCGGGGTGCCCTGCTGTGTGAAACCCCCCCCGATCACCCTAAAAACTCACCTCTCCCCGCTCCCAGCGCCGACGGACAAGGGATTTGACAGCCGCGGACAAGCGGCTCCTCCGCCGCCGCCTCCCGCGCGTCCCTCTTGACGCCATTCACAGATGGCCGGCGCGGGCGCGCGCACGCCTAGAGGGGCGCGAGGGAGGCTGGAGGAAGATAAGGTGGGGGGTTTGGGGTGTTTGGGAGGTGATCGGCCCAGGAATCTTATAGATTCCCGGGCCGATCACGGGAGGGTGACGGTCCACTTTAAAGTGATACAGCAGGCAAAGGTCATTGTTACACCATTGTGTCGGGCTACATTTGGCACTGTCCTAAACTGTTTTCCGTTTTAAAATTGAAGCAGAAATGACTTAGGGCCTTATTCGTGAAGGGATAGCGTCAGGTAGTGCCTTGTTAATGAGAGGTAGCGACAGGTGAACGCCAGACACGGCACGCAATTACACATTTATCAAGCAGAATCTGTTGAGAGACTGGGATAGCGCCATATAGCGTCCGATTCATCATTATCCCAGGCTCAGCATACAGCGCCAGCGTTCAGCCTTGCACAGCTCCAGGTATTACCTCTCGCTACCTGTCGCTCTCCCATACATTTCAATGGACAATCCTTTTCTTCTCTTTCACAAATAATTCTGTGACCTCTTCTGGCATTGAAATAGCAGTTTTTTCATAATTTTTTCTTTTTTTATATATTTCCTCAGAAATGACATTACAGGTCTGGCATTAAAGTTTTCATGTTACAATGTTGTTACAATGTAATTCCATATGTTTTTGCTTTGTTACTAGTTGATAGATGCTTGAAAACAGACTTTAAACACACCACCTCCTGCGCTCTGGGCTTCAAACAAGTATTTTTCAGCGCCAGAGATTTGTGAGGCTGTTTTTTTGCTGAATATGGTGTGAGTTGGTCGCTATGAGCAGTCGATAACATGCGCTCCCATACAGCGCTGTACTGGTCAAATAGCGACTCCCCACAATGTATTCAACATTACTGAACAGCGACTGAGTCGCTATAAAGTAGCGACCCACGGCCGAGCACTGCGACTACTAGCGGGCGCTCTGAAAATGCCGCTACAGACGCTCATCTGTCGCTACCTGCCGCTAATGATGAATCAGCCTCCCCGTCTATTAGGGGAGACAGAACCTGTCACCCCAGATTTTTTCTTCCTTACATTAAAAAAAAAAACAAGCCTGACTGTATATTTCTTGATGCTGAGTGTACAAGTGACCCCTCCTCCCACCATCCATCATATTTATATGGATTTTTATCATTGGCCCATCTTTTTGTGATAGTTACATAGTTACATAGTTAATACGGTTGAAAAAAGACATATGTCCATCAAGTTCAACCAAGGGTGTTGGGGTAGGGGGAAGTTATTTTTTATTTCATAGGGGAAGCTATTTATTTTATTTTTTGTCTTTATTTTTTTTTTTTGTTGATAACCACTAGTAGTAACTGTTAATGTTATTTTCTTCAAAATAAGCATCTAATCCTTTTTTGAAGCTGTCAGCGGTTGATGCTGTAACAAGCTTCTGTGGGAGGCTATTCCATAGATTTATAGTTCTTATGGTAAAAAACGATTGTCGCCTCCGGAGACTAAATTTCTTTTTTTCCAATCGAAGGCAGTGCCCCCTTGTCCTTAGAGAGGATTTTACGTGAAATAGTGTTCCCCCATATTTTTTGTATGGTCCATTTATATATTTATACAAGTTAATCATGTCCCCCCGCAATCGCCTCCTCTCAAGACTAAACAGATTTAATTCTCGTAATCTTTCCTCATAACTAAGATCTTTCATTCCCTTTATTAGTTTGGTGGCTCTCCTTTGCACCTTTTCCAGAGTCAGGGTGTCCTTTCTATGAACGGGTGCCCAGAACTGGACGGCATATTCCAGGTGAGGGCGCACCAGTGCCTTGTAAAGAGGCAAAATTACATCTCTATCCCGTGATTCCATGCCTTTTCCACATTGAACTTCATTTGCCAAGTGGATGCCCAGACACTCAATGTGTCCAAGTCAGCCTGAAGCTTGTGAACATCTTCAATAGACTGCACTGTGCTACATATCTTTGTGTCATCTGCAAAAATAGAGACAGTGCTTTTAATTCCATCTTCTATGTCGTTTATAAACAAGTTGAATAATAGTGGGCCCAGCACTGAACCCTGGGGTACACCGCTTACAACTGGTAACCATTCAGAGTAGGTATCATTAACCACAACTCTCTGCACACGATCCTTCAGCCAGTTTTCAATCCAGTTACAAACTGCGTTTTCTAATCCTGAAGATCTCAATTTCCCCAATAAGCGTCTATGGGGGACAGTGTCAAATGCTTTTGCAAAATCCAGAAAAACTATATCCACAGCCGCCCTTCTGTCCAGGCTTCTACTCACCTCCTCATAGAAGCCAATCAGGTTAGTTTGGCAGCTTCTGTCCTTAGTAAAACCGTGTTGGTTGTCACTTATAATATTATGGATAGTTACATATTCGTGTATGTTGTCCCTTAATAGTCCCTCAAGCAATTTCCCCACAATGGATGTTAAGCTAACAGGTCTGTAATTGCCCGGAGAAGACCTAGAGCCCTTTTTAAAAATGGGCATCACATTTGCCCTGCGCCAGTCCCTTGGCACTATACCAGTTGCTAGTGAGTCTTTAAAGATCAACAACAGAGGTGACGAGATAACGGAACTGAGTTCTTTGAGAACTCTTGGGTGAAGTCCATCTGGTCCTCCAGTCTTATTCACATTTAAATTATTGAGTTTTTCTTGGATGATTTCCACGTTTAGCTTGCTAATTATTATACTTGGGCTATTGCTATCAGTGGCATCTCCTGTGTTGGCTCCTTGCGCTTCTCTTGTGTACACAGAGCTAAAGAATCCATTTAACAGCTCTGCCTTATCCTCATCCCCAGTGACCATTTCCCCATTATCATTAATTAGGGCACCTACCTGTTCTGATTTAGTTTTCTTCGAATTAATATATTTGAAAAATCGTTTAGGGTTTGTTTTGCTTTCTTTGGCCACATCTCGTTCATTTTGTGCTTTTGCCAACCTTATTTCTTTCTTACACACTTTATTTACTAGTTTATACTGTTCAAGTGTTACAGCTGAGAGTTCAGCCTTGTAATATTTAAATGCCCTTTTTTTGTTCTTTATTGCCCTTTTAACCACAGGTGTCAGCCATGAGGGGTTTAACTTTAGCCGCTTATATTTGTTACCCGTAGGAATACATTTTGCAACGTTGCTACTCACAATTGATTTAAAGCACTCCCATTTGGCATCTGTATCCTTATTCCTGAACAGATGCTCCCAGTCTATGTCCTTGAGTGCAGCTCTGAGCCTGGGGAAGTTGGCCTTTCTAAAATTTAATGTTTTTGCCTTCCCAGGAAGAAAATCTTTCTTACAGTTTATGTTAAATACAATTATATTGTGGTCACTGTTACCAAGATTTTCACGGACTGTTACTGCCCCCATCAGGTCATCATTATTTGACATTACCAGATCTAGAATAGCATCACCCCTAGTGCTCCTTTAAGTAAATTAAAAATACCATTTTGTGAATACTCACCTGTAAAATGGGTATTATAAGTATGTCACACACCCCGCTTCAAGAAATTCATAACGTGTGGGTAATACTGACCTGTAGAGGGCGATATGCAGAGATGACAGGAAAAAAGAGAGCCCCTCCCGGTCCATAAATACCTGGGACCTCCCACTCACTACCCAGTATAAGAACAGCAGTAAGGTAAGGGACCAGGAAGAGCCCAACACAAAGCATAACAACGCAAAGTTCACCATATAAAGGATCCAGAATACAAAAGGGCAGGGTGAAGCGGGGTGTGTGACATACTTATAATACCCATTTTACAGGTGAGTATTCACAAAATGGTATTATTCTAAGTATGTCAACACCTCAACACCAGGAAGGCATCTGGACCTGATGGCATTTCTACAACATGCCTCAAAGTTTGTGCTGAGCAGATTGCTCCAGTCCTCACCGAAATCTTTAGGTATTCGCTTGAGGATGGAATAGTCCCTGACTGTTTGAAGAGCTCACAAATTATTCCAGTCCCAAAATCTTCATCTGCTTCGGACTTGAATGAATTCAGACCTATTGCTCTAACACCGGTGGTCATGAAGATATTCGAACGACTGGTTATGTCATTCCTCAAGGAGGCCACAGGTTCTTTTTGGGATCCACTACAGTTCGCATACAGAGCGAACAGATCAGCTGAGGATGCGGTCAATTTGGCGATCAAGTACACATTGGATCACGTTGATCGCCCCAAGTCTTATGCTAGACTGTTATTCGTGGACTTCTCCTCAGCATTCAACACCATTGATCCAAAAATTCTTCATGAGAAGTTGCTCTCCCTGGGCATTCCACTAAACTTATCAAGCTGGATTTTTAGTTTTCTGACCGGCAGGTCCCAGAGGGTCAGACTGGGACCCTTTGTTTCCACATCCAGGATCACAAGCATTGGTGCACCACAAGGGTGTGTCCTGTCTCCCCTACTCTTCTCACTTTACACCAATGACTTCATCTCCTCAGATCCATCGGTCAAGATCATTAAATACGCGGACGACACCACCATAGTAGGCCTCATCAGTAACAATGATGACTCCAGCTATAGGACCCAAGTAGAAACCCTTGACTCCTGGAGCAAAGCTAACAATCTCATACTGTTGAACTTATAATTGACTTTAGGCGATCTCACCAATCACACCATCCCATTGTGATTGATGAGGAGTCTGTCAAGATTGTATCCAGTGCTAAATTTCTAGGTACTCAAATCACACAGGACCTGAAGTAAAGAAGGCCCAGCAGCGGTTATTCTTCCTCAGACAATTGACAAAATACGGTTTATCCAAAAAGATCTTGAAGGCATTCTACAGCGGTGCCATCGGATCAATCCTGACCAGTTCATGTACAGTCTGGTACGGAGGGGCCTCAGCCAAAGATAAGCAGAGGCTGAAGAGAATAACCAGGATTGCTGAGAGATTAATTGGATCCCCCCTACCTTCTCTGGATGAGCAATACATAAGCAGAATCTACTCAAGGGCAAAGAAGATATCTGGAGACGTGACGCACCCAGGTCATTCCTTCTTCAGGCTCCTACCATCTGGCCGCAGATTCATGGCTCACTCTACCAAAACTTCCAGACACAAAAACACTTTTTTTCCTCTGGCCGTTATAGCTCTGAACAATCCTAGTATGTGAAAGGCACTTAACCACATTCTGCTCTACATTACTGACAAATTATGTTAGTCACTATAGATTACCTGTACTGTATTGTTATTCTTGTTATACTCTGTCATGTATGTAATTGTTATAGCTCTCATGGTGTATCTCCTTGCCAAAAAAGCATTCCTTGTTTGTACCTTGTACTTACTTGGCGGTTCAATAAAGTATTGAAGTATTGAAGTATTAAGTATTGAAGTATGTCACACACCCCGCTTCAAGAAATTCATAACGTGTGGGACATCCAACAGCAGTGTCCATAAAGGGCGGGGATCCAAAACAAGGCAACAAGGCACAACTTAAACCACTGCAGCTTGCAGAACTTTGCGGCCAAACACAGCATCCGCTGAGGCCCGAACATCAACCTTGTAAAACTTGGAAAAAGTGTGAACAGAAGACCAAGTAGCAGCCTTACAAACTTGCTCAACAGAGGCCTGGTGCTGAAAAGCCCAGGACGCCCCAACCGCACGAGTAGAATGAGCAGTAACACGAAAAGGGGGTACCTTCCCTTTGGCAGAATAGGCCCCAACTATGGTCTGACGGATCCATTTACTAATGGAAGACTTGGCAGGTACCAAGCCTTTTCGGGGCCCGGAGGGCACCACAAAAAAGGCATCCGTCTTACGAAAGGAAGACGTTACCTCCAAATAATACTTCACCACACGAACCACATCCAAAGAATGCAGGGCCCTCTCCTTGTCATTGCTGGGATTAGGACACAGAGAGGGCAGAACAATGTCTTGGTTTAGGTGAAAGGCAGAAACAACCTTAGGAAGGAAATCGGACTTGAAACGAAAAACCACCTTGTCCTGATGCCCCACAAAATACGGGGCTTGAATGGACAAAGCCGCCAACTCAGAGACACGCCTAACCGAAGTGATGGCTACCAAAAAGGCCACCTTCTGCGTAAGTGAAGACAAGGCAATATCATTCAAGGGCTCAAAAGGAGAATCCTGAAGAGCCGAAAGAACCAAATTCAAATCCCAAACAGGGAGCAAAGGTTTTCTAGGAGGCCGCACGTGCGTGACTCCCTGGAAAAAAGTCTTAACCAAAGGATGTAGGGCAAATGACCTTTGAAAGAACACCGCCAGGGCAGAAACCCCCTTCAGAGTACTAAGCTGGAGCCCCAGGTCCAGACCATGTTGAAGAAACTCCCGGATTCTGGAGATGGAAAATTCCCTACAAGGCAACGCCCTGATCTCACACCAATCAATATAAGACCTCCAAGTCCTATAGTAGATATTAGAGGAAGACCGCTTCCTAGCACTTATGAGAGTTCGAATCACAGCATCAGAAAGACCTTCCTCCTTCAAGATGGAGGTTTCAGCAGCCACGCCGTCAAAGCCAGCGTTGGTAAATTGGGATAACGAAGTTGACCCTGGGTGAGCAGATCCGGCAGCAGGGGCAGAACGAACTGATCCTCTGCTAACCTTACCACATCTGCGAACCAAACCTGTCTTGGCCACCTTGGAGCCACCAGAATAGCTGATGCACCCTCCAGGGCCAGCTTGCGCACCACTCTGGCCACCAAGGGAAACGGAGGGAACAGATACAGAAACCCCAGATCCCTCCAGTTCAGAGACATGGCATCCACTGCCAGAGCCAGTGGATTCCGTGAGAGAGACACAAATGTCGGAAGTTTGTGATTGTGACGAGAGGCAAAGAGGTCCACCACCGGGGAGCCCCACCTGAGACAAATCAAGCGAAACACTTTGGGGCTGAGAGACCATTCCCCCCGGCGAGCTGAGAACCTGCTCAGAGAGTCCGCCTCCGTGTTCTCCGCTCCCGGAATGTAAACTGCTGAAATGCATGGGACGTGGGTCTCCGCCCAGGCCAGAATCAAAGACACTTCCTTGAGGGCACTCCTGCTGCGAGTCCCTCCCTGGTGATTGATGTAGGCGTCCGCCGTCCGATTGTTCGACCGGACTTGAACCGGCAATCCTTGCAACTGATGAGTCAAGCGAAACAGAACCATCCTGATGGCCCTCAATTCCAGAACATTGATGGACTCGTGAGCCTCCTGAGGCCCCCACAGTCCCTGAAACTGACGATCCTTCCAGAACCCCCCCCATCCTGATAGACTGGCATCCGTGGTGACTGTCTCCCAACAAGGGGCCAGAAAGGATCTGCCCCTCGACAGATTGATTGGATCCAGCCACCACTGAAGGGAGGACCGAACTCGGGGGGTCATCAGGAAGGACTGATCCAATGACAGTGGCGACCCGTCCCAGGCCGCCAACAGATGGAGCTGGAGTGTCCTTGTGTGGAACTGAGCAAAGGGAACCGCTTCGAAGGAGGCTACCATCAATCCCACCAGCCTCATCCCCAGTCTGATGGCCGGACGAGGGATAGACAGGAGGAGTCGAACCAACTCCTGAATCAAGAGAACCTTGGACTGAGGAAGAAACACCCTGGCCTGGGAAGTATCCAGGGACATTCCCAGAAAAGACACTAACCTGGACGGAGAAAGGGAGGGCTTGGGGTAGTTGATCACCCACCCGAATCTCTCCAGAGTGGACACCACAGTTCTGGTGTCCAATACCGCTTGGCTGAAGGAAGATGCCATAATGAGAAGGTCGTCCAGATAAGGGACAATGCGAATACCCTGGGCTCTGAGGAGAGCCATCACCCCGGCCAGCACCTTGGTGAAAACCCTTGGAGCCGAGGTAAGACCGAAAGGAAGTGCCACAAACTGAAAATGCCGATCCTCCACCACGAACCTGAGAAATCTCTTGTGCGCTGGAAAAATCGGCACATGCAGATAGGCGTCCTTGATGTCTACGGAAGTCAGAAAGTCCCCCTGCCGAAGAGAATGGATAGCTGAACGCAGCGTTTCCATGCGAAATTTCCGCGGACGGACGAACCTGTTGAGGATCTTTAGATCCAGAATGGGTCGAACTGAGCCGTCCTTCTTGGGCACCGTGAACAGATTGGAATAAAAGCCCCGACCCCTGTCTGAGGCGGGCACTGGGCAAATAACTGGCATATCCAACAGACTCTTTACTGCCGCCTGGAGCTCCTGCGCGGCCAGAAGGTCCGAAGGCACCCGGGACCTAAGCAATCTGGGAGGGGGCCGGAGCTCGAACTCCAGCTTGTAGCCGGAAGTCACCACTTCCCGGATCCATCTGTCCGAGACCTCCCGGTCCCAGACCTGGGAGAAGTGTTGCAGCCGTCCCCCCACCCACATGGGTGAGGGAGCCCCCTCATTGCTGAGCTGGCTTGGCAGCGGGTTTGGGCTTAGAGCCCCAGCTGTATCCTGGGCGGGCACGTCCTCTGCCCCTGTTCCAGGAATCTCCTCTGGCTGCGGGGAAAACAATTCCTCTGCCAGCTCTAGCCCCACGAAAGGAAGGAGCAAAGGAACCCACCCCCCGAAAGGGACGACGCTGTTTTTTGCGTTGAGGTAACTTACCACCCTTGGCAACTGAATCCAGCTTCTCACCAAAGAGCCATAATCCCACAAAGGGAAGAGCGGTCAGCGACTTTTTAGACACAAAATCAGCCGCCCACTGGCGCAACCAAACCGAACGCCGAATAGTCACCAATAGAGCCGACGTTCTGCCACACATCATCAGTGTGTCATCCAAGGCGGCTAGTACAAATGACAAAAACAATTCACACCTTTTAAGGCCAAGGAACTCGTCACTATCCGGATCTAACCCGGAAGAAGTCAACAGGTCCCTGACCACCGACCCGGTAGCCACCACCAGCAGTGCTGCAGCACAAACCGGCCTCATGGCTGACCCAACACTGGCAAAACCATAACAAGCCATTTGGTCAATGCGTTTATCCTCACCATCTTTAAGAGTGGAGAAATCAGGAGAATTTAAAACAGTAGTGTTGGATAAACCCAGAATCTGTGCATCCACCTCGGGAGGGGACGCCCAACGCTTAACCGTATCCAAGGGAAAGGTATTTTTTGTCCCAACCCTGAGGGACACCTGGGAGCCGGGCAGGCCTCTCCCATTCCTTAGCAATAATCCCATCAAAATGCTTTTGGTTATGAAATCCCAAGCGCGGCCTGGATTCTTCGAAAAATTCCCCCTTTTGCTGTGGAACCACCTCAGGAGGAGAAATAGCCAAAACCTCAAACATCTGAGCCAGGACATTAGGAGTATCCGAAGACCTCCCCAAGCCCCGCTCGGTAGCAGCACCCACAAACTGCTGATCGTCTGAATTATCTGATTCTTCATATACCTCCCCTTCCTCAAGTTGGGAGTAATCAGACCAGTCCAGATTATCAAGATCATCCAAGTCGGCCGCCGGTGAAGACGGCGACAAGTGCTTTCTCTTAGCCGGAGCCTTTCTGGTGACCATGCTGGAGAATAATTTTTCAAGATTGGCCAATCGGGCACACATCTCCGATTGCAACTGCCCGCCCATGACAACATCAGACTGGGCACGGATCAAACTGGGAGGGGGGGAGGAGAGACCGGCGGCACTGAACCAGACGCCTGGGGTCCGGACTGCCGCGTAATAGTCTGCTGTGCGCATGGTATACACAGATATACATCATCGCCGGTAAGGGATGCCCCACACCCCATACACTTCCGGGATTGCCCCGAGGGGAGCCCGAGCCCAGTATCCGGGGATGCCTCCATAAGGGGAACTTATAGTTGGTCGCAATGACCAAGGGAATTACGCATATAAGCAACCCGGGATGCCCCTTTAATGTCCCAAGTGGGAGGATTTGCAATAAGCCAATTAAGAACCCGGGGACCCTAGGACCGGGAGAAACCCCCTAACACCACTGTAGGTTATATCTGAAAGACATAATAAAAAAGGCTAATAAGAAAAGCGGAGTATAAAATATATATATATATATGACATAAAAATATATAATTATAGGTGATGGGACAGAAGGGGGGCCCACCGGGCTACTCACTGTGGTCCTAAAGACAGCTTCCTCTCTCCGTGAGGTAAAGAGCAGCTCTGAGGAGAGAAGGGGGGCGTGGCCAGCTCCTTCTGAGGAAACAGGCACAGAGAAAAGCACCTCAGCAGTGCCTGTGACACAGGGGCGGGCCGCAGCGCTGGAAAGCCCGGCCCCGCCCCCAAGAGTGAAAGCGTGAGGGGAGAAGCTCCTCTCCGCCATGACAATGCAAAAAGGCCGGCACCGCAGCCATGTGCGGCCGCGGCGCCGGTCTCAGAAGAGACAGAAGGTGGCGATCGGGACGTGGCTTTGACCCTGACGCCCGGCCCCGCCCCTTTTACCTCAGGGATAAAGCCTGCATAAAAATGGCGGCCACAGCGCCATTTTGACAGAGAAATACACGCTGTTATGAAGTAATAAATAAGTTAATAACTATTGGGAGGATAATTTAATAAATGAATACATTAAAACATTATTAATAATTAATGATTACAAAATTTGGACCTAACACTGAATAAGGGGCCCTGCTCCTACCCTCCGCTATCCCGCTAGAGAGATGGGTATTACCCAAAGGGGGGGACCACCCAAAGTGTAAGGCCAAGGGACGGGGCATCCCAAACCGGGGTCACCGTCCCGAATGACCGCCTACCCTCTTATATAGGGTCTCACGGGTGAGCATTTGCTCTTAAGCACCAAGGGTGCTTTTCTACCCTCACCCGGACCGTCAGCCTAGGCTGGGAGGCATGGGGTAACAGAAAAAAAAGATCCAGGCGGAAATAGATAACTAAAGGGCCGGGAGTCATCCCGGCTACCTGAAATCCCCCTGTGCAAGGAGGAGACCACATCTTCTGACTTTCTCGCCGTCTGTAGAGATGAAGACTGGGTAGTGAGTGGGAGGTCCCAGGTATTTATGGACCGGGAGGGGCTCTCTTTTTTTCCTGTCATCTCTGCATATCGCCCTCTACAGGTCAGTATTACCCACACGTTATGAATTTCTTGAAGCGGGGTGTGTGACATACTTAGAATAGCACATTTTATTCCACCCATACACGTCTGCTCATCCCTAGTCACATGTTTTTTTTTTTTAAAGTTAACGTCCCTTTCTGTTTATACAGATTTGCTGCTAACGTCCAGGTCGCCACCAGTCTGTGAAATAGAAGGAACTCGGTGACCAGTTTACAAAGCTTTTGGGGGAAATAAAAAGGTATTAACGCGCTTTTGGCGACACATACAATGCTTAGGTTTCCTTGTTTATCTATGATCTGTGAATTACAGGGCACCCTCCTCTGGGACCGCCCTCTTGCCAGCTCCAACGGATAATGAGAACATTCCTGCTACTAAAATAAACTTTTAATTGGGGGTCTCATGGATTATCGTTTATTGCAGTTTTCCAGATTGTCTTGTATCCCACCGAGGAAGGCCTCGCTCCGGGATGCTAATATAAAAATCCTGGGGGTAAGTCTATTTAGCTTTCAAGCGTAGCAGGTCAACATATAAAAAAAAGCTAAAAGAGAAAAACAGACATGAGAAGAAAGAATAATTCTTGTTACTACTTACATTTGCTAACAAATTCACTAACAAGCAGCCACATAAGTACTTCCACAAAGGACGGAGCCAGAGGGCATTTGTCCCCCCTGACTAAGAGGCTGATTTATTAATAGCGACATGTAGCGACAGTTGAGCGACTGTAGCAGTATTTTCACAGCTCCCGCTAGTAGTCGCTGTGCTTGGCCGTTGTTCGGTTGTTGACAGCGACTCAGTCGGTGTGGCGTAAATTTGAATACAAGGTTACGAGTCGCTATTTCACAGGTTCCGCGATGTATGGGTGCGCATGATAGCGACTGGTCAGAGCGACCGACTTCCACCATATTCATCAAAAAATCACGCTCAAAAAATTCAAGCGCTGTGAAATGCATGTTTAAACCCCAGAGCGCTGGAGGCGATGTGTTAAAAGTAGTTTTTTAACCCCCAAACCACCATATTTTTGGAAACCAAAAAAAAAAGGTTTTAAAATAATTTAGTAATATGAATACATTAATATCATACCTGTAATATCAATTCTGCACAATTTTTTTTTTCCCTTAAAAAAATTATCTAAAATGGCAGAAGTGGTCACAGAATTTTTCACATTTAAAAAAAAAAATAATTACAATTAATTATTAATATTTAAAGATTGTCCCATTGAAATGCATTGGAGAGCGCCAGGTAGCGAGAGGTCATACCTGTCGCTGTTCAAGGTCGGACGCTGGTGCTGTGGGCTGAGGCTGGAATAATGATGAATGAGTCGCTATATGGCGCTATCTCAGTCGCTAAGCAGGATTGGCTTGATAAATGTGTGATTGTGGAGGGGAGCCGGCGTTCTCGTGGCGGGGCTCGTCATTACCGACCGCTCACCAGTCGCTACCTGTCACTATTCCTTCATAAATAAGGGCCTAAGGTTCCCAACAGACAATATGGCTGGTCAGCCAAAGGAAACAGGGACACCTGAACTGTCCCACAAGTGTCTATAGCTTGGCTTGGATAAGCTGTAGGATGTTCCAAAGAAATTAAAAAAAAAAACTGTAAGGGGCTAAAGATGGTCAAAGAGAAAGGAAGATAGGGTCTGCAAAAAGCTAGAGAAAGGGTTGAAGAGGGTATGTAAAGATGGTGGGCACTTTTAAGATGTCTAAGCCTTCATCTAAGGTGAACAGCTCCCAGCGCGCTGACGGCTGCATCCCCTGCTACCCTCTAACAGGGAGCGTGCCTGCGCCAACCATTCACAAATGCCCGGCATGGGCACGCGCCCTGCTAGAGTAATGGCAGGGATGAGGCCGCAGCTTGCACATGTACCACTGGACCGGAAAAGGGGGTAAATGTATGGGGTGACCTGGGGGGTTTCATACAGCAGGGCATCCCGATTTGGGATGTCCTGGGGAGAGGACTGGGAATCTTATAGATCTCCATGGGTTTTGGTCCACTTTATGTGAGTTACAAGAGGTTTTTTTCTAATGGGGGGGGGGTTCCTTTAATGGGTTGTCTGCTTGTAAACTAATAAAGGGTCCCAAGACCACTTTAAAGCATAAGTAGGGGAGAGGGGAGCGACCTGTCCACCATGTGGTTGGGGTCTTGCCAATGCAGCCACCGAATTACCCTCCCTCCTTTTCAGTTACCAAGGCGTTGATGAGCAGGGCCCAATGTTCATCTAAGGGTGTTTGGGCTTCCTTCAAGAGCAGCAAACCCATGACTTCAAGCCCTGTGGATACCGGCCTCTATGACTGGTGCACAAGGCTGGTTGCTTAGAAGGGGGAGAACCCACCATTTAAAGTTAATAAATATTTCAAAAAATTAAACAGTAAAAGAACGAGAAGCCCCATTAACTATTTTGTGTACAATTCTAGAGTTCTTGTTCACATTAAATAAATACAATACAGGCTTCTGGCATTATAAATGGATGGTTTGCTATAGTTAAAATTATACTATACCCTGATAGGAAGTTTATGCTGTCACCCTTTATCCCCAGCCCAGTGCCCCAAAACAGCCTGTGTGTCTTTTTTTTTTGTACTAAAGCCCTTGCCCAATATTCATAACGACACAAACTGGTTTCAGTCGGCCACATCACTCCCTGGCCGAGCAGTCCCGCCCCCCGGTGCTTTCCAGGGATCATACATTCAGGTACAGTACACACAGCTCAGCATTGTGGGAGAGAATTGAGTTGTAACAGAATTAATTAGCATATGGCTGCAATTTAGACATCATACTGCTTCTTGTTAGTGTATTTATGAGTATTGGGCAAAGGCTTTATAAAAAAAAAAGAAAAAAAAATGAAAGAGAGGCCGTTTTAGGTCACTGGACTTGGGATAGAAGTTGACGACATAAACTTCCTTCCTGGGTATAGGATAACTTTAAATAGGTCTCCTCTTTACACATTATTTTATTTAATGTGGACTTGGCCAATTATCTACCCCTGGGGCATATTGATTTGGTGTTGTAAAACCCCCCTGATCACAGTAATAAGTCACTTGGGGGGGGGGGGGATCACGGCGCATTTGCAGGCCCCGCCCGCATCCCTGACATCTTGTGGGCTAAGGAAATGCTCCTGCCATTCAGGTTAATGATCTAAATATACTTCATTGTAGCTAAAGGAGATTGTTCTATTGTTTTCACATTAAAAGCATATTATTTGTATGTTTAAAATTGTGAAGAGACAAAACAATGTAAAACATAGGCCTCCCTCAACTGATGCGTGGACCTGCCCCAGGCATTTCTTAAATGGACAGTCCAGTCTAAGAGGCCGATTTATTAATAGCAACATGTAGCGACAGTTGAGCGACTGTAGCGGTATTTTCACAGCGCCCGCTAGTAGCCGCTGTGCTTGGCCGTTGTTCGGTTGTTGACAGCGACTCAGTCGGTGTGGCGTAATGTTGAATACAAGGTTCCGAGTCGCTATTTGACAGGTTCCGCGATGTATGGGTGCGCATGATAGCGACTGGTCAGAGCGACTTTTTTTTTTTGGTTTCCAAAAATATGGTTGTTTGTGGGTTAAAAAACTACTTTTTACACATCGCCGCCAGCGCTCTGGGGTTTAAACATGCATTTCACAGCGCTTGAATTTTTTGAGCGTGATTTTTTGATGAATATGGTGGGAGCCGGTCGCTCTGACCAGTCGCTATCATGCGCGCCCATACATCGCGGAACCTGTCAAATAGCGACTCGTCACCCAATATTCAACATTACTGCACACCGACTCAGTCGCTATCAACTACCGAACAATGGGCAAGCACAGCGACTACTAGCGGGCGCTCTGAAAATGCTGCTACAGTCGCTCAACTGTCGCTACCTGCCGCTATTAATGAATCGGCCTCCCCGTGTACACACCAGTGAATAAACACCATGAGTGACTATACACAGGAGACAATAGGAAAGTGAGCCCTGGCCTTGTGAGCTTACAGTCTAAAGGATAAGTGACAGATTGGGGGCCTTTGCATTTAGCTTGTATATATCACTCCTGGCCATAGGGAGAGCTGGGACAATGCCCGCTGGGCTGCACTGCTTTGGGGCCTGTTGGGATGCTGCTTTTAAACCGGACCTTCACCATAATTTATTGAAAAGCCCAAACTCTTAAAAAAAATCTAAAATTAATATATTTTAAGTTTTTAGTCACTTACTTATTATTCTTTCCCCCACTGGGCTGCAACTCTGTTAAGGACTTTTAGGATACGGACGCCGTCATCTTGACTCAGAAGCATCACACTTACTGAGGAGAGGAGAGCTGGATAAAGTGCAGGGGCGGGGTTATAGTTGTGCTTTGCTCAGACAGACCAGAGCTGGGGTCAGGAAAAGGTCAGCAGTCCCAGAATGCAGAGCAGCACAGTCAGTAGGCACTTCCTGTTTGCAGGCTGCCTGATGTTCCATGCGCCGCCATCTTGAATGTTTAAAGGCTCATAACATGCAGTAGATGCAGGTAGGATGATTTTTAATGTAAACCGGACCTTCAGCATGATTTATTGAAAAGTCCAAACCCTTACAAAACTATTCCCCAGCATCTAAAATTAATATATTTTAAGTTTTTAGTCACTTACATATTATTCTTTCCCCCACTGGGCTGCAACTCTGTTTGCAGGCTGCCTGATGTTTCATGCGCCGACATCTTGGATGTTTAAAAGCTCAGAAAAGGCAGTAGATGCAAGTAGGATGATTTTGAATGTGAGCAATCTGTATGTACAGGGTGTGGGAAACATATAAGATAGACTCTTATTCAGAGTGAAGGTCCGCTTTAACACCCACATTAAATCCCTGCCCCCTGTACCCACAAGCCAAGGACCCCCAGCCCCCCCCCAATGATATGGCCCCGTTATCATGGTTGGGGGGCATCAGCAGGGATGTCTCGGGCCGGCCAGAAGCTGGTAAAATCCAGGGCTGGTTTTTGGTGTCAGTCCGCCATTGCTCCTCTTTGAGGCCGATTCATTAATAGCGGCAGGTAGCGACAGTTGAGCGACTGTAGCGGCATTTTCAGAGCGCTCACTAGTAGTCGCTGTGCTTGGCCGTTGTTCGGTAGTTGATAGCGACTCAGTCGGTTTGCCGTAATGTTGAATATTGGGTGAGGAGTCGCTATTTGACAGGTTCCGCGCTGTATGGGAGCGCATGATAGCGACTGGCCCTAGCGACCGGCTCCCACCATATTCATTAAAAAATCACGCTCAAAAAATTCAAGCGCTGTGAAATGCTTGTTTAAACCCCAGAGCACTGGCGGCGATGGGTTAAAAGTAGTTTATTAACCCCCAAACCACCATATTTTTGGAAACAAAAAAAAAAGTTTTTAAAATAATTTAGTAATATGAATACATTAATATCAGACCTGTCATATCAATTCTGTACAATTTTTTCTAGAATGGCAGAAGTGGTCACAGAATTTTTCACATTTAAAAAAAAAAAAAAAATTAATAAAATTAATTATTAATATTTAAAGATTGTTCCATTGAAATGCATTGGAGAGCACCAGGTAGCGGGAGGTCATATCTGTCGCTGTTCAAGGTCGGATGCTGGCGCTGTGGGCTGAGGCTGGAATAATGATGAATGAGTCGCTATATGGCGCTATCTCAGTCGCTAAGCCGGATCGGCTTGATAAATGTGTGATTGTGGTGGGGAGCCGGCGTTCTCGTGGCGGGGCCCGTCATTACCGGCCGCTCACCAGTCGCTACCTGTCGCTATTCCTTCATAAATAAGGGCCTTTGTCTCTGGTCACCTTCAGAGAGGTGCAGAAGGAGCGTCCAATCGCTGTACAAGCAAATACAATGTATAAAAAGCAAACATTAAATATTGACTTCAATGTGATATAATTTATTGACACGGAGAAAACTCAGTGACATAAAGAACTCCATAAAGCAAACAGCTTGTCATCGTGCGAGAGTTCCCCCAAAGCCGGGCCAAGGAAAGATGTCAGCTTTGGGGAATAATAGTAAAGTGCAGAGTGACGCTAGCCAGATGAGCCTATAAATACCACACAAACAGACCAAACAAGATCTCCTCTGACTGGACGCCTATTGTAACCATATTCCAGGGACACGCCGGCCGGCTTCCACCCAGCCCACAATACCTGTCACTTCCATGAGGAGATTAACAGCTGACGCCACAGAGATTTACCTCCAAATCATCCAACCAGGCCGGCTACTTATAAAATTGTCAAATTGTTGCTAATTATTATTAATTAAGTTTATTTTTGACATTTCTTTTTGGCACCTGGAGATACGAGGCTGCAGCGCCACCTCATTGGGTTATCTTTAGTTTATATATGTCTACACACAGCTACTTATTCGAAGAATTCTCCATTACGGACGCTGTGTAGGAATCACTGACCTCCATAGCAATGCTGAGCTCCCGATCTGTTTTCCAAATAAGACAGATTTAAAAAAAATGGGAGTTTATGCAGGAAGACGTGGCCTGTGGAGGCTAGCAAGAGAGAGCTTTGGCAAGTTCACAAGTTCCATAATTAGGGGGATATTCATCAAGCGCAGGTAGTGCCTCGTAGCGGCAGGCAGCGTCTGGTGTATGCGGGGCGCTGTACGCAAAACCACATTTATGAAAGCGAATCTGGTGAGCGACTCTAACAGCGCCATGTAGCGTCCGATTCATCATTACATTTATTAGGGCTAAGCTGTAAGGACACCACTCTTAATAATAATGAATAATCAATTTCCCTGGTGGGTGCACCTTGAATTTTAAAAAATCCACAGGTCAACCAAAAAAAAAAAAAGCACATAGAATCCAAAAACCATACGGACATATAGCTTTAGGAGTATTATGTATTATTTATAACTTCTGCGTTGGGAGTTTTTTATTGGGATAGCACTATTAATGATGGCTTGTTTTACATGAAATCAAGTTATTATTGTACATATATTTTCTTTTTTCCGCCAGTATTAATACTGAGTATTGCTTTAATTGAATTTCAATGCTGAATGAACTTATGTTCATGGCTTTATAATAAGTGTTATGAGACCCGGAGGCCATTATTTTGTGGTTTTAAAATGTCTTGTGTATGTATGTTGTTTTAGATGGTGACTTGTATTAATAAAATAGATTTGTTTTTATAGAAGCCTGGTGGAGTGCCCGTATGGTTTTTGGATTCTATGTGCTTTTTTTTTCGATTCATCATTACAGGTGGCTCAGCGTATAGCGCCGGCTCTCTAGCTTCCAGAGCGCCAGTCGCTACCTGTCACTCTCCCATACATTTTAATGGACGTTCCATTTCTTCTGCTTAAACAGGGTTTTTTTTAATTTATTTATTTTTTTTTTCCTCTGAAATAATTGTGTGACCTCTCCTGGCCTAGAAAATGTTATAGCTATGCTATAGCGACCAGATCCAGAGCGCCGACGCTATGTGTAGTTTTTCGATAAGTATGGTGTGAGTCGCTGAGAGTCGGTCGTACTGAGCTGGCGCTACCTTTCGCTCCTTGCAGCGCTATACTGGTGTTAGAGCGCCCAACATACATCTCATTCATCAATGCATGCCAGGTTACTACAGCGACTGAGGCGCTCTGTTACAGCGCCTGATACCTGCTTACAGCATCTACTAGCGGTCGCTCTAAGCGCTGCTATACAGACGCTCAGCCGCCGATAGCTGGCGCTAGTGATGAATCAGCAACCACGTAATTAATTAATTATTAATTAGTGCAATAGCGGCCATTCTGTGCCAACACACACATGGAATTCCTTCTCCACATTTTACCCATCCGTGCACTGTGAACAACACATCTCCATGAAAACACCAGTGAATAAACACCATGTGAGTGACTATACACAAGTGAATGATACACTAAGAGAGTACAGAAACATAGAAAAGGTGCAGTATTTTTATGCGGAGACTCTAATTTGACCCTTCACCCCTGCATGGACAGGTCCCTGCCCCCAAACGCCCAAGTGACCCAAGACAGTAAGCGGTTTGCAGACCTGTTAGGAAACTATGGGCTGTCAGACCCGTGGAGAGACCTACACCCCCACAGGAAAGACTATACACATTATTCTGTCCCACATAAACTTTCCACAAGAATTGACCATATCCTTATCCCCTCCTCCTTCTTACCACGAGTTGAGCAAGCCAGGATACACTCAATCCCCTGGTCAGATCACGACCTGGTGGCCATCTCATGCAATTCTCTAATGATAAAGCCCAAACCCTCCTCCTGGACTTTAAATGACTCCCTCCTATCCTCAACACACCTAGTGGAGGAGGCAAGCCAGGCTGCCATGAATTACTTTACCTCCAACGAAAATCAAGAAACCCCCCCCAACGATGCTGTGGGGAGCTTTTAAAGCAGTCATGAGAGGGTACTTCATGGGCCTGGCTTCCAGGAAGAAGAAAGAAAGAATAGCCCTAGTAAACAAGTTACAGGCCCAATATTTGAGAGATGTAGAGAACTTTAAAACTAACCAATCCCCAGAGCACCAGAATAAAATGGAGCGCTCTAGAACCAAGCTCAACCTCCTACAAACAGAGGAAGCAGAGGGAAGATACAGGAGGGCCAAACAAAGGTACTACATCTCCGCAAATAAACCTGGGACACTTTTAGCTTCCCAGCTCAAATGCCAAGACCAAGTAAAAAAGCCTGTAAAGCTCAAAACCCGCTCGGGGCTAATCACTAGTAACCCCGAGAAAGTCCTAGAAGAATTCTCCTTGGGCCTCTCTGAACTATATGACGCCCCCTCTCAACTGGACATCCCTAAAGCTCAGGCCTTTTTTGAGGACCTCAAAGTACCTTCTCTCACCACAACCCAAGAGGAAATGGTGGATGATAATATTAAAGTTGAAGAGGTACTAAAAGCAATTAAAACATTAAAAACCAATAAAAGGCCTGGGCCTGACGGATTCTCAGCTCTCTTCTATAAAAAACTGGCCCCCATCATAGCCCCACGTTTGGCTAAAGTGTACAATTATATAAAACAAGGCCATCACATGGACCCAGATATGCTGAGAGCAGCAATAGTCATGATACCCAAACTGGGCAAGGACCATCAAAATTGGACAAACTTTAGGCCAATATCACTACTGAATATAGATTTAAAAATACTAACTAAAATATTAGCTAATAGAATTAATGAGTTTCTTGGGGACACAATACACAGGGACCAAGTAGGCTTTGTGCCCAGGAGACAAGCTGGAGACGGAGTCAGAAGAATATTACAACTAATAGAAGGCGTAAAGGGTCTTAACCTTGAAGCCATGCTACTCTCTCTTGACGTAGAAAAAGCCTTTGACTCCCTCTCCTGGCAATACCTCCACTTCACTTTGGAAAGGCGGGGGTTTGGCCCCGGCTTCCTCTCCTGGATCTCAGCCATCTACACCCAACCATCCGCCCACATTAAATATGCTGGCTTTAACTCCTCAAATTTTCCCATACAGCGAGGCACCAGGCAGGGCTGCCCCCTATCTCCCATATTATTTATTTTGGCCTTGGAGCCTCTAGCAATGAAAATGAGGCAAAACCCCTCCATTAAAGGAATCCCACTAGCTAATCAAGACCATAAAATATCTCTATTTGCGGATGACATGCTCCTCATGTTGACATCCCCCCACATCTCAGCACCCAATGCCATTAAACTCCTCTCAGGCTTCGGACACATCTCAGGCCTAAAACTAAATGCTTCAAAATCAACAGCCTTAGATATCTCCTTAACAAGCAATACCAGACAAACATTAACTAATAACTTTGCCTGGACCTGGACCCAGAAACTACCCTATTTAGGAATCAAACTTGCAAACAGCTATGATAAGCTCTACAACGCAAACTACCCAGAACTTTTCAAAACTCTTGATAAAATACTAACATCATGGCAAATGGTGAGGCTATCCTGGCTAGGACGAATAGCGGCGTTGAAAATGGTATTCCTTCCTAAGATCTTGTACTTATTCAGGGTCCTCCCAATACTAGTCCCGAAAAAGGCGCTAGATATAGCACAACGGAAAATTCTAGCATACACCTGGAACAAAGCTAAACATAGGGTTAAAAAAGCCACACTGTTCTGCAAAAAGGAACACGGAGGCCTTGCCTTCCCATCCCTACATAAGTATTTCCTTGCTGCCCAAATAGCTCCACTAGTTCTACTGCACACCTCTAACGATGCTCCCACTTGGGTCTCCATTGACAGAATGCAATGTGGTACGACGTCGCCAGCTGCTCTATTATGGACACCCAAAGCACGCAGGCCCAAACTTCTCCCCTCCATACTCTCATTCTCTTTATCAATATGGGACAAAATTAAGCACCAGTTCACTTCACCCCACACACCAGCCGCTCCGTTGTTAGGCAACCCTATGTTTCCTCCGGGAATCACACATCCAACCAGCTTTAACTGGTGGACACAGAAAAATCTTATGATAGTGGACAATTTATGTATACTGACAAGAATGAAAACTATGCAAGAGCTGTCACCCAGAGATCCATTCCTGCCACATGAGATGTTCAGACTATTTCAAGTACAACACTTTATTAAATGCTTACTAAAACAATCCTCCCCTCCTTATAGGAGAACAGACTTTGAACTTAGATGCATACGCGAACATTTCAGTGGTGGACTCATCTCTGGTATATACTCAGTTCTGGCCACCCCACCAAACCCGATCAGGAACGCCTATATGGCAAGATGGGAGTCAGAATTGGGAGATACAAAGCCCCCAGAAGCTTGGCGAAGCATTTGGGGCCAAACTAAGAAAGTATCCAGTAACGCTCTAGTGCTGGAAAATGCATACAAAGTGATGTTCAGATGGTACTACACCCCTGATCGGATCAATAAATTCTCCCCTTCAGAATCTGCTGCTTCAGAGGCTGCAACGTCAGAGGTGACATGATGCATGTCTGGTGGGACTGCCCGGTAACTAGAGACATATGGGATAGGGCCTATAGAAGTCCTCCATACACCATTGAACAAGGACCCCTGGGAAGCCCTTCTGTCTCTGAAAATGGGCACATTCTCCAAAGCAGGATGGCATTTAGCCCTCCATATTTTCGCAGCAGTGAAAGCCACGATAGCCAGGTGTTGGAAAACGCCCTCCATCCCTTGGTCAGAGATACAAAATAGAATATCTGACACCCTTTGCAATGAAAAAATAACGGCAATAGTAAATGATTCCTATGATAAGTTCAGGAAAGTGTGGGACCCATGGGTGGAATATATAGGCCTGCAGAACTCCCGGGTTGACCCGGTCTTCCCGGTGTAATTAATTCCCCCCCTCTGGACTATCCTGAAGAACACCAATACACCATCCCTGGTAATCTTACTCAAGCCACTTCCCCGCCTCCCCCCCCCCCCCCCACCCGCTCCAAACCTATTTCTTCCAACTCTAATTTGTTTGTGTTATTCTTTAAATCTATGTCTATAATGTTTGATATCAGCAAAGACAGCACTTTGGACCAAAGCAAAGATTAAGATCAAGGTTTACCTTAGAAGGTTTAATCAGCAACCAGTTCAACTAAATTTCAGTTAAATATTCTTTTATATCCTTTTATCCGTCAAATCCAGGACACTAGCGCACGAAATCAGACAACAAGATCCATAATAGTCAGCAGAGAGACTATAAGCTTTATTTCAGTTGACAACAGTTTAAGACACATTTGTTAGACAATGTCATAGCATGTGATTTTTTGATATGCTGTCTTTTGTACTTGAAAACCTTAATAAAACCTTTGTAAAAGAATGATACACTAAGAGGCCGATTCATTAATAGCGGCAGGTAGCGACAGTTGAGCGACTGTAGCGGCATTTTCAGAGCGCCCGCTAGTAGTCGCTGTGCTTGGCCGTTGTTCGGTAGTTGATAGCGGTTTGCCGTAATGTTGAATATTGGGTGAGAAGTCGCTATTTGACAGGTTCCGCGCTGTATGGGAGCGCATGATAGCGACTGGCCCTAGCGACCGGCTCCCACCATATTCATGAAAAAATCACGCTCAAAAAATTCTCGCGCTGTAAAATGCATGTTTAAACCCCAGAGCGCTGGCGGCGATGGGTTAAAAGTAGTTTTTTAACCCCCAAACAACCATATTTTTGGAAACCAAAAAAAACTAGTTTTTTAAATAATTTAGTAATATGAACATTAATATCAGACCTGTAATATCAATTCTGTACAATTTTTTTTTTACCTTAAAAAAATTATCTAAAATGGCAGAAGTGGTCACAAAATTTTTCACATTAAAAAAAAAAATAATAATAATAACGTAATTATGAATATTTAAAGATTGTTCCATTGAAATGTATTGGAGAGCACCAGGTAGCGAGAGGTCATACCTGTCGCTGTTCAAGGTCGGACGCTGGCGCTGTGGGCTGAGGCTGGAATAATGATGAATGAGTGGCTATATGGCGCTATCTCAGTCGCTAAGCAGGATTGGCTTGATAAATGTGTGATTGTGGTGGGGAGCCAGCGTTCTCGTGGCGGGGCCGTCATTACCGGCCGCTCACCTGTCGCTATTCCTTCATAAATAAGGGCCTAAGGGGCAGTAAAGTGCACACGTGCAAAGAGCAGTGAGCTGCCCTAAACTCACAGTGGTTAGGTACATTGCTCAAGGGAACTTCAGTCATGTCCCATGGTTGGGAATTGAACCTGCCACCTTCCAGTCACAAGCCTGTTTCACTATCTCTAGGTCATCCATCCAAATTTCCTTAAAAAACTGTCCTGAAATGCTGAACAAAACTGATACAACCATTGTCATCAATGAATAAAGCCTTATGCTGTAACCCCAGATTTTTCCCCGTATTGAACCTCTATCCCGGGTTTTGAACCTTGCTCCCAGTGTATCCCGATTTGGAATACCCTGCAGTGTGAGATCGCCCAGAAAACTCCTTTTCCTGGTCCTACAGCGCATGTGCAGGCTCTCGTCCAATCAGAGCCATTTGCATATTAAAGCCGACTAAATTCCCCAAAAACAATTCAATCTATTTTGCTCCCCCACCCCAGGTAAATTACCATTATAAAGTTTTCAGCCCTCAATGCTGCTTGGTATTCCTGTTACAGTGATTTTAATTTTCTTTTTCCCCAGCCATGCCATTGGTTTCTGACAGGACACTATTGTTCTTATCTAGCTGTTTAACTAGACCTTCACCCTGAATTAGAGCCTATCTTACATGGTTCCCAAACCCTGTACGTACAGATTGCTCACATTAAACATCATCCTACCTGCATCTACTGCATTTTATCAGATTTAAAAATTCAAGATGGCAGTCTATGGAGTCTAAGGCTGTCGGAAAACAGGAAGTGTCTTCAGATTATTCCGCACTGCATTCTGGGATTGCTGTCCCTTTCCTGACCCCAGCTCTGCTCTGTCTGTGCAAAGCACTGCTATAACCCGCCCCCTCCAGTACTTTTGCCCCGTCTCCTCTGCTCAGTATGTGATGCTACTGACGCAAGATGGCGGAACCTGTATCCTAGAGTCCTGAACACAGTTGCAGAACAGTGGGGGAAAGAATAATAAGTAAGTTACTACAAATGTAAAATATATTCATTTTAGATGCTGGGGAATAGTTTTTTAAAGGTTTAGACTTTTCATGAAATGATGCTGAAGGTCCGGCTTAAAGCTCCTTGCAATCTCGTGCTGGGAGCAATTACAGGCTATTGAAAACAGTGCTAGAAGATACCAGCCAAAAGGAGATTTCATTTTCCCCCAATTTTTCTTTAAAGCCAAAATCATTTGTGAGTATTTTTATCCAATTCATTACCAAAACACTAACAGGAGCTAATGCATGTTTTTTTTATATACGGGGACATGTTTCCACTCTGGGCGTGAGAGCGAGGTTGAGTCCAGAAATTGTGGGGATGTGGCTGTTCTCACTATTGAGTTTATACCTTGGCAAGGTAGCCACCAGAAAATGTGAGATTTGCAGCGCCCTGGGGTGCGGGGGGGGGGGGGGGGGGTGCCCCAGGGGGAAGGCCTGTGGCCAGCCCTGGAATCTATTGGGTTGTAGGGCCAGCCAAGATGGGTTAGCTTCCACTTTACCAGTTAT
Organism: Gastrophryne carolinensis; assembly: GCA_027917425.1. NCBI lineage: Eukaryota > Metazoa > Chordata > Amphibia > Anura > Microhylidae > Gastrophryne > Gastrophryne carolinensis. The sequence goes on from CM051234.1 coordinate 596,348,009, forward strand.
AAATATAAAACATGCCCCCTCCCCCCATGTTAGGATTCCCTGTGGAGTCTGCAAGTGTGAGTTAGTAGCATTGACATTAGGGTCGATTCAAAGAAACATGTAACAGCTTGGATTTTGGTGCCGATCATCCTATTTTTCACGTCCGCTCGTGCGTTCGTATGAACTTGCGAGTGATTCTATAAGCAAATACGTTTCTATCCTAAAATGTACGTCCGTTCGTATGGCAGTTCGGGAATCAGACCTATGTCAGTTTCCATCCTGAATTTTCCGTTTCATTTCTCAGGTTGCAACATTGGTTTTGCCCTTTTTCCTTTTTTGTCTGGACGTAAATCCTTCTGATCTTGCGGCTCCGCACTACAAACTTACCTCATTAAAGTGCATTCTAAATATTTGGTCTTATTTTTCTTTATTTCATTCATTTTGTAGTAACCAACCATTAATGAATGCATTTGCATAAGTAAATCTTACTTTGTTTAATTTTTAGTTAACTTGCATTTTTTACTTGTGGATTTAATTTTAATATTTTGGCTTCAAATGGTACAACTTTAAATTTTGTGTGTGGTTACCCACACCCTCTACATACAGATTGCTCTCAAATATAAAAAAACACCCAGCAACTTCTGCATGTTATGAGTCTAGAAACAGCCAAGATGGCGGCTCAGGTATTATCGGGCAGCCTGCAAACAGAAAGGGCCTTGTGACTGTGTTGCTCTGCATTCTTTGATTTCTGACCTTTCCGTGCCCCCAGCTCTGCTGTGTCTGTGCAAAATACAGCAGTAACCCACATCCTGCACTTTATCCCGCTCTCCTCTCCTCAGTAAGTGTGATGCATCTGACCAAAGATGTGCTTAAATAATTAAACAAAGCAAAGGTAAACAACTACACCAATAAATGCAATCTAAAAATATTATTCTAGTACATCAATTTAAAAATAAATACCAAAGGACATAAATTTCTTTAATTAACGCAAATATATTGCAAAATAAAGGTTTACATGCAAAGGACTAATTAAGGTCCACATTAAAATGCTTTTATAAGGCATACGTGAATCAGGTATGCATTGCCATACAATTTATGGCCTCGGCCATGCTGATACATGCAGTTCTTTGGAGCTCAAGACGCGCAGACTCCTCCACATAGCCAAAAAACCTGTTCAAGAACAGCAATCCGACTGCTAAAAGGTGTCGGCAGTGGCTTTCTTTTAAAACGTATTTAGAGGTTTGAAAACTGTTCTCTGAATCACACCTAAACACATTCGATTATCCTAAGTTTTAGGATTTGATCCTAAATTTTACGTTTTGATCCTAAAATTTAGGAACGAACTTGCGATGATCGTAAGAGCATATACGCATTCGTACGTAGGCTCGTGCGAGTCGGAAATGGCCAAAAAAACAGGAAAAAATGACTAACACCCACCCAAACTTACGATTCTCGATCCGAAATCAATTAACTTTTGCTCTTTGAATCGAGGGGATTGTATATGCCTGTCTATAAATTTGATGTTAGCACCCGAGAAAGGAGCTCTAAAACTAATAATAAATATTATTTTTTTTTAAAGGGCCGTCTTAGTCTGTGGTCCTGTACAAGGTGGAAATTACAGAGGAGTAAAAAGGAAGTTTCAGTGATAGAGAGATATATTGATGGAGATGGGAGCAGAATTGGATGGTGGGATGATGGCAAGCTCTGCTTTGTCCTCCCACCCTCTTAAACCGGAATAACACCCTCTTACTAAACCGGACCAAGCTTGGGGGGGGCATCAAGAATGCTGGTGCCCCCCCACACCTAACCCCCCACAATGCCGAAATCCTCAGCTTCATTATGAGCCAGTGCTGGGAAAGGAGTTCCACGATTGGCCAACAGGCGGTTACATGGGCCATGTTCATATCCTTGGCTCCAGCCACCAGAATGACCTGCCCCTTTAACCGCCCACCGGCCAATCACTCCGTTCTGAGCGTTGGCTCATAGTGAAGGTAAGGATATTGGGCATTCTGGGGATTTATGTGCGGGGGTGGCTCAATCATTTTGGATGCCCCCCAAGCTTTTTTCGATTAGCTGTCGGCGGGACCCACACCCGTTGGGTGTTGGTCCGGTAAGGTTTTGTTTGCTGTTATAAAAAAAAGCTCACCTCTTTCATTTTCTATGAAAATCCTCTTAATGAGGATAATGGCGGCTCCTACAGGGTCTTTGAGCGTTTCCAGCTTGTGCCAGCAAGCCGGAAGCACTGCTAAGCTCCCACTGGAGCTGACTGTGCATGTCCAGCTGGAAGGGGGGGCGGGCCTCTCTCAATGAGACATCCCCAGGCCCACCCCCTTTCTTTCTGCGCATGCGCAGTCAGTGCCAGTGGAACTGAGCAGTACTTCCAGCCAGCTGCAGGTTTATGTGGGCCCTTGGCCGGCATGGTCTCAGTGGGCCCATTTCGGATGGAGAGTCGCGGGTTGGGGGTCTATAAATTTAATGGCCAAAACTAAGAAGGGCTGCTTGCCCTCCAACACCCTATTGGAGCTGTTTTTTAGTTTGGTCCCACATGAATGGGTAGAGTATTGAGGAAGAGGGATGGACATAACAGAAAGAGCAGGAATGGATGGGCCAGAGATGAGGGGACAGGGATGGATGGAGAAGAGAGACAGGGATAGATGGGGCAGAACTGGGGGGACATGGATGGATGGAGCAGAGATGAGGAGACAGGGATGGACGGGGCAGAGATGAGGAGACAGGGATGGATGGGGCAGAGATGAGGAGACAGGGATGGATGGGGCAGAGATGAGGGGACAGGGATGGATGGGGCAGAGATGAGGAGACATGGATAGATGGGGCAGAGTTGAGGGGACAGGGATGGATGGGGCAGAGATGAGGAGACAGGGATGGATGGGGCAGAGATGAGGAGACAGGGATGGATGGGGCAGAGATGAGGGGACGGGGATGGATGGGGCAGAGATGAGGAGACAGGGATGGATGGGGCAGAGATGAGGAGACAGGGATGGATGGGGCAGAGATGAGGAGACAGGGATGGATGGGGCAGAGATGAGGAGACAGGGATGGATGGGGCAGAGATGAGGGGACAGGGATGGATGGGGCAGAGATGAGGAGACAGGGATGGATGGGGCAGAGATGAGGAGACAGGGATGGATGAGGCAGAGTTGAGGAGACAGGGATGGATGGGGCAGAGTTGAGGGGACAGGGATGGATGGGGCAGAGATGAGGAGACAGGGATGGATGAGGCAGAGTTGAGGAGACAGGGATGGATGAGGCAGAGTTGAGGGGACAGGAATGGATGGGGCAGAGATGATGAGACAGGGATGGATGGGGCAGAGATGAGGAGACAGGGATGGATGGGGCACAGATGAGGAGACAGGGATGGAGGGATGGGGCAGAGATGAGGAGACAGGGATGGAGGGATGGGGCAGAGTTGAGGGGACAGGAATGGATGGGGCAGAGATGAGGAGACAGGAATGGATGGGGAAGAGCTGAGGAGACAGGGATGGATGGGGCACAGACGAGGAGACAGGGATGGATGGGGCACAGATGAAGAGACAGGGATGGATGGGGCAGAGATGAGGAGGCAGGGATGGATGGGGCAGATTTGAGGGGACAGGGCTGGATGGGGCACAGATGAGGAGACAGGGATGGATGGGGCACAGATGAAGAGACAGGGATGGATGGGGCAGAGATGAGGAGACAGGGATGGATGGGGCACAGATGAGGAGACAGGGATGGATGGGGCAGAAAGACAGAAAAAGGAAGTGTGTGCACTGTGTACTGTGCATTACCTTCTTCCTGTGCGTGCAGTACTTCCTGCTGCAATGCTGGGGCCAGGGAGCAGGGAGATGACATGTCTCTGGGGGCGGGGCCTGCAGGGGGCAGTGCTGATCATAGATTAACACACAAGCAAGTGCAGGGCTGTCAGGGCTGAGCAGAGGTTAAGGGGCAAAGCAACCACACCACCAATGAAAGAGCGAGCAGCTCAGCCTCGATACAGGGGCCGATGCAATGTTAGTGGCAAAAAAGTTAAAGTTATTTAACCACATTGTGCCAGCTGTCAGTGGGCCCCCCCGGGGGCCCTGGCAGCTGACCAGCCTTGCCGGGTGCTGACGCCGACCCTACTTCCAGCTTGCTGGCACAGCGGAGACGTGCCGTGCTGTCAAGCTGGAAGCGCCGCTCGGGTCCTGAGCCAGAGACCCTGCAGGAGCCACCATTATCCTCATAAAAGAGTATTTTTATAGAAAATGAAAGAGATGAGCGTTTTTATGTAAACAGCAATCTGGATAGGGTGGGTGTGCTATCCAGATAAACAAAACCTAGTAAGAGGGTGTTATTCCGGTTTAAGGGAACATGAGGAGAAATGAAAAATAATTTAAAAAAGTTAATGTGTTACTACTTTAGATATAAAACGTGCCTATATGAATGTTTTCTTCAGCAAATAAGATACAAGTAACTTAAACCCACTTGAAAGAGGGACAGAGAGAGCCATCCCAGTATATTGAAACGTGACCAATGCCTGGAGGGATAATGCTCGCTCAAATTGCTCGGAAAATTTTACAAACTATCCTGTGCTATTGTTTATGTAACGCGGAGCTGCAGAAGCGTCTTCTCTTCTGGTTTCTCAGTACGCCAGGAAGAATTTATATACTTGATCTATATATATATATATATATATATATATATATATATATATATATATATATGACACATCACTTTCTTAAATAACTCTTACATGTTTTGATTTAGCCTCTCTCTCATTCTCTCTCTATATATAGGGGGTAATTTACCAAACGATTTGCCGGCATCCGCCAAGTTTACGCATTTACCAAGTGAAATTTTGCCTAGTCCGCCGGTGATGTCCATGTTTTTTGGATTTACTTCTACTTCAGTTTGGCTCGACGAATGCTGGCGAATGCATTGGCCACTTTTTAGTGGTTAACCCCACAGGAATCAGTGTTATTCAGGGAGAGATTGTCACTTTAGGTTTTTTTTAGCCTTTTTAACTTATTTTTCGAGCTTGAACATTAGAAAGTTCCCCAATATGTGAAAAACAACTAATAATAATGTTTTTATATATATATGGGAGACAGAACCGGCCCCTCCAATTTCCTTTTTCTTCCATTAAAAGAAAGAAACAAGCCTGGCTGGATATATGTTGATGCCGGGTGTATAAGTGACCCCTACCACCCACCCGCCATTCAGCAAATTTATATGGATTTTTAGCATTGGGCAGTTTTTTCACGATAGTCCTCCTTTAAAGTGCAGCACATTTGTGGGAATATCTGTAAAAATGCTTAGGAGCATTTTCTAAACAATGTCTATTTATGCCCTTTGTAGCTTTTCTAGGGGAAAGCTACAAAGTAAGGCATAAAGCCTGTCCCCAGGTGGCAACTTAATTTTTCTGGTGGGACACCAGCGAGACCTGTGTCACCCTCAAGAGGAAGTGCCGGAGGACAGAGCATTCCAGTGCAATACAAGAAAGTCAGAAGACTCCAAGAAGACATCTTCAAGTAAGCGGGTAAAGGGAATGGGTCCGCACACCTTAAAAATTTAAGTCTTTAATGAAAATTATTAAAATCATCTCCAAAAAATTGTCAAGAAGCAGTGCTAAAATACAAAGGTAGACCCAGAGTGACACAAAACATACAAGACCTTCTGACGCGTTTCGGGTATTCTGTCATCTATGACTAAGGGCTGACAGAATAACCGAAACGCGTCAGAAGGTCTTGTATGTTTTGTGTCACTCTGGGTCTACCTTTGTATTTTAGCACTGCTTCTTGACAATTTTTTGGAGATGATTTTAATAATTTTCATTAAAGACTTAAATTTTTAAGGTGTGCGGACCCATTCCCCTTATCCTTTTGCATAATTGGGGTGTGGGACCACTCCGGGTCGGGCACCCTGCCTTACTAGTGTGCGGATACCCTTTACATTGTTTATTCTCGTCTTCAAGTAAGCCCCTGGGTAGGGAAAAGGCTTCAAGCAATAGGCTTAAGCAGGACAAATATCCCAGTGGTAAGGTAAACATAGTTATTATTTTTACTTTACAGGGGAGGAGCCATACCTTATTTTAATCTTCACACTACTTGCATACCTCTTAAATGTCCCTGATTTGGAGGGACTATCCCTTTTTTGAGTCCATGTTCCCCTGTCCCTTATTGTTCTCATTTGTCCTTCTTTGAGGTGTAACATGTAGATTTGCATCAATAAATGATTACATTGCATATTCAAAGTGTTTCTGTATTTTTCACTGTTATAACTTATCTCCTATCCATTCCTCAATGAGGGGGTGCAGCTTAATTTAAAAGTCCCTTTTTCCCACCCTGAAAAGGAGGTATACTACTTGAATTCCAATTCAAAGAGGGGGGCACAACACACTTAGCATTGAAGTTATGGAAGAACCTGGTGCCCATCAGAGCGTGGTGTTCTTCTGGGAATGCTCTAGTGATGTCCTCTCAAGAGGGAACTATGATCAGAGCTTATGTCTATGTTATCGTTATGTGTATTTTTTGCTTTAGGTTCACTTTAAATGGTCTGTTCAGACACCCCCCCCCCCCCCCTCTCCAATAACAATGAATGGGGTAGGCATGCTTTAGACACTGTGACTAACTCGGAGGGCGGATGCCCATCCTGGAAGGGTGAATGGAGGCCAGGTCTGCACGCTGTGGTACTCAATATTAGCACCCAGTAAGGGTCTACATATAATACCATTGTTTTATTTGGATTTCCCAGGACTGATTGTTAAAAGGAAAAGTCATTTTTTACTTGAGGTGCACCTTAAAGTGGCACAATAGCCTCACATCCCACCCTCCCTACCTGAGTACGTTTGTTGATGCAGCTGACTCATCTGGGTTTTTCAGTGCCGAGGCCACGCTCACATGCCATTTTTGAGGTTGCCAATTGGTTGATTTATAGAATGCCGGCTGATATGACCTGTCTGCTGGCTGCATGCCCGGTTACCCTGTAGTCTGAAGGGCTGGGCACAGGAGCGCGCCACAGCTACTGGGTAGCTGGGGATGTGGCTGCTGACAAAGATACCACCGTAGGAGCCTCTGTACATGTGACTTCACCAACAACCCTGGGAGTTTCACAGTAGGACATCCTGATATTGGATACCTTGGGGTAGAAGTAACGGTGTGTCTCGGCTTTTAGGCCACTTTAGGGATCCCTAGGAAGTGTTTAATTGGACAGGATTACTTATCCGGTTCAGCTGCAATGTTCTATCATGCCGTTCTTGCACCCCAAACAATTTCTACCTGCCCATGAGGTTTGCCTGGGCCTACTCCTCACAGTTGAATGTGGTTGCTGCATCGGGAATTGGGAATGTGGCCGATTGCACTCCGAACAAGTATGTATGCATGGACAATGACTCTGATTGGACGAGAGCCTGCACATGCACCATAGGCCTGGGGAAAGGTGAGTTATTATGGACGATCTGGGCGAACATCAGTGAACACAGACTTTCGCAATGCATTTTTCTGTGTTTGCGCCGCAATTTGTGGATGAAAGCCCCAGGCTTTTCCATTGAAAAGTGGTTTGGAGAATGGCGGCGATCTGCTGGTGATCTGCTGGCGATATGCTGGCGATCTGCTGGTGATATGCTGGCGATATACTGGTGATATGCTGGTGATCTGCTGGCGATATGCTGGTGATCTGCTGGCGATATGCTGGTGATATGCTGGCGATATGCTGGCGATCTGCTGGCGATATGCTGGTGATATGCTGGCGATCTGCTGGCGATCTGCTGGCAATATGCTGGCGATATGCTGGCGATATGCTGGTGATCTGCTGGTGATCGGCTGGTGATATGCTGGCGATATGCTGGTGATCTGCTGGTGATCTGCTGGTGATATTCTGGTGATCTGCTGGTGATATGCTGGTGATCTGCTGGCGATATGCTGGTGATATGCTGGTGATATGCTGGCGATAGGCTGGCGATATGCTGGTGATATGCTGGTGATCTGCTGGCGATCTGCTGGCGATATGCTGGGGATATGCTGGGGATATGCTGGTGATATGCTGGTGATCTGCTGATCTTCTTTAGGAAAAAACATGAAATCTTATTGGAAACACACTTTTACAGCATATGTTGGCATTGGAGGGGTCTCAGAATATATGTGGGGTATCTTGGGAGTGTCTGGGTTGTTTGAAAAGCTTAAAGTGATTGGCAGGTTAAAAGTTAGAAAAATTCTATCAGTAGTTTAACTTTCATTGAGTTGCTGGAGTGCTGTGATTCCTCCTCTGGCAGTCTCCTTAGTGAGGAAATCACTTCCTCATTCAGCTTTCAGTCTCCACCCCAATTGCCTGGTCCTTTGATCAGCCTTCAGTGGACCAAGAACGGAAATGTCCCCCACTCCCTCCCCAGACATCCTGATTGGCTGCCTCTCTCTGCAGCTATGAAACCCCTTACTCCTCCCTCCTCTCTGGTCATACTGGAGACGCTATTAGCCTGCAACATCTCTCACCACCTTTTTCAGATCACTATCCGCTGGCGGTAATAACTAGAGGCACAACAATGCACTTATTTTTTACTATGATAATTGCAAACCACACAGTGTGCTTACATCACATCGCTGTTGCCACACCCACTGTTTCTCCTAATTTTTTCTATGAATCTCCAATGCTCTAAAAATTTTACAAATAACTTAGGAACTACAGTGTTTTTTTGAAAGCTGATTGAAGTTTGGGACAGTGCAACATGTAGCCCGAGACAATGGGACAACAGGGGTTGCCTTTAGTATTGCCTTTAGTATAAGTTTAAGAATAAAAGTTTATTTGAAAAAAAAAAAGTCATGTAAAAACATTATTATTAGTTGTTTTTTACATACTGGAGAACTTTTTAATGTTCACACTTAAAAAATAAGTTAGAGATGCTAAAAAAAAAAAACTAAAGTGACAATCTCTGCTTAAATAACATTGATTCCTATGGTGTTCACCACTAAAAGGTGGCGAATAAATAAAATAAATAATATAAAATAACAATATAAAATAACTTTAATTCCTATGGTGTTCACCACTAAAAGGTGGTGAATTTAAAAGTGTTTGCCAGCATTTGCTGAGTCAAACAGAAGTAGAAGTAAATCCAAAAAACATTGAACATGCAAAATTTCACTTGGTAAATATGTAAACCTGGAGTCACACGGCAGATGTCAGCGAATTGTTTCGTAAATTAACCCCTTCATGTAAAAACGTACTAAGAATCTTCTTACTAATATCTTTGTTTTTCAAAACTCTGCAGCATTTATGAGAGTTAGACTAGGAGAACTTGGGAGGTATGGTGATTTTACCCTGCAGCCATTGCAGCCTTCCATGCCAATTTGTCCCTCTTGTTATCCAGCAGGGCTATACAATGGAGGACAATGGGAGATAGGAAGAAGACAAGCTTACTAATTCTTTTTCCCACAGGAGTCGATTGTGAAAAATTTACAACTGAATGGGAATTTAACCATTTTTTCTTTTGCTTTAGCCATAGGGTCAAATCGAAAGAAAACTGATAGTGAAACTAAATAGGCCCCCGAAGGAAAGTTGAGTCAAGCTGTGCTGGCTTCTGGTGTGGCAGCAATGGTTTGATTGACAAGGACTAAACCACGGACTGTATTATCTTTGTAGTATATCACATGTCAAAACTTCCCTCTTAAGAATAACAGAAATGACCTCTGTGGTGCCACAAGTCCTTTGTGACCTTTTTAGTAGCCATAACAGCGGCTAAAACAACACAAATACATCAAGCCAGGCTTTTTCTCCCTTGATAGGACGGTGAAACCTTATTTCAGTGCCAGTAGTTAGCACAATTAAAGGAGGAAAAAAGAAAGAAGCTTAAACGTTGGCGGCAGGCTCCGTGCTGGAGGACGCCACTTAGGAAAATAGTTGTGTAATAGTTCAAGCAAAAATGTCCATCTGGCTGTTTTTTGGGCTGTAGTGATTCATCTTTGTGGGTTTTTTTGCCACATTTCACCCCTCTCTTTAAAGTAGATTCAAAAATGACTTTAGGTCCCTTTCAACCTCCCCACTCCTAGGGCAACCTGGTTTGATCCAAAATGGGTGTTAATTATAGTGTAGGAGAGCATCCAAACTACTGAGAATCCCCCGTACAAGCCCTGCTGCCCTACCTTGGCACTAAGGCAGGATAGGGGTTACAAGAAAAAAAACCCTTACCTGATCCTAGGGCCAGGGCTACTCTTCCCACATTCTGGATCCTGGGTGCTGCCATCTAGTCTGAATGCACAGAGCCGCATCCCCTGGCTCTGTGCGCCCTGCCATAATTAAAATGCAGGGGGGCATCCAAACTACTGAGATGCCCCCACACAAGCCCTGCTACTCTACCCTGGCACTGAGGCAGGATGAGGGGTTACAAAGAAAAAAAACCCTTACTTGACCCTCGGGCCAGTGCTGCTCTCCTGGCGCTTCACATGCCCTGGCTCTGTGCACACTTCCATCTGTCGATTCAAGTGAATGGGCGTCGGGAGTGTGCCCAGACCCAGATGATGCGGCTCTGTGTCATCATCAGCACCTGATGCCCTTGACAGGGAGAGCGGCGCTGGCCTGAGGATCGTGTAAGGGTTTTTTTTCTTTGTAACTCCCCTGTCCTGCTTTAGCACCAGGGTAGGGTGGCAGTGCAGGGCCAAGTCGGCCCATGTCACTGCCGTCGGCCAATCATGGGACCACGTTTTGCCAGGGGATAAAGGTTCAGGTAAGGATAGTGGAGGGCAGAGGGGCTTCTGGGGTCTATGTACAGGGGGGCTGCAGCAATCTGGGTGCCCCCCGAGCCTGTTACAATGCATTGCTGTACTGAACCTGAAAATGAAACTGCACCACTCAGCTGCCTACGTGTTTCAGACATACATATCCTGGTCTTTAGTCATAGATGACTTACTCAATGACTAAGGACCAGTATATGTGTGTCCGAAATGCGTAGGAGACTTAACCTTTTAAGCTGATTTATTTAAAATTTGGATATTTTTATGGGCATTGCTGGGGCTTTATTTTTTAGTTTAATGAGTTTGAGAAATTACCGTAGTCCCTCTTTAAAGCAGCACATCGGTCAACTATGAACCCCCTGCCATCCTACCCTGAGGCCGTGGCCGGACGAGGGGGGCGTTACAAAGAGAAAAACCCTTACCTTCTACAGGGGCCAGCACCGGTCCTCCAGCTCTCCGGATCCTGGGCGCCACCACCTTGGATGAAAAGCACAGAGCCGCATCCTCTGGCTCCAGGCGCACTCCCGTATGCCTATTCAAGTGAATGGGCATCAGCAGTGCGCGGACCCGGGGGATGAGGCTTTGTGTTATTTCCTGCGGTGGCTGTGGGAGAGCAGGAGGACGGTGCGGGCCCCTGTATAAGGTCTGTTTTTTTCTTTGTAACCCCATCACCCGGCCTCAGCGACAGGGTAGAGAGCAGGGGTTATAGTTTAGCTACAGTTCCACTTTAATTTGCAGCAGCAAAAATAAAAGAACCGGCCGCCCGGATATTTGCCTCTTCCGGGTTGCACTCCCATGTGACCGCGAGCAGCCTATTTGCTCAGCCATAGAAGGATCCTGGAAGAGTACTTGGGCCGGCCAGTTCTTTCTTTAAAGTGGACCAAAACCCAGGATTTTGACTATCATGGGTTTTGGTTCTTTCCCCTGGGGCATCCCAGAACGCCAAAGTGAACTCACCTCTTCCCGGTCCTACGGCCCCTTCGTCCAATCAGCACACTCGGAGCTGACGGCCACATCCTCCACTACCCTCGAGCACGCTAGAGGGATAGTGGGGATGCGGATGTGGCTCGCACATGCGCTGTTGGCCCGGGAAGCAAGGTAAGTGTGTGTGGCGACCTGGGGGTTTCACACAGTGCGGCATCCTGATTTTGGATGCCCCGGGGGGAGGGAATCGATAGGCCCGGGAATCTTGTAGATTCCCAGGCAGATCGCGGTGGGTTTTGGTCCAATTTAACAGTGTACTGCACAGTGGAGCAGCCTGGGTCGAGCTGCGGCGCTGTTGCATATTGAAGAGGGAGTTTAGGGTCATTTCTGTAGGGAGCTTTTGCCTGTAATCAATTCTGTCAGATGCCAGGTAATTATTTGGATTTTTTACATTTATGACTGCACTCTTTTATATATTTTGCTGTTTTATGATTAGTGACTGCTTAATATCTTTGAATAATATATTTCCTTTTTCTCCGTTAATGGGGGAAATCCCTATTCATTGCAGACATGGTAAATACACTGGTCGTCTGACATGTTTTTCATTATTGTGACTTCAGCAGTTGATAAGTTACAGTAACTCAAACATCCAATTATAGATTCCATTCCACCTTTAAAATATTGTTTTTGTACCTAACATTAAAATAAATTACAGGCATCCTGGAACAATAATTCAGTCTGCCAGTAAATAAAACACTGTAATGGGTGCTAATATATGCAGATGTAGACATGGGACTTATTGGTGCTGTAAGATATCTCAGGTTTACTGATCTTGGGATAATAGCAACAATGTTCATAACGTTCTAGCCTCATATATTTAGCTATCTGTGATATTGTTATGATTAGTGATGGGCTTCAGATTCAGATCAGAGTTAAGTTTGAGCCAAATATGGGAATACTTTGGTCGGATAGTTTTTGTCTCTTTATTAATCTAATTCTTTATTTAAGAGAGTGTCCCTCCTCCCCCCCAGGCTACCAGTTCAGCAAACCAGACATAGGAACTGATAATCCGGGGTTTGAAGGCTGAACGCCCCCCTTAATTGGTAATACAACAGCCCCGATGCTCTTCCGGATGTCTGGGGGGAATGAGGCTCTTCCAGCCACTCTCACCAGTGGGGGTGCAGGTATTCAGAAAGACACCCACGCTTGCCACAGTGACACACATTGCATGGAGGGATGTCCTACAAGCTGTTAGCAGGCTCTCTCCCTACCAGGGCATAGGGATAGACAGAAGCGGTCACTGGGTAGAAGGAGAGACATTGTGTAAAAGGAAGAACAGTAAAGAGAAGAGGATGCAACTTTGGGGGCACTGCTGTTTATGGATATGGGATTCACTTGTTGACTTTCCATTATGAATTGCTTCATCCATGCACAGATCCATCTTTGTGATAAATTACTTTTCTGAGTATGACCCAGCTACCAACCAATGTTTGTATTCATGTATGTATTGATATAATTAATGTAACTATACTCGCTATACTCACAGGACATTATCTGCCGGGTGAGGAACTCCTGCAGGGTCCCATTTGCAGAGCTTCCTTCAGGCCCAGGTGGAATGTCCATTTAGAAGCTTCCAAGATGGCATCTGTAATTCCCCCTCTTTCCCCTGTATTTATACCATATGATTCCCCATCAGATTCCTTTTTCCAAATTGACATTCCCTCTGGCACGATGCCAGGGAGTGAGGACGAGGGACCCCCGAACTACAGACACAGATGAGGAGGACATTTTGCAGGACCTTCTCGCTGGACTCTGCGAGAGGACAGCTCTAGGAGTGGGACAGAGAATGAATCACGTGAGGTGAGAATTGTTAGTTTAAATGTGTTGAAATACAGTGTGGTGTTTTTATGTCTTATTTTCACTACTTGTGAACTCGTAAGGGGTTTTAAGGACCATTAAAGAGAAGCGGGGTAGCAAGGGGCTTCTCCCGTGTCCAATTAACCCACCAACCAGGTGTCCATTAGTATGTACCTGTACTGAAGGGGAGTGGAATATCCCCACTTGGCCTCAGCCTTGGTTTTTAAGCCCCTATGTCTGGTGCACCAGTCTGGTAGCCCAGAGAAGAGTGGGAATATTTTTTAATTTACATTTTTTTTTTAAAACAGGTCAAACTATTAGACCCAAATGTTGCTGCTAATCGATCTGACAGGATCCCGCTTAATAGGCAAAATTCAAAATAGGTTGAATTTTCAAATCTGACAGTTGTCAGCTTTTGGGTGTATGTTGGATGAGACTTGGTAAGTACCAAAACAGAGTCACAAGCCACAGTGTAAATTGTAAGCTAATCCTTGGCATTGCACACACTTCCTGAGATCTAAAGAGATGATTTGCATGGTTCCGCCCACTGCAAAGGGTGCTGGGTATTTTTATTATTCTTTGTGTTGGGCACTTTGTAAATATTTTCCATTCTAGGAGAGCACCTCTTTACCTTTGAATAGAGGGTCGTTTGGTCTATTTAGTCAGCCTATATCAAGCCTAACATGGGCCTCTCCACATGGTGGCCTGTGGCTCGGTTTTGGTACTCGCCCCCCCAATACAACCAAATACTTTCTGTCTTGTGCTGATGAGAGCTAAACGCTGGAAACAAGGGGAAGGTGTTTGGCTGGTAAACGTTAAGCTAGTTCTTGGCATTGCACATCAGCAGGTTCCTTGAATATCCACAAGATGACGATTTTATGATTTACATGACTCCACCAACTGCAAGGAATGATGGGATTCTTTGTGCTCCGCACTGTGTAAATACTTTCAGTTCTAGGAAAACGCCTTGTTTCCTGTACCTTATAGAACTATTCCCCAGCATCTAAAATTAATATACTTTAAGTTTTTAGTTGCTTAATTACTTTTCCTTTCCTCACTGGGCTACAACTCTGTTCAGGACTCTAGGATATGGGCGCCGCCATCTTGCCTCAGAAGGAGAGGGGGGCAAAAGTGCAGGGGGGTGGGTTATAGCTGTACTTTGCTCAGACAGAGCAAAGCTGGGGTCAGGAAAAGGACGGCAATCCCAGAATGCAGAGCGGCATATTCAGAAGACACTTCTTGTTTTCAGGCAGCCTGAGACTCCACGGGCCAACATCTTGGATGTTAAAAGGTTAGAAAAATGCAATAGGTGCAGGTAGGATGATTTTGAATGCGGGCAATCTGTGCGTAGGGGCAAAAGAAACATAGAAAATAGACTCTTAATCAAGGCGAAGCCTAACATGGGTCTCTTCACATGGTGGCTTGCGACTCTGTTTTGGTACTTACCCCCCGTTACCACCAGCCAAATACCTCTCATCAGAACTACTTGTTGATGATGAGAGCCAAAAGCTCAAAATACGAGCTGTCAGTTTAGAATCTAAAGTGATTGAGGGTTAAAAGAGACAATCATTTTTCAAATGCCCCAATGATAAACTCACCACTAAAATCAAAACTATACAGTTAATAGGTCATTAAAAGCACTCTATTAATTAATAGCCCTGTAGGAGTTGGACTGTTTGCCCTCTATAGAGACATAGGACTCTGCCAGTAGAGCATTGGTCTAATCCATGGACCTAAACTGCACATATTTATTAACATAGTTGTCTAAAGCACTTAACCAATCTCTCAGTATGATGTAGGCTGCTTAAAGTGCCCCATTAATAAATGTCCATGAGCTTCATACCACTGGCCAGCTGCGCCCTATAAATGTCATCAGTAACATTGGGGTAGTTCTAGCTATCACTCCATTTAGGAGCAATGTGCCACTTGCCAAGATGGAAACCCATTTTTCTTAAGAGATACGCTAGCCGAAGAAGGGAATGTTAATGTGCACTAAGGTAAACCCACTTCTAGGATGAACTGATTCAGGAGTAGTCATTTTTCAACCTGGAAACCAGTAATTACGCTCTGTAGACTGATGTATGTGAGTTTGCTTAGAAAGGACATATAACTTTGGGACAAGAAACTTCCCTAATGAATCTCCGCTTATTCTATCCTGACATGTTAGATAAAGCATTTGCTTCTTGTCCATTAAGGTCAATTAACAACTTTGTTTCATGGATACTAATTTGAAATAAAAGATTACACGCCTGAACATATTTCAGGTCAGAGCCGTGACGAGCCGCACAAAGAATATTGTGACAAATCTGAATTTTCAAGGTGGGTCAGTGAACTTAGCAAAGATGTATATAGTGTTTATCATCTGGTGAGTCGTCTTATGCATTACAGACTGACCTCTAAGCCAAACATATGAAATCTTGATGGAAACGCAGCCAGGACCACCAACAAAATTTCTGTGCTGCAAACCACCTAAATAATAAGAACCCTGGACTCTGCTCCTCTCATTACTTAATACTAGAGATGAGCGAACAGATTCATCCGAATTAGAATTTGCTCCAAATTGCAGAGAATGATAATTAATGATAGAATTCTAGAACAAGGGGGCCCAACCTGAAGCTAGTCAGGGGGAAGGTCAGAAGCAATGTTAGAAAATATTATTTTACACAAAGAGTAGTAGATGCTTGGAACAAACTTCCAGCAGAGGTAGTTGAAAAATCAACAGTCACTGAATGTAAACATGCCTGGGATAAGCCTCCATCTATCCTAAGATAGAGAGAACATACAGTATACAGATAAGGGCAGACTAGATGGACCGTATGGTCTCCTCCATCTATGTTTCTAAGAGAAAATTGCTCGCCATTGACTGGGTCCAGTGGCAGGCTGTTGACACAGCACTCACCACCAGCCACCGGGCCGGAGGTACCATTCCACTGAAGACCCTGAAATTCGCAGTCACTTAGCCGCACTTCAGCTCCCCCTATCTATTGGGTCCAGCAGCTAGTGTTGACACAGCGCCAACCGCCAGCCACTGGACCGGAGCGACGGGGGAGTCGGCGTGCATGTAAGTGACTGATACTGACCTTCTCCTTCATGATTCACAGTGTGAGTGTCCCATTCTGCTCTGCAGCCGGGGGGAGGACTTACATCCTTTGCTACGCACTGGACATCCATCACCATTCTCCCCTCCACAGGGATGGACTATTTATAGGCGAGGTGTGAGTTGGCTGGAAAAGTTGACTCACTCCCCACCTATAAACTTGGGGAGTGACAGGCTGGCGCCCAGTGTGGGATGGAGGGTTCCCGTCCTCCCTTCCTATTGAAAACCCCGAAGGCCACTGGACAATTTTAGCTACACTTAGCTACACTTCAGCTCCCCCACCAATCGGGTCCAGCGGTTGCAGTTGACACAGAGCCCACCGCCTGCCGCTGGACCAGAGCGACGGGGGAGTCGGCGTGCAAGGTGGAGCTGTGGACTCATTCTCTGACCCGCACTGGGCATCCACCACCTCGATCCCCGCCACAGGGAGGCACTATTTATAGATGAGGAGTGAGTTAGCTGAGGAACCTGGCTCACTCCCCACCTATAAATAGCCCCGCCTTGCGGTGGGGAGTGAGAGGCCGGAGCCCAGTGTGGGATGGACAGTTCCTATCCTACCATGACTCTGACTCTGAGGCTTGCCGGACAATTTCCCTGAAATTTACTGTCACTTACCTGCATGTCAGCTCCCCAATCGATTGGGTCCAGTGCCTGCAGTTGATACAGCACCCACTGCCGGATAGGAGTGACGGGGAAGTCGACGTGCAAGGAAAGTGACTAATACTGACCTCCTCCGTGACTGACAGGGGGTGCCCCATGCTGCTCTGCAACCGGCGGAGGACTCTCATCCTCTGACCTGCACTGGACGTCCACCACCTTGCTCCCCACCATAGGAAGGGACTATTTATAGATGAGTAAGTTGACCAGGAAAGCTGGCTCACTCCCCACCTATAAATAGCCCCACCTTGGGGAGTGAGAGGCCAGAGCCCCAAGTGGGGAGGAGGGTTCTTGTCCCCCTGTCTCACTGAAGACCCTGAGACCAGCCAGACAATGAGGACACAAAACAAGGATAAAGTTGAGCTTTTTTTTAGCTAAAAATTAATTTCGGGTGAGCACACATTTGGAAATTTGGTGTATCATACATATCAAATCTTTAACAAGTTTGCTCATCTCTACTTATTACTCTTTAAAAAAACACAGTGTCCACTACTAGAAAACTGGTAGTACCCATCGGGGTGCCTTGGAGGCAAGAACCAAAACTCAGGATAGTCAAAATCCTCAGTTTTGGTCTACTTTAAAAAAGAAATTCCAAGACCCAAAATTGGGATTCAAACTCTGTGTGCCTGAAATCCTGTTTTTGGCGTGCCTCTGCGAGCGCTATGTATTTTTTAAAAATAAATATATTCAGCTTGCGGCTCTCCCCAGCTGACAGCGCCGCCAGCCTGAAGCTGACGTTGCGGTGAAGGTGCTGCCGAGCATCTTGGACGAGGCAGTCAAGTTCCGCCGGCATCTATAATAATAAATTAAGCCTCATAAACAGAAAAGAGAACAAGACCTTGCAACTTTTCAATGGCTTTTTTTTGGCACCCAAATGTGTAAGTTGTAAGGAAAGAAAAACCCCCTGCAGGAGACTCCAAACCCTTTCTGCAGAGGAGTAGCTAGGCTTTCTGGCACCCAAGCCAAATATTCAAAATGGCGTCCCCTCCACCTGTTCTCAGGCTCCCCTTTGGCGCCCCCCTGACATGCTGCACCCAGGACACATGCCCCCCCTGCTCCCCCCTAGCTACACCCCTGCTTTCTGTCTTTATTCTTCAGATGCAAAGCTGTGCGATTGTATAAAGGGGACCCCTGCCTGCAAGAGACTTCTGCCCCATTCCAGGGCATGTTTTTTTTGGTTTGTAAGGAAAACCCCTCTATTCAGGAGCGTAGCTAGGGGGGAGCAGGGGGGGACTTGCCCCGGGTGCAGCAGGTCAGGGGGGCACCAAAGGGGGACCTGAGTACAGGTGGGGGATGCCATTTAGAATCTTTGTCCCGGGTGACAAAAAGCCTAGCTACTCCTCTGCCCTATTGGTTGGACTTTTTGGTATCACTAGACAGCCTGTCAACTCAGTTGACCCTCATGGCCATGAATAAAAAATATATAAAAAGAAAAAAGAAATAGAAACAAATCAAACATCACTCATTCATCTCTGGGAGACATCATTGAGTTAAACCTGAGCAGCGGCAATTTTAAAGCAACATAATAGATTATGCGAGATTCACATGGAGATGCGCACGTGACTTGGAGGAATCATACTCTCCCATGTCCGTGTGACACCACTCTGACTTATCCATGGGGTATTATTCAAATGGCCGTCTTAAGCTATAATTTTGTTGCTTTTTCAGACTGACAAGAAAATGTGTCTGTCAGTTCACATGCATATTGCAGCTGTCCTTTCAAATCCCCCCTCTGATCGCTCTGCTGCAATTTTATTCATTTCTACATTTAAAAGAAACATGAGCCTGGATGATACACTCTCTTAATTATGTTTGCTTTTGGTTTTGGAACAAATATGATTAGGAAAAGCAATTTGTATATTGTACATTTTATTCCAGTAGTGTTTACTGTGATGCCCAAAATAAGATGGATGACAACAAGAAAGTGTGTTTTATTCACTTTTATAGATGACGGCGCATTATTAAGATGGCGCCATCTGCATTACCGGCAGTTTACTGTAACTCCTCTTTATATTACAATGCTAAAAGTAAATTGGCATCGCAGAAATACATTGCCCCTATAAGAATATTCAAAGTTGTCAGGTTAGATTTTCAAAGATGGAGGAGGATAAAAATAATCGTTTTGTTGAACAGATAAAAATAATAATGATTTTTATATTAATACTAATACTAATTTGTATTATTATAATTATTCATTTGGGGGGCAAAGGTGGCCATTGTATGCGTGTGCACACATAGAAACTTTTCCTCCGCGTTTAAAGTTAAAACCCATCCTGAAGTCTATGAGGCTGATTTATTAATAGCGACATGTAGCGACAGTTGAGCGACTGTAGCGGTATTTTCACAGCGCCCACTAGTAGTCGCTGTGCTTGGCCATTGTTCGGTTGTTGACAGCGACTCAGTCGGTGTGCAGTAATGTTGAATACAAGGTGACGAGTCGTTATTTGACAGGTTCCGCGATGTATGGGTGCGCATCATAGCGACTGGTCAGAGCGACCGGCTCCCACCATATTCATAAAAAAATCAGGATCCAAAAATTCAAGCGCTGTGAAATGCATGTTTAAACCCCAGAGCGCTGGCGGCGATGTGTTTAAAGTAGTTTTTTAACCCCCAAACCACCATATTTTTGGAAACCAAAAAAAAAAATTTTTTTTAATTTAGTAATATGAATACATTAATATCAGACCTGTAATATCAATTCTGCACATTTTTTTTCCCTTAAAAAAAATAACTAACATGGCAGAAGTGGTCACAGAATTTTTCACATTTAAAAAAAAAAAAAAAAAAAAAACGGACGCTGGCGCTGTGGCTATATGGCGCTATCTCAGTCGCTAAGCAGGATTGGCTTGATAAATGTGTGATTGTGGTGGGGAGCCGGCGTTCTCGTGGCGGGGCCCGTCATTACCAGCCGCTCACCAGCTGCTACCTGTCGCTATTCCTTCATAAATAAGGGCCTTATTTTAAACTGTTCTCATGGGACATAAGGGGCAGAGAAAGCTAGAGCGTGTCTGGACTTCAAGTGCCTAGGCGTCTAAACTAAACTTTCTCGGGGAGGCTGATTCATTACTAGCGGCAGATGAACGTCTGTATAGCAGAGCTTAGAGCGACCGCTAGTATATTCTGTGATCGGCTATCGGGCGCTGTATCAGTCACTGTAGTAACCTGGCCGGCATTGATGAATGAGATGTATGCTAGGCACTCTAACACCTGTACAACGTTGCAGCAAGCGAAAGGTAGCGCCAGCTCAGTGCCACCGTCTCTCAGCGACTTACATCATATTCAACAAAAAACAGACACACACAGCGTCGGCGCTCTGGTCGCTATAGCATAGAGCGCCAGACGCTGTGTGATTAAAGTCTGTTTCTGAACACATATGCACCAGTAACAAAGCAAAAACACATGGAATGACATTGTTGTAACATTGTGATATTAATGCCAGACCTGTAATGACAATTCTGCATAAAAATATAAAAAGTCAAAAAAGTTTTCAAAAATGACTCTTTCTAGGCCAGGAGAGGTGACACAAATATTTGAGAGAAAAAAAAATGAAAAACAAAAAACCCAGTTTAAACAGAACAAAAGAAACGGTTATAGAAATGTGTGGGAGAGTGACAGGTAGTGACATGTAATACCTGGCTCTCTGGAAGCTAGAGCGTCTGCGCTATATGGTGAGCCACCTGATGAATCATACGCTACATGGCGCTGTTAGAGTCGCTCACCTGAATCGCCTTCATAAATGTAGTATTGCGTACAGCGCCCAGCCTTCACCAGACACTGCCTGCCGCTACAAGACACTACCTGGCGCTATCTCTTGATGAATAAACCCCAAAGTGGTAGTCATGGGGTATGCTCAAGCAAAATATGTATATATATGGGCGGGACACAGCTCACATCAAAAGAGCAGCTTTGATATTGAGAATACACTGAATTAAAACAGCAGCTTTGGGAGACTATTTTGACTTCGGGCAAAGAAATTCAAACAGAAACTGTCCATAAAACTCACAAGTTCAGTGGGTGGAAGATTGGTGAAGGTGATTTCAAAGAAGGGCTCCTATGTTACAATCAAAAACTTAGGCCCTTATTTATGAAGGAATAGCGACAGGTAGCGACTGGTGAGCGGCCGGTAATGACGGGCCCCGCCACGAGAACGCCGGCTCCCCACCACAATCACACATTTATCAAGCCAATCCTGCTTAGCGACTGAGATAGCGCCAGATAGCCACTCATTCATCATTATTCCAGCCTCAGCCCACAGCGCCAGCGTCCGACCTTGAACAGCGACAGGTATGACCTCTCGCTACTTGGCGCTCTCCAATGCATTTCAATGGAACAATCTTTAAATATTCATAATTCATTGTTATTAATGTTTTTTTTTTTTTTTTTTTTAAATGTGAAAAATTCTTTGACCACTTCTGCCATTTTAGATATTTTTTTACAAAAATTGTACAGAATTGATATTACAGGTCTGATATTAATGTATTCATATTACCAAATTATTTAAAAAACTTGTTTTTTTGGGTTTCCAAAAATATGGTGGTTTGGGGGTTAAAAAACTACTTTTAACCCATCGCCGCCAGCGCTCTGGGGTTTAAACATGCATTTTACAGCGCGAGAATTTTTTGAGCATGATTTTTTAATGAATATGGTGGGAGCCGGTCGCTCTGACCAGTCGCTATCATGCGCTCCCATACAGCGCGGAAACTGTCAAATAGCGACTCCTCACCCAATATTCAACATTACGGCAAACCGACTGAGGCCCTTATTTAACAAGGGATAGCGCCAGGTAGCGAATGGTGAGCGAACGGTAATGACGGGCCCCGCCACGAGTACGCCGGCTCCCCACCGCAATTACACATTTATCAAGCCGATCCTGCTTAGCGACTGACAGAGCGGCAGATAGCGAATCATTCATCATTATTCCAGCCTCACCCCACAGCGCCAGCGAGCGACCTTGAACAGCGACAGGTATGACCTCTCGCTACCTGGCGCTCTCCAATGCATTTCAATGGAGCAATCTTTAAATATTCTTAATAAATTGCTATTAATGTTTTTTTTTTTTTTTTTAAATGTCAAAAATTCTGTGACCACTTCTGCAATGTTAGATATTTTTTTGAAGGTAAAATTTGTGCAGAATTGATATTAATGTATTCATATTACAAAATGTTTTGAAAAACATGTTTTTTTTATTTTCAAAAATATGATTGGGGGTTAAAAAACTACTTTTAACCCATCGCCGCCAGCGCTCTGGGGTTTAAACAAGCATTTCACTGCGCGAGAATTTTTTGAGCGTGATTTGTTAATGAATATGCTGGGAGCCGTTCGCTATGGCCATTCGCTGTCATGCGCTCCCATACAGCGCGGAACCTGTCAAATAGCAACTCCTCACCCAATATTCAACATTACGGCAAACCGACTGAGTCGCTATCAACTACAGAACAACGGCCAAGCACAGCGACTACTAGCGGGCGCTCTGAAAATGCCGCTACAGTCGCTCAACTGTCGCTACCTGCCGCTATTAATGAATCGGCCTCTTGACCTGTTAAGATATTTTTGATTGAAATAGCTTTTGATGTCAGTAAATGTGATCTGTTATACTGTAAATTCAACAAATGAATAGTTCTTTATAACCTATAAAATGTATTGAAACTCTTTGTGGCATTTGAATTTGTGAAAAAAATCCTCTTATCATTGGGAGGTTTGTTCAGTAAATTGAAATTATACTCTAGCAGTTGATTACTTCAACATTATACTGACTGGCATTTATGAAAATTAGAGAAAAATATAATTTGCATATTTATTTGGAAATCAGTGTTATCCTGTAGTATGTGTATTGTGGTATTGTGGTTTGTGGTATAGTGAGTTGTTTCATCACCTTTATGGTGTAACAACCTGTCATGCTCCACAATGGGAGACCAGAATGGAGTAAAATAATACCCGCTACTGAGGCACTTGTCATATTGCGCCAAGCTAGCTAAATGATGGAGTACCTGCGTTCTCTTCCATACAGACTAAGCATCATTTAGATAATCTGTTTTATTTCCTAGATAAAACCTTGGAACCATACAAAGGAGAACACACACACACCAGATGGGTAAATCCGTCACAAGCTAAGCGTCTAAGCGTCAAGCACTTTTAATTAGTGAGTGAATACATAATCCAGAAATGCAAATAAAAGGAGAAAAAGATAGGCAAAGCACTTCTAATAAAATGTCTCTATACTTTTCTGCTAAAAAAAAAAAAAAGAAATCCCATCTGAGCAGCCCCGGCCGCAGTCAATCATTCTAAAAGCCACTGATGGTTAATTTGATTTACCAATATAAAATGCAAATCAGTTGGTTAAGTGGAGTGGCAGATAGCACAGGGCTTCGTTCAAACCATCAACCTAAATGGAAGCAGACAGAAAACTGGCTTTGCAAAGAAAATTTTAGCATTTTCGTTTGATTAGTGCTACAAAAATTTAATTAGCTTGACTAATTACGGGACAAATTGCTGCACACCAGAGAAAAGGCAGAGCAGGTTTTTTTTTTGAATTGCCCTGTGTGTATTTTAGCCCAAATGCTATCAGCCAATTTGCGATACTTTTATTAAATGAAAGGAAGACGACACAACAGCCCTTAGCGCTTGTAGACAGCCCTGTGTATTTAATTAGGGAGCAGGGGAGCACATATCTGCCCATATGTTACAATGTTACTGTGGTCAGTCTACCACTTCCTACAGGCGCCTCTCTTCTATCTTTGAGCACATGTAATAATATTCATACAAAATGCAGAAAAGAGAGGGATAAATCTGCACCAGCCAATCTATAAAACTAGTGTGCTCAAATGGAGGAGAGGTGTGCTATGATGCACCCTTTTAAGACAAACCAAAAGATGGGGGGGTCCCACCAATCCCCGACAATTTTTCTCCAAAGAATGGCACCACTATAAAGATTAATAGCTCATTTTATTTATCCAATAATGTCCTTATACAAAAATTACATATAGAGTAGACACTTTAAAACCTCATAAAAAACATATAGACACAAGACCTAGGAAGGGGAGAAGGCGGGACGGAGGGGGAAGAGGGAAGGGGAACACAGCACGGTCCCCCTAAACTCAAGATATGATGGCTATTCTTGAATAAAGTATATCTGGTGAATCCTAAAACCTATAACTAGTAGCCCGACTGTGACAATAATCAATAGTGCTAATTAAATAAAACTATATACTAACAATATCTAATATTTGTGCCAAAGTATATATAAAGTGCTAAGTGCAAATTATGCTAATTATACTAATATAAGAGGACAGCCGGAAGCCAAAAAGTAAATATCAATAACAAACAAAGATCACTCACATGTCTAAGTAGCCATCAGATCATCTCCCCACACACTCCCGCACGTCCACTGTCGACGCGTTGCGTGACGACACGCGTCACTTCTCCAGGACTAATGGGGCACATGGCTAGCCCCCACCCTCCTCCTTATATACTCACGCCGCGTCCGTTTCCCCGCCGCGCACCGGGCCTCCGTGATGTCATACATAACATTTAAATATAATAAGACTGACCCCTACGTGTCCCAATTTTTTTTAGGTCTGCAGACCTACAGTCAAACAAATAAAGTTAAGTAAATGGCAAACTTCAAGTGAATGTCAGTTTTCTCTCCTAAAACATAGCGCTCTTTTTCTCCTTGGGCTGAATTGACACCCTTATGTACAATATAAATAAAATATAAGAACAATTAATACTATATATACACACAAAAAAAGTGACTGCAGATGTGTGTTTACATGTAAGCATTTGTTTGGGTTAGCAGTGTCCTTGCTTGCAGTGTGTGCCTATCCTAAGTACATAGTTACTGTCCATCAAGCCAAGGGTGTTGGGGTAAGTTATTTTCTATTTTTTTTTAAATATATTGATTTCTTTATTTATTTACTGTTAACAGCTAATAGTAACTGTTAATTTTCTTATTTTCTTCTAAATAATCCTTTTTTGAAGCTGTCAGCGGTTGATGCCGTAACAAGCTTCTGTGTGAGGCTATTCCACAGATTTATAGTTCTTATGATAAAAAATGATTGTCGCCTCCAGAGATTGAATTTCTGTTCTTCTTTCTTCCTTCATTCCTCTAATTAGTTTGGTGGCTCTCCCCTGCACCCTTTCCATAGTCAGAGTGTCCTTTCTATGAATGGGTGCCCAGAACTGGATGGCATATTCCAGGTGAGGGCACAACAGTGCCTTTTAATTACATCCCTATCCCATGATTCCTTGCCTCTTTAAATGTGTGATAATAAATTGGTAGCCTTGGAAGCAGCTGCTTGACACTGCATGCTGTTATTTAGTCTGTGGTCTACCAGTACCCCCAGATATGTCTCAACAAGTGATACTCCCCCGAGGACATATGTGGTCTTTAGGTAATTAGACCCCAAGTACATGACATTGAACCACATTTTCCAAGTGGATGTCCAGACACTGACCCAAGTCAGCTTGAAGCTTGTGAAAATCTTCAATCGTTTGCACTGTGCTACATATCTTTGTGTCATCTGCAAAAATAGAGACAGTGCGTTTGATTCCATCTTCTATGTCGTTTATAAACAAGTTGAATAACAGAGGGCCCAGCACTGAACCCTGGTGTACGCCACTTACAACTGGTAACCATTCAGAGTAGGTATCATTAACCACAACTCTCTGCACACGATCCTTCAGTCAGTTTTCAATCCAGTTGCAAACTGTGTTTTCTAATCCTGAAGATCTCACTTTCCCCAATAAGCGTCTGTGGGGGACAGTGTCAAATGCTTTTGCAAAATCCAGAAAAAACTATATCCACAGCCGCCCCTCTGTCCAGGCTTCTACTCACTAGAAGCCAATTAGGTTAGTCTGGCAGCTTCTGTCCTTAAACTCCCTAAAATTATGCTGGTTGTCACTTATATTATGGATAGTTACATATTCGTGTATGTAGTCCCTTAAAAGCCCATCAGCAATTTCCCCACAATGGATGTTAAGCTTACAGGTCTGTAATTGCCCAGAGAAGACCTAGAGCCCTTTTGAAAAATGGGCACCACATTTGCCTTGCGCCAGTCCCTTGGCACTATACCAGTTGTTAGTGTGTCTTTAAAGATCAAGAACAGGGGTGATGAGATAACGGAACTGAGTTCTTTAAGAGCTGTTGG
Organism: Gastrophryne carolinensis; assembly: GCA_027917425.1. NCBI lineage: Eukaryota > Metazoa > Chordata > Amphibia > Anura > Microhylidae > Gastrophryne > Gastrophryne carolinensis. The sequence goes on from CM051234.1 coordinate 596,374,366, forward strand.
GTGAAGTCTGTCTGGTCTTGCAGTATTATTAACATTTAAATTATTTAGTCTTTCTTGGATGATATCCATGTTTAGCTTGTTAAGTATTATACTTGGGCTATTGCTATCAGTGGTAACTCCTGTGTTGGTTCCTTGCTCCTCTCTTGTGTACACAAAACTAAAGAATCTATTTAACAGCTCCGCCTTCTCTTCATCCCCAGTGACCATTTTCTCATTATCTTTTCTTCACCTGGGGGGGGGGGGGGCATCCGATTCCCCATGGGCTCTTCTGGCCTCAGGAGAGGGCCTGGAATAGCCCCACCCCTCCGCTTTGGCCACTGCTAAGTGTAAAAGAAAAATTACATTTACTCACCTGCGGCCGCAATCCCTCCCGTCGGTTCTCCCCTTTAGAGGGGGGGTCCTCCCATCGCCCCACCGGGCTGGCCCTTGCGCCCTGTTCTACAAGCCCTGCATATCTGGTCCCTGGGCTAATTATGCTGGGTAGGGGGGACCCTACGTCATTTATTAAGGGATTTATTAAGGATTTTTAACCCTTAATATTCCCAAAAAATGGTGTACCCCCGGAGGGAGGACCCTTATGTTCTGTCGCCCAGCAGGTATGAAAGGCTTCCATGAGCAGCAGGAGAGCAGAAGCCAGAGTGATCAGAGTGGGACACAGTGCGAGATAGATGGGAGGTAAGTATTAAAGAAAAACAAATAAAATATTTTTTTTTGTGTGTGTGTGTGTGTGTGTGTGTGTGTGTGTGTGTGTGTTTACATTTAACCCATTGTGAACTGGTATGGGATCACAAGACTTAGGGGCTGGCAAGTCACCTGTGGCTAGCAGGTGACTTGCCATTAACCCCCAGCCCCCCCATTACCTGCCTCCCCAAAGCCTGGGGGGGGGGAGAAGAGCCCGGGCCATTATTTAGGCTTTGTGGGCTTGTAGCCAGCAGGGCGGGTGCCTCCAAGGCTGTCCCTTGTGCACTGTTTTACAAGCCTTCCATAGCTGGTCTCCAGGCTGGTTATGCTGGGTAGGGGGGACACAACGTAATTTTTTGTTGATTTTTAATCCTTAAATTTCCCCCATAAAATGGGGTCCCCCCTGGGATGGGTACAAAAGTCTTAAAGGAGCCACAGCACTCAAACCAGTTGGCTTGCTGACCAACCTACAATATGTCTCTAAACTTGGTTAAAAACAGAGGGCTCGGTCACACACATCTGCAGAAGTATGCTAAGCTGCACCACCAGCGCCAAGGTGCCCCTGTGAGGTGCAGTCCTAACTCTAATCTCTGAGAGTCCCATTTGGGAAATACAATGCAATAGATAAATTGGTAGCAGGCTTACCTGAGGTTGCCCTAAACCTCAAGTGCAAGCCATGGGGTGGAAGGGTCAAAGACCTTGCAATACAGCCTAGACCCCACACCCCATGTGCTTGCACAAATTCAAAAGAAACAAAGGAGGGGTGGCAGCTGCTCAGACCATTTTATAACTAACCTGGGAGGTGCACGTTAGCAGGGCAATTAGGATACAAAAGTCTTAAAGGCCCCCTGGGATGGGGGCCCCACGACAATATTTTTTGGTTTAACCCTTTATAGTATTTATATTTTATTTGTAAATGTTATAAAGTTCTCTTTTCAGTTTGAGGGGTCTCCTTGGCAAGAATTTGGGGGGCTACGATACATATGTGGTACTCTTGTAATCAGTTAAAAGGGTAATTAAAAGGGTTAAAAGTAGCTATGCATGTTGGGTATTTTATATATATATTTTACATAGTTATTTTAGGAAAACATGTTTTTCATTCTGCTTTTTTCAACATTTTTAGAGAAACCCTGTGCAACCCAAGAATCCTTGGAGGGATTACTTCTAAAAAGATGAGCCCAGTACAGCAAGCTGGGTATGCCTAGAAAGCTTAACATGTGTACTTTTAGGGAATATATGGTTTGTGGGGATATCCCAAATGTAAAGGGTTGTTTTTGTTGAAAGCGCAAGGTGTGCACTTTATCTGCAGAGCTGAAATTTTCAAGTAAAATTACCACATGCTTTACTTTGGGGTGTTCGGCAACTCTTCCTTTGACAGGACCTATGCATGTTTGGTATTGTTCTGTTCGGGAAACCTTGCTTTTTCAGATTTAAGTTGTTTTTTCTTGTTTGCATATAGTTTTTTTTTTTTAGAAAAATGTGTCTTTGAATCAGCTTTGTGCTTTTTTAGGGGAAAATCTGTGCAACTAAAGAATTCATTGAGGGATTACTTCCAGAAAATTGCACCCATTTCAACAAGCCTGGTACACCTAGAAAGCTTGAGGTGTTTACTTCCAGAAAATATATAGTTTGTGGGGGGTATTTCAAATGTAAAGGGTTGTTTTTCTTGAAAACCTGCAAGGTGCGCATAGTAGTTGTGCACATATTATCTGAAAATCTCCTAAAGCGCTGTTTCAGTTTGGGGGAGTCTCCTGGGCAGGAAAGGGTGTCTACCAATATATATGTGGTACTGGTGTAACCGGGAGAAATTCAGTGTTTTTGCCCTCCCAGACCGAAAATCTTTCTTACAGTTTATGTGGAATATAAATATATTGTGGTTACTGTTACAATCCCTATCAGGTCATCATTATTTGATATTACCAGATCCAAATGAGCATCATCCCTCCAAGAACTGATTCATATAGTTATCATGTAGCAAGATGAATAATGCTCTCCCCTTTGTAGTAGAAGCAGAACCATGTCTCCAGTTGATACCTGGGTAGTTGAAGTCCCCCATCACCACCACTGTACCAGCCTGTGATGCCCGCTCTATCTGTTTATGCAGCTGCCCCTCTATTTCCTCAGTTATGTTTGAGGGTCTATGGATTACACCAAATTGTATTTTAACATTGTTTACATCGCCCTGCACTTCTACCCACAAGGATTCTATATCCTCACAGTCTTCGGCTAGTATCCCCTCATTAATATATGCTTTGGAATCTTGCTTTACATAGAAACACACTCTGCCCCCTTTCCAATTTGCTCTGAAAATTGACAGTCTAGTCATATGTGGAATCAAGCCATGTCTCAGCCAAACCAATAACATCAATATTTTCTTCCAGTACCAGAGCCTCAAGCTCCCCCACTTTACTTGACAGACTTCTGACATTTGTGAACATACACTTTAAGTTCCTATCTAGTTTGACATGTTGAGCTTTAGTATTAGCTTCTGCAGTAATGCATCCGCCTAATTTGTCACTGCTGGTCTGCAACACATGGATCTCCTTATGCATCATACCAGCCCTCCCCCTTCTAATTCTCCAGCCACCTTCATATGCTGTCCCCTAAGTAACCTGTCTTCCCCTTTGTTTTCTCTTTTGCCCTTCCTCCTCATCTCTAGTTTAAATACCCCTTCTAGTACCCTCTTACCCACAACAGCAGCCCCCTTCCATTCAGGTGCAAAATATCTGTAGAATACGGTTTGTAGCCCAAAGAAAAGTCAGCCCAAATCCTTCTTCCTTGCACCAGGTCTTGAGCCATGCATTTAACTCTCTAAGCTAAACCACTATTGTTCATGTGTAGCACATGGCACAGGCAGTATTCCAGAGAATACAACCTTGGAGGTCCTTCTCTTCAACTTGGTGGCTAATTCCTTAAATGTATTCTTATGGATCCTCCATTAATTAATTCTGTCATTGGTCCCCACCACGACAGCTACATCATTCCCATCCCCTCTCAGTAATTTGTGCACCCTTTCTGCCACATGCCAAACCCTGGCACCACGGAGACAGCAAACCAGTCATCAGTGTGCCTGATAATAGAATCCCCTATTACCACTAACTGTCTAGTCCTACCTACAGTCCCAACCATGCACTTACTAGCTGGGCTGTCCTCCCAGCTGTTAGGGAAAGCAGTATATGCTAGGGCTGCCATTTCTGAGACTGATACTCTTGCGTCATTACCCAAATGTATAGTTTTGCTATCGTGCACAGGCACAAGCATGACCTTCATTTTCTATGGTTCCTTTCTACTTCCTCTATCTACATTTACACAGCTATTTATCTTCTCCTTGATTACTCCACCTTCTGTTTCTACCCCACTTAATGCCTGCTCGGTGAGCAGAATGCCCTTTTTCATATTGTCAATCTCCTTCAGTGCATTTTGCACCTCCAGATCTCTAAGCCAAGCTTACAAGGTTGCAATATGCTCACATTTAACACAGCGGTATTCACCCTGGAACTGCTGCTCCTGAAGTGTATACATATGACAAACTGTGCACTGAAGTAGACATCCAATGTTGCTAACAATTATCCCAGTTAAAAGAACAGCAGTGAAATCACAGTTTAAGTGCTTACAGTTGCAGCAACTTTGGCTTTTAACTTCTTATTTTAGCTCTATAACACTTAGCTAATAAACACTTAAAGTCCCCCAATATAAAGTCCCTTAATGAAAAAGTCCCCTCACTTATAATACAACCTCACTTGAAAATACAACCAGAACTTACAAACCTCCTAAACTTGCTTTAAAATAATCTTATTTATTTCAAAGCAATACTTCCCTTCACCAGTGTCAGTCTATGCCTAGCCTGGCAAACAGTCAGAAGGCTGGCCTCAGGTAAAATAAATAGGCTTCTAATTAGGCAGTAACAAACCCACCCAACTAACTCTGCTCTCTATCAAATGCAAAACAACCAATGTATTTTAATGTAGGGCTAGACCCTGCATTACAAAAGAAAAAAAAAGTAACACAATGCTTCCCCCCCACTTAATGAAAAGCCCCCTCACTTTATAATACAATTTCACTTGAAAAGACAACCAGAACTCACAAAAGCTCCTAAAATCTGTTTAAAACAATCTTATTTATAGCAAAGCAATACTTCCCTTCACCAGTGTCAGTCTATGCCTAGCCTGGTAAACAGTCAGAAGGCTGGCCTCCGGTAAAATAAATAGGCTTCTAATTAGGCAGTAACAAACCCACCCAACTAACTCTGCTCTCCATCAAATGCAAAACAACCAATTTATTTTAATGTAGGGCTAAACCCTGCATTACAAAAAAAAAGTAACACAATGCTTCCCCCCCCCTTAATGAAAAGCCCCCTCACTTTATAATACAATTTCACTTGAAAAGACAACCAGAACTCACAAAAGCTCCTAAACTCTGTTTAAAACAATCTTATTTATAGCAAAGCAATACTTCCCTTCACCAGTGTCAGTCTATGTCTAGTCCGACAAACAGGCGTTGTCATTTTAAAGGTTTTTTTGCTCCATAGCTACTTACCAATTAGGGCCTTTGAGAGTGTTAGCACAACATGCATGTGGAAAAGTCTATATGAGAGAAGGCCACACTCACCAGGTAAATGGTGGCTAGCAATTTCCATATACCTTGGTGCCAGTATGTTCGTACTTGATTTGCAAAAAAAACACTAAAAATGGAATGCAAAAATGCATACTCTCGCAAAAAAACACTGCGGAAAAATTAAAAATCTCACGGTGTTGAATTGGCCCTAGAACCCGGAATGAGAGAGCAGGAACAAGTACATTCTCCCTGTGGTGTACGGCCTATCTTAATGGTTGGAGACTTGTCACAGCTACAAGGAGGCAGCTGTGACTGGCAAGCACCAGGGGGGTGCTCTCACAGCACAAGGTTGCTTGACGGGCCCTAGTAGACTCCAGGGGGTCACAATGAGTGGTTGGTCCTCTTTAATCTAATATGCAAGTATGTCCTTATGCTCTTTTTTGAGAGTTTGCCATGCAGAGAAAACTCACTTTATATTTTATGTTGATTTCTACATTTTTCAGGCAGTGGGAGTGTTCTCTTCCTGGGAGTACTGCTTGTATTAGACTGAGGCTTTCCTTCAGAGTGCAAAGAGGGAGGGGGCTTGGGGGATTGACAAGAAGGGGAAAGGAGTGATTGGTTAGCAGACAGGGGGGGCGTGGAATAGAAAGAATCCCATCGATTGATGGACGATGCTCAGAGAGAGTGAGAGGGGATGTTAAGCCTGCCCTGGAGTCTCCGGGATACATTTGGTCCACTTAAAAGAAACAGCCCACATGACTAAGTCATACAGTAAATATTATGTAGTCCTGATGTTTATAACCTGTGTCACTGTAGCACATTTGCATGCTGACCGTGGACGCCAGACTTGTCTGAGCTGAGTTTTGAGGACCCTGTTTTAATTCAAAACTAAAAAGAAGTGGCAAAACAACTTTAATATAGAAATGCTATGGCAAGTAGTGCATCTAATACATACATTATAAAGAAGTTAGCATGATTAAGGTGATGAGTTAAGTCAAAATTGGCACTGCATGCAGTGCAAAGGTTGGTTCAGGTTCATAATTGTGATCAGATAGGCCAAGGTCTGAGTGGACATTTCAGAATAGTGATCAAAGAGACAAGACAGGTTCTGTTTGGAAAGCTTAGGATTGTGATCAGTTAGACCAAGGTTTGTGCAGGTAGCTCAGAATTTTGGTCACGTGGAGGGGCCAAGGTAGTTTCAGACAGGTTGAGGATGTCCCATGCAGTTCATTGTGATAGGCAGGTAGGCAGGCTGAGGTTTGTTCAGGCGATGAAGGAGCTTCCTTTGCCCAACCAGGTCTACTTGCTGTATCTAGCAACTTAGAGCGTCAGACTGGACAATACATATGTATCACTCCCACAATGCTTTCTGTGACTAAGTGGACCCACATCTGATGATTTATTCTAAAGAAAGTCCTTGGAAAGTTGTTCCAAAGTCTAAAATAGATGATTATCTATATAATATATCTATATATATAATAGCTTGTTAATTCTGCATTATAAATAATCATGCTCAAATGTGCTAAAACTTTTAGATGATAAATAACCCAGCAAGACTTCCTTTGGCACAGGCGCACTCTCCTCTCCAGACAGCCGCCCCGATCATTACGCTGTTTTATGGAATATTGGAAACAAAAGTGGGTGTCACCGTACTTCAAGCCGAGGCATCTTTATTTCTCATGGCGGCTGTGACAGAAACATATTTTCCACATCGGAGGTCATGGAAAGGTAAGCACTAAGTAAATTTCTCAGATTCATCACTTTTTGCCATAAGTTGAGCAGGATATTATTCATGTAATTTACAAATTAGTGTTTTACAGGCTTTTAGAATTACGGCCCTAAATGGAAACCCTTGCCACAGCTAATTATCAGAGGCACTGAAAATTAGTGTAATGGTAACATTCATTATCATGCATAATGTCACGCCAACACTTTTCATGACATTTAGAGAAAACAGTGCTGGAAGTTCATTACATGTGCTTTCTGACTGAATAGCAGAATTTCCCATCATTCCTAGGCAGTGGGTGGAAAAATGGACATTTGATCCGGTACAGTGCTGGTCCTTGCTGCAACCCTTACTCGGCAGCCCCTGCATGCAGCTTCCACATTCTCTTTGAGCAAGCTGTCAGTCTGCTGTGACTGGCGACCAACTGAGAGGCTGATTCACTACTAACGCCAGGTATCGCCAAATGAGCGTCTGTATAGCAGCGCTTACAGTGACCGCTAGTAGACGCTGTAAGCGGGTATCGGGCGCTGTAACAGAGCGCCTCAGTATCTGTAGTAACCTGGCTGGCATTGATGAATGTGATGTATGTTGGGCACTCTAACTCCAGTACAGCATTGCAGGGAGCGAGAGATAGCGCCAGCTCATTGCGACCGACTCTCAGCGCTCCACACCATACTTATCAAAAATGGACACACACAGCGGCGGCGCTCTAAATCTGGTCGCTGTAGCATAGAGCGCCAGACGCTGTGTGATTAAAGTCTGTTTTTGAACACATATCTACCAGTAACAAAGCGAAAATACATGGAATGACATTGTGTAACGCTGGGACAATAACACTTTAGTGCCAGACCTATAATGACAATTCTGCATAAAAATACAAAAAGTTAAAAAAGTTTATAAAAGTGTTTGTTTGCAGCCAGGAGAGGTCACACAATGATTTGAGCAAAAAAAACCCCAAAAAATGTCAAACAAGCTGTTTAAACACAAGCAAAGGAACGGCTATTGTAATGTATGGGAGAGCGACACTGAGTGAAAGGTAATACCTGGCACTATACACTGAGCCGCCTGTAATAATACATCGGACGCTACATGGCGCTGTTAGAGGAGCTCACCAGATTCGCTTTCATAAATGTGGTTTTGCGTACAGCGCCCGGCGTTCACCAGACGCTGCCTGCCGCTAGGAGGCCCTATCTGCCGCTATCCCTTCATGAATAACCCCCTGAGTTCACCAGTAGGGATGTGTAGGTGTGTTACGTACCTCCCACCCAGAAAAGTGGAAGCAGAAAGTACCGGGTGCTCCAGAAATTTGAGCAGCAAACTATACTGCGCCGGATGAGTTGTCAGCACGATGCAGCTGACAATTTTTTTTATTTATATCCACAATCCTTCTTTATTTCACTGTCCAGGAATGGATGGTAATTTCTTTATTTAAGGTCTGAAGGTGGTTCGACTATGGGGAACTAAAATTGAATGAATATCTGTTTTTGTAATGATATTTTCTTTATTTAAGGTCCGGAACTGATTCGACTATAGGAAAGAAAAATCAACCAAATATTTGTCTGTTTTTGTAATGATGATTAATTTATTTAAGTGGAACAAAACACAACGAGACCATGGGGCGCCGGTAATTACTCGCCTTTCCCCAGTCCAATGGTGCATGCGCAGGCTCTTGCCCATTCAGAGCCGTTTGCCCTCCGGAAAAATTAAAAGAAAAAAAAAAACATTAATAGCACAATTATTAAACACTAATACACAAAACAGAGCAGGGAGGGAGGGGTATAGAGAACATCTGGGACTAAACATTTGGAAAAACAACACTGGAGGTGACCTGGAATCAGGATATCTCCAATAAAACACAACACCTAAATATTTCTCCCCTTTCTTTACTGTTTTTCAATTTGTTGCCTTGTCTCTCCAGCTTCCGTGTTTTAGGTGAATCTCTATTCTCCATTTTACAGTATATTCCTTGTCACCTGAGTCACCTGAGAATGGGGAACAGAGATTCACCTAAAACACAGAAGCTGGGGAGACAAAATTGCATTTGAGAAACAGTAAGAAAAGGGAGAATCATGGGGGCCATCGGGACCAGTTAAGGGCTTAGCCAGCTGAAAGCGCATGGGGCAGGGCCATTTGTGCTTCAAAACAGCAGCATTTCAGGCAGAAGGTGCGCTTACTCTAGGTGCAAGCCATTTGGTGGGCTTTGAATGTGCGTCAAGTGCGCTAACAAAACCATGAATCAGGCGCCTAGGCACATGCAGAATCGTTGGCTGTTGGGCACGAAAACATGAATTAACCCTATTATGTCTTTATGTTTTCAAAATACACCAAAGTGGTGTGTTTGGTGTTCCTGTTAGAGACTTCCTGACTCTGGCTTGCTAATCATCTGATTGGCTAAGGCAGAAATGATGAGCTTAACCCCTTCTGCTCTAATTTATCCTCTTCTTGTGGGGGGATCACAATCTTGTGTTCCAGTAGCTAAGGGGTTGATGCCAGCATTCCCACCAGGGAAGGTCTTTACTGCTGCTTGATTTTGCCAAAGCTGCTGATGAGCTCACCTGTTACAGTGGAAGGATTTATGAAAATGTCATCATAAACTATACTAGGAGCTTTATTCAAGGCCAGGAATGCTGCTCCTACTTTAGCAACACAGAGCCACAGGGATAAAGGCACACTGGAAACAGCATGCTGATAAGTAAATCACAGGTCTGGGGGCACAACCCTAACACAAATGCTTATTTTACATTCCAAAGGAGGAAACAAAAACACCAAAAACCTGACAAAGGGGGATTTAATTCTCAGAGTATTTGTCTTGCAATGTGTTTGCACACCCTTATCAGCTTTACAAAGGGAACCATCAGAGTTAGTGCCTGAAGCCCCCCCCCCCCATACTGTTACAGTAAATGGAGAGGTGATGGCAATGGTGGAGTAGCAAGCAAACTGGTGAAGGGTTCCCCCAAAGAAACAGCATGCTGCTGCTGGACCTATTATGCAAGATGGGTATTACAGCTTCAGACCTAAAGGAAGCCTCTGGAGGTGAGTTTGGACAATTTTATGTTTGGTCCAGACCTAAAGAAAGCCTCTAGGAGTGAGTATGGACAATTTTATGTTTGGTCCAGACCTAAAGAAAGCCTTTAGGGGTGAGTATGGCCAATTTTATGTTTGGTCCAGACCTAAAGGAAGCCTCTGGGGGCGAGTATGGACAATTTAATGTTTGGTTTAGACCTAAAGGAAGCCTCTGGGGGCGAGTATGGACAATTTAATGTTTGGTTTAGACCTAAAGGAAGCCTCTGGGGGCGAGTATGGACAATTTTATGTTTGGTCCAGACCTAAAGGAAGCCTCTGGGGGTGAGTATGGACAATTTTATGTTTGGTCCAGACCTAACGGAAGCCTCTGGAGGTGAGTATGGACAATTTAATGTTTGGTTTAGACCTAAAGGAAGCCTCTGGGAGCGAGTATGGACAATTTTATGTTTGGTCCAGACCTAAAGGAAGCCTCTGGAGGTGAGTTTGGACAATTTTATGTTTGGTCCAGACCTAAAGAAAGCCTTTAGGGGTGAGTATAGCCAATTTTATGTTTGGTCCAGACCTAAAGGAAGCCTCTGGGGGCGAGTATGGACAATTTTATGTTTGGTCCAGACCTAAAGGAAGCCTCTGGAGGTGAGTTTGGACAATTTTATGTTTGGTCCAGACCTAAAGAAAGCCTTTAGGGGTGAGTATAGCCAATTTTATGTTTGGTCCAGACCTAAAGGAAGCCTCTGGGGGCGAGTATGGACAATTTTATGTTTGGTCCAGACCTAAAGGAAGCCTCTGGAGGTGAGTATGGACAATGTTATGTTTGGTCCAGACCTAAAGGAAGCCTCTAGGGGTGAGTATGGACAATTTTATGTTTGGTCCAGACCTAACGGAAGCCTCTGGAGGTGAGTATGGACAATTTTATGTTTGGTCCAGACGTAAAGGAAGCCTCTGAGGGTGAGTATGGGCAATTGTATATTTGGTCCAGACCTAAAGGAAGCCTCTGGGGGCAAGTATGGACAATTTTATGTTTGGTCCAGACCTAAAGGAAGCCTCTGGAGGTGAGTACGGACAATTTTATGTTTGGTCCAGACCTAAAGGAAGTCTCTGGGGGTGAGTATTGTCAATTTTATGATATTTGATCAGTATCCTTATGGAGTAAGGAGAAAACTAATTTTATTTCCGAAGCCTACAGATGCCCCTTTCTTGGCTATATCCTCAGCATACTGCATTAACATCTCATATAGGTTTCTGTCACTTGATGGACTTCATACGGCACGAGCCAAGGGAGGAAATGCAAATAGCTCCGGTAATGGTCATGAATTTAAGGGCAACAAAATGTGCAAATGACTACATATGGGCGGCATGTGCCCCATTGAGATGCATGGAGAAACAAGACCTTAATCCATATGACTTGCTTGTTCTTACTGTTTGAGTAAAGCTAAGCAGCTGCTGCTGGTCAGACTAATGATATAGATGAGTGCCACATGAATTCTTTAGAGGAAGACAGATGAATTAAAAGTAGTGTAAGTTAACATGTTTAATCTGCATAACAATGGCCCCAGCTCCCAGAAACCACCCAATGTGGTCCAACAAACCCATGTAAATAGAGCTTCTAATATTGCAAATAGGGATTCATTAGACTGGCCGTACCATTGTAATGACAAAGGACAGCAGGCCAATGCAAAATAAAAGAAAAGTGCTACATCTCATAAAACTCCATCATCTGTGTCTGTGCCTGAAAAGATACTCGCTGTCTTGCATTTCAAAATATATCGCTGCGGGATTAGTTACAGCGCTGTATTAAACATTCAGAGTTTTTTTCATGATAGAGATTCCCTTTCAGCACGTGAATATATTTTAGCTGCCTGACTGCATATGTGTGATGCCTGATGTGACTACCGCCCACCTTTGTGCCGCAAAAATACCCCCCCGTCTACCTGGACAAAGGTGTAGTGTGTCTCTGAAATCCTGACTGCAGCTCCCTGCTATTGTTTTTTTTCACCTATAGCATGAAGAGAGAAATACCCCTATAGAATAAGAACATTACAGAGATTCCCAGACTGCCAGCAAAGAGAAAGAATAAAAAAAGAGGAAAAGAATAAAAAAAAGAAAATGAAAATAAATATGAAACAATGAAACAAAGGGAGTTAAGAAGGGATAGCGCCAGGTAGTGCTTCGTAGCGACAGGCAGTGTCTGGTGAACGCCGGGTACTGTAGGCAATACCACATTTATGAAAGCGAATCAGGTGAGCGACTGTAACAGCGCCATGTAGCGTCTGATGTATTATTACATGGGCCAAACCAAATTGACAAGGGTCATATGAAAGGGGCACAACTCCACAAATACCATAAAACAATAATATTTTATTAAGTGTTACACTATAGCAAAAATAAAAACACACATGCAACACAAAGACACTGTTAAAATCAATTTTATCAATTTATCTATTCCTGTGATGCTAAAATGCTTAGCAATCCATATTATAGAAGACCACAAGGTATCAAAACTTACTTTTATCTAGCATTTGCACTTTAGATTTGATTGCTTGCACAGGTTTATGGTTTTGATTAATTATTTGTAGTTATTACCTTTTTATACTTGTATTTTTTGCACAAAGTGGAGTAATTGAACACTCACTTGAGTAATTAGAAATATATATAAAAATATATATATATATTTTTTCTTGGGCTATTTGCGGAGCTATTTAATACTGATTTCTATTTGTACTTTTTGATACCTTGTGGTCTTCTATAATATAGATTGCTAAGTATTTTAGCATCACAGGAATAGTGGATGAATTGATTTTAACAGTGTCTTTGTGTTGCATGTGTGTTTTTAATTTTGCTATAGTGTAACACATAATAAAATATTATTGTTTTATGGTATTTGTGGAGTTGTGCCCCTTTCTTATGACCCTTGTCAATTTGGTTTGGCCCATGTTCTAGTAGCTTGACGGGCACAGCACACTCAGTTAATGTATTATTACAGGCGGCTGAATGTATAGCGTCGGCGCTCTAGCTTCCAGAGCGCCAGGTATTACTTTTCGCTCAGTGTCGCTCTCCCATACATTTCAATGGCCGTTCATTTGCTTGTGTTTAAACAGCGTGTTTGACATTGGCGCGCTCAGCCAATCAGAGCGCTCACTGTCACTCGGCTCCCCTTGGCAACGAAGAAAGTCGAGCGGCACCGCCAGCCACATCCCCCACCCTCGTTGCAGTCATGGAATGACCACACTGCCCATTCAGGAAGGCCGGACGCACATGCGGCAGTAGCACACAGATGCGGCGAGGGCTCCGGGAGAGGGTGAGTGAGTGTTTCCAGGGTTCATGGGGGTTTTACACAGCAGAGCAGCCAAATTCGGGATGCCCTAAGGACTGAAACTCGGGAGGCCCTGGAGTCTTTTAGAAGTTTTAGAAGTTCCTCTTGAAAGTGGACCAAAACCCCCCGGGGCATATGAAACCCCCCTAGAACTCCTGCATCAACTCACCTCACTGAGGTCCTACAGTGCACGCGCGGCCGCTCTTCCAATAAGCGCGTTCGGAGCCGCTGAGCTATGCATGTCTTAGCTCAGCGGCTCCGAGCGTGCTGGTGGCCGCATCTCGCGCTTCCCTATAACAGGGTGCACGCCCCCTGCGCCGGTCATTCACAGATGGCTGGCACAGGCACGCGCCCTGCTAGAGGGATAGCAGGGATGCGCCCTCGGCCCGCACATGTGCCGTTGGACCGGGATTAAGGTAAGTGTAGCGGGCGACCGGGGGGGTTTCACACGGTGGGGCATCCCGATTTTGGATGCCCCAGGGGGAGGGAATCGATTGGCCCAGGAATCTTATAGATTCCCGGGCCGATGCAGCTGGGTTTTGGTCCACTTTGGAGACAGGAGACGCCATTTTAGCGAATTAGAAAGGAGTAAGTGAATTATTATTATTATTGTTTATTTATAATAATAAACATAATCTTCCATAGTGCTTTACAAGGTATGATTACAGACAAGGGGAAACATAAAGGGAACAATACAAAATTAGATGCCACAAGGTTAAACCAAGTGTTGTAAGCACAGGAGACAATGGGAAGGAGAGCCCTGCCCTTGCGAGCTTACAGTCTAAAGGATTAGGGTTGGAGACGAAAGGTAGGGATCACAAATGGTAGAGCTAGAGTTGGGCTGCATGTGCCATCTGAAGGTTATAGAAATTGCTTAAAATTGACCAACACCCTCCTTGATCGGCCCGGGAATCTATTAGATTCCCAGGCCGATCCGAGCCCTCCCTGCTGGGCATCCGAAATCGGAATTTCCTGCTGTGTGAAACCCCCCACGACGCCCTCTAACCTTACCTTACTCCCGGTCCAATGGTGCATGCGCGGGCCGCGGCCACATCTCATGCTTCTCTCTAGCAGGGCGCGTGCCCTGTTAGAGGGAAGCGCGAGATGCGGCCACTAACGTGCCCGGAGTCGCTGTGGTTTGACACCGCTTGGATGCGCATACCACAGCGGCTCCGAGCGCACTGATTGGACGAGCGGCTGCGCATGCGCCGTAGGAGCGGGGTGAGATGAGTTTTATCGGCCGTTCTGGGGAGTTTCACGCACCCCCGATCGGGGTGCCCCACGGAAGTGGACCAAAACCCAGGATAGTGAAAATCCTGGGTGTTGGTCCACTTTAAGCCAGGTGAATAGTTATATGCAGCAATCTGAATTGCCCCGGGGGGAGGCATATGAGCACTGTTTGTTGTAAGGGTGTTGGTTCGCTTTCATACCCTGAGTAATATTTGCCATTGATGCTTTCGCTATTCTTTCTTGGCCTCTATGGCTTCCTTTTTTACAGGTGCTTGAATTTGCCATCAGTTCGCACATTTCCTTCTGTATAAAGAAAGAATCTAATATAATTTTGTGAGCAAAACTCTTTCAAGTGTTTTAAATGTTTAAAGGGCCTGAAGTTTAGAATTGAATTCCAAGTGCTTATAAAAATGAAACTAACAATTTGAAAACGCTTTACACTGAGCAGAGCCAGAAATTGACCACCCTCAGGCAGATGCTTTTTATGAAATAGTCAACCACTCCACTATTTCAAATTGCACAGCCTAATATGGAGTGATTTCAAATGATGAGAGATCTTTTTAGTATGTGCTTTCTTTTATTAAGTGAAGAAGCGTTTTAGTGCAGCAGCTAAGAAGGTATTAAATATAGACACTGAACATACCGCTCTGCCCCTAAGCAGGTAGAGTGCATTCCTTTTTATATTCGGTATTCGGCTGATTTTTTTTTTTCCCTTTCCTTCTTCTGCTATTACCGCCTTTCTGTTTGTGCTCTCGTAGGAATAAATATCTGTATGTTTATACCTTTTGCCTCTTATTAAACTGATAAGTGCAAGCGTTATTTTGTACAAAGGTGCATAGGGAGAGTAAATGTGCTTTCCAAGCCACTATTGTCCCTGTACAGTATGTTTCACCCTATAAGACGAACATATTTACCCCCCAATTTTTTTTTGGGGGGGGGGGGGTAGATATCAGTGCATCTTATCGGTTGAATGTAAAAAAATAATAGTAAACTCGCATATATATCGCTCCCGCACTGCTGGCCGGGCCAACACAGCCACAGGAGGCCAGAAGATTGAGCGGCAGGCGGGTGGGCAGGATAACTGATCCCTGCCTGAAGTCCCCACCATCATCATTCATGTTCCACACCACTGCTTTTTCTCTGGCAGCAAGCACAAAGGGCAAACACTCGGCTCTGTGCAGCGGTTGGGCGTAGCCGATGCTTGGCCATGGCCACACGCTGCATAGAGCCGGGTGGGTTTGCTCGAGCTGTCAGGGAATAAGCAGCAATGGCCGCAGGGACAGCGAGGATTGTGAATGGTGGGGACAGCGAAGACAGTGGAGACATTGAGCAGGGATCAGTTACCCTGCCTGCCCGCCTGCCATTCATCCATCCTCTATCCCCCCCCCCCCCCCCGTAGTCTGGGGCAAGATGTATATATGAGTTTACTTTTTTTTTTCTTTTGCCTATGGAAGTGGGAGGGGGTCATTCCACACTGCCTATGGGAAATGGAGGTGAGGGAATGCCACACTACCTATGGGGAATGGGAGAGGGGAATGCCACGCTGCCTATGGGAAATGGGAGGTGGGGGAATGCCACACTGCCTATGAGGAATGGGAGAGAGGAATGCCACACTGCCTATGAGGAGTGGGAGAGAGGAATGCCACACTGCCTATGAGGAATGGGAGGGGGGGGATGCCACACTGCCTATGAGGAATGGGAGGGGGGGATGCCACACTGCTGATAGGAAATGCAAGGGCGGAAATAGGAAGGGGGAATGCCACACTGCCTATGGGAACGGGAGGGAAGCCATACTGCCTATGGGAATGGGAGGTGGAAATGTGACACTGCCTATAGAGAATTGAAGGGGAATGCCACACTGCCTATAGGTACTGTGAGGGGAGGAGAATGCCACTCTGCCTGTAAGTGTGGGATTCTGCACCTTGTTATTTGGGTTTTGGGGGGGGGGGTGAGCACATTTGGTTCAAATTTTTTTTTCTTATTTTTACTCCTACAAATCCTAGGTTCATCTTATAGGGTGAAAAAATAATTTGCCAGCCCCGATCATGCTTGAGTTTTTAAAAGCCTTGTCGAAGTGCAAGAGTTCAACTGTCAAATATGTTTTGACAGTCGTTTCATTTTTTTCCCCCAGGATTGGAGATTAAAGGTAATATTGTCAGTCATTGCTGCAAATGAATATTAACACACGTATATGTCTCAAAGAGAACATGTTAAGGGCCCTAGGGAGCATCCTGATTTGGGAAGCCCTGCAGTGTGTGCTTATACATATATCTTATAGGTTCCCCCGGCAGTCAAATTCAGCAAAGCACTACACAGAAGCTGCTTCCCTGCTCCCTTCCCGCTGCTCACCTAACAACCTGAGGGTTTGATGGTGGCACACAGAGTGGAGAGAGCTGGGATGCCACCTCTGTGCAGTGCTCTGCGGATTGCTGCATTTGCTGCCGCAAGAACCTGGATAAAGGTGAAATTTAAGCCCCATCTTGGGCTTTTATGTATATGTACACACTGTGGGATGCCACCTAGGGAGCAGGTGGGCCAGAAGACTTTGCTGATCTCTAGTCCACTTTGGAGCTCAACTACAGTATAAAAAAGAGTGGGCCTGGTAAAACGACTTTAGTTTACTTCAATATATCTGTAACATCCTGTGCGAAGGCCTTCTGTGGGGAAAATAATACATAAATACAATAAATTAACCTCCCCCAGCACATTTTTGCTTGTCTGGCTCTTCAATACTTACCCAGCATAGACTCAGCTAAGCAATGCATGCCACCTTCATCCTCCACTCTCCCCCCAATGGTGGTTTTACGTATCATCACATCATCATGACCTGGAGGAATGTGCTGCGGGGTGTAAATATTCTCACTAAGAGAACCACAAGCAAGAGTTGAGGCTAAATTTTCACAATAAAGTCACAGCAAAAAAAAAGTGTAACATTGGCCCAGAAATGCCCATTATCTGAACCAATAAACAATGTAACTCTTGCTTGTCAAGGTTTATTCCAAGTGCGTATAACAATAGGACTCCTTTTACAGTTTATTCACTTAGTTAGAAGGTGGGCTATCCAAACTGCTACAATTCTGTAATAAGTGTTTACCAAATAGATGTTTGTATTAATCTAACACACCATGCTGCATTTCACTAGGTTCTGTAGATATAGAGGATCAAACTGAAAACTTTGCACTAGGGGAGGTCCTAGTTCGTGTCAGCCATAAAGACCTCCTTCTAGCACTGACAAGCACTGCCAATAAGAGTTTCTTCCTTTTTCTGGTGGAGCTCCGTAAGATGAAGCTCCACCAGAAAAGGGAAGCAATTACTTGCCAAAAGGTGACCAGTGTCAGGCTGGTCATCTGGTGATATAAGTAGGGACAATCAGCAGAGCAGGGTAGGGCTCCAGATGTGGGTACGCCAAGCCCAGGGCAAGCGACCAACCCACAGGAACCACAATCTTCCCGCAGGCCCCGTATTCACTGGAGCCCTCCGCACAGGGAGGACAGACTGTACTGCAGGCACAACCAGGTCTTTCTGTGGATGCACAGGTGTATTGATGTGTGCACATGGACACATTCTTGAATACCAGAAATAAATATATATATATATATATATATATATATATATATATAATTTATTGCTAATAAAAGTGAATTCATGTAATTTCCCCACAAGCATGGCTATGGCTGTGGGGAAAAATTCTACTCATGCTAACAAATTGCAGGTGGCATCTTCTGCTTGACACTTATTTTGGAACAACAGCCATTTTTTAAAGGAAAGGGTGTTGTTTGGCATGCAGGGAGGCATCTAGGCCGCTAACGGGCAAAATCTTCCCTTTCCTCATTCCCCCTGAGAAATTTAGCGCTGTGATTGGCTGCTACCAGTCACATGGCTGCTGGCAGCAAGCAATCATTTGAGATTGAGGGGTAACATGAACTGGCAACCTCAAGTAAGCTTCTCCCGATGTATCTGTTACATTGTATGCCCCAGGTGGGGCTTTCATAGATTAGCGTAGAACTACACCTACACAGAGCCATCTTAGCGTTTGGTGGTGCAGCTTCAAGATACCTCTGTAGATGTGTGCAACTGAGACCTCCGTTTTTTACC
This sequence comes from Gastrophryne carolinensis, assembly GCA_027917425.1. NCBI lineage: Eukaryota > Metazoa > Chordata > Amphibia > Anura > Microhylidae > Gastrophryne > Gastrophryne carolinensis. The sequence goes on from CM051234.1 coordinate 596,392,986, forward strand.
AGATTTTAGAAACAGATGATATGAATGGTTGCAAGCTAAAAGGGTTGAGTGTTGTGGTTATTTTAAGATTTGTATATTGCAGGACCTATATGGGTGTTACGAATCATTCATTATGCCCCGAGCTTGTATCACGATCCTGCAAGTGTAAATGGACTCTATTGAAGGCAATGGTGAGTCAATTATTTTACTGACAAACCTGAAGATTCTATGTTTCCATTTTGGGTAACAGGAGGAGGTGTTGCCATACCAGACAATGATGGATGTGCATAAGACAGACTCTATGGTGGAGGTCTAGATCTGGGTATTTTTGATAAGCCACTTTTTTTATCTGAAAAGTACATCTGCTGCTGGGTTTCTTTATCAAGAAATGTCCTCGCTGAGATTGTTATAGAGTTGTTTTCCTTAATTATCTTTCCCTCCTCTCCTTTGATGAATATAGGAGTAGCTGGTAGGTTTTTCCTGTAATCTAGTATAAGCTCCACCATCTTAAGTGTATTGAGAACCATATTGTTTTTTCTGGTCACAACGTTTTCAACCCTGCACCTATAAGCAGATGTGTCTTTAGGTCTATGTATATCCACATCTACATATGTAATCTCCTTTGTTGATGAGAAATCATTGGTGTAAATGTAAAACTAGACAGGAGAGGGCAAAGAGTCCAAAGGGGCACCAGTGCCGATGAGCTTGATGATGGATGTTTTTAGGCCTGTTTTTGACCTCATGTGTTTCTTTCGATGTATTCAGCTATGCAAGTGTGGTGAAATGCCAACTTGAGAGAACTGAAGATGGCTGGGTTAATAATAATGAATGTGGAACTCAGGTTTATGAACAGCTTCCTTACTTATGTACCACCTTGATGAAGGTGTGTTGTAGAACCAGGTTCATGGCATCTGTGACTGATCAAGTAAAGCTGACCCAACAATTCCTGCTTGTTACCCCTAAGTGTTGCTATATTATTTGTTGCAAAGTTTTTATTGCTTTGAAGGTCAGAACAACTGGCCTGTAGTCTTTTGGAGAACTTTCTGCAGCCCTTTTTAAAAACCAGAAAGATGATCAAGGGTTTTAAGTAGAGGGGTACAGTAATGTTCAAGCTCGCAGGGTCAACCCGATAGGCTGCTGGTAGTTACCATCAATCACGGTCACCAGCTTCGAAGGTTACATGGGGCAATAAACCAGTGAGGAAATTAGTGAGTATGGGCTGTCTGGTCTCGGGCTTCCCTGCCCCCGGGGTTGCCCAGCTGTGGGAAACTCCCCAGGGTGCCTCATCTGACTTACCTTTCCCTGGTCCTACGGCGCATGTGCAGCCCTCTCATCCAATCAGCATGCTGAGATCCGCTCAAGCCTTTTCATCCCGGAGCTCATCTAATCCCAGCGGATCCAGCGGCCGCATCCCCAGCTGCCCTTTAAAAGGGAGCGTGCCCGCGCAGACCATTCACAAATGCCTGGCGAGGGCACATGCCCTACTAGAGTGATAGCGGAAATGCAGCCGCAGATTGCGCATGCGCTATTGGACCGGGAAAGAAGGTGAGTTTCCAGGCGACCTGGGGGGTTTCACACCTGGGGGGAGGGAATCTTAGAGATTTCAGGGCCGTTGGGGCGCGGGTTTTGGCTCATTTTAATTTCTACTTTTACGTTCATATTACATTATTTTCGGTAAATGTAGTTTGTGTCACTTTCACCAATAAAAGTCTCTCCTCAATAATTAAACAGTCCTGCTTTGTGATGCCATTAAATAGCATTCCCTGCATTTCCAGACTATTAAAGCTTATCCAGAGCTTAGGAATCAATAAGAATTTCTGTATTAGTTGCCTTTTTCCAAACAGAGATTAGTTAGATCTCACTTCAGAGCTGTCACTGTTAAAGTGACAGGCGCTATTAACATTCTGGAGTAAGTGGCCAGGATCCTCTCTTTGCATTCTTGTGGTAGGGCTACTGAAGCCCTTTAAATTCTGGTGTTTTCAAGTCCGTAATCTTTACTTTTAAGAGTGATTACCGCATAACGATCAACTCATTACTCCATAGAGGGGAGACTTTGTAAAGAAATGTTTTTGGAACGGGGTGGAATTAGCAAAATACAACAAATGATTCATTCCAGCCTAAATCAGCAGAAGACCTTGAGCTGATGAAGTGATAAGACGATTGAGATTTGGGGAGGCTTTTTTGAAATATTACTTGCCTTGTATTGGTCATTAGTCTAATGTCCATGGGCTGTCCCAATAACAGCTACCTTGGTAAACACTTCATTTCAAAACCTTAGACATAAATAATTGGGTTGGTGTTCAAATTTAATTCCAATAACAGCTTACACTCTTTTAGAATAGAACAAAATAAACTTTATTTAATAAGTGTGTTATACCATGTTATACTGTCATGTATGATGAATCTCCGTAAAGATCTAGGTATTCTCGGAATCTTATCTGGAAACATACTCAGTTAGCCTACACAAGATATCACCTTATTTCTGCACTTTGCTTCTACTATTCTCAGTGGCTAATATGGTACAACACAATACTGCTAGCTGGATGCAGGCTTATTGGATGGGAATAAATATAGTGCAACTATAATAAAATAATATAATACATATGGGGGTAATTTACAAAAGAATTAGTCGGTATTCACCAGGTACATGCTCAGTATCTGCCTGGTTTACGCATTTACCAAGTAGAAGAGGACCTAGTTGGATGTGTCTGGCTGTGTAAATTTAAAGCATTGCATCCTTAGCGTTTCTAATGACCTTGGATGGCCCAGAGACATAAAGAGATGATTTGCATAGCTCCGCCTGCTACAAGAATAGATGGGTAATGCTATCTGTCCTTGTATTGGGTACTGTGCAAATACTTTCTGCCTTAGGAAAGCACCTCTTCTCCTTCTCCACCTAAGTAGAGGGTGTTTTGGTCTCTTTAGCCCCCCTATATTAAGCCTAACATGGGTCTCTCCACATTGTTGCACACTGGCTTGCAACTCTGCATTTACCAATTGAAATTTTGCATGTATTTACTTCTATTTCAGTTTGGCTCAGCTTTTGCATTCACCACCTTTAATGGCGAACCCCATCAATCAATGTTATTTAAGGAGGGATAGTCAGTTCTAGGTTTTTTTTTAGAATCTTTAACTTTTTTTTTGAGAGTGAACATTAGAAAGTTACCCTGTATGTGAAAAACAACTAATAATAATCTTTTTACATGACTTTTATATTTTCAAATAAACTTTTATTCTTAATATTTTCAAACAACCTAGACACTCCCAAGATACCCCACATATATTCTGAGACCCCTCCGATGCCGACATATGCTATAAAAGTGTGTTTTCATCAAGATTTCATGTTTTTTCCTAAAGAATTCTGCCACAACATATCGCCGCCATTCTCCAAACCACTTTTCAATGTAAATACCTGTGACTTTCGCCATCTAATTGCGGCGCAAACACAGCAAAATGCATTGCGAAAGTCTGTGTTCACTGGCATTCACAGCAGTAAGTTTTGCCTACTCACCGGTCGGTGACTCATCTATTGCGTGTTCAGCGAACATACTTTTATGTCATGTAGCGAACGTTGGGGAACATAGTGAATCACCCCCATAATATAATATAGGCCCTTATTTAAGAAGGGATAGTGTCAGGTAGTGGCTGGTTAATGACAGGTAGCGACAGGTAGCGACTGGTGTACGCCGGACACGGCACGCAATTACACATTTATCAAGCAGAATCTGTTTAGCGACTGGGATAGCGCCATGTAGCATCTGATTCATCATTTTCACAGCCTCAGCGAACAGCGCCAGCGTTCAGCCTTGCACAGCGCCAGGTATGACCTCTCGCTACCTGGCGCTCTCCCATACATTTCAATGGATGATCCTTTACTTCTCTTTAAACGTTTTTTTTTTTTTTCAAAAAAATCACAAATAATTCTGTGACCTCTTCTGGCATTGAAATAGCAGTGTTTTCATAATTTTTTAATTTTTTAAATATTTCCTCAGAAATGACATTACAGGTCTGGCATTAAAGTGTTCATGTTACAATGTTGTTACAATGTAATTTCATATGTTTTCGCTTTGTTACTAGTGGATAGATGCTTGAAAACAGACTTTAAACACACCGCCTCCTGCGCTCTGGGCTTCAAACAACTATTTTTCAGCGCCAGAGATTTGTGAGGCTGTTTTTTTGCTGAATATGGTGTGAGTCGGTCGCTATGAGCAGTCGCTAACATGCGCTCCCATATAGCGCTGTACTGTTCAAATAGCGACTCCTCACAATGTATTCAACATTACTGAACAGCGACTGAGTCGCTATAAAGTAGCGACCCACGGCCGAGCACTGCGACTACTAGCGGGCGCTCTGAAAATGCCTGCTACAGACGCTCATCTGTCGCTACCTGCCGCTAATGATGAATCAGCCTCATAGTCTGGTAAAGGAAAACATAAGAAGCTTCAATTATGTTTCATATCACCAACGATATCCATTGTTTAGCAGCCAAGTAACTATGAGATAATCACTGAGCTCTGAAGCATCAACCTGAGGGTAGACATTGAGGCACAGCTTGGCCATGGTAACCGGTATCTGAAATGTATTTCTTTTGCTTCAGCTCTCTATCTTTTTCATAGAGATCCTGAGTGTCTGATATACGTATAGGTGAGCCAAGTATGTCCTCTGCATTCAATGATTTCTGATTACAGATGGTCCAAGCCATCTTACCTCTTCTCCCCTGCAGCTGCTATCTCAAGACCAGGACCTTGATTCAACAAGAGTTGAAAAAAATTCTCATGGTAGTAATAAATTAAATTCATGAGAAATCAGCCTCAGAATGTCACTGTTAGTGAATCACCAGATAGGAAGACAATGAAAGCCAAAAGCACTTTTTTACTCTTGAAAAAGGTATTGAGCTTTTTATCCCTTTTTACTGGTAGTAAAAAGTGCCATTGACTTTCATTGTCTTTCTATCTGGTGATTCATTAACAGTGACATTCTGAGGCTTTTTTTCTCATGAATTAATTATTACTACCATGAGAGGTTTTTTTTCAACTCTTTGTGAATCAAGGCCCAAGAGTTTAAACTGGATCTTCAGCATCAAAAACTATTCTCTAGCATATAACATTAATATGTTTTACATTTTTAGTCACTTACTTATTATTCTTTCCCCCACAGGGCTGCCACTGCCTCAGAAGCATCACCTACTGAGGAGAGGAGAGCAAAGCAAAAGTACAGGGGGGCAGGTTATAGTCAGGGCTGGTATAAGTGTGGTGGAGGTCCCTGGGCACAAAATCTGGTGGAGGCCCCAGATACAGTATTTTTTTTCCTATAAAATAATAATCCAGCCAAGTAACTGATTGGTGGTTGTCTGGCACCCGCCTACTTACTGGAACATCAGATCGAGTCCCTTGTGCCCCCCTTGTGCGGGTGTGTGCTGCTCGGGTCCTGCTTTGCCATTCTGGGTGGGGGTAGTGTAGTCACCCAGCTGGTCCAGCAGAAATCAGTTCCCTGCATTGAGCTGCCAGCGGCTGTGCTTGGTGGCTTATGTGCAGTGACAGCTCTGCACCCATCACTGTAGCATTGCTGATGGCGGCTTTGCTGCTCCAGACTCTCCGTCCTGCCCTGTGGTGGCTTTGGCTGCAGGTTTTCAAAAACAAAAACAGATTTGCCCAGGCATGGGGGGCCCTCACTGCCTCCAACAGCTTTGTTGCTGGCCCTGCTGCCCGTCAGACCAAAGACTGAAAAACCTCCTGGACCAGACCATAACCCAAAGGTTAGTGGAGCCCCCCCTTTGCATAGCCAGTGGTGGAGGCCCCGGGGCGCGCGTCCCTTGCTTCCCCTTCATAATTCGCCCCTGGGTATAGGAGCAGAGCTGGGGTCAGGAAAAGCACAGAAATCCCAGAATGCAGAGCTGCTCAGTCAGAAGACACTTCCTGTTTGCAGGCAGCCTGAGACTCCATGAGCCGCCATCTTGGATGTTTAAAGCTCATAAAATGCAGTAGATGCAGGTAAGATGATTATTAGTGTGGGCAATATGTATTACAGGGTGGAGGAAACATATAAGATAGGCTCTTATTTAGGTGAAGGTCCGGTTTAAAACTCACACGGTTCCAAGACTGGGTCCATTGTTGGTGTATCCCCTCTTCTACAAACAGGGGGACTGGCAAGGCAGTGCCTGGCGCTCCACCCCTGTTATGGTGAATAGAGTGACAAACTCCGCTCACTGTGACAGAGGCAGGAGGGCTGGCCTCATCCACCAATTTGCTGACAATGGGCTAAAACCAATGATAGTCAAAATCTTGTGCTTTGGTCCTCTTTAAGTTACATTGCTGTAATTGTGTGCCCATTGTTCCTAATGAGGGGTTGACAACTGTCCTTCATAAAGACCATATATCATCATGTTAGGATTAATATAGGAGGGCTAAAGAGACCAAAAGACCCTCTACTCAAAGGTAAAAGGAAATAAGGAGTGTTCCTAGAACAGAAAGTATTTAAACAGAACCCAGCACAAGAAATACTAGATTTACCAATCACTTCTTGCAGTGGGCAGAGCCATGCAATTCACCTCGGGGCCATCCATGTATCATGGCAAAAGAGAAGGTGGTGGCATCTAGATAGAACCAAGATCTGGAACAATACTCTGTGCTCCTAACCAACTTACACATAGGGGGTTATTTAAGAAACGCTAGCGCCAGGTAGTGCTTCGTAGCGGCAGGCAGCGTCTGGTGAACGCCTGGCACTGTACGTAATACCACATTTAAGAAAGCGAATCTGGTGAGCAACTCTAACAGCACCATGTAGCGTCACATGTAGCGTATAGCACCGGCGCTCTAGGTTCAGCAGAGCCATGTAGTACCTGTCGCTCAGTGTCGCTCTCCCATACATTTCAATGGACTTCATTAGTTGTGTATAGATAGCGTGTTTGGCAACTTAAAACATTTTTTTTTTGTTTTTTGCTCCAATCATTGTGTGATGTCTCCTGGCTGCAAACAAACACTTTTATACATTTTTTTTACTTTTAATATTTTAATGCAGAATTGTCATTACAGGTCTGGCACTAAAGTGTCTTTGTCACAGGGTTAAAACAATTTCATTCCATGTGTTTTCGCTTTGTTACTGGTGGATATGTGTTCAAAAACAGACTTTAATCACACAGCAACTAGCGCTCTATGCTACAGCGCCCAGATTTAGAGCGCCGACGCTAGTGTATTGTTAAATCTGGTGTGGAGCGCCGAGTGCTGGACACACTAAACTGGCGCTACCGCTCGCTCGCTGCATCGCTATACTGTTGTTACAGCGCCCAACACACATCACATTCATCAATGCAGGCCAGGTTACTACAGCGACCGAGGCGCTCTGTTACAGCACCCAATACCCGCTTACAGCGTCTACTAGCGTTCATCTAACAGTTCTATTGAAGGGGGGCTTTCTGGAAACCCGGGTCCTCAGATGATCTTCACTCTGCCCACAAAAGTGTAACAAAACCACAGTGTACTATGATAAAAATCTAATTTTATTAATGATAAAAAAGACTCTTATGAGGAGTAATGCACACATAAACACAACAAATAACATGCTAAAAGACATATACACAATGACACAGAAAAAGGGGGACACCCCTATATAGGCTTTAAATTTATATACATATCTCACAGTAGGTTATCATCCTGACAATGAAAATACCAATATAAACAATTAGCTGAAATTTAGAGGCCAGTGCCCCATCAAGCACTCAATCTATACAGAGTGCTAAATCCAATAAACAATCAATATAGAAAGATGTTGTGCAAGCGTATAATGGGAGCCCTACATGTAAGTGTCTGCCAAAGCAGATCACAAGACACTGGCCACACAATATACTGATAACAATATAAAGTCAGGAAAGAATCACATTACCGTATTCACAGCATGTCACGCCTGAGGTCCCCCATGTAATAGCCCGCCAACGCGTTCCGTGGAATCCCCACTTCAACAGGGCAGAAAATGGCCAACTAGCATTCATCTAAGCGCCGCTGTACAGACGCTCATCTGGTAATACATGGCGTTAGTAGTGAATCAGCCTCATAATTGTTTTTGATTCATTTAAAGTTATCTTGGTGGTTATTTACTAAAGTTCAACTTGGAATTTATCAGCACTTCGAAGTTTGCAAAAACAAATCTCATGGGTGGTCATCTTGGAAGTGCACTTGACCTGCAGATGGAGATGAAAGGTGTCTCAGCTGAACTAAGGGAAGGGTCAGCCAGTAAGCAATACATTGGGGTTCTGGGTTGCAGAGGAAAAGGATTCAAGAATGTTCTATTTAGGGTTAGATATCACCTGCTACATTGTGTCAATGAGTAAACAAATCTGCTTATTGCTTTGTGTAATCTGGTAGAGTGAAAGCATTCTCTCTGGGGGGCACAGACTCCATCAAGGCAATAGCTTACAATTACTTTACAGCACTTTCACCATTCATATGATGGACTACTGTAGATAAGTGGCTGCAACAGCTGGTGTACATCACACTTTTCTCCATCCAAAAATATTTTGGACACATTAGTAGATGAGGCAGCATCTGGCCATGTGTTAAGAATATGGCAATTGTTCCTTGGTGACAGATTCAGCTTTTTAGAGTGATTCACAGATTGAGATTGACTCCTGTCTAGATGCATCATTCTAACACCTCCCAACTGGCCTTCTGTTACCTCCAACTCCACTTGTGGACGGAATGAGCTGAATGCTCATGTAACTTTCTGTTCTGTGTCCAAATAAAATAAGTCTAGTCGTACATGACCTAAGTCAGGCAGTTATAACAAAAAACAGAACACTTTTCCAGGTTTCCACATTCTTGTAGATCATTGGAACAAAAAAATCCAAATTCGTTCTACTGCCCCTATGGGCTTTATATAGTGGTGGTCATACCTTGGCTGATTTAAATTGGATGGGTCCTAATTAAATAAAATTGACCAAATTTGTATTAAACAAATGAAACAATACAGCTGGCGTCCAATAGAATAATGTTGCTTTATTTGACAAGTATACCTCACGTACAAGGAATTCTTTCTGGCAGTTTACATTGTACACATTCAGAAAAGCACAATAGGTATAACAGGTAGAAGTGGACCAACATCCAGCACGATCGGGCCGGGAATCTAAAGGATTCTCAGGTCAATCGATTCTCTCCCCCTGGGGCATCCCGATTTGGCTGTGTGAAACCCCCCAGGTCACCCCGTACACTTACCTTGCTTCCCAGTCCAACGGCTGATGTGTGAGCTGCGGCCGCATCCCCGCTATCCCTCTAGCAGGGCCTGTGTCTGCACCAGGCATTTGTGAATGGCCGACGCGTGCACACTCCGTGCTAGAGGGAAGCGGGGGATCCGAGCGCACTGATTGGACAAGCGGGAAGAGGTGAGTTGCGCTCAGCAATCAGGGGGGCTTCACACAGCCAAAACCCAGGATAGTTAAAACCCTGGGTTTTGGTCCACTTTAAAAACAAACTGAAGAGCAGAGGAAAATAAACAGGGCAGTCAACTAGGATCACTGGGTCTGGCTTAAAGGAGAAGAAAACCCAAAGGAGGCCACCCTAAATGCCCAGGGACATCCCAAATCGTGATGTAATTCTGTGTAAAACCCACCCGGGGTGCTGCAAAAGTCACCTTTCAAGCTTGCTCGCTGATGTAAACATCGGGGGGCTGCATCCCCATCGCTCCTGTTCCCAGCCATTAAAATTGGCTGGGGAGGAAAAAGAGCCCTTTGCCGGGGATGCAGCTGCTCTTGCTCCCGATTGCCATAAACAGAGCCGTTTGCAGAACATTACATATGCATGGCAAATGGATCTGATTGGACGATAGGACCAGGAAAAGGTGACTTTATCTGACCAATCCGGGGAGGGTTTCACATAGCGGGGCATCCCATACAGGGCACTGGTCAAAATCCGAGATTCAAAATACAGTGTTTATATTTAACAAATATATGCAGGGATTGAACTATAGGGGGAGCAGGGGGGTGCAATCACACTGGGGCCCAGGAAGCCAGGGGGGGCATCACTGTTGCTCCTTCACCTTATTTATCATATTTATGCTCACTTGGCATCATTTAGAGTAGGGGTTCCCAACAGGTGAGTATTACTGGGGGTATTTGAGGTCCTCTCAAGTGGTACTTTACAAGTCTGCAGACTTACCTGTATCCCAACCGGATCTGCTGCCGTCTATACTTCACTCAAGCCTGATTTTCACTATAAATAAAAAAGTGCCTCATTTTTTGTGATGCATTCTCTTTAAATGGCTATTTTGTGTGTTTAGCTGACTGATAACACTCACACACCACCCAGATGGTATTTGATATAATTCGAAAATGGAACGTGATAGTTGATGAGAAAGGGTTGGGAACCCCTGATTTAGAGAACCATATATAATATATCTCTGCTGTTTGAGTCTTTAGTTGTCTAGCTGCATCCAATTAAAGTTAATTGCAAGTTTACTATATGAGCCCCATTTAATATTGGCACTAAGGCCCCATCACATTTAGTTATGCCACTGAGTAGATGTACTTGATGCACCAATAGACATTGAGAACCCCAATGGAAGACATGGAGTAAACACTGTTCAGTAAATTGACCAAAGGATAGAAGCATCTCTTTGGTCTTGAGATTCTACAGTTGTAGTAGTTCTCTTGATTCAGGGGTAGGATAAAAATAGCTGCTATACTAGAGCTGGGATCATATGTAAGACAAAGCACAGAGTGGACCAGAAATAACTTTGACTTATCCTGTGGATCCACATTAACTTTAAAGTGGACCAAAACCCAGGATTTGGACTATCCGGGGTTTTGGTCCTTGCCCCCTGTGTAAAACCCCCCAGGTCGCCCGAACATATTCACCTCTTCCCAGACCTATGACGCAAACGCGCCTTTCATCCAATCAGCACGCTCGGATCCACTCAAGCTCTCGTCTAATGCAGGCAGATCTGAGCGTGCTGGCAGCTGCATCCCCAGCTACCCTATAACATGGAGCGTGCCCGCGCTGGCCATTCACAAATGCCTAGAACGGGCATGCGCCCTGCTAAAGGGATAGCGAGGATGCGGCAGCTGCTATCGCATGCGCTGCTGGACCAGGAACGAAGGTGAGTTTTTGGGTGACCAAGTATGCCTGCCCTGGAGTCTCATAGACTCATAAATTTAAGGGGGGGGTTTGTCCTCTTTAAAGGGCAAGTCCACTTTTGATGGAATTTTTGAAAGTGTGTCTTGTTTTGGACCACTAGGATGTCCTCAAAGGGCAGAGATGATCTAGCATATAAAAATGTTTTATAAAAGCAATTGCTGTTGCTATTGGCAATGTACACCAAGAGGCCGATTCATTAACAGCGGCAGGTAGCGACTGTATCGGCATTTTCAGAGCGCCCGCTAATAGTCGCTGTGCTTGGCCTTTGTTCGGTAGTTGATAGCGACTCAGTCGGTTTGCCGTAATGTTGAATATTGGGTGAGGAGTCGCTATTTGACAGGTTCCGCGCTGTATGGGAGCGCATGATAGCGACTGGCCCTAGCGACCGGCTCCCACCATATTCATTAAAAAATCACGCTCAAAAAATTATCGCGCTGTAAAATGCATGTTTAATCCCCAGAGTGCTGGCGGCGATGAGTTAAAAGTAGTTTTTTAACCCCCAAACAACCATATTTTTTGACATAAAAAAAAAAAGTTTTTAAAATAATTTTGTAATATGAATACATTAATATCAGACCTGTAATATGAATTCTTTACAATTTTTATTTTTATTTTTTTTACCTTAAATAAATTATCTAAAATGGCAGAAGTGGTCACAGAATTTTTCACATTAAAAAAAAAAACAAAAAAACAATTAATAACAATTAATTATGAATATTTAAAGATTGTTCCATTGAAATGCATTGGAGAGCGCCAGGTAGCGAGAGGTCATACCTGTCGCTGTTCAAGGTCGGACGCTGGCACTGTGGGCTGAGGCTGGAATAATGATGAATGAGTGGCTATATGGCGCTATCTCAGCTAAGCAGGATTGGCTTGATAAATGTGTGATTGTGGTGGGGAGCCGGCGTTCTCGTGGCGGGGCCCGTCATTACCGGCCGCTCACCAGTCGCTACCTGTTGCTATTCCTTCATAAATAAGGGCCCAAGTCTGTACTCCAAGAAGAGAGAAGTGAGCCCTCTACACACAGAACACTGCTGCTATGGCTGTTGCTGAGGTGAGGGAGCTCAGTCAATTCTACAGCAGCAGTGTTCACATCACTATTCTTGGTGTACAGACTGTGTCCATAAAACACACATTCTCTAACATAAAAAAAAAATACTAGACCTGCTCAGCACCTTGAGAATAACATTTTGGTACACAAAAATTCCATTGAAGTAGACTAGTGGTTGCTCTTAGTGCCGCTGTATAGGCGCTCATCTGCCGATATCTGGTACTAGTAATGAATCAGCCTCTTGGTGTACGTTGCCAATAGCAACAGATTGCATTGTTTCCATAAAACACACCTTTGTTTTAATAAAAATAACAAATAGTAGATGAACTCACCAGTTTGGGGTCATCCTTTTGGCATAAAAAACATAATTTGCTGAGCCGCACACTAAATACATCTATTTCCCAGGCAACATGGTAGCCTGGAATGCGGTTAAGTTGGGCTTTTTTAATGTAGCCGGCATGCCCAACGTCATGGGTATGATCGATTGTACCTATGTTGCGTTGGTTCCTCCAGCCGATGAGGAATATCTATTTAGGTTTGTGGTTTGGGTCAACATTATGACTTTTAATAACTAATTTATTCTCAGTATCTTGTAATGTCTATAGAAATCAATCATTTTAATGCATATCTTAACTAATCATTTCAATGTATGCCTTAAATAAATATTTTCATGCATACCTTAACTAATCATTTCAATGTAGGCCTTAAAAAAATGTTTACATGCATACCTTAACTAATCATTTCAATGTAGGCCTTAAATAAATATTTTCATGCATATCTTAACTAATCATTTCAATGTAGGCCTTAAAAAAATGTTTATATGCATACCGTAATTAGTCGTTATCATGTATACCAGATTACAATCCGACTGTCCAATTTTTTGTTGGTTATTTTATATAATTGTTTGGGGTTGTAACTGTTCAATTTACACTTTAACAATAAGGATACCTTATTTTGTGTTGTGTGTTTAGTTAAATGTGGGGATTGTTTTAGTGCTCTAATGACCTGTATTTCTGCTCTTACAGGAACAGGAAGCTGGGTCATTCCATAAATGTCCAAGCTGTGGTTGGCTCGGACCTTTGCTTCCTTAGTGTGATGGCTGGCTTTCCTGGATCCACCCACGACACATATATCCTGAGAATTTCGAGCCTGTATGGTCGTTTTCAATCAGGAGAATCGTCTGGTGGCTGGCTACTGGGTAAGTTTTGTGAAAGAATTGCATGAGCCTTTCAATGTATGACTATAAATTTTTTGGGATAAACCTGCCTCAACATATGGATGTTCTTTTCCTCTGATGACATGATATACAATGTAGCTAACAAGTGGGCCCTAATTTTTTTGGGGGATTTCAGGGGATTCGGGATACCCACTACTGCCATGGCTGATAACCCCTGTCCTGCGCCCTCAGACTCAGGCCCAGGAGGGATATAACAGGGCCCATCGCAAGACCAGGGCTGTGGTGGAGCGGGCCTTCGGCCTGCTTAATACCAGGTTTAGATGACTGGATCATACCGGGGGTGCCCTGCAGTATGACCCCAAAAAGGTGATTAAGATCATAATGGCTTGCTGTGTCCTACATAACTTTGCATTAATGCAGCAGGTCCCCCGGTATGTTGAAGAGTCACCCTCTCCAGCCACCACAGACATTCCAGAGGAATTATATGAGGGCACCCAGAGTGCTTCTGGCCAAGCCGTCTGGGGCCATTTGATTTCTTCTTTTTTTGAGTAATTTTTTTCTGCCTTTTTTTTTTTGTTTTTTTACTGCCAATTTTTTTTTTTGCTCCCAAAGGTTGGGATTTTTGTTTGTTTTTTTTCCCAAAGGTTGTTTTTTTTGTTTGTTTTTTTACCCCATTTTGGGTATTTTTTTTACCCCCATTTTTTTTTTAACCAAATTTAGTTTTTTTGTTTTTTAAAACAAAATTTGGTTTTTTTTTTAAATAAAGAAAAACCAAGAGAACAAATCTATGTGGTTGTCATTAGATCTAGTATAGATTTGTCACTAAACCAACATATGACATGTATACTTTAATTTGCTTATCAGTACATCCTAATGTAGCCATAAAAACTTTAGTACAGATTTGACTGAAATGCATTTTAATCAGCAAATATTTGTTGTCACAATAAACATAATTTTTAATATAATATTTATGACATGGGTAATAATAACACAGCACAGAACAAACTCAGGAACATAATTCATGTGTCAATATAGAAATTAGGTGTTGAAGGCCAATCGCAGCCTACACGGGCATCCAGTAGGCCAAGGAAGGATCCATTGGACCACAATCTTGGCCCCTTTAAATTTCACACAGTCTTGATGTCCAATGACACTTCCTCAAGCCAGAATGCTCCCCGTACACCAACATTCTGATCCCTAGGGAGCACTATTATTAAGGGCAAGGGGACCATGAGGGCAGGAATCCCTAGGCAAAAAACCACACCCTCTCCAGCTCGTGGCCTATTTCTGCATTACAATGTAGCCAGCCCTAAGTCACCATGCAGCTCAATGGCTGCAAGTTACAGGGCCAGCCAGCCTATGACACCCAGTCCCCAAGCAACTCCAACACAATACTTTAAGAGTCCAAGTTGGAGCTATTAATAGGGTGTTAGTCACCCAAGAATGTTAACAAATTATCCACCCACCCACGATGATGTTGCCAGGATCTCATTAGACTTAAACCTGCTGCGTGTGAGCTTGAGCGGGCGCTTTACTGAGCCAATAAATATGGCATGGGCAAGTGGGGTTTCTGAGAACTATCATGAGCTTTATGGGCGGAATTCTAAAACCACCAGTCTAAGCACAAATGGCCAAATATGGTTGTAGATCACCAGACAGGCCAATAGTGTGGGAATGTTGAGCAAAGATGTAGAATGAAATACAAGGATAAATGTAAATCTGCTGGATTGACATTTTAAGGCTTTTGTTGCGCTTGGAGGATGGCCAACATCTGTGCTTGGGTGGCATTCATCATCTGCCACTGCTCAAGCATAGCCTTCCTATGCCTGTTGCTCTGCCTGTTGCTAGTCCTAATTTCCTCAAGCAGGGTGTTGAAGTTGTTACTGAAGTTTACTCAATGTGCTGACAGTTCCTCTCTTAATCTTAGGTTCACTGCCCGAAAGTTGGGGCTGTCATTCCGCTATGCGGTCTCCAGTATTTGCACACGCCTCGTCTGGCTGACATGGCGATGTGCCTGAGGGCGTCCTCCCCTTCCCCGGGTTTGGGCGGGTGCAGATGCTGGAGGTCTTGGCCTAGCAACCAGACCAGATGTAGTAGGCAAATCCTCTGAAGCAGAGCTAGCACATGGGACAGTTGGTTGTGTCTCTTGCTGCTGGCCATGCTGGTCTGCCGGCAGAGGGTGTGTTTGACTCTGCTGCAGAGGATTTGTGGGCGGCTGCTGCTGGGGCAGTGACACATGATGTGGCTGAGTAGGCATTAGTGGGGCCATGGTAATGATCTCCTCCTCCTCCAGATGGTGTATTGCATCCATTAGGGGTGGTGTCTGTAGGTATATTGAAAATAAACTGTGTAAGATAGTTGCCCAAATATATGTTTGCCGAAGTAGTCATCTTAATTCACATGCATCACCAGTTATTGCACATTGCACTTACCAGATCCAGCTGGCCCTGTGTAGAATATGTTTGTAATGGCTGGCGGGACATGGTGGTAGTGGGCAAACAGGATGGAGGGTTGTGCAGTCGCTTGAGTATTTTGAGGAGCTGGAATGTAACAGTAAAGGCAAGTTAACACATAAACATACCTTGGGTACACATAGGAGTAGCTAGGCTTCAATGCAGCTGGACCTAAGTTTCTCAATGGACTCCACCACCGGTTTTACATACACCCTTTGGTGCCACCCTGAACTGCTGTATCCTGTGAGCATGCCCACCCCCCCAGCTCCCACCTAGCTACGGCTCTGTGTGTGTCGTGAATTTGTTTTTTAAAATTCTCTTAGCCAAATGTAAATAAACAATCTTTAAAATACATACCTTCTGGCATTTCATAGTTGTCAGTGTCTAGGGCCCCGGATAAGCCCTGTAGTGCCGAGGGGTGTATAAGTCCGAGGACAAGCTCCTTAGCTGCGGTGTACTGTAGTTTAGTTGGGAATCCTCCTCCTGTGTCAAAGAAAAATTACAAAATTAATTACAAGGTTTGCCACAACAACAGCCTCCCCCAACTCCCACACTTATATGTACCCGTGCTGCCTTTGCTTATTCCTCTTCTGTCTCAATGCTTATTTGATGCAAACAAGTTGTGTGTGACCAGCTCACCCCTATGATGATGCACTCCGGCACGGACTTGAAAGAGGCTCCTGAAGACTCTCCAGTTGAAAAGCAGACAATGGTAAATCCAGCCAAAGTTAAAATATAACCTTTACTTGTAAATTTAAAACGTTCAGAGAAGCTCCATACATGTGCTGTCAGCAACCCCCTCAGCACCCTCCATCACACGTGACGCGTTTCAGGCTTCAAATGAGCCCTTACTCATACCATGCTTATTTGAGGTCAGAAAATTTCCTCGTGATCTGTTCTACATCTTTCCTTTCCGTCCCCACGCAATTGACCTGTCGAGTGATCTCCTCCCAGATTTGGTTCTTGCGTATATTGCTGGTGGCTTTAGAATTTCTGCCATACAGCTCATGAAAGTGCTCAGGAACCCCACTTGCCAACACCATGTTTTGGGGCTCACTAAAGCGTCCGCTCAATGTGCCACGCCGCAGGTTTCGCCTAATGTTGGCCTTGATGGCTCTTCATGGGTGGGAGGAATATTGGGTGACATTCGTGGGTGAACTGCAGGCATTGAATAACCAGACATTTCGCTTAACATGGATTGGGCTGGACTTGCATGGGGGCTGGGTGCCATCGGCTGGCTGCCCAAAGAAGTTACTGCCGATGAGCTGCCCTTTGACTCAGGGCTATCCTTGTTAGATTCGTGACATTGGGAAGGAGCAGGAAAGGGTGTGGTTGGGGGCTAGGGCTTGTAGGACAAGTCTTACCCTTGCCCTTACTAGTAGTGCTCCATTGTGTTTGGGATGTTGTGGGCCGGGGAGCATTCTTGCTTGAGGATGTCTCCTTCGCCTTCCGAGATGGGGCAGATTTGGAGGTGCCTGGAGTGTGTTCCACTGGATCCTTAATGTGGCGACTGGATGTTCTGGTTGAATGCGAGTGGCCAGTGGTTTTATGGGACCTAGTTGCAGGCCTCGAGGAGGCTTTTTCCTTCCGTTCGGCACGACGCTAATGGCGTTCATGGGACTTGGGTGTCTTGCGGTTACCTTTCTAGGCAGGCATAGTAATATCTGTAAAGACACTCAGCTGTTTCTCCAAGTTCCCTCTAAATAGTTTTGACTGTGTATGACGCTTACGCGTAAGCATGCGTATGGACGTGCACATCCGGGAAACCGCTGGGGCGCAACATATCTGCTGATCCAGGCAATCAAGATGGCACCCACGCTCTTCACCCGCGAGCACCAGGATACCATTATGCTCATAAGTGTGGGTTCAGGCCGTTGATTTGCAGGCGAAATACATGCATATGCGATTAGGCAGCGCAGGGCCAGTGGGGGCATAATTTGATTTGATAATTTTGATAATTGCCAACCAAAAGTTAGTAAGCACATTTCCGCAACAACAAAATGGAATTTAGAAAGATAGCTGAAGGCTAGATATGTAATGTGGAGTGCAAGTTAGCAACCTTCTCTAAATGTGATTGTGATTTGTATGATGTTTTCATTAATCAAATGTGTCTGATGGAGGCTCTGAATCATGCGTAAGCTCGTACGCATACAGAAAAAAGTGTATAATACACAGAACGGCCCATACACGACACGGTTTTGAGGAGGCTCTGAATCAGGCCTATTGCCTTTAAGGCTTAATTCTAGGTAGCGATAAAATGCAACCTCCCAGTAAACAAGTAATGCAGCAAGGCAAAATTTCTATGGGTGTAAAATACTTTTTCTATAAGGAGTGGTTTCATAACCCGTGTATCTGCCGGTCTCCCGTGTGAACATTTGTGAATTATAATTCATACCTCAATGATACCCACCTGAAATATTCATTGAGGGATTCTAAATTATGTACAGTGCGGCTGTTACAGTGATGTTCTCAGAACTTGTCACACTTCTCATCTGCTATATTTCCCAGAGGGCTCCCTGGTTTTAATTATAACTCACAAACAGATTCAATAATTCATTTAGTATCCTGCACATAGATATGTTTTAGCCATATGGCATATCCTGAAGCTGGAAAGTCAGTTTGATGGCACTGCCCCCCAATCCAGAGGTGAACAACAAAAACTGTAGTTGTAGTATATATCTCATTGGGTTTTTGAATGATCATTTAAAGCGGACCAAAAGACAAATTTTAACTAGCATCCCCTGAATTTCTCCCCCCATGAAGAGAACCTTTTGCTAATTTTCACTGCTCCTGCTTCACTCTAATCCCAGATAATGCTGCCCATTTTAGCTGTAAAGCTCCGCCTCCGCCATTCATAATCACTGATGTGTGTGGCAATAATGCCATTGCCATAAATAGAGATGAGCGAACCGGTTCGGACGAACCGGAATTCGCTCCGAATTTCAGGAAATATTCGATTCGGCACGAACCCGAATATTTTGTGGTTCGTGCCGATCGAATTTTTCCTGAAATTAAAAAAAAAAAATGCCGGCATGGTGGGAGCGGGCCGGCCGGTTCCGCTGTCAGCGGGCCGGCCGGCGGGCCGGTAAAGCCGGCCGGCCCGCTCCCACCATGCCGGCATTTAAAAAAAAAAAAAAAAAAAAAAAAAGCATTTTTGCCGGCATGGTGGGAGCGGGCCGGCCGGCTCCGCTGTCAGCGGAACCGGCCGGCCCGCTCCCACCATGCCGGCATTTCAAAAAAAAGCAAACACTTACCTGCAGGTCCGGAGCGTGGAGGCCGGCGCCGCTCTCAGCTGTCATCTGAGGGCGCGTCATCAGAGGGCGCGTCATCAGAGCGCGCTGACAGCGGAACCGGCCGGCCCGCTCCCACCATGCCGGCATTTATGATGGGGAACTTCGTAAAAGTTCGATTCGGCCGAACCCGAATTTCTTTGTGAAATTCGGCGAATCGGCCGAATCGAACTTTTCAAAAGTTCGCTCATCTCTAGCCATAAATATTGCCATAAATATGTGAAAAGATTGAATAAGGTTCAGGAGGGAAGTGTTTTTAAGAAGAAGCTTAATGATAGAACAAGGGGGCACAACCTGAAGCTAGTCGGGGGGAAGATCAGGAGCAATGTTAGAAAATATTATTTTACAGAAAGAATAGTAGATGCTTGGAACAAACTGCCAGCACAGGTAGTTGAAAAATCAACAGTCACTGAATTTAAACATGCCTGGGATAAGCACACATCTATCCTAAGATAAAGAGTACATACAGTATACACATAAGGGCAGACTAGATGGACCCTATGGTCTCCTTCTGCCGTCAACCTTCTATGTTTCTATGCCACATCTATGCAATGACTGATCACCTGCCATCTTACAGAGAGGGACAGCAAAAAATAAAGTGTGAAAATATAAATTTTTAGTTCTACACCCTAAGAATAGAGTATCGGCAGGGGTTTTGGCCAAATGTATTTCGCAAGTTCAGTGGGTTTTGATCCACTTTAATCAGCATTTGAATTACTGGTTTGGTTGGTCACAAACTCATCACCCTTCTATACTGGACTTTACCATGTGATGCAATAGATGTCTAGTGTTGGGCGAATCCCTGTTAGTCCAGGTTCCAAAAGTTCGGCCGAACTTAAACAACTTTGACCCAAACATGATCCTCACGGAAATCAATGGGGACCTGAACGTTGGGTCCTAAAAATGACAGATGGGCCCCCCTTCGCTCCCCCCCACCTCACCTACCTGCTGGAGCTCCTTGGGCTCCTCACCCACCTGTAATTTAAAATCTATACATTCTGGCGGTGGGTGGTGGTGGGGAGTGAGGAGTCCTCTAATGCAAAGTTTGAAGTGACAGTACACTTACATGAACCCCGCATTTTGGTCAGCATTCTTTCCTCTCTCAAAACGCCTACAGCCAGGGCTTCAAGAAGATGGCCACCCATAGGGACGGCCATCTTTCTGAAGCTCTGGCCTTAGCCATTTTGAGAGAGGAATGAACACCGACCCGATCACCAGCTCAGGTAAGTGCCGCTTCCTTCTGCTGCACACTCTTGGGAGCCCATCAAACAGCTTTTCGAACACAAACTTCTAAATCAGTATCTAATCCATTTTTGAAGCTGTCAGCTGTTTATGCTGTAACAAGCTTCTGTGGGAGATTTGCAGTTCTTATGCAAAAAATGAATTGTCGCCTCTGGAGAGTGAATCTTTTTTACTCCAGATGGGGGAAGTGCTCCCTTGTTTTTAAAAAAGGGTTTTAGATGAAATAGCTTATTCCATGTCCTCCCTCTAGACTAGATACATTTCATTTTGAAATCTATCTTCATAACTACGACCTTTTGTTCCCCATGTCAATTTGGTGGCTCTCCTCTGCACCCTTTCCAAAATCCTTTCTATGAACCACATCCACTGCAAGGCCTTGTTACTGTCTGCAGTCTGTATGACCACATCCACTGCAAGGCCTTTTTACCACCTGCTGCCTGTCTGACCACATCCACTGCAAGTCCTTGTTACTGTCTGCTGTCTGTCTGACCACATCCACTGCAAGGCCTTGTTACTGTCTGCTGCCTGTCTGACCACATCCACTGCAAGACCTTGTTATTGTCTGCTGCCTGTCTGACCACATCCACTGAAAGGCCTTTTTACCGTCTGCAGTCTGTCTGACCACATCCACTGCAAGTCCTTGTTACTATCTGCTGCCTGTCTGACCACATCCGCTGCAAGGCCTTGTTACTGTCTGCTGTCTGTCTGACCACATCCACTGCAAGGCCTTGTTACTGTCTGCTGTCTGTCTGACCACATCCACTGCAAGGCCTTGTTACTGTCTGCTGTCTGTCTGACCACATCCACTGCAAGGCCTTGTTACTGTCTGCTGTCTGTATGACCACATCCACTGCAAGGCCTTGTTACTGTCTGCTGTCTGTATGACCACATCCACTGCAAGGCCTTGTTACTGTCTGCTGTCTGTCTGACCACAACCACTGCAAGGCCTTGTTACTGTCTGCTGTCTGTCTGACCACATCCACTGCAAGGCCTTGTTACTGTCTGCTGTCTGTATGACCACATCCACTGCAAGGCCTTGTTACTGTCTGCTGTCTGTCTGACCACATCCACTGCAAGGCCTTGTTACTGTCTGCTGCCTGTCTGAACGCATCCACTGCAAGGCCTTGTTACTCTCTGCTGTCTGTCTGACCACATCCAATGCAAGGCCTTGTTACTGTCTGCTGTCTGTCTGACCGCATCCACTGCAAGGCCTTGTTACTGTCTGTCTGACCGCATCCACTGCAAGGCCTTGTTACCATCTGTTGTCTGTCTGATCACATCCACTGCAAGGCCTTGTTACTGTCTGCTGTCTGTCTGATCACATCCACTGCAAGGCCTTGTTACTGTCTGTCTGACCACATCCACTGCAAGGCCTTGTTACTGTCTGCTGTCTGTCTGACCACATCCACTGCAAGGCCTTGTTACTGTCTGCTGTCTGTATGACCACATCCACTGCACGGCCTTGTTACTGTCTGCTGTCTGTCTGATCACATCCACTGCAAGGCCTTGTTACTGTCTGCTGCCTGTCTGATCACATCCACTGCAAGGCCTTGTTACTGTCTGCTGCCTGTCTGACCACATCCACTGCAAGGCCTTGTTACTGTCTGCTGCCTGTCTGATCACATCCACTGCAAGGCCTTGTTACTGTCTGCTGCCTGTCTGATCACATCCACTGCAAGGCCTTGTTACTGTCTGCTGCCTGTCTGACCACATCCGCTGCAAGGCCTTGTTACTGTCTGCTGTCTGTCTGACCACATCCACTGCAAGTCCTTGTTACCACCTGCTGCCTGTCTGACCACATCAACTGCAAGGCCTTGTTACTGTCTGCTGTCTGTCTGACCACATCCACTGAAAGGCCTTTTTACCGTCTGCAGTCTGTCTGACCACATCCACTGCAAGGCCTTGCTACTATCTGCTGCCTGTCTGACCACATCCACTGCAAGGCCTTGTTACCATCTGCTGTCTGTCTGACCACATCCACTGCAAGGCCTTGTTACTGTCTGCTGCCTGTCTGACCACATCCACTGCAAGGCCTTGTTACTGTCTGCTGCCTGTCTGACCACATCCGCTGCAAGGCCTTGTTACTGTCTGCTGTCTGTCTGACCACATCCACTGCAAGTCCTTGTTACCACCTGCTGCCTGTCTGACCACATCAACTGCAAGGCCTTGTTACTGTCTGCTGTCTGTCTGATCACATCCACTGCAAGGCCTTGTTACTGTCTGTCTGACCACATCCACTGCAAGGCCTTGTTACTGTCTGCTGTCTGTCTGACCACATCCACTGCAAGGCCTTGTTACTGTCTGCTGTCTGTATGACCACATCCACTGCACGGCCTTGTTACTCTTTGCTGTCTGTCTGATCACATCCACTGCAAGGCCTTGTTACTGTCTGCTGCCTGTCTGATCACATCCACTGCAAGGCCTTGTTACTGTCTGCTGCCTGTCTGACCACATCCACTGCAAGGCCTTGTTACTGTCTGCTGCCTGTCTGATCACATCCACTGCAAGGCCTTGTTACTGTCTGCTGCCTGTCTGATCACATCCACTGCAAGGCCTTGTTACTGTCTGCTGCCTGTCTGACCACATCCGCTGCAAGGCCTTGTTACTGTCTGCTGTCTGTCTGACCACATCCACTGCAAGTCCTTGTTACCACCTGCTGCCTGTCTGACCACATCAACTGCAAGGCCTTGTTACTGTCTGCTGTCTGTCTGACCACATCCACTGAAAGGCCTTTTTACCGTCTGCAGTCTGTCTGACCACATCCACTGCAAGGCCTTGCTACTATCTGCTGCCTGTCTGACCACATCCACTGCAAGGCCTTGTTACTGTCTGCTGTCTGTCTGACCACATCCACTGCAAGGCCTTGTTACCATCTGCTGTCTGTCTGACCACATCCACTGCAAGGCCTTGTTACTGTCTGCTGCCTGTCTGACCACATCCACTGCAAGGCCTTGTTACTGTCTGCTGCCTGTCTGACCACATCCGCTGCAAGGCCTTGTTACTGTCTGCTGTCTGTCTGACCACATCCACTGCAAGTCCTTGTTACCACCTGCTGCCTGTCTGACCACATCAACTGCAAGGCCTTGTTACTGTCTGCTGTCTGTCTGACCACATCCACTGAAAGGCCTTTTTACCGTCTGCAGTCTGTCTGACCACATCCACTGCAAGGCCTTGCTACTATCTGCTGCCTGTCTGACCACATCCACTGCAAGGCCTTGTTACTGTCTGCTGTCTGTCTGACCACATCCACTGCAAGGCCTTGTTACCATCTGCTGTCTGTCTGACCACATCCACTGCAAGGCCTTGTTACTGTCTGCTGCCTGTCTGACCACATCCACTGCAAGGCCTTGTTACTGTCTGCTGCCTGTCTGACTACATCCACTGCAAGACCTTGTTATTGTCTGCTGCCTGTCTGACCACATCCACTGCAAGGCCTTGTTACTGTCTGCTGTCCGTCTCACCACAACCACGTGCTAAAATGACTAGTGAAGTGTCTTACCATGTCCCAGTGCCAAGCCCTGTTAATAGCCATTGCCACTTCTGATTTAATTGGGCAATCTGGGGGGTTTCAAACAGCAGGGCATCCGAATACAGGATGTTGCATAAAGAGGTAAAGTAACACACCGAGAGTCTTCTAGACTTGAGAAGAGTGTTTCTTCCCTTTAACAGACTGTATAATCTATCTATCCACTCTTCTTAATCCTTCTAATAAATACTCATTAAATGTGTTTATCTATCTATTTTGTGCTATTTTATGCTCTCTGAACTCTCTGAACTCAACCCAACACAAACCCAAAAGTGAACAGTGAGTGCAAATGTGCGCAGAGCAGTGGGCCTCAAGCATGGCACCCGGAGAGCAGTTAGGGGTTAGGTGCCTTGCTCAAGAGCACTTCAGTGCTCCAGTCAAAAGGTCAGTTCCTCAACCACTAAGTGAAGGAGTGACCCTAGGGAGACCCAGGAAAATCCCCAGTGGGCTTCACTGCCTTGGGGCCAGTTGGTTAAGCTGGATATCTTTCAGGTCAGGGAAAAATTGTGATAGCTTAACAAATCAATAGGTCAATTTTCGATAGCGACAACATTGTATAATGTGTGTCCAATGTTGTCGTGATTGAAAATTAACCTAGCAATTTGTTAAACCTAACTTAGGTGTCCAATATGTGTCCCTCTGAAAAAATGGTCAACTTACAGTTAGGCTGCCGCTCCTAACACCCACATGCAGTCCCTGCTTTCTTAACCCTTTCGCTGCCAGCCTACCTGCAGCATTTGCCACTCCCTGTTGCCAGACGATGTTTCACTATTTTGCGCTACACATGTTCAACTGTCATTTTTGAAAGGATTTCCAGGGATTTCCCAGGAAAATTATATATTGTTTTTTTCAACAGAGTCTGGGCTTTAACATGAATTGTCTTGTTTGTATTTTTTAGGTGTATTCTCAATATTTTTGGGTGAAATGTGTGAAAAAAAATAAAAAAAAAATATTTTTTTACAATTTGTAGAGTTTTTTTGTAATAAAAAATGTAAGTTTGTCAATAAAATCTTATTGCGTGAGAAACCCCAATTTCTCCCGGTTACAGCGATACCACATATGTATAGGTAGACACCCTTTCCTGCCCAGAAGCCTTTTATAGCTGCTGGATGACAGAACACAAAGGGTTAATTAAAAAAAAAAAATGACATAGGGTCCCCCTTCCCGGGAGGGGGACCCCATTTTTTTTTGGATTTTTAAGGGTTAAAAACCCTTAAAAATCCAAAAAAAAAAATGAAGTGGGGTCCCCCTTACCCAAAGTAACCAGCCCGGGACCAGCTATGGGGGCTTGTAGGCACAGAGTGGGGGGGCCAGCTTTGGTGGCCCCCCCACCCTGCAGCCTACGAGCCCACATAGCCTATGTGGGCCCGGGCTCTTCTGCCCCCCCTGGCCTTTGGGGAGGCAGGTAATGGGGGTGCGGGGGTTAATGGCAAGTCACCCGCTAGGGCAGGTGACTTGCCACCCCCCCAGCCTTGTAAACTGGTATAAGGGGTCTCATGGACCCCTTACCAGCTCACAAAGGGTTAACTGTTAAAAAAAAACCACCACACAATAATAAAAAGTATTTTATTTAAAAAAAAGGGGGCGGGGCTTAGAGGCAAGATGGCGGCCGCCATCGAGAAGAAGAGAGGAGAGAGCCTCCCAGGCTCTCTCCTGAAGATCGGTAAGTCCTGGGGGGGATCGGAGGCCCCCCAGGTGAAGAGGAGGGACAGCGGGAGCCAGCGCACACACAGGTAAGTGAATGTCATTTTTATTTTATTTTTTTTTTTACAGTTAGCAGCTGCTGCTGCAGAAGCGGGGGGGGGCGGCCTATTCCGGGGGCTCTCCTGGAGCCATCCGACCCCCCACGGGGGATCGGATGGCACCAAATTAAAGAGGAGACCCGGCCGGATCCAACAAGGGGTCAGGTGAGTATTTTTTATTTTTATTTTTTAAACTAGAAGCGAGGAAAGTCAAGCACGTAACACCTACGGGCTTGGCACTTAAGGCCCAGCCAAGCCAGCACGTAGGTGTTACGGGCTTGGCAACAAAAGGGTTAATGTCCCTCTCAGCCCTCTGTACCCAGCCCCACTGTACCCACAAGCAAGGAACCCCAGCTCCCAATGCTATAGCTCCAGCATCAAGGCTTCCACCCCTGCCCCCATTGATTCAAGAGTGGCCTTATCCACCCCTGCAAATAACCCAGGGCATCAAGCATGAAGGGGCCTCTATCAAAATATTTCTCTGGGCCCTTTCATTGTTAGTTATTAGGGATGAGCGTATCGATCCGGACGAATCCGGATTCATTCCAAATTTCATGAAAAATTTGATTCTGAACAAATCCGAATTTCCCGGCGATTCGATCGGTGTTTTCCTTAAAACTCAATGACAGGCATTCTAAGATGGTGGACGGACATGTTCAGACATGTCCCCAGGGGCAAGTGACGATGGGACAGTCACATGCAGCCTATCAGCAGCCAGGAAGCCCGGTGACGTCACCGTGCTGTATAAAGCGGCGGCCATTTTCCTTTTGCGCAGTTCAGACTTGCATTGCAGACAGAACGGAGCTAGCTGCAGGGAGGGACAGACAGTCATAGTTAGGTGAGAGTTAGCGATAGCTAGAGACAGTTACAGATAGGTAAAGAGAGAGACAGATAGTTGGGGAGATTTAGAGTGGTAGACAGAGCTAGGGAAAGATAGATTTAAAACCGGAACAATCCAGCAGCATACAAGTCACAGTGACAGGGTGCTTAGTGCTATGATTCATATTTCATAATAACTGGGTTACTGTTAATATATTTGGTTTGGTTTAAATACAGCTGCACACTGTGCATGCCATCAAAAGCATTTCTCATAATTGGATTAGTGTTAATATTTTCTGTTCATCTTAAAATACACCAGGCCACATGGGCATCCCAAGACACATGCTATTTAACCCTATCTGTTAAACAAAAGCATTTCTCATAATTGGATTAGTGTTAATATTTTCTGTTCAGCTAAAAATACACCAGGCCACATGGGCATCCCAAGGCACATGCTATGTTAACCCTATCTGTTAAACAAAAGCATTTCTCATAATTGGATTAGTGTTCATATTTTCTGTTCAGCTTAAAATACACCAGGCCACATGGGCATCCCAAGGCACATGCTATTTTAACCCTATCTGTTAAACAAAAGCATTTCTCATAATTGGATTAGTGTTAATATTTTCTGTTCAGCTTAAAATACACCAGGCCACATGGGCATCCCAAGGCACATGCTATTTTAACCCTATCTGTTAAACAAAAGCATTTCTCATAATTGGATTAGTGTTAATATTTTCTGTTCAGCTGAAAATACACCAGGCCGCATGGGCATCCCAAGGCACATGCTATTTTAACCCTATCTGTTATACAACATAAGCGTTGATCAGCATCAGCTGCTTTATTAAGCTACTTCAGTTTACACTTGTTTTTGACTGCTTTCAATAAACCAGGCCGCAGGGCACCCCAAAGCTGCACCTTGCACCCTATCTGTTATACAAAATAAGCGTTGATCAGCATCAGCTTTATTAAGCTACTTCAGTTTGCACTTGTTTTTGACTGCTTTCAATAAACCAGGCCGCAGGGCACCCCAAAGCTGCACCTTGCACCCTATCTGTTATACAACGTAAGCGTTGATCAGCATCAGCTTTATTAAGCTACTTCAGTTTGCACTTGTTTTTGACTGCTTTCAATAAACCAGGCCGCAGGGCACCCCAAAGCTGCACCTTCCACCCTATCTGTTATACAACATAAGCGTTGATCAGCATCAGCTTTATTAAGCTACTTCAGTTTGCACTTGCTTTTTGACTGCTTTCAATGAACCAGGAGGCAGGGCACCCCAAAGCTGCACCTTGCACCCTATCTGTTATACAACATAAGCGTTGATTGGCATCAGCTGCTTTATTAAGCTGCTTCAGTTTGCACTTCCTTTTTGACTGCTTTTAATAAACCAGGCCACAGGGCAGCCCAAAGCTGCACCTTTCACCCTATCTGTTATACAACATAAGCGTTGATCAGCATCAGCTTTATTAAGCTACTTCAGTTTGCACTTGTTTTTGACTGCTTTCAATAAACCAGGCCGCAGGGCACCCCAAAGCTGCACCTTGCACCCTATCTGTTATACAACATAAGCGTTGATCAGCATCAGCTTTATTAAGCTACTTCTGTTTGCACTTGTTTTTGACTGCTTTCATTAAACCAGGCCGCAGTGCACCCCAAAGCTGCACCTTGCACCCTATCTGTTATACAACATAAGCGTTGATCAGCATCAGCTGCTTTATTAAGCTACTTCTGTTTGCACTTGTTTTTGACTGCTTTCAATAAACCAGGCCGCAGGGCACCCCAAAGCTGCTCCTTGCACCCTATCTGTCATACAACATAAGCGTTGTTCAGCATCAGCTTCATTAAGCTACTTCAGTTTGCACTTCCTTTTTGACTGCTTTCAATAAACCAAGCTGCAGGGCACCCCAAAGCTGCACCTTGCACCCTATCTGTTTATACTAAATAAGCAAATACATAAAAATGTCAGGCAGACAAGTGCCAGGATGTTCAAAGAGGAGGGGCAGAGGCCAAGATTCAGCAGGCAGAGGTCGCAGCAGACTAGGGGCGAGTGGAAGCAGGAGTCACGGTGAGAGACCTGATCTGCCAGTATCTGCTAGCGGTCGTGTCTCCACCAGTAACGCATCTGCCGTGGTAGATTGGTTAACGCGCTCATCAACATCATCACAAGTTACAACTGAGACCCCCAGTCTAGGGTCGGTAGGTTCCTCTGACACAACCCTGAGTTGCCATGCCCCGAGAGCAGTCCCTGTCCTCCAATTGCTCTGTCCTACGCCGTTTCCTCCCCAGCGACGTATCCTATGCTTTGGGTTCAGCTCCACGCTTTAGTGAGGAGGACGATCAGATAGAGGACAGTCAGCAGCTACTGCCCAGCCATGAAATGGAGGTGGCTTCTTTAGCTCGACAGACAAATAGTGATGTGGACAGTGTCGTGGGTGTTGCGAGCTTTCCAGCTCCTGCGCCAGACACTGAGGAATCCGAGAACATCAGTGACGTACAGCCACAACTCGGTGATGATGATGATGATGATGATGATGATGAAGCCGATCGCACTTGGGAGCCGGATGATGAAGGGGCTTCATCGTCATCATCAGGAGAAGAAGGGCGCAGGTTGCCCCGGAGTCAGCAGCTCAGGCAGCACGGTGTTAGCAGCATAGTTGGCAGTCAGCATGGGGGCACAATTGTAAAGCCTGGAGCCAAACAGGGCCGGGACCGGGGTAGAGCACCTGCTGCGCGGCAGGCTACCTTATCGGGAGGTAGTGGAGCAGGGGTTCCTGGAGTTGGCGACAATAGCAGTGAATCAGTGAGGCCTGTTGGTGGGAAAAGTAGCTATTAGGCAGTGTGGCAGTTTTTCCTGAAACATCCGCAGGAGGGTAACATGACCACATGCAAGATATGTAGGCAGAAGGTGAAGCGTGGCCAGGGTCCAAATGTTGGCACCACGGCCCTGCGTCAACATATGATGCGTCACCATAAAGCGACCTGGGAGAGCCGAGGCTCCCAAGGGGTGGTCCAGCCTGCTTCCTCACCAAGTGGCACGCCACTCCCAATTTCTGCCAGCCAAGGCTCCAGCACCTCAGCCGAAGGCAGCTGTGCGTCATACCCATCCTCTGTCGCTCCTGCTCCTCCTCCTCCTCCAAGTCATGCATCCCGCCAGCAATCCATCAGCGAAGCCATGTCCAAGAGACAGCAGTATGCGCCCACTCATCCTACGGTGCAGAAGCTGAATGTGCTCCTGTCCAAGTTGCTGGTGCTGCAGTCGCTCCCTTTTCAGGTGGTGGACTCTGCACCTTTCAGAGAACTGAAGGCTTGTGCCGAGCCGAGGCGGAAAGTCCCAAGCCGTCATTTCTTTGCCAAGAAGACAGTACCAGCGCTGCACACTTTTGTTGAACAGAAGGTGGGCCAGTCCTTGAGCCTGTCGGTGTGTAGCAAAGTGCATGGCAGCGCCGACGTCTTGAGCTGTAACTACGGTCAGGGACAGTACATGTCGTTTACGGCCCTTTGCAGCAGCAGCAGCAACTTGGACAGGTCACGCCGCTTCGGCCTCCGCGCTCCCTGCCCGTTGGGCCTGTGACACCGTGCGACTCGGCCTCCTCATCCTCCGCCATCTCCTCACCCTCCACTGTAGGCTCAAGTCTCAGTGCCCTTCCAGTCTACCAGGTGTGCAGGGCACGGAGGTGTCACGCAGTGCTTCACATGGTTTGTCTTGGCGAACGGAGTCACACAGGGGAGGAACTGCTTAAATTTATTCATCAGGAAATCCAAACATGGCTTATTCTAAGAAAACTTAAAATGGGAATCATGGTTACCGACAATGGGAAGAACATTTTGTCTGCGCTGCGCCAAGGAAGGCTGACCCATGCTCCCTGCATGGCTCACGTCTTCAGTCTGGTTGTCAAGCGGTTTCTGAAGTGTTCCCCCCATATGCAAGACATCCTAACAACTTCAAGGAAACTTTGCATGCCCCAACATAGTCTGATTTGCGATGTTTTCACCCGTTGGAATTCCACCCTTCACATGTTGGACCGATTATATGAACAGAGAAAAGCCATCACGGATTTCCTGATGATCCAAGCGGATAGGGGGACTCCCCTGTGTAACTTCAATGTCAACCAGTGGCAGCTCATACGTGACACCTGCCTTTTGCTCAGGCCCTTTGAGGAAGCCACTTTATTTGTCAGTCGGCAGGATTACGGGATGAACGGCGTGATTCCACTGCTTCATGTACTACAGCACATGTTGGAAACCATGGCTGGTCAGGGCACTGGAGACATGGCGTCTACATCTTACGGCCACATGAACCCTGTTGGAGCTGAACTGGAGGAGGAGGAGGAAGAGGAAGAGGAGGGGCACAGTGAAGCACAGTTTAGGCTTGGCGAAATGGCTGGTTTATCTAGTCAGCGGACAGGAGAGGAGGAGCAGGAGCAGCCAGAGGAGCTAGAGGGTTTTGAGGAAGGTGAGACACAGGACCCGGACACACCGTGGCAGTATGCAGTGGAGCTGGAGACAGGTAGTCCCTCCGAGTCACTTGCGCAAATGGCAGGAAGCATGCTCACGTGCTTGCGTAGTGACTCCAGAATTGTTTCCATTTGTCGCCGGGATGAGTTCTGGCTGTCCACCTTATTGGACCCTCGCTTCCGGCACAAAATGGCGGCATTTTTTAAATGCGCCGAGAGGGAGGACAAACTGAACTACTACAAAGACATTCTACGTAGTCAGTTGGCCGATGCCTATCTGCGCCATGGTCCATACTCTCGCAGGTCTGACTCGGGGGGACCTCTGCGCTCACCTTCCACTGCCATGGCTGCTGGGGGGGTTGGCAGGAGCAGCAGCAGCAGCTCCATCAGCAGCAGCCTCAGTCTTCAGTCGCTAATGAGTAGCTTTCTACACCCACATAGTGAGGCTATTCATGAGCAGCAGGAAGACCTGGAGCAGGACCTCAACCAGCAGGTCATGTCATACCTTGACATGACCATGCCAACACACCTTGAGGATAAGCTGGACTTCTGGGCAGCCAAACTTGGCTTGTGGCCGCAACTAGCAGAGTTTGCCCTGGAAAATCTGTCCTGCCCGGCAAGTAGCGTGCCATCTGAGCGGGTGTTTAGTGCGGCGGGGGCCATAGTTACGGCGAGGAGAACTCATCTGTCAACTAAAAATGTGGAGAGATTCACCTTTGTCAAAATGAATCAGGGATGGATCAGCCAGGATTTCCACCCACCAATGCCCCATGCATGCGGCTAGATTCAGCATGGTGCCACGTTTTACACTTTCCAAATGGTGCAAAACATATTTATGTTTTTAGGGCAATTTTTGGGCTCCTGCTGATGCCAACATCAGGGTGTGCCTTCCAATCAATTTTTGGCCTCCTGCTGATGCCAACTTCAGGGTGTGCCTTTCAGCCATTTTTTGGCCTCCTGCTACTGCTGCTTGCAACTCCAGGGTGTGATTCATCCAATTTTTGGGCTCCTGCTGCCAACTCCAGTGTCTCTTTCAAGTTATGTTTGGGCTCATGCTGGTGCTTGCAACTCCAGGGTGTGATTCATCCAATTTTTGGGCTCCTGCTGCCAACTCCAGTGTCTCTTTAAAGCAATGTTTGGGCTCCTGCTGCTGCTTGCAACTCCAGGGTGTGATTCAGCCAATTTTTGGGCTCCTGCTGCCAACTCCAGTGTCTCTTTCAGCCAATGTTTGGGCTCCTGCTGCTGCTGCTTGCAACTCCAGGGTGTGATTCATCCAATTTTTGGGCTCCTGCTGCCAACTCCAGTGTCTCTTTCAAGCTATGTTTGGGCTCTTGCTGCTACTTGCAACTCCAAGGTGTGATTCATCCAATTTTTGGGCTCCTGCTGCCAACTCCAGTGTCTCTTTCAAGCTATGTTTGGGCTACTGCTGCTTGCAACTCCAGGGTGTGATTCATCCAATTTTTGGGCTCCTGCTGCCAACTCCAGTGTCTCTTTCAAGTTATGTTTGGGCTCATGCTGGTGCTTGCAACTCCAGGGTGTGATTCATCCAATTTTTGGGCTCCTGCTGCCAACTCCAGTGTCTCTTTAAAGCAATGTTTGGGCTCCTGCTGCTGCTTGCAACTCCAGGGTGTGATTCAGCCAATTTTTGGGCTCCTGCTGCCAACTCCAGTGTCTCTTTCAGCCAATGTTTGGGCTCCTGCTGCTGCTGCTTGCAACTCCAGGGTGTGATTCATCCAATTTTTGGGCTCCTGCTGCCAACTCCAGTGTCTCTTTCAAGCTATGTTTGGGCTCTTGCTGCTACTTGCAACTCCAAGGTGTGATTCATCCAATTTTTGGGCTCCTGCTGCCAACTCCAGTGTCTCTTTCAAGCTATGTTTGGGCTGCTGCTGCTTGCAACTCCAGGGTGTGATTCGTCCAATTTTTGGGCTCCTGAAGCCAACTCCAGTGTCTTTTTAAAGTAATGTTTGGGCTCCTGCTGCTGCTTGCAACTCCAGGGTGTGATTCAGCCAATTTTTGGCTTCTGCTGTCAACTCCAGTGTCTCTTTCAGCCAATGTTTGGGTTCCTGCTGCTGCTGCTTGCAACTTCAGGGTGTGATTCATCCAATTTTTGGGCTCCTGCTGCCAACTCTAGTGTATCTTTCAAGCTATGTTTGGGCTCCTGCTGCTGCTTGCAACTCCAGGGTGTGATTCATCCAATTTTTGGCTCCTGCTGCCAACTCCAGTATCTTTTTCAAGCCATGTTTGGGCTCCTGCTGCTGCTTGCAACTCCATGGTGTGATTCATCCAATTTTTGGGCTCCTGAAGCAAACTCCAGTGTCTCTTTCAAGCTATGATTGGGCTGCTGCTGCTTGCAACTCCAGGGTGTGATTCATCCATATTTTGGGCTCCTGCTGGCAACTCCAGTGTCTCTTTAAAGTAATGTTTGGGCTCCTGCTGCTGCTTGCAAGTCCAGGGTGTGATTCAGCCAATTTTTGGGCTCCTGCTGTCAACTCCAGTGTCTCTTCCAAGCTATGTTTGGGCTGCTGCTGCTGCTTGCAACTCCAGGGTGTGATTCATCCAATTTTTGGGCTTCTGCTGCCAACTCCAGTGTCTCTTTCAAGCTATGTTTGGGCTCCTGCTGCTTGCAACTCCAGGGTGTCATTCAGCCAATTTTGGGCTCCTGCTGCTGCCAGCTCCTGGGTGTGTTTTTCAGGCAATATAGGGGCCCCTCATAGTAATGCCACCTCAACTCTCTGCAATTGTGCCGCTCTGCAATTCTAATAGCGATGCCTCTGATCTGCATGTCCTGATTATTTACAGTATTATTTCACTAACCCAGCACGCATCCTATGCGTGTTACAGCAAGGCAGAATGGTTTACAACCCTATTGAGGCTCTAGGAGGCTCAGAAATAGCCGTTTTTATTAGTGATTCATTGCGAATAAATTCAGGTCGAAGCGATTTTTGTCTGAAAATTCGGCGAATCAGTCGAATCGAATTTTTCTAAAGTTCGCTCATCTCTGTTAGTTATGTCCCATCCAGCTATTGTGTTATCGATGACGAGAAGCATCTGACCAGTTTCTAGCACAAGAAAATGTTCCACTTAGGCTTGCTGTATAGTCTGTACATTCACTTACACAGGGATTTTATAATAAATATATAAAACACCTGGAATGAAATGAGTAATTGCAATAAAAGTTTTTGTTAGAGTATTATGAGTAAAAGATGGATGGAATAGCTACAAAAGAAACCACTGTTTC
The DNA here is from genome assembly GCA_027917425.1 of Gastrophryne carolinensis. NCBI lineage: Eukaryota > Metazoa > Chordata > Amphibia > Anura > Microhylidae > Gastrophryne > Gastrophryne carolinensis. Next base: position 596,427,080 of record CM051234.1, read on the forward strand.
TGAACTTCTGCCCTTGTAGAATCAACACATTTACATTTTCTATAGCAAAGCAAAATATCGCATGAATTGGTAGAGACAAGGCAACCTTTTAATTCAGTAAAGACAGTAATATGAAAGGGACCCAGAAACATTGCTCCTGTGAATAGGCCCCACTTCTGAATAGATGTCCCACTTTTGGTGGGGCAGTCCCACTTCGAGGTCCCTCCAAGAACTCTGGTGACTCCGTAATGTCCCACTTTTCTGGCATTAAAGCAGTCCTTCACTCTGAATAAGAGTCTATCTTATATGTTTCCTGTACATACAGATTGCTCACAATAAAAATCATCCTACCTGCATCTACTGCATGTTATGAGTCTTTAAACATCCAAGATGGCGGCTCATGGAACATCAGGCATCCTGCAAACAGGAAGTGCCTTCTGACTGTGCTGCTCTGCATACTGGGATTGCTGACCTTTTCCTGACCCCAGCTCTGCTCTGTCTGAGCATGGCTATCAAAGCATGGCTATAACCCGCCCCCTGTACTTTATCCCACTCCCCTCTCCTCAGTAAGTGTGATGCTTCTGAGTCAAGATGGCGGCGCCCGTATCCTAAAGTCCTGAACAGAGTTGCAGCCCAGTGGGGGAAAGAATAATAAGTAAGTGACTAAAAACTTAAAATATATTATTTTTAGATGCTGGGTAATTGTTTTATAAGGGTTTGGGATTTTCAATAAATCATGGTGAAGGTCCGGTTTAAGGGGAAGACTGTCCCACCAAATGCAGAATGTTTGGTCGGTTTACAACTGATCTGACTTTTTAGCTGAATGGTGGTAGCGGAATGCATGTATTGGCTGAGCTTTGGCTCGATAACCATTTACCACCAGGGGCTGGGCTACCCATATTTATACACTTACAGTAAGTAGTATAGAACACTGTGGATATTTGTTCCTAAAAAGCCCATAGATAAGCTACACTCCAAACCACACCCCATTACCTACAAAATTGTTTTAGCTGTCCTATTTTGAGGCTTTAAAAATGGTCAGTTTAGAGCTCCTTCTCCTCCATATTCATGATCCTTTACTCCTTTAGAGTGGTTATAAGCCTGCAAGAGGTTAGAGGCAGGGCTGTATTTTCCATTAGGTAAACCCAAGCCTGTGCCACCTACAGGGAGCTGTTTTGGAGTGTTACTGCTACAGTTATAAAAAAAAAAAGAAAAAGTTGCAATGGTGGCTAATAAACCTTCACAAGCCCCCAACATCTTGCCACAGAAAGAACAGACCGTGTGGGTGAAGAGGAAGCAGAGGAAGCAGGGCCTGATTTCCCTTCCTCCACTACTGTGGTCATGTGACCTCTGTCCGAAGCTAGAAAATGGGGGGGGGGGGGATCTGTGCAGACTAAGGGGGCTGGTTGCATGTATGTGTATGGTAACAACTTAAAGTGGACCAAAACCCAGGATTTTAACTAACCTTTCCCCCAGTCACCCCGATCGGGGTCTCCCCTCTGTGTGAACCCCCTATTTCTTCCCGCATGCGCGGCCTCTTGATGCCACTGACATCACGTCGTCTAAGCCTTCGTCTAAGGCCAGCGGCTCCGATCGTGCTAACAGCCACATCCCTCGCTTTCCTCCAACAGGGAGCGTGCCCACGTCGGCCATCCACAAATGCCTAGTGCGCATGCATTCTGCTAGTGGGGATGCAGCCACGGCTCCCGCATTCGCCTTTGGACCGGGAATCAAGGTAAGTGTATGGGGCGACCTGGGACGTTTCACACAACACCATAAATGTCGGTCCAGGAGTCCAAAGAATTCCAGGCCCAGTTGTTTTAGTCCCCCTGAGTCATCCCGATTTGTGACCAGCAGAAAGGTAAGGATTTTGTGGGTGATCTTGGGGCCTCCCTTAGTGATCTATTCTGAATTGGGATGCCCCAGAGGCACCTAATCGGCCAGCCCTAAAGGGCATCCAAGGATGCCCTCTAGTGATTGATCCACTTTAAGCAAGGATCATTGTACTGTTGTTATTGTATAACAATATCGTATTGTAAACATTTTTTTCAATGAACTAAAAAAAAAAAAAAGGTTACTTACCACGGCCAGTCCAGTGCTCAGGAAAGTCCTGCAGCAGAAGCACCTGCAAGAATTGCTTCTTAATACCCAGTATTGCTCATTGTTTGGACTGTTTTATTATTCAGGTATATATTTTTTTACAGTGTGGTAGACCTTTTAGTTCGCAAACTCTCAAAATTCTGCCTTTTTATAACTGAATAACTCATCTTGATAGCCCTCCATGTTATTTTTCACCTAACGTGAACTTTTCACAAATGGTGCTGATTTGACCCTAGTGTGTGTTTCTTGCCTCCGAGTACCAGCCATTCTGGAAAAAGCCTTTGTCTTGAAAAGTGCGCATACAAGGGTGGAAATTGTTACAGTGTGTGCATGCTCTATAAAAAAAGCAGAAACTATTGTGTAATGGTCTACAGCTATGGAGTCCTGGATAATTTGCAGTCCTAAGATACAATGTTCTGAATAGCAAAACCAGCCATGGTCACAAAATTTCACCTCGGCTTCCCTGTGGCTTAGATGTTAACTCTACATGGCATCATCATCGCAAGTGATGCTCAAATCTGTCTCATTTCCTGCTATTATTGGACTCTCTGTGGTCACCATCATTTTGAACAGTGAGTGCTCTATTTACCAGATACTTAATGTGTTTTCCGCAATTTTCTTATGAGGACCTGCTCAAAAGGATGTCCCATGATTAACCACGTTCTGTTTCTCAAGTTAATTAATGGCAAATTACACACCATTGACAAAGAGCTCTTCTCGTTCTTCATCTCCACCATTATCCTGGTTGTGCAATCTTCTTTGCAGGCAGTGTTGGGGAGTCTCCCTTCTGATCTATTTGAAAACGAGCCTTTGACCCTGTACAATTCCACCTGCAGAATCCTCTTTCCTTGTGACATGGTATAATTATTTCTAATTCAAAGGGACCTAACCCTACACCAATCCCTTCAGCTTTATCAACTGAAAAAAAATACATTTTCTCCCTCTTTCTTTGTATTGTTGTTATGTACAAAAGAAACACATCTTTAGTTTGTTCGTCAATTTCTGGATTAATTTACCAAAAATAAAAATACAAATATAAAATATTAAAAGTAGCTTAAAATTCCTTAAAAATTGCATTTTCATGAAAAAGTAAAAAACTGAACTCACCTCTTTCCTCACCGTCTGATTGGCCTCCAGAATCTCCTTGCAGGACGGAGGGCACAGACCCTCCAACCTGTACTGGGCTCCTGCCACCTTGCTCCCACCCCAGGAAGGGGCTTTTTATAGGGTGAGGAGTAAGCAGGCGGGAAAGCCCTTCACGCCTCCTGTCACTCACACTGACATCCCTAACATCATTGTGAGTGACGGGCATGAAGGCCTTTCCTGCCAGCTCCCTCCTTGTCCTATAAAAAGCCCCCCCCCCCCCTTGCATCAGGAGCCCAGTGCAGGGCTAAGAGTCTGTGCCCTCCATCCTGCAAGAAGATGCCATAGGATAGTGGTGAACAGCGTGGGAGATGGTGTGAGAAAGCACCCGAACATTTTATAGGGTGAAAAGGGAGCTGGCGGAGAAAGCCTTTATGCTCATTGGTGGGTGCCAGCCAACCACCAATAAGTTACTTGGCTGGACTATATTTTATAGGAAAGAAATACTGTATCTGGGGCCTCCACCAGATTGTTTGCCCAGGGGCCTCCACCACACAATCCGACCCCTATTACAGTGACATCACAAGTGACATCATGGGGGGCATGAAGGCCTCCTCCAGAGGCTCACTCCTTGGGGTATCAAGTACCCCTCCTTGAGGTGGGGAACACTACTGGGAAATCAGGAAAGTCTGTGTCCTCTGCCCTGCAGCAGAGCGAGGAGGGACATGGGACACACACACTGGAGGATATGGAGAGGGGTAAATTTGTTGTGTGTTTTTTTACTATTTCAGGGAAGATTTGGTTGTCATGAGTCCCAGAAATCTTTAGTGAAAAGTAACCTTAGTGCTTTATTTACATTTAGTTTTAGTATAGCGTGGGGAAAGATAAGAGTCACTTTATTGTTTTTCACTTGTTGCTGTATGTTACTTTGAACTGGAAATTTAATTAGAGATGTCAATTTAAAAGAAACCAAGATGGGCTTTGATATACATTTTTTGTTCTAATTCATTGTAATAAATGGCCTACTTTTATTCCTTTTTCAAAATTTTTCACTTTACCTTAAAGTCTTCTCCCCAATTATGCTGCATGCTGAACCCTTGGGCACTTGCCACATGGGCTCTAGTAAAGTGGTAGTAAAGCCTAGGCCAAATAGGGGTAAATGGTATCCTACTCCAACTCTGTTTCCTTTTGTCATCCTCGACGTCATCTGTTCCAGGTCCCCTCTTGTTTTCTAACTAAACTTATGGTAACATATAACCTCACTAGACTTCCAATATCACTTGCATGCTGACCATTGATTCCTCCCTCCTATCTCACTTCTCCAACTATCTCACAGCTACCTCTCCCTTTATCTCATCCTGTTCCTTCAAACTGAATATGTCATTTTCCCACCATCCAATCCCCTCCTGCTTAAGCAAGACAATGGGATTGATTCAGAGCCAGGTGAGAATTCTTTTTAGGAGAAAAAACTGCCATTGATTTTCATTGTCTACCTTGTCTACATTGTCTACCTTGGGGCTGATTCAGAGCCAGGTGAAAATTTACACCCGGTAGACAATGAAAGTTAATGGCAGTTTTCTCTCCTAAAAAAGAACTGAGTTTTCTCTAATGTCTGTTACCAATTTTATAATATCTGAAACTCCCCAAACCTGATGCATAGTAGTCTTTCTAAACTCTGCCCTTTGATTTAAACCTCACATTCACTCCATTGTTACTTCCTGTCATCTCCAAACATCTCCTGCATCTATTCCTTTCTCACACCACTAAAATGTTAGTACATACCCCGATCATATCCTGATCATACTCCGATCATACCCCGATCATACCCCAATCATACCCCAACAAGACTACTGCAACATTCTCCTGTTACCAACAATTTATTATGAACTCTTCTACTCACCTCACATTTCCAGCTCTACTCCTCTTAGTCAGTTGCTCCATTGGCCGCCAGTTTCACAGAGAATCCTGTCTAAAATTCAAACAGTGCTCTACAGTGCTCTCTTTAGCCAGGCTCCTCCATACATTTCATCTCTAACCTGCTATATCAACCAATCTCTACTCTGACCTTCTCCTGGCTCCTGCTTTGGTCACTTCCTCTTATCCCTGCGACTTTTCACATGCCTTTCTACCTTTCTGGAACTCCCTGTCCCACCTAATTTATCACATCCAACCATTTAAGCTTTCAAAAGTGTCCTCAAAATCCACTCATTCACATTAGTGTATAACAGAGTATAACATTAAACCAAATCAACAGCCTTGCAAGTTGAAAAAAAAATATTGCTCCAAAACTCACTTGCCACATCTGCATGCATGATACTGAATCATTGTCAGCACTTGCTCCTGCATCCGCTTAAAACTGAAACACTGGCTTACTGATTTTTTTCTGGTCAATCTTGGAGGCTTTTCGCTTTGGCCATGGAGGTGGGGAATCAAAAACCAGGAATTATAAAAATGTTATATAAATTTTATGTGCAGCAAGCCCTGGGGTATGCATATGAGCACTGTTTCTTGTAAGGAAGATTGGCAGAGGATCTGTGCCACTATGTGGGACACTAAAGACTTAAAGGAGCCGCAGCACTCAACCCTGTTAGCTTGCAGACCAACCTATAATCTGTCTCTAAATCTGGTAAAAACAGAGGCTCGGTCACACACTTCTGCAGAAGTATGCTAAGCTGCACCACCAAGCGCCAAGGTGCCTCTATGGGTGCAGTCCTAACTCTAATCTATGAGAGCCCCATTTGGGATATACAATGCAAGAGATAAAATGGGAGCAGCTTACCTGAGGTTGCCCTAAACCTCATGTGCAAGCCATGGGGTGGAAGGGTCAAAGACCTTACAATACAGCACACCCCATGTGCTTGCACAAATTCAAAGTGGACAAAAGGGGAGTGGCAGCTGCTCAGACCATTTTATAACTAACCTGGGAGGTGCAAGTCAGCAGGGCAATTGATGTGGACACCCGTGCCGGAGGATATGGAGGGGGGGGGTCAATTTATTGTTGTCGTGTTTTTTTTTTCAGGGAAAATTTGATCGTCACAAATCCCAGAAATTGTGGCTTTGTGCCAAATTGATTTTTTACTGGAATTCAGAGTAAATTCCAATTCGTCCAAGGTAACTCATCTCTAGTGAATAGTATAATTAGTGCTCTAATTACATTTAGTTTGTATAGAGTGGGGAAAGATAAGAGTCACTTTATTGTTTTTCACTTGTTGCTGTTTGTGACTTTGAACTGGATATTTAATAAGATATGTCAATTTAAAAGAGCGCTATTGTGACGATAATTAAAAAAAAAAAACTTTTTTCAATCAGTCCAAAGCCAAGATGGGCTTTGATATACATTTTTGTTCTAATTCATTGCAATAAACAGCCTACTTTTTATGCCTTTTACATTTTATTTACTTTAGCACTTTTACAATGCAAAATGTCAGGAAACAAAGCTGCACTTCCTGTTTGCAGGCCACTGGTACATCCATAGGACGCCATGGGGGTGGGTGGGGAATCAACAACCAGGAATTATAAAAATGTTATATAAATTTTATGTGCAGCAAGCCCTGGGGTGTGCATATGAGCACTGTTTCTTGTAAGGGTGGTGGTCCAGGTTAAGTAATTCTCTATGGGGGCAATATTTCCTGACCACCTAACCCCCCTCCTACCTTTAATATCATCCTGACAATTTATGAAAAAAAATAAGCTGAATAAGATAAAGCTGAACCAGACTTGTCCCAGTTTCTGGATAACTGGATGTTCTGTATATCATTATCAGTTGTGTGATGGACTTATTTCCTGAAGTTGCTCTTTAGCATCATACAGTTATTAAATAATACATTGCTATTTGCTATCCATCCCGAGTCCATCTATTTGTCAGCTATAAACCACAGAAAACCTACTGCTGCAAATGTTAGAAGGCTGTTACAAGCAATGACCTACATATTAAGACAACATCTACACTAAAAGCCTGTATCTGATCCTCTAGAGCTTTCCAACACAACAAGGCCTGTCAGCCTTCCGCGCGGCTTTAATGCCAGGTATTACTGGCAGAGAACTTCTGAGCCGCACTTATAAATTCTCATTACAATTAGTAGCCTCTGAGCTTCTGCTCATTTCCTGTCCCCGGGTTCAAAGCATCTTCCATGTAACAAGTCCATCATTGTGATATCACTCTATGAGGCTACCCTACGTGGCTAGATTCTCAAGGCTCGGCAAGTAACAGGACACCCCATGTTAAAAATCATTTCCGTGGAGCAATTGTTTTATCTCCGAAATAAGCCCGAGTCTGGGCCCTGATCCATGAAACATTTGATAATGACATTTTACCCTTCTCCACCTGTTTAATGTTTCTCCTCCTTCCTCCTCCCCTCCGTCTACCTTTTCCACACAACAAGACAATCCCAAGTGTGTGCTATTGAGGTGACACCAAGTCTGTAAAAGAGCACTGCCAATTAACATAAAACAAATCAACAGAGTCTCTGTGGAGTCGTATTTCCCTCTCGCACAGAGAGCCGGGCCCTGTAGAATAGGTCGCTTTAGAATGAGCATTTGAATGAGGACACTTTGTCTGTGAATGAAAACCGAACATTCTTTGTTATTTTAACAAGCTGTGTCTGTTCTCCTTGATAGAAATTGTATGGGGAGGGGGGTGGAAGATTGAATTAAGTCGTTTTTCCTATTTCAAAGCGCTTGTGCAGTTTTCCAAAGATCGGTTTACTTAGTCATGTAAAAAACTCTTGTCTTACTATAATACTGCTGTCTACTGTATCAGAGGCTTCAGGAGAAGGGTAAAGTAATATTTTGAAATCATGAGCTAATGTCTAAACTTGTAGGAAGGGATTGATGATGGTCATGGTGGTGGTCGGCAACTTGTAGCTTTAAGGACAGGTGAAGGAGACTCTCAGCTTTTTGTTTTGTTTTTCTTTTTATTGATGAAATGAGCTTCATTCTAAGCTTTATTTTCTTTTTTCTTATATGCCACGCTTTGCGGAATAAATTGCAGCTTTTTTAGTTTGATTGACAAAAATACACTAGAATCAAGCAACAGTGAACAGAAACTAGTATTACCCAACTGCTCAGTCTTGGATGTATACACGTTTTACTGTGTTTTTTTGTTTTATCATTTTTCTTCATTACATATTGGGAAAGGTGCCCTGAGGGCCACTTCAGTTTGTTTTGGGTGATGGGTGTGGCAGGAGTGTGGTTTAGGGCACCATTGCTCAACCCAGGGGGGCACATATGCTACATAGAGCCACCTGATAGGCCCCTGTGGGGAAAGTAGGAGGGGTAAATAGAATTGGCGTGTAAAGGTAAATAGAGGCTGGGTAAGGATGAGAGGTTGCATTGAGAGTGATATAGGAGGGGCACTGCCAAATAGAGGTTGCAGCAATTGCTTGAAGGAACGTAGTGACATTGATAATGCAACACCACCCCTGACGATGTCTCTAGCACCATAAAAAGAAAATCGTTTTTTTTTATATTTAGTTGTATGTTTAGCATTGGTAGACATTTAGGTTGGTTGAGTATGGGGAATACAGTTACGATTTGGGATTGATGGGGGTTGGGCTATAAATATGGGACCTATACATTTGGATATAAATGTGGTAATGTGGTAAGGACTTACGAGTTAAAAAGACTATGGAGTTTGTGGAGACAGTTGGAATCCTGATCCGGAAATCTTTCTTATGCTAAAATGAAAACTTGAAATTCTAAACCTATTAGAAATACAGCAAAATGACACATGCTGTCATGAGAGAGCCTAAATGCGCAATGGAATCAGGAGGGGACGTGTACAGGAGCCAATCAATAGGTATGCAACACCACTTCCTCCTGCATAATGTGCATTTCCTGGTACTGCCCCCTCCCACAGCAGACATAGAGATTTTTCTGGGGCTTCCTAGTCACTGTCACAGGGAGCAAGAGGGAAGGCCCCCCACATAACCATCCGACCATGGGCCTTGATGCAACCACAACCCATGCGACCACGGTTGTCACGCCCCTGCACATATAATCAAAAATCCCATCTTCATTTAAAGGCTGAACTGAGGCCAGAATTACAAGACAAACTCATTTTTGGTCAAAAAAGCAAAGGTATTTCTAATTTGGAGATTTTTAAATACTTACAAATAAAAATTAGATTCTCTAATCGGGGTGAAAGTGCCATATAGAATAAGATATAGTAATATGATCAGGAGGTGCAGGGTGGTTTCAATGGGTTATAACTTTATGTAAACCTATTTTTTTTATCATGAGCCACTTGATCTCAAAATTGTTCCTACATATTAGACTTTTACTTCAATGTACTTTGAATATTATTGTTATATTTGTAACACACTAACAAAATGTTTTGTAATGCTCTTATACTGATATTTCTCTATTGTGGAAAATTCCACAATAAAAATATTGTGACCTAAAGTTATCGTCCAGGCAAAGAAAACGGCTCTGATGTATTAAAACTTGCCGATACCAGAGAATTAGCTCCTTCCGTTCACTCGGTCTCTTTCTCCACCAAGACAGTATTCCACCCCCTGGGCTCCCCCACTATATTCAAGGCAATGTGGAAAGCGTGCGAAGGGGGTAGGATTTAATCTTGGAGGAGGTGGAAACTGAAGACCAGCTTAGGATGACGGGGTGCTCGGTCTCTGGTAGCAGTATATTTTTAAACAACTGAACTGGATGGAGGAGCTGCAGTGGACAAAAGATGAATATAGTTTTACTGTATGGACACGCTTCCTGTTAAAGGGTAGTAGGGGATGTGGTCGCCAGCACGCTAGGATCCGCTAGCATTAGGAGACCTCCTGGGCGAAGGGGCTTGAGCAGATTCGAGCACACTGATTGGATGAGAGGGCTGCACATGTGCCATAGGACCGGGGAAGGGCAAGTGACATTGGGCGATCTGGGGGGGGGGGGGTCTCACACAACGGAGCACCCCCAGGGGCAAGGACCAAAAACCAGTATAGTCAAAATCCTGGTTTTTGGTCCACTTTTAACTCTACTTTACAAGAATGTAAATAGAACGACAGCTGTACAATGTCGTAATAATAATTATTGTAACACAATTTTCTTCAATGTACAGCATGCTCCCACTTTAGGCTTTTGTAAAGAGGACAATATTGATGTCTACGTTAAATGATAGCTCGCTGTAGTATTTATAGCAGCGTACTAACCCTAAACATATATTTTATGCTGCAATTAATACACAGAACTCATCTTCCAAGAAAATGAAGTTGCGGGTAAACCTTTGTAATCTCTTCGGCAGTGATGTTTTGTAATATTTTCCGTGCACACCTACTATTATAGGAATACAGAGGTGGTATATTTAAGTTGTCAGAGTAGGGAAAATGGCCAGTAGCTGTCAGTACGTTGGAGGGGCTGAAAAGCAGGTGTCATATTGTCTTTGATGGGAACAGCAGAGAATTGCCTTCATTGTCTGTTTTGTTGGAGACAAAGAGGCCATCTTTGAAAAAAAGACAGGGATGATTATAGTGTCATGCCATAAATGTAGAGTACATTTTCCTTAATATTGTTCAAGAACAAAATAGATGAAAATAATAAGACAGGTTTGTAAGATACCAACAAAACATATATATATATATATATATATATATATATATATATATATATATATATATACTGTTTATTGTGCTTCTTAGATATTTTCATAAAAGTGAAACAAATTAAAAAGAAAAAAAAATAAACAAAGCGGTTTCCTAATGTCAGCAAGTGCTCCACCTAGTGTCAATAAAATTAGGCCACAGCTTATGGATCTGCTACAGAGTGGTCAAGAATAGTTCAGGAACTATGACCTCAGACAACACATATACTGTGTGGTCCGGAGGGGGCATAGACATTTCTGAACCAGCCCAGACATTGTAGACACTGTACAGAGACCTGTAAGATGCGGCATGAGAAAAAAAATAAACAGAGCCAAGGAGGCCAGCACAGAATAGAACGTTTGACTGGGACTTTTTAAGCAATAACAATTTTAAAGAAACAGTCCAGACAATGGCAATGATAAGGATTGGTGGGCAGGCTGATTCATTACTAGCGCTAGGTAGTAGATGAGTGTCTGTACAGAGGCGCTTAGAGCGACCGCTAATAGACCGCTAATAGACCGCTAATAGACGCTGTGATCGGCTATTGGGCGCTGAAATAGCCTGGCCAGCATTGATGAATGAGATGTATGTTGGGCGTTCTAACACCAGTACAGCGTTGCAGGGAGCAAACGGCAGCAACTGCTCAGTGCAACCGACTATCAGCGACTCACACCATATTCATCAAAAATCCACACTCACAGAACACCAGCGCTCAAAATTGGGTTGCTGTAGCCCATAGTGCCAGAAGCTGTGTGATTAAAGTCTGTTTTATAACTTATATCCACTAGTAACCAAGCGAAAAAAACACATGGAATGACATTGTTATAACATTGTGACAATAACACTTTAGTGCCAGACCTGTAATGACAATTCTGCATAAAAATATAAAAAATCAAAAAAGTTTTCAAAAATGACATTTAATTGTCCAGGAGAGGTCACACAATTATTTAAGGATAAACAAACAACAAAATTGTCAGCTCATCAACCATCCAAATCGGCACGGACCAAGGAGATCCCAGGCAATACTCCTAGTAGCAATGAGAGAATTCCAGTGTGTTGTCCAGCCAATCGTGAGATAAAAAATAGCTTTTAATAATCTTGCTTAAAAATCATTATCAGCCCATATGGAATGAGTACATAGCAATCCACAGCCACTAGCTCAAGCGATGCAGATAAGGAACCATGTGACATGTTTCGAGCCACAAAGGGGCTCTTAATCATAAAAAACGGGCACTAACCTTCATTATTAGTCCGGGACTTATTACTTCCCGGACTAATAATGAAGGTTAGTGCCCGTTTTTTATTGGTTATTGCTGCTAGTTCATACCCTTATAATGGCGCCTATGGTGAGTCTTATCTTTGTATGATTAAGAGCCCCATTGTGGCTCGAAACGCGTCACATGGTTCCTTATCTTCATCGCTTGAGCTAGTGGCTGTGGATTGCTATGTACTCATTCCATATGGGCTGATAATGATTTTTAAGCAAAATTATTAAAAGCTATTTTTTATCTCACGATTGGCTGGACAACACACTGGAATTCACACAATTATTTGAGAGAAAAAAAAATTAAAAGAAAACCCTGTTTAAAGAGAAGAGAAGTAATGTCCATTGAAATGTATGGGAGAGCGACAGGTCATACCTGGTGCTCTGGAAGCCAGAGCGCCGGTGGTATACGCTGAGCTGCTTGTAATGATGAATCGGATGCTGTTAGAGTCGCTCACCAAATTCGCCTTCATAAATGTGGTATTGCGTACAGCGCCCAGCATTCACCATTCGCTACCTGCTGCTACGAGGCACTACCTGGCGCTATCCCTTGATAAATAAACCCCTAGGTATAAAAATTGTTGTTTCTTAGCTCTAAAAGCCCAGTTCAAACGTTCAATTCTTTACTAGTAAAAAAGCCAGGTCCCATGTGTCCTCTCCAAAGTTTGCCCCTAGTTTGCTTTCTATTTCTCTGCGACCACACACAAAGATGATCACAGTCCGTCAAGTCACAGTGGCTGCTCTTGTTTGATTTGCTCCTGCAAAGAACTTTTAGGGGCAGGTGTGACTGTGCGGCCACATTTGAAGCGTGGTCATAGGCAAATGGAAAGTAAAGAAATGGAAAAGCATTGGAGCCTGCTACAACATTTGCAGCACATTGCAGTTAATGAAGGAGAGGAACATGGGACAGGCTTCAGATGAGCTTCTTGCTGTCTATTTAGTGCCATTGCCTGTACTGTCCCCTTAAACCGGAACAACAACCATTTTTCACACTCCCGATTGTGGATGCCCCTCTGAGCATTACCTTTCTCCTTGGACTCCTGGAGAAATGCAGTGCTGCGATTGACTAGCCATGGTCACGTGGGTTGCCGACACTCGCAGCCATCAGAGGAATGATCAGACTGCGACAGAAGGAGGTAAGCAGGAAAAAAGGGTGTATTTTTTTATATTTAACCCGTTGAGAACTGGTATGGGGCCCTTGAGACCCCTTTACCAAGGGGGTGACTTGCTATAACCCACCAGCCCCATTAACCTGCATCCCCAAAGCCCAGGGGGGTGCAGAAGAGCCTACGGCTCATGTGGGCTGGTAGCCTTCAGGGCTGGGGACCTGCCGCTGGGCCTCTGTACCCTGGTACACTAGCCCCCATAGCTGGTGCTGGGGCTGCTTTTACTGGCTGGGGCAGGCCATTTAAAAAAAAATATAACCCGTAAAATCTGTAAAAATATTAAAAATCATGGATTCCCCCCACAGAGATGGGGACCCCACACCATTTTTTAACAAGATTTTTAAGGTTTAGCCATTGATAGTCAGCTGCAAGGTACGGTTAATTGTATTTTATTTGAAAATCTTATAAAGCATTTTGTTCAGTTTGGGGGATCTCCTAGGCAGGAACGGGCGTCTACTGATACATATGTGGTACCATTGTAATCGGAAGGAAATTTTTTTAACATGCTTTTACAAGCAATATGATTTTCTTGAAAAACTCATTTTTTTATTTTAAAAATGCTACAATTTTTTTTTCCTTCACATACTTCACCGAAAAATTTTGAGAAAGCACTGCAACGAAAAATTTACAAACAAGATATTTCATGTTAAATCCCAAGCTGAAAAAAAACAATATATAATTTTCCTGGAAATGTCTGCAAAAATCGTTTGCCTGAATGCTGTGTGAAACCCCCCAGAAAGCCCCAAAAACTCACCTGTCCCCGCTCTCACGTGACCGCTGCAGCCAATCCCCGCCGACGGACAAGCGAGGTCCGTCGACGGACAAGTGAGCGCGCCCGCCGCCGCCTCCCGCGCGTCACTGTACAAGGGAGCACGCCCGCGCCGGCCATTCACAAACGACCGGCGCGGGTGCGCGCCCTGCTAGAGGGATGTGTGAGCGGTGGCTCGCGCATGCGCCGCTGGTTCGAGGAATAGGTAGGGATTTCAGGGCTTTCTGGGGGGTTTCACACAGCAGGGCACCCCCGATTGGGGTGCCCCACAGGCCCGATGCTGATCGGCCCGGGAATCTTATAGATTCCCGGGCCGATCAGCATTGGGTGTTGGTCCACTTTAAAGGCAACCATAATACTGATGTGGTCCTCAGTGAAAATTAGTTTGATGCCCCTGGTCCAGTACAAACAAGAAACTACAAAGTGAATGCTAGGAAAATGTGATACAACAGGACTTACAGTCTAAAGAATAAGAGGTAGAGAAAAACGGGGAAGCATTGCAAGTAGTCGGTATTGAGTTTGGCGTGTTGAATTGAGCAAAGAAGGGCATTCCAGAGAAGTTGAGAGTCAGTTGAGAAGTGCTATAGGAGGGGACCAGGGTGGAGGACAGGAGAAGGTTGAAGCGGATCAAACTCGTAATCTTTTCCACCCTGTGCTCCACTGTTGCCCTCAGGCTGTGGCCCTGTCTCATCGCTAAGAATAATGGGTCTAGCCCAGGGGTTCCCAGCCAAAAGTACACTGGTAATATTCGAGATCTTATCAGGTGGTTTTCAGCCAGCCTGATCTCCTGCCATCTAAGCTCTACCCAATCTCGATTCACTCCATAACTACAAAACTGCTCCAAAAGTTGATGACACCTGCTACTTATTTGCATCTTGTGGACAATACGTATCACATAGCTGGTACTTGAAATATTTAGAAAAAGGAATGTGAAAAATTTGGGAACTATTGTTCTATACTAAACAATGTTGGACCAGGGCCAGAAGAATAGATGAAGAGCACAACCACCCTTCAGGCCATCCAGATCCTCAACAACAGCAACACAAAGAATCACCCAGAACTCTCTATGGCCAAATAGTATCAAATAGTACTAAATAAACTTTCCTTTCTAACAACTACAAATAGTATATCAATGGTTAGTACATTAGTCGATCTGTGGTTATCTGCTCTATTGTAAAAATAGCTGTAAATTATGTAAATCTGGTGTATTTATTTCATAAATCAGAGTTGCATTAATCATTTTATCATATGACATATCACAGTATGATTGTATTTGGCAAATAAAGTTTGATTTGATTTGGACTTATTGCTAGTACTGCACAGGTTCGGCATTGAATTAGCCTGTTAGGTAGATTAAAGCTGATTCTACGTCTATGATACTAAAGCCTTTGTTGACCCTACTATCTATTAGAATACTAAAGGGAAGAGCATCTTTGTCTCTCTAATATAATCCATGTATATTCTAGTGATCATATACCTCCACCTGCTCTTTGAAATCTCAAGAAGATTTAATTAGCAAAGTAACACTATTCTTGCCGGAGATGAATACAGGTCACCAGTAGAGCACTAGGTTGAGCATCTCTAATGAAGGTCTGGCCCTGGCTATTGTTAATGGAGATTACAGTGGAGTCTGGCTTGGAACCATCATTGCTGAAGAGGACATTGACTAGAAATGCTGACCAAGCATATTAGGGGCATGACATTGTCAAAGAGTTCAAGAGCGTAATGATGGTGCTCAAGACTTATCAGATGAAAGGGAAAGGAGCCCCATGGGGTCAAAATAAGTCTATGCATTTTTAACCCAGTGACTGACAACCAAAATGTAGTACCCAGATGTTACAGGAGATAATCAGAAAAATGGTAAAAAAAAGTTGGGACCTTCTCTCTGCAGATGAAACATATATATGTCTCTGCCATCAAGTTCAGCCTTGGGTCTGTGTGGATAGGTCTCTATTATCTTTGCATGTCCAGATAGTTAGTAAGTAATTAGTAATTAGTAAATAACACCTCCAGCTTTGATGCTTGAAGACAGTCCGGACATTAGATTCCTAGAAGGCATCTGGATTTGAGGTCCCCCACAGCAGTGAACCGGCTACCTGAAGATGAAACAAAGGATTGCTAAAGAGAGTAAAACTAACTCCAAAATGTTCTACAGCTATGTAAACAGTAAAAGATACAAACCTGGAAGTGTGGCTCCCCTGAAAGGCAAGGAGGGGGCAACTATAGAGGGGAATGTAGAAAAAGCCAATGTACTAAACCTCTTCTTTGCTTCCATATTCACAGGGGAACATGATGTGCCATGTTAAATGCGGAGCAATAACCCAAACTCCCCATTAAATGTCATTTGTTTGACCGAGGAGTGTAGCACCACCCTAAACTGATTAAAATAGACAAATCCCCTGGACCAAATGGCATTCATCCCATTGCGTAAAGGGAATTATGTACAATAATAGACAAGCCACTATTTTTAATATTTCAAGATTCCATAATGTTGGGGACTGTTCCACAGGATTGGCGCTTAGCAAATGCGGTGCCAATATTCAAAAAGGGGTCTAAAGGGAGCCTGGGAACTACAGACTGGTAAGGTTTTTTTTTGAAGGTTTTCTAGGAGATGCCATGGTGAAGTATCTTTGTGAAGGTGAGCTTATTACTCCTAATCCGCATGGATTTATGAGAAATTGTTCCTGCCAGACAAACCTCATCAGCTTTTATGAGGAAGTAAATTCAAGACTGGATCAGGATGAGACATTGGATGTCATATATCTTGATTTTTCTAAAGCATTTGATACTGTGCCACATAAAAGACTGTTACAAAAGATAAGAATTCTTGGACTGGGGGAAATGTGTACAGGGGTGAGTATTTGGCTTAAGGAAACAAAGGGTGGGTATACATGGTACATACTTAGATTGGGACTAGTGGAGTACCACAGGGGTCAGTGCTAGGCACAATTCTATTTAATATATATATTAATGATATAGGTAATGGGTTAAACAGTGAAATCTCAATAGTTGTGGATGACTATAATCTGTGTAAAGTAATTAACGAAAGAGGATAACATGCAGATACAAACTGAATTAGATAAATTGGAGGTTTGGGCAGAAAAATGGCAAATTAAGTTTAATACAGATAAATGTAAGGTAATGCATATGAGCAGGAGAAATTGGTGCCATAGTTACATACAAAATAGGGAAACGCTGAGTAAAACAACAACCAGAGCATCATTTTGCCCCTGTATAAGTCACTGGTCAGACCCCATATGAAATATTGTGTACAGTTCCTGGGCACCAGTGCATAAGAAAGACATATCAGCCATCAACCATTGGCGATCCAATAAATTAATAAATGGAATGAGGGAACTAGAGTATCCTGAAAGACTGTTATAGTTATATTTATTTAGTTTGGAAAAGAGACGCCTGAGGTGTGACCTAATAACTATGTATAAATATATTCAGGGTTAATACCAAGATCTGTCCCACAATCTATTTAAAAGCCAGGACCATAAGTAAAACTCAGGGGCATCCACTAAGGTTAGAGGAAAGACAATTCTTGCACTGGCATAGGAGAGGATTCTTTACTGTAAGAGCAGTGAGACTATGGTCTGAATGCCTTCCTTGCATGTACTAACATTACCAGCTATGGCTACTAGACCACTAATAAACAGGCTGAACTGGATGGACTAAAGTATTTTTTTCAGTCTTACATTCTATATTACTATGTTATCTGAGCAGCATACTTACCAGGTTGGGATGCCCCAGGGAAGCAGGCTGAAACCCAGGAAGGTAAACAAACCCGGGTTTTGTTCCAGAAATCAGTATCCCTAAATCCTTCTCTTCTGAAGTCTTGGCTAACACAATACTGCCCATAGGATATTCAGATAGGGGATTCCTTCTACCCAAGGACATGACTTCACATTTTGGAACATTGTACCAAAGTCTCCACCGTTTTGACAATTTATCCTTTGAATCATTGGCAAACTGTAACTACCAGCCTTCTTCTATGTTACTTATTAACATTTTAAAACAATGGGGCCCAGGAGTCCTGTGGTACCCCACTGGTGTGTCCATGCACTGTCAAAGGATGCCAGTGATGCCGCCGCCCACTGTGCATGCTCCGTGTGCTTGAGCAAAGGTAAAAAACTACTTTAAAATCTTGTTTTTTCTTTTTTACTCAAGACCAAAAAAATATTGTATTTATACGTGTGTAGGATCAAAATTGGGAGGGGTGGGGGCAGGATTTGTGGCTGTATAGGGCCCTTAAATTCCTAGTGGTGGCCCTGATTTGAGTCATTGGCATAGATACAAGAGAGGCAGGGGACCCAGCACCTGCGGCAATAGCTCTGGGGACACAGCAGTATGCAGTATTGGCACATTGTATACATGGAGCACCGCAGGTTCTGCAGGGTGGAACTGAGATGCCAGCACATGGTTTCCCATCACTCTTTGTATAGTAAACAGTAATTCCAAGAAGAATCAGACTTCTTTGGGGCCCACCAGCAGTGGCGGACTGGGGCCAAAAATCAGCCCTGGATTTTACCAGCCCCTGGCCGACCCAAGACATCCATGCTGAGGCCCCCAACCATGATGCAGGGGCTACAGCATAAGGGGCTGGGGTTCCCTGGCTTGTGGGTACAGTGGGGCTGGGTACAGGGGGCGAAGAAGGAAACTAAGGGGACAGGGTTTGGGTTTGAATGTGGGTGTTAAAAGCAGCAGTCCAACTGACCCCCAAAAAGTGCCGCCCACCAGACATTGTCCCGGGTTTCCCTATGGCCAGTCCATCCCTGCCCACCAGCCTAGGACCATAGTCTAGGACTGGGGTGTCTTGGACCCACCTGGAGAACAGACTCTGGGGGCTCACCTTACAGTTACATGCAAATATTATTAGCTTATTTTTAGGGCTCATGCACACATACATTAAACCTGACTGTATTGTGCATGAGGGGATAACCTGTGCTCTCCTGCCATAGAACAGTGACATCCAGCATTACCTACAGCTTCTTTCATAGGAAAATAGACAGCACAGTATTTGCTATAACATAGTGCACCATCTCTTATGGCCATGCGGGCTCCTCAGGGGCACACTGGAGGATTCCTCGATAGCCTGGTCTCTTGAATTGCCCTTGACCTGGGCTAATAGGATGCCAGTCGGTTCTATTACTTTGCTTCTGGGTCCATTGAGTGCGGATTCTGCATGCTGATAATCTGTGGGCAGCATCTGCAGTCATTGCAGTGTACAGCAGTGGTGGGCCCACCACTGGAGGGTAGCGAAGGGATTCCTTGGTACCCTGGTCTCTGACTAACTGGTCTACTAACCAACCAAGTTATATTGTTTCTACAATATATTCACTTTCAATGTGGCTCCCGATCATCTCTCAGAGCTAAATATGGTTTACGTGATAAAAAAGGTTGTGAACCACTGATTCAAAAGTTAATTAATAGACTAAGTGGTTTTAGTTTGCTTTTGTTAAAGAGGACCAAAACTCACCCTGGAGTCTATGAGACTCCAGGGCAGGAATACTTGCTCTCCCCGGGGCACCCCGAACAGGGGTTCCGCACTGTGTGAAGCCTCCCAGGTTGCCCAAAAATTCACCTTCTTCCTCAGCCACATCTCCATTATCTCTTTAGCAGGGCGTGTGCCCACGCCAGGCATATCTGAATGGCCAACAAAGACACGCTCCCTGTTACAGGGTAGGGGGGGATGCGGCTGTCAGTGCTTTTAGATCTGCTCATATCAGACGAGCTCCTGGAGCGAGCGGATCTGAGTGCGCTGACTGGACGAGCGGCTGGGCATGGGGAAGAGGTGAGTTTGTTTGGCCGACCTGGGATGTTTCACACACGAGGGCAAGGACCAAAACCCATGATTAGGGCCGGCTCCAGGCTTATGTGGGCCCTTGGGTGGCATGGTCTTTGTGGGCCCCTTTGTGGTGAAGAGTCGCGTCACAACACCGAGGGACATCCCAAATCTGGATGCCCCCTAAGGATCATGCTATTTGGACCAAAACTCTAGTTTTGGTCTACTTTGAAGTGCACCAAACACCTTTAAATTTGACCTTGGAGTCTAAACAAATCTAGATTCCCCTGATTTTGGATGCCCCTGTGTGTGAAATTCCCTCCCCCATTTTTTTATTACTTATCTCAAACTTGTGAATGCACTGTGGGATCGCCAGTTAAAGTTAACAGCCAAACCAGGGGGGTTCTTTTACCCCACATTGAGATGCCGCTGTAAAGCGGACCAAAACCCATGGGTGGAATTGCTTGCATAGTGGGTATGCCAGTGATCCCAGGGGGTTTCACACAGTAGGGTATCACAGGTTGGGATGTTCCAGGGATAGGAAATCAACTGGGATGGACAACTTAAAGCAGAACAAAACCCAGCACTTCCTCCCCTGGAATCTAAATTGAGATGCCCCGTTGTGTGGAACCATGCCATTCGAGGAGATCTGGGCACCAGCTGCTGCGGTACCCTCCCAGTCCGCCACCGGTCAAGCTCTGTTGCACACCCCATAGGCCGGCCCTGTCAATGGACCTCCCCAGAGGGGCCCCCGGCAGCTGCACCATCTTGCCGGGTGCTGACTCCGGCTCTGCCCATGATAGTCAAAATCCTGGGCTTTGGTCCGCTTTAATCAGTTTTTTGGTATGACCTAGCAAAGCTGAATTTCTGTATGTTAATCAGCCAGTATACATTATTTATTATGCAGGGGAGAGGTAGCCATAGGAGCTATTTAGAGATATTTATTTTTTCACGCCAGGCATTTGTACTGTATGTATAAGCACTGTGGGAATATATGAGGTGTGGATGACCTGGCTCAGATAAAAGGGGGTGGTCTGGTTTTGGTCAAGCCAAGTAACCGAATCTGCTGACAAAGCAAATATATTATAGAGATAAAAGTGTAGGAGCGCATAGTGTTTCTCAGCTAGATTCACATTGTGCACATTGTACTATAACATTCTCTTCACTCATATTACTGTGTCAGCGATTCCTCATTGCCTCGCTTATACTGCACAAACAAATCATTCCTGATCGTTTCCCCGGATAATCAGGACAGAACGCAATGGCAATGCATTCAGAAACTTCTCCTAAAATATCTCTCCAAAATTTGCCCCATTTCAGGCTTTATTTTTGGAAAAAGACAAGAGCTAAAATAAGACATAATTCAAAATAGAGAGAAAAGAGTTTATAAATGTATGCTTGTTTTTAACTCCTAAAACGTTTAAACCGTGGAAGTATAAGCAAAACCTCACCTTTGTTCCCGGTCCAACGACGCTTGCGCATCCCTGCTGTCCCTTTAGCAGGATGGGTGCCCGCACCAGGCATTTATGAATGGCCAGCGCGGACACGCTCCCTGTTAAAGGGTAGCGGGGGATGCAGCCGCCAGCGTGCTCGAATCCGCTCGCATTAGTCGAGCTCCTGGAAAAAGGGGCTCAAGCGGATCAGAGCGCACTGATTGGACGAGCGGCTGCGCATGCACCTTTGGACTGGGAGGATCAGGGTGCCCCCCTCGGGGTCAAGGACCAACACCCAGGATAATCAAAATCCTGGGTTTTGGTCCACTTTAAAGGATGTAAGCCTAAAAATTAGAACTTAAAGGACCAGTCCAGCTAGACTCCCTTATTTGAATCCACCCCCATCCTGCCTTCCTTAATAAGCGCTAACGCAGCGCTGATGTTCTTAAAACAAAAAGACACTCACCTAGGCCATACTCCAGGTTACCATCGCTCAATCACATATAAAATGTTATCAATCAAAGAACAAATGTAAATGAC
This sequence comes from Gastrophryne carolinensis, assembly GCA_027917425.1. Lineage (NCBI taxonomy): Eukaryota > Metazoa > Chordata > Amphibia > Anura > Microhylidae > Gastrophryne > Gastrophryne carolinensis. The sequence continues at coordinate 596,448,785 of CM051234.1, forward strand.
TGAATAAATAACAAACTCTCAGAACAATTCAGGGAAACCAGAAACCATTTGTTACTTTGTTGATTTTCAGCTTACTGCACTGACACATCTTATATAATGGAAGGAAGAATGAATGGACAAATGTACAGAGGCAGTCTTGATAAAAAAAATCTGCTGCCATCGACCAGGATGATGAAGTTGAAATAAATATGAACATGCGTTTCGGGAGTAGGATTCCCTTTCTCAAGCCAATGCTGATCGTGGGCGAGTGCAAAACTTCAACTTAAAAATATCTCCTGCATCCGCCCCTCCCTCTAACCTGACACCACTAAAATTGTAGTACATGCCCTGGTCATCTCCCTACTGGATTACTGTAACACCCTCCTCTGTGGTTTGCCAACAAACAGACTGGCTCCCCTCCAATCTGTTCTAAACTGTTCTGGCTGCTAGCCTCGTCTACCTCTCCTCTGGCTTCTCCAGCGCTGCCCTCTCTGTCAATCCCTCCACTGGTTACCTGTCTCCCATAGAGTTCAGTTCAAACTTCTAACACTTCTACAAAGCTCTCTCTAACCAGGCCCCTTCCTACATTTCATCTCTGATTCAGGGTTTCCAACCCAAGCGCAACCTCCACTCTGCCTCTGACATTCTCCTGTCCTCCTCCTTGGTTACCTCCTCGCACTCCCACCTTCAAGACTTCTCCCGTGCCTCCCCACTTCTCAGGAATGCAATTCCCCACTCAATCCGTCACTCTCCATCACTCCAAGCCTTTAAAAATGCCCGCAAAATGAACTTCTCCAGACAAGCATATGACCTGGCTTAAGCAACTCCTATAACCTTCAAATGGCACATGCACCCATACTCTAGCTCTACCACTTGTGATCCCTCCCCTTTGTCTCCACCCCCATCCTTTAGACTGTAAGCTTGCAAGGGCAGGGCTCTCTTTCTTATTGTCTCCTGTGCTCACAACACCTGGTTTGAACCTCGTGGCATCTAGTTTTGTATTGTTCCCTTGTCTGTAATCATACCTTGTAAAGCGCTACGGAAGATGATGGCGCTACATAAATAAACAATAATAGTAATATCCATGTTCCTTGTTCACATGTTCTCTGGTACCAATCAGACAAAAGATTAAAGGTCACGGCTACCCTATAGAATGTCACCACGTATATTCCCTATTGCACATGTTCAGGAATCCCTATTGATTAATCTGGTGATAGTTAGAGTAACTCTGAATGGGGATATTTGAGTTTTGCACTTGCCCTCAATCAGTATCAGCTTGAGAAGGGGACCTCTATTCCCAAAACGCGTCGCCGACTGCTGACTTTGCCTCTTCCCCACCTTCTCTTCATGTGAGCTGCACTATTGGATTTTGAAAGGATACTATTAAAAGCTACGTTTTAATTTTTATTATACTGCCTGTGAAGCGCAGGGATTTATTCTTTTATGAACATTTATGGTTTGATTTCTTTGAATGTGTGGATTGGATGGGTTGTTTCCAACATCTGGTGAGGGTCTTATGCCAATAGCACCTTTAAAAAAACTTAGAAAATTGGGGACATGTTCAATACTTATTTTACCGGCTGTTTAGATATTTATATATATCCAAAAAGTTGTTTGGAATGAAGGTCTTCCACTTGCCCGTGTTCTCGCTGTGTTTCTGACCATAGCCTGGTGTTGGAATAACTTGTTATGATCTAAGAAGACATATATGTACTTATCTTTCACAGACATAATCACGCTGTCATACTTTTCAATACCACAAAAGATGGATACTGCCAAGAGTTCCTAAAATGGCTCCATTAATAATTAGCGAGATAAGAGTTTCAGCAGGGATATACAGGAAGATATGGTTTATCTTTTTCACAGGGAAAGTAACGAGCAAGTATTTAGGGAAAGCTTATACCCCCTTTACTGCATATCTTGCTGCATTGTAGGAGATACTGTTCTACTAAATGTTTTGAACTATTTAACATGAAACAGTTATTTTAGCTGTTGGCTGTATTAGTTAATGCTACATCTAAATAATAATCATGTACATGTTCATATGAAAATGTTACATTTTGGATGTAGAAAAGAGGGAAACAAATAAGGTTTAACATGTTAAGTGAATATACACAGAATATAAAAAGGGCCTGAATCAAGAGCCAGTATTGTTAAGAAATTGCTCTGTTTTAATACTGCACAGTATATGTGTTTCCTTACATATTCAACATGAGATACATAAATCTATATCCATAAACCAGTCCGAACAATTACTGCAAATAATAGTCTAGAAACGATTACCATTTAGAAAGTTTGGGTCTCTACACATTTCAACCCACTGGCTTTGTCAGGGGATCCGGATGGTCTATATAGAACTTGACAGTGATGCACTTTATGGCAGTCGTATACCTTCTGTGGACACCCTTTCACTGGCCAATGGCACCCCTACTGGCAGCGCAGAGCCAACAACCAATCCAAGGGTTGAATCTGTCTGACCCAGGCAAATTAAACGCTCAAAATTAGTCCCTTTTTGCTGAACCACTAAGCAATGGTTTCTACATTTGCTATTAACTGCTTACTACAGATTAGGCTTGTTATAAACTACCAGTATTTTTGCACCCCATGAGGTTGGCTTCTACAGATCTTGCTACCAACAAGCTTTCTCTATTTCCCTAAACCTCACCTGGACCTCTTGACGAGGCCACAGTGGGGTGAAATGCATAGAATATGTGTGAATAAGATTTAGGTATCTCTTGTTGAATATGTGATGTTACAATTTATACTCCGTGCAGTACTAAAATGGGGCAATACTTTGATTGACGATCTTGTTCTTGATTCAGAACTTTCTCTTATATTTTCTATATATTCACTCAATGTTTTGTTGGAAGAATTACACTTTTCCTTCACTTCAAGTCAGGGCCGGATTATGAGGGGGGCGCAAGGGGCGCCTGGCTCGGGGCCTCCACCACTTGCCCTGCAAAGGGGCCCTCCACCAACTTTTGGGTTATGGTCTGGTCCAGGAGGCTTTTCAGTCTTTGATCTGATGCAGGGCCAGCAACAAAGCTATCAGCGGCAGTGGGGGCCCCCACGCCTGGGCACGCCTTTTTTATTTTTGCAAACCCATAGCCAAAGCCACCACAGAGCAGGATAGAAAGCCAAAGCCGCCATCAGCAATGCTACAGTGATGGGTGCAAAGCTGCCACTGCACATAAGCCACCAAGCACAGCCACTGGCAGCTCAATGCAGGGAACTGTTTTCTGCTGGACCAGCCGGGTGACTACACTACCCCCCACCCAGAATGGCAAAGCAGGAGTTCCCGAGCAGCACACACCCGCACAAGGGTGGAACAAGGGACTCGATCTGATGTTCCAGTAAGTAGGCGGGTGCCAGACAACCAACAATCAGTTACTTGGCTGGACGATTATTTTAAAGGAAAAATAAAATAAAAAAATATTGTATCTGGGGCCTCCACCAGATTTTGTGCCCAGGTGCCTCTACTACACTTAATATGGCCCTTCCTCAAGTGTCAAGGCACTGCAGCAACCAACACCCTCACTGTGGAGGGTGTTATCCATAAATGATTCATAAAAAATTAAAAGGATGAGTTTTGAGGATCAGTTATCAATATTTATAATGATATCGAGATTGCCTCCCCAGCTAACTCACCCCATTTTGGAGCTTCCTTTCCCAGTATCTCAGCCGTCCTGCTGTCTGGATTTGACTGACATAACTGACAATGCACAGCGACAGGAAACCTAGCAGCACTTCCTGTTTGCAGGCAGCCATTTTGTTTTTAAAATAGACCACAGCAGGTGATAGAAAAGGTTAAATTCATTTGTATATGCATATGGTGGCATATGGCACAGGGTGCATACTGTTTCTCATAAGGGTGTTGGTCCGGTTCACTCCACCACTGACACCTACGGCAACACCACTGGGTGGGGACCAATACGTGTGACTTTTGATGTGGCAAAATGGTCCTTTCAGGAGAAGAAAGTGAATGAGGAAAGGGAGAAGAGCTTGGTTTAATGGGTTTACTGAATTCTGCCTCAAGCTGGCAGATAGTCACTTGCAATTGTCCAAACATCTGTTACTTTTGGTCCATAGGGAGGCATGGAAAATTTCCCTGGGGGCTGCACTGCTCTGGGGCCAGTTGGGCTACTGATTCTCACACCTCTATCCAATGCTTCCCTGGACTCCCTCCAACCACCCCTCCATACCACTCTAGGCAAGAAACCCTAGCCCATGCTCTGCCCCCAATGCTGTAACTTCAGCCTCATGGCTGTGGGGGGCATATCCACCCATCCCTCATTATCTGCCCCTGCAATTCTAAAGCTTCTGTAACACTGGTTTTGCCATCCCCACCCTTGCCCATGACCTGTCCCTGAAATACTATCAGGCTTGGGGAATATTTTCTCACTAGCCTTTGAGCACCTTGGGCTGGTCATGGCTTGGCGGGGTCAATAAAATCCTGGGCTGATTTTGGCCAGAGTCAACCCTCTGATGTTACTGGATTTTATTATTATTATTTAATAATGATTTAAAAGATATTAGTTTCCGCTTACATGTAATTATAATGTAACATATGTACAGATGTAGAAGTCATTAGCACAGGAATACAGTTCAATGAATTGGATTATCTCAGCATGGAAGCCATTGGAAAGCTCTGAAAATTTCAGTGGCGTGTATTGAGCAATTAACAAAGAAACTGTTTGGTAAGTGCTTGGGGGGGCAGCCATGGTTGAAAATTGTAAGATGTGCATTTGGATTGTTTAAAACGGAACAACACCCTCCACAGTGAGGGTGTTGGTTGCTGCAGGGTCAAAGCTAAAATGACAGGCGGGGGGGGGGGGGGGCATCTGGAATGCTGCCCCCCCCCCCCCCCCATAACCTCCCTAGATGCCTATAAACTTTACCTTAATCTTGCTCCCCCACCAGGGGGGTTTCACACAGCGGGGCAAGCATGTCTGCCCTGGAGTCTCATAAACTTACCGAGATGTACGTTTCAGTTCACACTAGAATTTGCACCCAAAGTTAAACCTACTTCACAAAGAAAATAGCATGTCCCCCATTGTGTGGTGAGTCGGAAAGGCTCTCATCATTCAGTATTGAGGTTTTTTTTATTGTTAAGTACTTTCAATAATAACTAACCTAACTTAAAGTGGAACACAACCTGGGATTTTGACTATCTCAAGTTTTGTACCTTGCCCCCTGGGTATCCCGATTTGGAATGCCCTGCTGTGGGAAATACCCCAGATTGCTCAGTAAAACTCACCTTTCCTGGCTCCTAAGGCACATGTGCAGGCTCTCGCCTAATCAGAGCCTTTTGCTGTGCATATTAAAGCTTGGCAAACATCTCTAAGCCTGGCAATTGGGAGCAAAGGCTGAATAGCTGGCAGAGGGAGCGAGCCTCAGCCCAGAGATGATGGGGATGTGGCCGCTCTCCCTCCCCATTGCTCCAGGTTTCACACTGTGGGGTCCAGGGGAGGGCCAGTGGCCGGCTCTGGGATCTTTTAGATTGGGTTTCTATCGGGTTTATTCATGAAGGGATAGCGCCAGGTAGTGCTTCGTAGCAGCAGGCAGCGTCTAGTGAACGTCGGGTGCTGTACGCAAAACCACATTTATGAAGGCAATTCTGGTGAGCGACTCTAACAGCATCATGCAGCGTCCAATTCATCATTACAGGCGGCTCAGCGTATAGCGCCAACGCTCTGGCTTCCAGAGCGCCAGGTATTACCTGTCGCTACCTGGTGCTCTCCCATACATTTCAATGGACGTTCCTTTTCTTCTGTTTAAACAGGGTTTTATTACAATTTTTTTTTATTCTCTCAAATAATTGTGTGACCTCTCCTGGCCTAGAAAAAGTCATTTTTGAAAACTTTTTTGTTTTTTATGCAGAATTGTCAATACAGGTCTGGCACTAAAGTGTTAATGTCACAATGTTACAACAATGTCATTCCATATGTTTTCGCTTTGTTACTGGTGAATATGTGTTCAAAAACAGATTTTAATCACACAGCATCTGCCGCTCTATAGCGACCAGATTCAGAGCGCCAACGATGTGTGTGTGTAGTTTTTGGATGGTGTGAGTTGCTGGCGCTAACTTTCGCTCCATGCACGCTGTACTGGTGTTAGAACGCCCAACATACATCACATTCATTAATGCCGGACAGGTTACTATAGCGACTGAAACGTTCTGTTACAGCGCCTGATACCCGCTTACAGCGTCTACTAGCGGTCGCTCTAAACACTGCTATACAGACGCTCATCTGCCGATACCTGGCGCTAGTAATGAATCGGCCTCTATGTGTTTTCATAATCAGCAACATTAAATAAACAAACATGATAATATTTTAAAATGATGAAACAAATATTAAATTGTGATTTCCAATTATGAACAGAGAAGAGCATCATGTGTCATTGATAAGCTTAGAGAGCATGATCTGCGTATTAATATTATAATATAAAGTCAAATCAAACAAAGGAGTCTTTAGTGCTGAATAGGAGTTTTAGGTTAAATCACATGTATATATTACTGTCAGCCTGAACCAGACAAGACTTCTCCTTTACTAGATATGAAAGTAGTTCATCTGCACTAACTTTTGTCATGTTTAATCCCCAAATCCCGAGGAGTTTAGAGAGCTGAAAGTATATTTCTTGCAATCAGATCCGATAAATCATAGAGATGTTACTGCGTAACTTTCATACGTGTCAAAATCATTGCTGCAATTGTTGTAGTGAGATTTCTTGTATCCAGTGAAATAATGAGCTTTATTCACAGAAGTTCTAACCCAGAAGTTATAACCATAGAAATCTATTTCTTTTAAGCAACTATCATGCACTTGGTCAGGCTCTTTCTTAATAGCGCATAACCTGATGTCGGGGATCAGATTGGTGACCCCTCCTATATGGGGAGGAGATGGCCCTGACAAGGAGAGCAAGCAGGCGGCGGGTCAAGCTGAATGGGCCGGAGTGGTAATTAGGTCCGGACTCAGGGCGGTGTTTAAGTGTGATGCTTGACGACAAGGAACCCCTTAGGTGCTTCCGCAGCTGATTGGTATTATTATACTGTATTACATCTATGTCTGTTGCCTGTACCTGGTGTGTTGATCTTCTTCTTCAACAGATTAAGCCAAAAGGCAGCCACAGTGGTGCTGTGCATTGCTGGGGTTCCCGACCCATAACCTCCCCATGAGTGCTTCCCTGTTAGATTACTAATATCTCTTGTAAGTAAATAATAAATAGTAAATTGCTGACCCTACGATCAATCTGATACCTGCACTTGAAATGCAGCAGCAATGGCGCTGTGCTTTATTAGGCCTGAAAAGTGGGTTTAGACCCCCGGATCACCATGATAAGTGCTCCTATGTCAGTAGACAAATAATAGACAGGAAAATGCTGATCCAGTAATCAATATGATATCTGCCCTCAAAAGGCAGCCACAGTGGCACTGTGCTTTACCAGGTCTGAAAAGGGGGTCCAGACCCATAACCCCCCACCGAGTGCTCCCCTGTCAGAAGGATTCCCTGTTAGATTTTAAATATCTCTTGTAAGTAAATAATAGATAGTAAAATGCTGACCCTATGATTAATCTGATACCCGCACTTGAAATGCAGCAGCAATGGTGCTGTGCTTTATCAGGCCCGGAATTTCCAATATAAGCGCTCGTTTGTCAGAAGAGAAATAATAGACAGGAAAATGCTGACCCTATGTTCAATATGGTATCTGCACTCAAAAGGCAGCCACATTGGTGCTGTGCTTTACCAGGTCTGAAGGGGGCCCAGTTTGGATCACCCCTATAAGTGCTCTCTTGTCAGAAGGTCTTGTCATGTCTTGTCTGTTGGATGTTAAATATCTCTTGTAGACAAATAATAGACAGGGAAATGCTGATCCTATGATCTGACATCTAGACTCAAAAGGCAGCCACATTGGTGCTGTACTTTACCAGGTCTGAGAGGGGGTCCGGACACCTGGACCACCACTATCTCCTGTAACTTAGCAAAAAAAATAACTAATCCAGTAACTGATCTCTATTAGGAGGTCAGTGATAGATTTTGCTTTGGGGATTATTTTGCTTCTAATTCCCTTATTTCCTTTTCCTTGGTTGAACTTGATGGGCTCCAAGTTTTTTCAACCTAAAATACTATGTTGGTATCTAAATATACACAGATAGTAATTTTGTCCTTGTTCAGCCCTAGGTAACCTCCCTACATTTTGGTCCATGAGAAGGCAAAACAAAAACTCTTAGGGCAATCAAAGGGGGTAGTCATGGAAGTGGTCTGTGACCGGAGGGTTGCAGTTTCAATACCAGGACATGACTCTAAAGCCCCTTTGGCACCACTGGGCATGTTTGCACCCACTGCTTGTGTTTGTCGCTCTGCACGGATGGGTTAAATCCACAAGCATACATTGGCCACAAATGTCCAAAAACCCAATCCAATCAAAAAATAAAGACAAATATGCCTGACAGTTGGCTCCTGATGGGAGCCTTTGGATTCTGTTCTCAGTGTCGCCCCTACTTCCTTACATGGTAAGGTGTTTCAAAGTGACTGACTACCCTTACAGCAAAGAACCCCCTCCTAGTTTTTAAGGGCCCATGCCAAGTGTTGCTATAATGACGGGATTTTTAAAATAAATTTCTTTTCTAATGATCAACTATCTATTCATCTCACATTTTATTTTCAATGATATCTGTTCAGCAAGCTGCCATTAATTCTATTAGAATCTCAAGGTTACTTATGTGAGACAATAGAGAACATTCTGTTGAAATGAATTACCTGTCTGTACGCAGTCTGTCCTTGACAGTCTTAGGTTTGTGCTTCCTAACTTTTAAACTGTCACATTTCTTAAAAGCTTTGTTACAACTATTACTCAACAGCATAATAGCAAAAGCAAAATACAAACAAAAGTAAAACCTGTGAGAGTTTCACACATACTGCTAAACCCATGAAATTCTCTCATTATCACAAGTGATTCTGCACATAAACCGGATTTAAACACTTGGCAGCGGCGTCTATGTGATTATACAGATGTTTTTCCAAAAACACATCTAGAAAAACAATAAATGCTCTAGACGGTAATGAATAAACAGGGGACAAAAACTGTAATTAACAGCTACTTAAACATAGATCAGTGATACAGATTAAACTCATTAAACAGACAGCACCTAGTAGGAAGCAAATAAAAACAAACAATCAAGCAACAAAATGCTGCCTGCTTTGCCATAATTATATTACTTACACCTAGCACCATTGGGTTTACTTTAATATGCTAACAGAGTAGACAAGCAAATATAAGTAAACACGCAATAGAAGTATTTATTATTATCATTAAAATAATATTTTTTAAATATATGACAACACAACTAATTGGAAAGTGTCATTAAAACATTTAATGTATCTGCTTAATAATGGGTACAAAAACCACAAGGCAAAACAAACTCACATAATAGAGCATGAAAACTTTATCCCCAGAGTATCTAGCTTTTGCTCATGCTCTATGGCTGGTCTAATAATGATGACACCTAATAATCAATCAATCACTTTTATTCACTGAGTGCGTCAGAGATGCCTAAGGAATTCTTTATGGCAGGGCATCAGTATGATAGATAAAATTCTAAAACACACCTATTTCAATTACAATATAAATGCGACCAAATAAAAAACAACTGTTGATTAATATATACCTGAACCAAGAGCACTTACACAAGGCATTCTATTATATGTGATAGTATAGTAATAAACTAAAATGTATTTTAAAAATGTTCAGCAAACGCAATGTAGCAAATTTTTTTGTAGTCAAAGTGGTTTATCTATCTATCTATCTATCTATCTATCTATCTATCTATCTGTCTGTCTGTCTGTCTGTCTGTCTGTCTGTCTACATGATATATAATATAAAGTTAATATCAAGCCAAAAGTAAATGAAATTATGGTTAAAACTTACTAAAAAGCTTACTAAGTACATCATGTTACATATTACTAATATATATATATATATATATATATATATATATATTATATATATATATTATATATATATATTACGCAAACAAAGACTATACTATAACTTATGACAGTTTTCTTAAAAGAGTATATCTGTCTGCATGTTAAATAACAATTCTAAAACAACAAAGTTTAAGAACATAAATTCAAATAAAAGAGCACAAAAAAGTTATCCCTATTGCTGCTAGGCTTTCATTAGGCTCTTCTCTAAATGCTATATATATATATATATATATATATATATATATATAGTGCAAAAATAATGGATTACAGAAATGTTTTATTAATACATTTTTATCTACCTACCTAGCATCCTTGTGCTAAATAGTAGGTATCTACATGCTATAAAAAGTATATAAAAGGAAACAGGTCAAAACGAAAAAAAAAATAAAATCCACAGAAAACTTAGATAAGTTATCTTTATTGTAGTAGCTAGCCTTTATTTATGCCCTAATGCTAATGAACTCTGGTCATGCCAATGAAGATATGAAGATCTGATGAAGAATGATAACTTAATAGACATAATGCTTTATATATATATATATATATATATATAATCAAAATGATATATATATATATATATATATATCTCAAAAAGAACAAACAATAGGATATGAAAAAGTTTTATTAAAACATTAAAAATAATTATCTTGCAGTAGGTATCTACATGATATATAATAACATGTAATAAACAAAAAGTAGAGCTAATAAAAAAACAAATTCAAAAACTATTCCAAACAACAGAACATAAAAAAGTTATCCTCATTGTTGTTACCTTTTGCTCATGCTTTACTGCTAATGAGTTCTGGTCATGCTAATGAAGATCTAATAATGATAGCATGTTAAATACAATGCTTTTCTTTTTCAAATCTGCGGTACATTTACCTGACAAATCCCTTCTCTTCAGCTTTGCCCCAACACAAATCTTCTTTCTTTGAATGTAGACTCTTCATCTTCTTTGCTGCATGGAGTAGTGATCCTGTTTAATCCCAAGAATAATGTGGCTCTTTTTTTCTCTCCTACAGAAGAACTGCTTTACTTCTTCCCCTTATAAATCAGACTAATGGAGCCTCTAGATTAGATTGATCTTTTCACTATGTGGTTTTTGCAAGCCTTTGACAGCCTTTCTCGCTGCTTAAAGAAGCCAGGCTCTACTGAAGCGCCTGCAAAGATTTGTTTTTTAAATACCAACTTTTACCCATACTCCATTTTTTTAGCTACAACAATAAAGCAAATCCCAAATACAGAAAAGATTATAGAGAAGAAAAAAAAAAAACGAATACCAAGCGAAGTTGTTGAATTCAAATCTCCTCTAACAAATCCAATGACATGTAACTGGATGTCACACGATGAGACTACAATGACAGTTCACTTATCCTTTACATTCAATTCCCACAATGCATCTGACAACTCTCACTCAGTAAAAGCAATTTTTCCTTGCTGCCTGACACCGTAATTGCTCTGAAATTTTCAATGAACGTTTTACAAGATCTCTCCTGAACCATGATGAAAAACTTAACTTTTGCAAAAAAAATGAGAGCCTGACAGCAGAAAGATAAAAGAGTCCTTTCTATTCCGTGGTTGGGATTTTTTTTCCGTGCAGTGCCACGTTGGCTCGAGCAGGAATTCTTTCATATCATCAACAAACTTTTGAATAGGAGGATAGATTACGTCCCATTTATTTCGTCAGTCACATTAAAAGCTCTCCTTTTCTGCGCCCTTTGCCGGAGAACTGTTTATGTGTCCTTCCTGAGGCTCCACAATGGGTTCAAGTTATACTAGAGTAGACTAGGAAGAGAAAATATGGATGGTAAATTGTGATATAATAATAAGCAAATATCATGAAGATATTATAGCAAATGCTGTACAGTTAATATGCAATCCCAATAATTGCATTATCTACTATAGCATTATATTCAAACACTAGGAAATATGCTGAGAAGTCATTCCTAAACAGATACAAAGTCTGCAGGCCCTAAGAGCACGATGAGATGTCAGTTTGCTTCCTTGACAATGTCTAAAAAAGGCAGTAAACTCATATAGCATTTCTAGGTTTCCCTGTGAGTCTGGAATCCTAACTCACTGCCTACCTCACCACCAGTGGCATTATGGTCCATCAGGTGGGTGTGCTATGTTTAGCACCATGAACCCGATTGACCACTGGTGCTTATGAGAGCAGCACTATTGCCCAATTTCAGGCATTTGTAAGGGTGTTTATACAGTTAGGCATCTCAAATCAGGATAAGGGGATGGTGCGATAGGAAGCATTTTTTTGAAGAAGTGTCACCCAGCACCACTTTTTTTGGCCTCAGCGGCACTTAACGTATGGTTTAACAACTTAAATAATCCTAACGCTGATGGGGTCACCGCTTAGCATCTTATTTAACACTGAAAAACCTGCCACTGTTGCTCAAGATCCCATGGAGCACCATGGTCAGACCTGGATTGTAGTGTTTAATGACTGTAATTAAAGAGGAACATCGGGGTGGTTAGAACCTCCCCTAAGCCTCAGCGATCTGCTCCCCCCCTCTGGTTTTAGCTTTGGGAAGTATTTACTCCCCCCCCCCCCCCCCCCCCCAAGGGATCAATTTTCTAGGTCCCTCGGTTTTGGGGCGACGTTCCAATGGGCGACGTCATCTTGCATCCCATAAGTCGCTGCGCGCGCCCCCCAATCTCGCACCTGCGCAGTGGGATGCTAAAGCTGTGTTGTCAATAACAGAAGGCTAAGCCAGCGCCCGGGGACAGTGATCTGCCCTGAAACAGGCGGCTGTCGCTGCAGAAGACTGCGGCAACATCCACAGTATGACAAAACCATATATATCAAAGTCAAACTGGTGAGTGCCTCTAATAGCGTCATGTAGCATCACATGTATCACTAGCGACACTGTTGTATGTTCTGCAGCACCACGTAGCACCTGTCGCTTAGTTGCGTTCTCCCATAAACTTCAATGGTGTATATTTTGGTTTTGTAGAAATTACATTCTTCTGTATTTTTTCACATAAAATGAGTGTGTTGACTCCTGGGCAGCAACAAAAAACGTTAGCATTGTTCCTGGCAAAATTGTATTTTGTGTTCCGCCATTGCAGTGCCAATACCCCAGTGTGTTAACAATGACATTCCATGTGTTTTCTCTGTGGCTGGGGTTTTTATTGTGAGAAACAGACTTTCTGAGAATAGTGTCTGGCACTCGGCGCAAGAACGTCCAGTTTTAGAGCATCGTCGCTGACGTTGTGTTTTGTGTTCTTAAATTGCGTTGACCGATCGCTTGTTGCAGCCTTATCTTGTTGTTATATTTGGCCTGCTTTACCTTGGGGCACTAAATGAAACAATAGCAGCATTGGTAGGCTTAGGCGCTACAATGAATCAGGGACAGCGCTTCTACAGCGCCCTGCAGACATCAAATTTATCAATGCTGGACAGGATACTACAGCATCACTTGTCCAGCGCCAAAGCTAGGTCATAGCGCCAGAGCCCAATTTGCAGCCTCCGCTTCTGGGCGCTCTGAGCGCAGGTACATAGACACACAGATGGCAATATGTGGCACTAATGTTAAATCAGCCTCTAAATTTCAGACGTAGTCCTCAGAAACATCAGTATCAGAGTCCTACCACTTTTGGAATAAAGAGTTGGCCCAGTTGATGCAAACAATAGGTCCTCAGTTGGCATCTCTAGTATGCCCAGCCTCGTCTTGTTGGCTTTAAATCAGTTTAACAGAGCAGACAGCCCAAATGCAGAGAAACAAATCCTTCTTATCATAACTGGATCTTGGAAGACTCATTTTGGCAGAGCCAGTAAAGTTTAATCCTTTTAGTAAATCAGCCCCAAGCTTTTTCATTTGCTTTATTTTCTCAGTTTCTGTTCACCCTACGCCCTCCTAGTCCTTGTATTGTGAATATTTATGTTCACCAAGAAGGGATAACAAAGAGATACAGTGTGACTCACATGCCCAGCTGAGAGTCATACCCCTGCCAAGCGGGATTTGTTTGAGAAGACAGCCAAGCTGTGTAACTACATCAAAAGTTTAGCTGTAGAAATATTCATGTTTTTCATTTAAACATCACTCACTGGGGCGGGTGTTTGTCGCTCTAATAAAATGGACTCCAGTCAGCAGGTAAAATCCTGCTTCGTAAAAGGAGATATAAGAGCTTGCCAATGGGTTGCCACTCTGAGGGGTCTAGACTTGTCAAGAACGAGTAGGCTGTTCTATTTAAATCACACATTTTATTTGTATATCTTTGGAACGGCAGAACACAATCCAAGATTCCATCTACTTACATGGCGGCTCAGCGTGTAGCACTTACATCTCACACCAGTGAGCTAAACTCAGATATAGATTTACAGTAATGTCCTTGATACTGCTCTGCCCTGAAATCCAAAAATATACTAGTGAGTTATGGTGACTGTGGGGGTCATGCTAAATATTTGGTGAAGCCAGTGTGAGTTGCAGTGTGCATTGAGGTGTGGATTGCAACCTGCATCCAGGTTAGATTTTTATCTTTTAGACACAAAAAAGTGCAAAAAATGGTATTTCTAGCTTTTTTCCCCAAAATGACCTGTACCTGTGATGGGGGCATTTTTACAGGTTAGGTCCATCATTTTTCCAATGAGGTAAGAGTATTTGTTTTTAAGTTTGGAAACAACAGAACCCTATAGGCTATGCAGAAAAAATAGTGAAATCTTTAGCATTGCCCATAGGGTGCTGTTAGTTCCAAACCTACATCGCTGGAAAATTAATGTACCTAAACTGTATGCCATTACATGTTTTTCTTTGCACTTTTTTTGTGCTATTGCAAAAAAGCTCTCCAAGATGCAGGTTGCAATCCACACTGCAATGCACACCGGAAGTCACACTGGCTTCACAAAATATTTAGCATGACCCCCCCCCCATCACCTGGTGAATTCTGTGTGTCTATGCAGATAGTTTCATATCTAGGAGTTGCAAATTAAAACACTCAGGGTGGTGCGGGATGTCTGAGTCTGGGGTGGTGCAGGATGTTTGAGCCTGGGGTGGTGCGGGATGTTTAAGCCTGGGGTGGTGCGGGATTTTTGAGTCTGGGTTGGTGCGGGATTTTTGAGTCTGGGGTGGTGCGGGATGTTTGAGTCTGGGGTGGTGCGGGATGTTTGAGCCTGGGGTGGTGCGGGATGTTTAAGCTTGGGGTGGTGCGGGATGTTTAAGCCTGGGGTGGTGCAGGATGTTTGAGTCTGGGGTGGTGCGGGATGTTTGAGCCTGGGGTGGTGCGGGATGTTTGAGTCTGGGGTGGTGCGGGATGTTTGAGTCTGGGGTGGTGCGGGATGTTTGAGTCTGGGGTGGTGCGGGATGTTTGAGTCTGTGGTGGTGCAGGATGTTTGAGTCTGGGGTGGTGCGGGATGTTTGAGCCTGGGGTGGTGCGGGATGTTTGAGTCTGGGGCGGTGCGGGATGTTTGAGTCTGGGGTGGTGCGGGATGTTTGAGTCTGGGGTGGTGCAGGATGTTTGAGTCTAGGATGGTGCGGGATGTTTGAGCCTGGAGTGGTGCGGGATGTTTGAGTCTGGGGTGGTGCGGGATGTTTGAGCCTGGGGTGGTGCGGGATGTTTAAGCTTGGGGTGGTGCGGGATGTTTGAGTCTGGGGTGGTGCGGGATGTTTGAGTCTGGGGTGGTGTGGGATGTTTAAGCCTGGGGTGGTGCGGGATGTTTGAGTCTGGGGTGGTGCGGGATGTTTAAGCCTGGGGTGGTGCGGGATGTTTTAGTCTGGGGTGGTGCCGGATGTTTGAGTCTGGGGTGGAGCGGGATGTTTGAGTCTGGGGCGGTGCGGGATGTTTGAGCCTGGGGTGGTGTGGGATGTTTGAGCCTGGGGTGGTGCGGGATGTTTAAGCCTGGGGTGGTGATGGATAATTGGGCCTGGGGTGGTGCGGTATGTTTGAGCCTGGAGTGGTGTGGGATGCGCGGACTCCAATCCAGCATTTCATGTTTTATTTTAAAATATAGCAGTGCATAAAAAGGAGCGATTTACTAAAGGAAAGCGCGGTATTTGCACCTGCAGTTTTCTTTTTGAAGTAAATCTTACCAGATCATTAGGACAGGTCTGTATACAGATAATAAACAGTACAGATTTGGGTATCAAAAAGTCAGCTTTATTTATTTGATCTTAGAGATAACCTTTTATATAAGGTTTGTGCATATCACTGGGCATTTATAGTGGAAGCAGGGTAACATATTAAATCTACAGACTATCCAATATGGTAGGAAGTCAGGTGAACCTTTTCCTGGCAGCAACACATGAAACTTCATATACTATGCAGATGAGTCATAAGGTTAAGTAAACTCTGGAAAATGTCCAGGAATACTGGAGTGAGCTCATGTCAAATAGTATCTCTTATAGAGCAAAATACTACTCTCTGAAAACAGATCACAGTCTACAGCGGTAGTAAAATGTGAAACATTATACAGATATAGATTTCAAATTAGAATTTCAAAACAGCTAAAATTGAAGGTGGGCGTGCAGGGGGTGAATATCTTTTGCTGCTCCAGAGCAACTATGATGTAAATACCTTAGATAAATATGGCACCATTTCCCCCGGGTATCCATGACAAGATTCTGCCCTAAAGTACATTGTTGGGATTGTCAGGTAAGAATATACAGAGATAGAAAGGAAGCTGTAGCCCAAGTTGGCCCCACTCCAAGCCTAAACTTTATCAAATACATTTTGATAAGAAGCAGCATAGATATCCTCTGTGCACCCTCTTTGATTTATTGCTTCTTACATTTGGTTGAGTAGCATTAGGGATAAAGTGGAAGTAAAGTCAACAGGCCTTTACTTACCCTTAGCCCCACAGCATCTCAAACCAATATGCCCCCTGCTTCTCCCTGCCACAAGCTGAGACTGGGCAACCTAGTAGTTACCACTTTTGCATTCCATCAGAGCAGGCTGTTAGTCTGTCATGCCATGGGACCAGTGCCCACTTATCAGGTGAACATGGTAGGGGATTGGTCGCAAACAGATGCCATAGTAGAGAACATGGGGGTTGTGAAAATCAGCATGCTTGGTCGGGCTTGCAATGAGAGGAAATGCAGTGGGACAAACTGGGATGCCCCCATGTGAAAGGGGAATAAACTCTTTTTTCACTTTACTTCCTTCCTTACTTTGACGTAAATGAGGACTGATAAGCTGGGCTATAGTTTCCTCTCTTTCTTTACCTTCGTACCTGACAGTATGCAAGTACTTTTTTGCATCATGAATGCCTGGTTATCTACCATTAAACTATTTGCTATGGCTCTGACTGGACCACTGACTGGTCCAAAGGTGTTTCCAGCACTAAATAGTTAAATAATGCAAAGGCATCTTTGTTGAGGGGTTCATGGTGGGCCTGGGAGTTCATATAATGCAGGACTCTAACAGAAATGTACTTCCCTAACAAACGAGAGCAAGTCAGATATTGCCCCATACAGTATTACATCATAAGATCATAAGATACGGTCAAGAAATAGTGTACAATAGCCTAATATAAATGTGCTTCTACTAAAGTATGGACACTTGGACTAGGGTAAGGGAGAAAGACCTTTAATTATGGACTGATGGGATTCATTTGAAGGGGTAATCATTTTTAAAAGTTCAAAGTAATGGCCCATTTCCACAAATCGATAAGCAAACGAAAAATCACTAAATCGACCACACCAATAACAGATGATAATGTATCTGTGAAAATGTCCACTGAGATTGAGCGATGAACAAGAATTTGTTTGATGATCAAGTGTTGTATTGTTTTGGCTGACACAAAATAAGTCGCATGACCGTGGAAATAGAAATCAACCACAAGTTGGACATAGAGAGCCCTGCACTAGTGATCTCACGAACGACCACCCTAATGGACAATTAGCAGACAGATCTGCTGTAGCTGTACACAAATAGTCCTCTTGTATACGAGTCATACATTTGTTTGTTTGCACACTCAACGAATGGTGGATTTACCTGTTTGTGAAAATGAAGCATAATTGGAAATGGGGGGAAAGGTTTGGTTCAGCCTCTCTTTCCAAAAATCTTTTTGATTTGCTTTAGGTACAGCCATTGTAGGATTTTCTTTTTACTCATGACCCCCATTAGTGAAGTCTAGACCACTATAGGAAGTCAGAAAGAAAAGCCACAGGCGCTGTCACTGAAAGAGAAACTCTACTGAGCTACATAGTAGTGTAAGAGCGTACTCTCACATTGACGACGCAGATGTCTCTTAAATTATTTTTCTGTCTCAGGAGATTATCAGAGAAAGTTGCTAAATGTAATTTAAATTGAAATGTAAAGAGTCCCAGACAGTGAAAAATGCTGCACAACAACCATGACAATATAGACTAAGAGCGTCAGCGCCACACGGAGACACTTTTTTTGGCTTCAGCGGCACTCAGCAACCACCGCAAGATCCTTATGTTTGAAGCTGCACCAGATGAAGCCTGTCGCTGTTGCTCAAGATCCCATAGAGCACAATGGGCAGAACTGGATTCAAGTGTTTAATGCTTATAATTAATTTTACACACATTTATTTGTACAGAACTTGCACTGGGACTTATCAATAATTGAAACACATGCCCACAGGACACAGGTCCTAGATGAGATGTTCCAAAATGCTTTTTGGTTTTGGTTACTAAAATTGATTTTAATGGGTTCTTTTGCTTGTGTTGGACACCAACAACTAAAACGCAGCCAAAACGCAGTGACAAGTTTGTCCCCTTTGTTTCCAGCAGTGATTTCTTGTAACTGTAATGAAGAAACTGCAACCTGCACCGGACAAATACAGCGCCAAATATTTAAAGGAGGAAAATATCCTAAATATGCTGGGGAGTGCCGGAAAAACTGTGCTGGGCTAATCGGCTGGCGGGTCCAAAAGGAGGGCCAATACCTAAGGGCAACAATTAAAGCGAATTAGTCAGAGTTCAGCGCAGTGACTGATAGTGCCAATGTTGTACACAGCACAGCGCCACATTAGACAGGGATGGAGGTACTCCGAAGCTGGTGTTCAGTAGCGTAGCTAGGGGGGAAAAGGGGGGACACTTGCAGAAGGTCAAGGGTGGCCCCAAAGGGTAGCCTGAGTACTGGTGGGGGACGCCATTTCAAATGGCTCCGGTTGCCAGAAAGCCTAGCTACTCCTCTGCTGGAGCTACAGCCACAAAAATGATGCTAAAAGGTGCACATAATAAATACAGCCCTGCATTTTATTCAATCAGGGGAAATGAAACAATTAATTGTTCAAAAAAAAAACAATGGAGCTTCATTCATGATGTGATGGGCACCAACCTGGTGAAACCTTTTGCCCACCTCTAGTTGCTATTCATTATAATTAGCAAAATTCCTGAGAAATTCACCTTTGTTCGCAAACACATCGGTTAGGTCAATGGACCTAATAAAGTGGCCACTCCATGAATAAATAGATCTACACATACACCAGTCAGATTGCCTTGAACGCTAAAATACAATGGCCCAGTCTCAGATTTAGCTTTGTATTTATTATGTCAGCATAATGAATTGACCATGGAATAAATGTGTAATATTTTTTTTCAAGAGCATAAATATTGCAGAGATGCACTTTGGCATCACAACTTTTTCTTTCTCCCCCGTCTACATTCTTTGTGCAGAAATACAGCTTTATGAGAATGAGGAATAAGTGCAGGCGGCTGCCATTTGTGCAGAGAGCAAAAATCAATAGAAGCTCTCCAGCTGTTATTGATAGTTGCATTAGGAGCACTATGCGTTATTACATTAATACGACTCTTCACTTTACAAATGTGATCTCTAGAAAGCCACCTTTATTTATTGTGGTGCCTCAACATTCATGGCACAAAATAATGTATGATAAGAGAACTGATAACTCATTAATGTACGCAGGGCTCCACAAGCTCTTTAGGAGTTAAATTATGTTACAATTACATTTTCTCCTTCAGCTTAAAAGCCGGGCACCTTTTCCTATGGTCGTGATTTACTTTGGATGTTTTTCTGTTAAAAGAGAACTTCAGGAAAACATATGTATAGAGAAGAAATATGCCCGATATGCAATTTTTCGAATTGATGCCACCACTTCAGCCGAATATGATGAATTTATTATTATTGGTGTGATCTGAAAGAAGAGAAATAATACATGTACTTAATTATTCCAAGTAATCACTGGGCATTTGACTCATTAGGGGCCTTAAAATATTTGTTAACTCACAAAGGATGGGATTCATTCATAAGTGATCCTTAAAAAGAGCTCTCTTGAGTTATTTCCTAATTCAAGAGATTATTTCAGAACCTGAAGAAGGAAGCCCCCAAACTGTTTTATTTTCCACTTACTATATACATGCATCAGTGGCTTAAAAACGTTCATTCATGAGCAGTTCCCCGACAAGAAATTAAACTGGACCTAAATAGACTTTTGGAAGTGTTTGCAATATTCCTATCCCCCAATTAGGGATTAGTCATGAGCTGGAATGGGGACAATCTTGTTCAGGTGCTCTTCGTCTGGATAGTCCCCAGTATTTGGCATTCAGTACACCCAAATGCTGGATACAACCCCTCCAGCCATCATATAATGTTTGAACTAGTCTAGTGTCCCTTGGCCAGGTCACCAACAGTTAAGAAAATACATTTAAAAGAACTCATAACTGCATCTTTTTTTATCCGTCCCCCGAGGGGCGGCATCCTTTCTGCAATTCAGCCAGGGCAAGTGCTCCCTCATGGTCCAACCGGCTGTGATCTTCTTGATGCCAGGGTGCCGCTATTGCAGCCACCCTGCCAACATCTGTAATGAGTTGGGACACAGGTCTACCCTTCTCCTTCCTGGGAGCCTTTTATACCCCAGAAGAGAAGCCTCTGTTGAATCTCCCCATGTGACTAATTATGTAATTGGTGAGGAGGAACATGAATGGGGCAATCCCCCTCCACGTCCCTGCCCTCCAGTGATGTCATTAGATGCCAAGATCTATGGCATTTCTTGCTTCAGCCTGGATCAGAAGCCCATTACTATTAGGGAAGCCCCACTGTAAAATACCACCCCATATGTAAAAGACCACCCCCCTCCCAGCCTAAACACTATACTCACTATTTTCATGAGCAGATCTCCCGATCACCAGTGGCAGATATTCTGTCCACTGGCTGGGAAGAAAGCACAGAGCAGCTTTAATGGTTTATATCACATGGGCTCAGAGGCTGAACAGTCGGCCTATGGTCATGGTGGCATACCAGTTCCTTTGACTTTCTTCTGCTACTGCCTCAGCTGGTTTCATATTGTGATCCATTTTTGTCTTTTTGTGGAGGCAGGTGGGTCTACAAGGAAATACGGGAAAATCTCACAGCCAAATCCTGTGTTAAAGAGAAACATCGGACTTAAAAAAATAAGGGGTCAATGTCTCCCCCCATCAGCCCCTAGTCACCTCGCTGCCCGCTTAGCCATCTGTACGTGACAAGTGCGGACTTGTCACGGACGAGCCATGCTCGTCAATGTCCCACGGCGATCTTGCAGCTCATCGAAGTCTCACAGGATTTCGGCCAGCCCCATTGCTTCCCATTCATGGGCACTGCTCAGGCACGAGGGGACCCCGTGCAGTGCTCGATGGGATGCAAGATAGCACCACCCGTCGGAAGGTCACCTGGAAACCGAGGGAACCAGAGGATGGATCCCTTGGCGAGGTCACTAAATAATGCCCAAAGGTGAAAACCAGAAGCAGATCGATGAGGTTTGGGGTGGTTTCAGCCAGTAGACCACTAAACGAAGCACATTTCCTACAGTTTAGATTCATTCAATTAAATTGCAGCCACTGGTACGTGATCCATTTTTCTGGTGGCCCGCTAAACTTACTGATGGAACTATTAAAGCTCAGTGGCCATTGAAAATACGTATATACATTTGACTTCAACTTGATAAACTCTTTTTGTGTTTTTTCCAGATGGACATTTTTAACACATTTATGATGTCAAAAGCATTTCTTTTCATGTAAATAATGTTTTGCATGTCGCTGGGTACAATCCAAGGCCTGCAATTTGTTGTTCGCTTTGGCTGTCAAGTCAACATTTCGAAGGCTTTATCATTATCATTAAATTATTTACCTCTTTCGAAAGTTAATGTGTGAACTAATAAAAATATTCCCAAGTATTTACTGATTCAAATGTTTTATATCTTTCATAATAAACAAATATGAATGCTGTATGTGGAAACCATATTTATTTTGAAGAAGTATTCTAAAATATCATCCTAAAAGGGATTATAACATATTTGGGGTTATTTCTCCAGTTAAAATAATTAATCAGATGTAAGTTAGATATCACTGGATTGAGATTAAAATTACACCAGGATTTATGCCCGCCTTCCCTTCACATAAAGGATTCCTTAACTTATAGCAAGTATCTTACTATATCTCACTAGTAGCGAGGAACCATTTTTCTTCTCGGCAAATCTTGGTTTACTTCTTATCCGACATTTGTCTTTTGTTGCAGCATATCAAACTGTAAAGGAAGAGCTCAGGAAGGGTCCAATGGCTTCATTGTTAAATGATCCCATATGCTCCAGAAATCCAAATTTCGAGGTTCATGCTAATTATTTGGTGAAGCCTGTGCGACTTCTGGTGTGCATTGCAACCTGCAACTCAGTGAGTGAGCCACTAAATTAATAAATGGAATGTTGGGGAATAGAGTACACTGAAAGAAATGAGGGGTCACTTACACACCTGAACTAAAGTCCTGTCTTTTTCTGGTAGAAATAAAATCCAGGGATGACAGGTTTAGTGTATCGGGGGGACAGAGCCTGTCATCATGATTTCTTCTTTCTTCCAGTAAAATAAAATAACAAGCCTGGCTGGATATTTCTTGATGCTGGGTGTATAAGTGACACCTCCTCCCGACATCCAGCATATTTATATGGATTTTTATAATTTTTTCACGATAGTGCTCCTCACGTAGCTGGCAATTAAAGGGTTAATTTGGTGTTGTGTGTGGTGTTTTCACTTCGATTTTAGGGGATTGATAATTCACACCTGCCACTCAGGTGGTGGTACTTGATATAGCTGGAAAATAAAAAGTGGTGTTTCATAAGAAAAGGTTTGGAAACTCTGGTCTTAACCCTTTAACCGCCAGCCTACCTTGAGATTTTGTCACCCTTTGTTGCCAGACCATTTTGCACTATTTTGTGCTCCCCATGTTCAACTGTCAATTTTTGAAGGGATTTCCAGGGATTTCCCAGGAAAGTGATATATTGTTTTTTTCAGCAGAGCCTGGGCTTTAACATGAAATGTCATTTTCTAAGTGTATTCCCAATATTTTTGGGTGAAAATGTGTAGTATTTGTTTGTAATAAAAAATGTAAGTTTATCAATAAAATCTTATTGCGTGTGAAACCCCAATTCTCCCGGTTACAGCGGTACCACATATGTATAGGTAGACACCCTTTCCTGCCCAGGAGACTCCCCCAAACTGAAACAACGCTTTAGGAGATTTTCAGATAAAATACAACTATGCTATGCAATATGCGCACCTTGCAGTTTTTCAAGAAAAACAACCCTTTACATTTGAAATACCCCCTACAAACTATATATTCCCTAGAAGTACACACCTCAGGCTTTCTAGGCGTACCAGGCTTGTTGACATGGGTGCGGTTTTCTGGAAGTAATCCCTCAATGTATTCTTTGGTTGCACAGGGTTTCCTTAAAAATGAATAAAAAAGCAGAATCAAAACCACATTTTCCAAAAAAAAA
The DNA here is from genome assembly GCA_027917425.1 of Gastrophryne carolinensis. Taxonomy (NCBI): domain Eukaryota; kingdom Metazoa; phylum Chordata; class Amphibia; order Anura; family Microhylidae; genus Gastrophryne; species Gastrophryne carolinensis. The sequence goes on from CM051234.1 coordinate 596,472,434, forward strand.
AAAACTATATGCAAACCAGAAAATCTGAAAAAGCAATATGCCCCGAACAGAACAATACCCAACATGCATAGGTTCTGTCAAGGAAAGAGTTGCCAAACACACCAAAGTAAAGCTTGCGCATAGCGGTAATTTTACTTCAAAACTTCAGCTCTGCAGACAAAGTGTGCACCTTGTGCTTTTTCTACCAAAACAACCCTTTACATTTTGAACATCCCTGATAAACCATATATTCCCTGAAAGTACACATGTTAAGCTTTCTAAGCATACCCAGCTTGTTGTAGTGGGCTCATCTTTCTGGAAGTAATATCTCGAAGAATTCTTAGGTTGCACAGGGTTTCACAAAAAATGTATAAAAGCAGAATAAAAAACATATTTTCCTAAAATATCAATATGCAAATAAGAAAAAACAAGGTAAATCTGAAAGCACAAGGTCCCCCGAGCAGAACAATACCCAACATGCATAGGTACCTGTAACCTTTTAACTGCCAGCCTACTTGAGATTTTGTCACCCTCTGCTGACAGGATATTTTTCACCATTTTGCGTGATGTTTAACTGTGATTTTTGCAGAAATTTCCAAGAAAATGGCATATTTTCTTTTTGTGGCAGAGTTTAGGCTTTAACATGAAATGTCTTGTTTGTATTTTTTCTACTTTTTTTATATATTGTTAAGTAAATAAGTAAAAAAAAAAATACATATATATTTTTTAAATTGTCTCCTTTATTGTAACAAAAACATTTATTTTATTATAGAAAACCATATTGCATGTGAAAGCCCCATTTCTCCCGATTACAATGATACCACATATGTACATATACCGTTCCTGTCCAGGTGATCCCCTAAACTGAAAAGAGCACTTTATAACATTTACAAATAAAATACAACTACTATCCACATAATAAAGGGTTAAATTAAAAAAATTGGTGTGGGGTCCCCCTTCACAGGGGGGGGGGGGGGCACCATTTCTTGAGGGAATTTTAAGGTTTTTTTTGGGAGGAAGGTAATGGGGGGTCTTGGGGTTAATGGCAAGTCACCCACTAGCCGCAGGTGACTTGCCAGACCCAGAGCCTTGTGAACTGGTATAGGGATCTCGTAGATCCCTTACCAGTTCACAAAGGGTAAAAAGTAAAAAAAAAACACACAGAGACACACTTTAAAAATAACTTTTTTTTAATTATTTTTTTTTAAATACTTACCTCCCATCCATCCCTGTGTCCCATGCTAATCACTTAGGCTTCTGCTCTCCTGCTGCTGCTGGAAGCCTTTTATACCTACTGGGTTACAGATAACATAGGGTTAATTTAAAAAAAAAATGACATAGGGTCCCCCCTCCCAGGGTTAAAACCCTTAAAAATCCCAAAAAAATGGTGTGAGGTCCCCCCTACCCAGCGTAACCAGCCTGTGACCAGCTATGGGGGCTTGTAGAACAGGGCGCGGGGCCAGCTTTAGTGGCCCCTGGCCCTGCCGGCTACAAGCCGTCATAGCCTAGGGCCACGGCTCTTCTGCCCCCCCCGGGCTTTGGGGAGGCAGGTAATTTGGGGGGCCAGGGGTTAATGGCAAGTCACCCGCTAGCCGCAGGTGACTTGCCAGACCCCCGAGCCTTGTGAACTGGTATAAGGGGTCTCATGGACCCCTTACCAGTTCACAAAGGGTTAAAAGTAAAAAAGACACAGACAATTTTTTTAAATAACTTTTATTAAAAAAAAAAAATGTTTTTACTTTACTCACCTCCGATCTTCATCTCCTGTGTCCCGCGGCGATCTGATGTCAGTAACGGCTGGGCAGAGGAGGGGGTAGGCAGGCAAATGGAGGATCGCCTACCTCCCTCCTCCTCTGTCCAGCCGTCACCGGCATATGACAGCTGAACTGCCGGGTGCCCCGACGCCAGAATCCAAGATGGCGGCCGCCATCGGAAGCTGCGGAGGGAGGAGGGCTGTTATGCCCCCTCCAGAAGACGGAAGAGTGGGGGGGGGTGATCGGAGCCCCCCCCCCATGAAGAGGAGAGGCGGCGGGAGCCAGCGGGCGCGGAGGTGAGTAACTGTCATTTTTTAATTGTATTTTTTCAGCGGCTGCTGAAACGGGGGGGCACCCTATTTTGGGATTTTGGGCACTCCCCTGCAGCCGGAGGAGCCCCAATGGGCGATCGGAGCCCCTCTGGCTGAAGAGGAGACCCGGCCGGATCAAACAAGGGGTCAGGTAAGTGATTTTTAAAAAACTTTTAATTCTATTAATGGGGAAAGTCAGGCACATAAAATTTACGTGGCTGGCGGTTAGCTGCAGGGGAGGCAGCCACGTAAATTTTACGTGGCTGGCGGTTAAAGGGTTGATGGAGCACTATCGCGAAAAAATGATAAAAATCCATATAAATATGCTAGATGTCGGGAGGAGGGGTCACTTATACACCCAACATAAAGAAATATCCAGCCAGGTTTGTTCATTTTATTTTAATGGAAGGAAGAGGAAATCAGGGGGGCAGGTTCTGTCTCCTCTGATACACCAAACCTGCCACCCCTGGATTTTATTCCTACCAGGAAAAGAAAACCACAAGCTTGGCAGGACTTCAGTTCGGGTGTATAAATGACCTTATTAGCCAATGTGTTTATATGTATTTTTAATATTACACAATTTCGGGATAGCACTACTTTAAAGAGAAACATGGGAATAGGGTAAAACCTCCCCCAAATCTCACGATCTGCTCCCCCCCTCCGGTTTTACCTCTGGGCACTATTTACTCACCTTGCTGGTCCATCTTCTTGGTCCCTCGGACTTCCGATGGGTGGCGCCATCTTGCATCCCATCAGGCACTGCGTGCGGCCTCCCATCTCGCGCCTGTACTGTGCGCATGAATGGGATGCAATGGAGCCGCCCAAAATCCTGCAAGACTTTGCTGAGTGGCACGAGACTTTGAAAAGCATGGCTAAAGCCTTGCCTTCACTTACAGACAGGCTAAGCCGGCGGGGGGGGGGGGGGGGGCAGAGGATCGGGCCCTGAAGCAGCTGGATGTCACCACAGCAGGCAGTGGCGACATCCAAAAGGTAAGTAGGGGCCGATGTTCCCCTTTAAAGACACTAGTTCCAGGTGAAAGCTTGCTACCTAGGCATCCCGATATGAGATACCCTCCAGTGGGAAACTTCCAAAATATAACCATGTTTAGGATCCCAATGCACATGAGTGGCATCCCCTGAATGAAAGGATGCTGTGGCAAATATGAGCGTGGCAATTTGTTTTCTAGGACAACTGTATGAAACAAGGCGAAAGTATCACAAGAAATCTTACAATACAGATAAGAAATATTCCGTAACATGGCCCTTTTTTCATATCAGCTTTGAAAAGATTAATCTATCTCAGTGCAATATGGTTCAATTACCAGACTCATTTATCAGACACTAAGATGTGGAACTGCAGAGAGAGGTTAAAGTATCACCAAGGGTATCTTCATCACTTCAATATCATTGCTTTAAAAGGCACTGACCAGAATAAGAAGATGACCTAATTTCAAAATTATTATAGTACCAAGAACTTTGTTTCAATGTTATAATTTATATTCCAGTGGAATATTTCAAATTTATTATCAGTTTCCTGACATATAATGGCTAATCGTTAAGGATAGGCACTTTAACATAATATGAATACACATTTCTCCATAGGTAATGCAACAGTTCTTGCATTAGCATTATTGACTAAGGTACATTAAACTTCTTCACTAATACTTAATGGAAGGTTAATGTAAAAGTCATAAGATTAAATGGCTTTTACTTAAAAGTAGTATATTGATTAAAATAACTTAGTGAGATTTTTTTAAGCTGTTGAAATAAAAGCAGTCACACATTTTTATTTCATTTTATCGAAGAAGAGTGCAAAATATTGGGCCGAGCGAGACCAATTTTACTGGAAGCTCTTGTATTAATAGGACTTCATGCTGTAATTATTCGAGCATTTCAAATAAACGGATACTTTAGATTGAGAGGGGGAAAATTACATCGCAGATGATTTAAAGATGTGCCTAAAACCTGATAATTATATGAATTAGCAGCACGTCCTTGAGGATTTTTCTTTTGCCTTGCATAACTTGTTGAACTTTGTCTATCATTGAGCTGACATATGTAAGAAACACAAATTAGTATTCTGCCATCACTGCCTTAATATACACATTAAGTGGAGATTAGAGAATATATTACAAACACTCATTTTAGCCTTCAACCTAAAAAGTAAAAAAATATTTTGAGCACAATGACTGTCCTTCTTTGTTCCAGAGGTGTGTATAGGGTTCAAGGTAATTGATTCAACGATTCACCAGAAACTAGTTAAAACAAAGTGACTTTAAAGAAAAATGATGACTACATACAATGCAATCAATATACAGTGCTCAAGTGATAAGTGCGCAATAGTGAAGAAAACATACAACACTAAATTGGTCCCAAATGTGATGCCCCCGTACATAGCCCCCCAAAAACCAAACCCCAAATATCTATCTCTTCCAGGACTACTTCTGTAACAGGGAGGTGGACGAGCTGCCACACTTGTTAAAATAGATACATTTTTGGTAGAGAAGTTAGGCAGGCTTTAGTTTTAGGGACTGCAGCAGGGATGCTATAGGCTTAAATTTCTCACTGCTGCAAGGTTTAAATTTAGATACTAGGATAGGGACCTGCCCACCCAAAAACTGACTGGTTCCTGAGTCTGTATATAAAACAAAGTCAGGAAGTTGGTTTGGTTGTTGTTGCAGCTGGAGAATTGTTAATGCTGAGCCGTAAGCCTGGAAGTTTGGAGATTAGTGCTTAGAGAGGAAGCACTAGTGGATTCCTTAGGGGTGTGATGCGAGACACCCCATAAGAACTTTCTGCCTGGAGGGCCTTGTAGGTCAGTGAGGAGGAGAACCACCTGTAGCAGGGCCAGAGCCAGACAGGTTGTCGGTAGTTGTGGGAGAGCAAAACCCACTTAGATGGACTTCTGGAAGGTGGAACAGGTAGGGACCAATTAGAGGAGGTTGGCTTCAGGAGAACCCTATGTGTCAGGAGCCCCTTGTGAGGGACATCACAAATTAAAGGGGAAGACTGCTTAAACCATATACAGTATGGACTTTGGTTGGGATTTCTTTTTTCAAGATGAGCTGGTTCCTGGCAAAACTTTAAACACTTTCCCTGAAAGCACATCCTATTAGTAGAAGGTATCCCAAAGACTGCGGCTGTTCCCACTACACTTCCACCGGTGGCCAGTCTCAGACCTATGCGATTGCTGATGGCTGATTACTATTGTAACAGACATATAACAAACCTCTGCTAGGAGGGTTCTGGAAAACTCTTCTGTGTGTGTGTGGGTGGGCGGAGCCAGCCATGAGAGAGAAGCTTGTGAGGTAATTCCAGCAGGTTATAAAAGGCACAGCACAGCTCTGAGGGAGCAGAGTCCGTGAGGTGGGTCAAAGGGAGCACTTCTGTGTCTGTATGTGTTTCTGAGCCCACATAAATTATAGGGCCACAGTGAAGTTTTTGGTTGAAACTAACTCTCTCCTTATTTACCTCACTGCTGGACTGTGTGAGGGGTGTAAAGACTTATTTTTTTGTGTGTTATTCACTGTGTGAAGCCTCCCGCGGAGCGCAAAGAAAGGGACTCAGCGCGGTTGGAGGACGCCCTTAATTATAATTTTATTTAGGAGAGTTTTGAGGCTGTGACCGTTGAAGAAAGAAATATCCAGAAAATATTTAAAGAAACAGCATCATTTTAGTCAGAAATAACAGGACATTTTCCACCAAGTTCGTTTGGTCTAAGGATAAGTGAACTTTTCTCAGTTCTCCTCACTATTTAAAGCATAGTTACAAATTTAGAGCATCATCTATCTGAAGTTTATTATATAGAGTTAATCTTACATTTAAAATAGATTGTGAATGTATTGATAGATTGTTTGAATTACACAGAGCATACAGTGTGTATTAAAGTTATCCAAATAGCCATATATGATAAAGTGACCTAGACACAAGTTTATCCTTTGTTTAACATATTCATCCTTCCCCCCCCCCCATATTCTTCAAGTAGAAATTATACTAGATTCTTCTACAGTCATTTATTGCCTTAAACCAGTGGCTATATACACCAACTATTGTTTTCAATGTATTCAACCGTTAAATTCTAAATTGGTTCTTATTCATCTGGTGTGGTGTGTTTTATTCCCTTATTTAAACAACCACACCCTACATATTTTTGGCGTAGCCGGCAGGATACAAAACTCCGTGCCATGAAGTCCTCGGTAGATGCCGGTGAATCTAGTGAAACAATGTTTAGCCAAACTAGTGGGGTTGGGTCTCCCCTTCCCATTATTGTGCCTATGGGAACAGCGGGAGCCAATGTACCTAAATTTGATGGATATAATTTGGCAATAGGAGATTGGGCAGAAAGGCTACGCACTACTGCCAGATTATATCAAGTCCAACCTGCACACCAAGTTGACCTGGCATTACAATCACTGGAGGGAGACGCTCGCGAGGCTATTCTGGTGTTGCCTCAATCTCAGAGAACTAGTCTGGATATCATTATAAAAAGGCTAGAGTTACTGTATGGGGAGACAACTGAGACAGCAGAATGCAAAACTCGTTTTTATGGTCGCAAACAGTTGGATGGAGAGTCAATTCAGAAATTTGCTGTGACATTACAAAAACTTTGGAAAAAAATTTCCAAAAGTGAGGGGAGTGAGGATGATCAGACCCCTGCAATTGACCAAATAATAAGGGATCAATTTATTAATGGAATAAGAAACCCTGCTCTGAAAAGGTCCTTAAGAGATATGGTCAGGGCTGATGAGGATGTAGAATTTGATCGCATATTAGTGGAAGCATTAGATCGAAATCGAGATGAGGGAAATATGAATCTCTATTGGACTCAACCAATACAAACCAAAGAAAAGGGGGAGGACTACAGGGAAGCAAAAAGGGAAGAAACAAAAGTTTTGACAGATGCTATAAAGAGTTTAGGGGAAAGCCTAACTACTGTTTTAAAAAAAGAATTAGCCCCATTAAAAGAGGCCGTTATGAGTAAAGGGGCGGGAGGACGGGGATATCGAAGAGCAGAATATGACTCTCATGGACCTGACCAACGTCGATGTTGGAGGTGTGGTCAACCTGGACATCTAGCAAGACAATGTTCAGGAGGTTCTGTTTCCGGGTCATCTGGGTCTGGTATTCTTCACCCTCGACCTTTAAACTAGAGCATCCTACAGCTGAGGGGCAAGCTGTAGGAGGCAATGATACTAAGACCTCTGAGTTATTTCCAGCGGTAGTGGCCAATTGCCCAGTGATAAAAGCAAAAATCAATGGACAGATGATACGTTGTTTAATTGATACTGGTTCGGAGGTGTCATTAATTAATAACGAAACCTATCTTCAGATCGCTGCCAACCTGGATAAATTAGATGAGATTGACATTAAGCTAAAGGCTGCTAATGACCAACCTTTACCCATACTGGGGGTGACTTGGGTGGACATTGAACTTTTTGATAAAATTATTGGTCAAAAAGGGTTGATCGTCACACAAAACACTGCATTGCCATCTACTCCAGTAATATTGGGAATGAATGTTCTTCGGGAACTGGATGGTCTAATGTTTAATGAATTTGGACCAGCATATTGGTCCCAAATCTCTGAAAAACGAAATGATCAAAAATGGTTGCTCAAGTTGAAAAGAGTATGTAGCATACATTGCACCTTGCGTAAAAACAGAGGGAGGGTGGGAGTCATACGCACACCATCTAAGAAAAAAATAGTCCTCCCCCCTAGAAAAGAGGTAATCATACCCTTGAGGGTGGGGGGTCATTGTAGAGTCCAAGGTATCCCTTTGCTAGTGGAACCAATCAGAGAATTTGGAGTGAATGGGGAATGGTTGGTAGGACGTACTCTCTCCCATGTCACACAAGGGGTGGTTTCTGTCAGACTCATCAATCTAGGACAGATACCTATAACATTGCCCCGCCATTTCTTGATAGCTGAAGTACATGCAATAGAGTCCACTGTTAATTCTGTCCTAGAGAAACCGCATCAGAAAAAACATGCTGAAATCTCCATTACCGCACAGCTTGAGGAGTTATGGACACAGCTGGGGTTGGGTGATTCATGTTTGACTCCTGAGCAATTAGAAGAACTTCGAGAAGTGCTGCGACGCAATATAACAGCTTTTGCCCTAACAGAAGATGATGTGGGACATACTTCAGCTATTGAACATCATATAGTCACAACTGAGGACAAACCAAGTCGTGAACGCTATAGAAATATTCCCCCAGCACTTTATCAAGAAGTAAAGGACATATTGGATAAAATGATAGAAGGAGGAGTGGTGAGACCAAGTCAGAGTCCTTGGGCTTCTCCCATCGTACTGGTCCGAAAGAAAAATGGACAACTCCGGTTCTGTGTAGATTATAGAAAATTAAACGCTTTGACATTAAAAGATGCGTATCCCTTGCCACGAGTAGAGGAATCATTGGCGGCATTAAGAAAAGCTACCTTATATACTACCCTGGATTTAGCCTGCGGATATTGGCAAGTGCCTATTAGAGAGCAAGATAAACCAAAGACAGCGTTCATTACACCCATGGGACTGAATGAGTTTAACCGGATGCCATTCGGACTGTCAAATGCCCCCAGTACTTTCCAAAGACTCATGGAACGATGTCTGGGAGATTTAAACTTTCAAACCGTTCTCATCTACCTGGATGATGTGATCATTTTTTCTAGAAATTTCCAGGAACATTTAGAACATATTGAACAAGTATTACAAAGAATTATTGCATTTGGACTCAAACTGCAACCCAGCAAATGCAAATTCGCTCAACAACAAATCAAATATCTCGGGCGTATAGTTGCAGAATCGGGAATAGCACCCGACCCAGAAAAAATGGAGGCTGTGAAAAATTGGCCTCGGCCAAATACTGTGAAGGAAGTAAGAGGTTTCCTGGGACTAGTTGGCTACTACAGGCGGTATATCAAAGGATTTGCTCAAAGTGCAGAACCTCTCCATCGACTACTTAGAGGTAAACCGCAAGGTAAAAACAAATGTGTGGCCGGAAACATCCAATCTGTATGGAAAGAGGAACAGGAAAAAAGTTTCAATGAACTAAAGCAAAAACTTTTAGAGGCTCCAGTCTTGGGGTACGCTGATTACAGTAAGCCATTTATATTACAAACTGATGGCAGTCTACAGGGATTAGGTGCAATTCTGGCACAGAAGCAAGAAGGAAGAGAGAGAGTCATTGCGTATGCCAGTCGCTCTCTCAGACCGACTGAAAGGAATCCTAGTAACTACAGTTCATTTCGTCTCGAACTCCTAGCAATTGTATGGGCGGTAACTGAAAAATTTCGTGAATATCTAACCGGGGGTCGAGTGGATATCATTACTGATAACAACCCTTTACTATACCTCAATACTGCTAAGCTGGGAGCCCTTGAACAGAGGTGGGTAGCTCGATTGGCCTCATTTGATTATCATATTCACTATAGGCCAGGACATAATCATACCAATGCTGACGCCCTATCTCGCTTCCCCTTGGGGAAACTGGACACTGATTCCGATCAGATGTTAGAAGAAGTGGAAATTCCTCCCTTACGAGTTCGCCCATTGGAAATCAGAGAAAAAGAGATTGAGGAGGTTCAGATAAATGCTACAACTGCAGAAATATGCGACAAAGGGGAATGGCAGAAATGGCAGTCTGAAGACTCAGATTTGTTGAAAATTTTGACTCACCTTCAAATTGGTGATAAACCCTCTTACCGGGAGAGAAAACGGTTGACTGATAGAGGAAGAGCCATTTGTCGACAATGGGACAAATTGTTCATCAAGGATGGAGTTCTGTATCGCCGTGCATGGGAAAATGGAGAAGAGCGATGTGTTTGGCAGTTTGTAGTGCCAATTGAAATGGTGGAAGGTATTAGTTCAATTCTACACCAAATGGGTGGTCACTTCCAAGGCGATAAATTGGAGGCTCTGGGAAGAAGGTACTTTTATTTCCCACGGATGAGGGAGCACCTAGAGCAAGCATGTAAAAGTTGTAAAGAATGCAATATCCATAAAGGCCAAGAACAACACACCCAACCTATGACTATAGTGGCTAATGAGCCTTTTGACCTGTTGACCGTGGACTTTATCAAGATTGCCGAATCCTCTTCTGGACATCAATTTGCTATGGTCTGTGTAGACCATTTTACAAAATTTGCGATCGTGATACCCACTCATGATCAAACAGCCCATACCACGGCTTGTCTACTATGGAAAAATGTATTCAGACCTTATGGCTGCCCACGTAGACTACTTTCTGATCAAGGCGCTAATTTTGAAGCACAAATAATTAAGGAACTGTGCCAGCTTCATGGAATTCGTAAAGTACATACTAGTCCCTACCATCCTCAGGGAAATGGGGTTTGTGAAAGATTTAATCGAACCCTGTTGGAATTAATCAGAACCCTGGGAAGTGAAAAGCTTGAACAATGGCCTGAACATATCGATGATGTGGTTTGGATTTATAACCATATGTTACACTCATCCACAGGATTTACACCGTACTACTTAATGTTTGGGCGACCAGGAAGATTACCCCTGGACTTCGTGTTGGGGACCCAAGAAGTGGTTGAACCTAGAGCTACTGATCAATGGGTGAAGGAACATAGGCGGCGCTTATTACGAAGTAAAGAAATGGTCCATCAACGGTTACAAACCGAGGAAAATCCTACCCAGAAGTGCCCATTACTGCAAACTGGAGACAGAGTGTTAGTCCGTCGGACCTTTGCACGAAGAAAAAATAAACTAGTTGCAAAATGGGAAACTGATCCTTATGTTGTAATAAAGCAGCCTTTTCCTAATTTGCCTGTGTATGACGTGAAACGAGAGGATGGGAAGGGATCAGAACGGCGGTTACACCGGAACTTGCTTAGACCATGTGGATTTATAATGACTTCAGAAGAAGAGCTGGTAAAGACGTCTGAGGATAGTCCCACCAACAAAAACAATTGGCCAGAGGAGGATGACTGGTGGGTCACCCAACCCCAACTTCCTGCAGGGTCAAACAAGGAAAAAGAGAGACCCATGGAAACAGAACTAAATTTAACAGAGGAACAGGTAGCAGAAATAGAATTGGGAGTGGAGCCCTCATCCCTCATAGGAGACCCCCAAGGACATTTTCCCCAACAGACTGAGGACGAAAGGGGGGAAGCGAGGGATTCTGAAATAGAAGCTAGATATCCAAAAAGAGATACTAGAGGGCAGCCTCCACAATACTTGGAAAATTATCAATTATAGGCAGAGGACTGCTAATAAAAAAAAAGGGGGAAATGTGTAACAGACATATAACAAACCTCTGCTAGGAGGGTTCTGGAAAACTCTTCTGTGTGTGTGTGGGTGGGCGGAGCCAGCCATGAGAGAGAAGCTTGTGAGGTAATTCCAGCAGGTTATAAAAGGCACAGCACAGCTCTGAGGGAGCAGAGTCCGTGAGGTGGGTCAAAGGGAGCACTTCTGTGTCTGTATGTGTTTCTGAGCCCACATAAATTATAGGGCCACAGTGAAGTTTTTGGTTGAAACTAACTCTCTCCTTATTTACCTCACTGCTGGACTGTGTGAGGGGTGTAAAGACTTATTTTTTTGTGTGTTATTCACTGTGTGAAGCCTCCCGCGGAGCGCAAAGAAAGGGACTCAGCGCGGTTGGAGGACGCCCTTAATTATAATTTTATTTAGGAGAGTTTTGAGGCTGTGACCGTTGAAGAAAGAAATATCCAGAAAATATTTAAAGAAACAGCATCATTTTAGTCAGAAATAACAGGACATTTTCCACCAAGTTCGTTTGGTCTAAGGATAAGTGAACTTTTCTCAGTTCTCCTCACTATTTAAAGCATAGTTACAAATTTAGAGCATCATCTATCTGAAGTTTATTATATAGAGTTAATCTTACATTTAAAATAGATTGTGAATGTATTGATAGATTGTTTGAATTACACAGAGCATACAGTGTGTATTAAAGTTATCCAAATAGCCATATATGATAAAGTGACCTAGACACAAGTTTATCCTTTGTTTAACATATTCATCCTTCCCCCCCCCCCCATATTCTTCAAGTAGAAATTATACTAGATTCTTCTACAGTCATTTATTGCCTTAAACCAGTGGCTATATACACCAACTATTGTTTTCAATGTATTCAACCGTTAAATTCTAAATTGGTTCTTATTCATCTGGTGTGGTGTGTTTTATTCCCTTATTTAAACAACCACACCCTACATAATGACCCCATCAGAGATATGTGGGTCCTGGACTTGGAAAAGGAACAGGGAAGAGGTGAGTTCCAGGGTGCATGTTCCCCCTGCAGGCATGAGCAGCAATCCTATCTCTACATTAAAGTGATTCCACAAAAGGCAATCAACCGCAGGCAAATCAAGTTATTAGAATTATTATTAGAATGCTGTGCAAGTCCTGCCTCAGAATGATATCTCAATTAGCAATGTACCAACAGATTTCTGGTATTCCCATGAGAGCTCTGCTCTAATGATGCTTTGCCAGCATTTTGTAACTTCGTGTCCCCATGGATCTCTAGTACATCTTTAGTACATATCCAACCCAAATCTGGTTCTCATTCTTGAATATGTGTGGGGGTGTGGGACCAAAGCAGGCTCATTTAGGAATGATATCTGTGCTTGTGCTAAAAATCAAGATATGTTTTTGGCAGGTTCTGTGGGATATAACTCCCAGTTTGGGTGTGTAACTCTTAGGGATAGAGACAAATGAGTACCTCCATACTTTTCATTTTACAGCCGTGTGCACACAACATATTACGTACCTGTTGTTTACATTTAGTGGAGAATTTTGTCAACTTGATCAGCACCGTGAACTACAAGTGACTTAATGGAAACTGTTTCATACCCCCTCAGTTCCTTTACCCTGAGCACTTTAGGTTCTTCTATTTCCCATTTGGATCTATTTAGACCCCAACTGAACAGCTGCATGTGTCTGTTGATGCTTATGTGGTTAACATTTACAGGGCATGATATCTACGTTTGGGACTTCATTTCATAATATGTTAAATTGACCAATACTCAAAAATGAATTAGTGTCCCAATCTCCCCTAGCGCATCAGAATCTGGGATCCCTAGCTTCCACTGGGTTGAAGCAAAAACTTTATCATGGGGGAGATCTGAAGACTGAAATGTTATACAAGTAAGTATCTCATGTTCTGGCAAACATAAATCAATTATCTTATGTCTAGTGAAGGCATGCTTGACATGTGTGACAATATTAAGTGGCCTACTATTTCGAATAGTGGTATGTAGGATATGCAGAGAAGATAATAAGCACCTGCTGTTCGAAATTGGGATAAGGAGAGTAATATACGAGAGACAAACTGGCAAACAGAGGTGACATTTGTGGTTTGAGGAATAGATGGTTTTTGATTGGATTTGGCATTTAAAGGACCAACCAAGCAATAAGGTGCTTCTCCAACACCACCGGAGGCCCTGGGTGAAATCGCCAACAAAATTATAAGGTAATAGCTTTTCTATATGAATTCTATGGTTAGCATTTGTGGAGTTTAGAGGGGTTGCTGATTAAAAGTTCAGAACTGAAAAGGGAAGGGCAACTAATATGAGACCCATATATGGCAGTTAGCCCCAAACCACAGTAAATTTGCAAAAATGTCACAACTTTTTCTGGAAAAAGTGAGACCAGCCAATTGATTTCAAAAGGGGCCTACCTGTTGCTGCCTACTACAGCCTTAGCATACTACTTTTCCAGGTTTTGTTCTGTGCCACTGGAGCGTCCCAAATCTATTCTTTGAAATAGATTGAGATAACTGTATCTAAGCTGTACCACAATACCCTTGTTATTAATATATCAGGTTTATACACTGAAGAAGCTGTTCTAAGGTGAAATGCGTCTGTGGGGTAAAACATTGGCTACAAACAAGGTCAGCGGTTTACTTAAAGCTTGCTACAAACTACAAAACCTGTGAATTATAAGGTACTATTTTACCCACCCTGGCCACAACCCAGAACCAATAAGGAACTCTCTGCATTCTTTTTTTTATGTATATTTTTGCATCTATATACAGCACAAATGAATGAACACAATACCCACATGAGTGGAATATGGCATAATAGATCCACAAAAAAACCCTAGGGGAATCCTGAATCCCAAGGAAGTTTGTGGCTCCCCCCCCCCATCATTTCTTATAAAATTAAGATACCCCACAACCCCCATACTAGGAGGGAACTTATTCAAAGAATACCCCCAGAACACAACCCTCCTTTTTATGTTATAATTAGAGATGAGCGAACTTCTTGAAAGTTCGATTCGGGCAATTCGCCGAATTTCCCCAAGAAATTCGTGTTCGCCCGAATCGAACTTTCACGAATCGCTCATCTGAAAAAAAAAATGCCGGCACGGTGGGAGCGGGCAGGCCGGCTACGCTGTCAGCGGGCCGCCGCCGGCCCGCTGACAGTGCAGCCGGCCTGCCCGCTCCCACCATGCCGGCATTTTTTTTTTAAGCAAAAATGTCGGCATGGTGGGAGCGGGCAGGCCAGCTACGCTGTCAGTGGGCGGCGGAAGCCAGCCCGCTGACAGCGCAGCCGGCCTGCCCGCTCCCACCATGCCGGCATTTGTTTAAAAAGCAAACACTTACCTGCATGGTCGGAGCGTGGAGGCCGCTCTCAGGCCCCCTCTGATGACGCGCCCTCTGGCCGGCGCCGCTCTCAGCTGTCATCAGAGGACGCGTCATCAGAGGGCGCCTGAGAGCGGCGCCGGCCTCCACGCTCCGACCATGCAGGTAAGTGTTTGCTTTTTAAACAAATGCCGGCATGGTGGGAGCGGGCAGGCCGGCAACGCTGTCAGGGAAAATTCGATCGGCACGAACCAAAAAAAATTCGGGTTCGTGCCGAATCGAATTTTCCCTGAAATTCTGAGCGAATTCCGGTTCGTCCGAACCGGTTCGCTCATCCCTAGTTATAATAGTAAAAGTCAGGCTATTCAGAATAAAAAAAAACATTTTCATTTCATTGGCCCTCAACCAGCTCCCAGTTCTTCGTAGGTCACTTAGTCTTCAAGTATAATTCAAGTATAATTGTTTATAGAAAGCCAAGCTTTAGATGATATTTTGGAGTCATTTCAAATTTATATGATAACCTTCCTATTCTAGGGAGTATAATCCACTATCTATATGACATCACTAACTTTCTAGTTGTAACTTTTTCACTTTGCCTGTAGCAATGCATTTCCATTGCCATGTGCAAGCATGTGAAGAGTAAACGGAACCATTCATTGAGCTTACAGCAAAGGCAGATAAAATGGCCCCTTATTATATGTATTATCAGACTCTGTGAGAATAGTCAATAACACAGACTTCCAAGGAGGAAAGTCACACAGAGGTGATATAACCTTTAACAATGCTGTAGTCATTCTTTCAGTGACTATTGCTTCCTTTAAGAAAATTCAATAAACATTATGGGTAATTCAAAATAAGCTGAGAAGGGATCCTGATGTTTACACTGAGAGGTAAGTGTAGCATTGTTCCTCCCTGTATGAGACTATTTGTCCAATTTTTACATCGTCAGTATATTGCATTCCTCTCTACCTTTCGCTCTGCTTTTCATGTGTAGAAGCCTTTACTGCAAGGTTCACTGATGGTTTTAGGCAAGGATGTGTTATAGGAAGGATAATACCTACTCTGAGGACAGCTGGGCTGAGTATAGCCCCTTGGCATGCAGCCCACCTCACCCAAAATGGTATCTATTTCTCTTAGAATACCTGCCTTCCATCCCCTGCCTCTAAAATAATTCTCCAATCCCTCTCCTCATACCAGGCCCCAGTGTACTGTTCAGACAGGAAAGCCCAGCCTATGTTCTGCCCCTGCAAAGCTGCAGCCACATCCTTTGTGAGCCATTATGGGTATAAGCAAAAAAGCATTTTAACCCTCTGCACACTCATACTATTGAAAAACCTAGCTAACACTTGTTAAGAACATGGATTGTTAGTTAACATAGATTGCAATGAATGTAAAAGCGAGGTAGCCACGTCAAGGCAGTCCAATTAGTACCCTGTCCCTAACATTACTAAGTTTAAAAGTTTGTGCAGACATTGCTACTTCTTTACTTGAGTGTGCACAATCAATGCAATACATGAATCAGCCTGTCTAAAGACATTGCAATAACTTAACTTGCTTGCACACACACAATGAAAAATGCTCCACTTGCCTGCACAGTGTGACAGTTCAAAAGGGGGGTTTTAGGTAGAGGCCAGCTGGACTCCATGTTACACTGAGAGAGCTACAATCCAGCAGATCTGGCCACTGACCTGCAAATGCAACAGCAAAAATAAAGGTAGGATGTGATCATCCAGTCAATATATAGCAGTCAAGAGGTGCTAGAGGGGTGTAACCACACACCATAAGCAAAAAAGAAAGTTAACCCTCTGCACACTCATACTATTGAAAAACAATAGTATGCACAAACTTTTAAACTTAGTAATGTTAGGGACGGGGTACAAATTGGACGGCCTTGACGTGGCTACCTCGCTTTTACATTAATTGCAATCTATGTTAAAGGAGCAGTATCGCGAAATTTGCATTAAAAAAGATAAATAATTAAATAGCCACACAATAGCTTCTAACGTGTATAAATAATGCGGCGATAGAAAAAGGAAAAAAATATATGCCTTTCTTTAAATTGTATAATGACAATGGCTCAGTCCATTTGCTGAATAGGGGGATCTGCTGGGTTGTATTTTGTGAGCTGCTTCATTTAGCCCACTGGTCGCCTAGCAACACTTTATCTCAGAGGCTGACACTGTAATCAGTGGTAAAGGCTGTGTGTGTGTGCGGTGCTGCTTTTGTTATGAGACCAGGTGACTCAAATGTGTAAAATCTATACAAAATAAACTAAACTGACTGAAAATGACTGAAATTCTTCTTTGAATAACTGTGCAGGAAAATCTAAAGGTATTAAAGTGGAACAAAACACTGTGTGGCCGACCCTGAAGTCTATAAGACCCGGCCATTGACCTTGCCCCTTGGGCATTCTAAATCAGGATGCCCACTGTGTGAAACAACCCCTGGATAACCACAGATCCCCCCATTTTTCTGGCGCGCTCACGCAGATAGTCATTTAGACAGGCTGGGCGGCCAGGAAGGTTACTGCTCAGGCTCCCCATCTGCGTGCAAACAGAGCTGATTGGATGAGAGCCCACACATGCGCTGTGGGACAGGGAAAGTGAAAATCCTCGGTTGGGCTTTGCTCAAAACACACAAAGCTGAAAGAAAGATCATATGGAAAAATGAAAAATAAGAATATGAAAGAGAAAATGGTAAACTGAAAGATTCTGCAGCAGAGCCAACATGAAGGGAAAACTGTCAAAATCAGCTAAATGACTTCTAGAGCTTTTCTCTCTGTTTTAGATATATGAGTTCTCGCCAGGCAATGTTGCAATGTTGTTATCTTATGCTGGACGGCTGCCAGCACTGAACAGCTGATACTTTGTTACATTGTTTCCCCCTCTCCTCAGCGTGGAACAGGCCAGAGTGTCGGTCCCGACACTCAGCAGACATATACATGAGCTGTTAGTTTCCAGCTGCACAACACAGACATCATTTTTTTCTACATTTGTAATTCTTACTCCAACACTTACCTACATTCAAAGTACCATTTAAATATGTCACCAAGAAAAATTTGCGATACTGCTCCTTTAACCCTTTAAACGCCAGCTACGTAAAATTCACGTAGCTGCCTCTCCTGTCATTAAACGCCAGCTACGTAAGTTTTACGTACCTGGCTTTCCCCCCTGCTAACTGGCAAAAAAAAAAAAAAAAGACACTCACCTGACCCCTCGTTTGATTCGGCCGGGTCTCCCCTTTAAGATGGTGTGCTCCGATCGTCCGTGGGACCTCCTCCGGCTGCAGGGGAGGGCCCGGAAAAGGGTGCCCCCCCCCCGTTGTAGCTGCCACTGGCTTTCCTGTAAAAAAAAAAAATAATAAAAATGACATTTACCTACCTGCATGTGCGCTGGCTCCCGTCGACCCTCCTCTTCACCTGGGGGGCCTCCGATCCCCCCCCAGGGCTTGCCGATTTTCAGGAGAGAGCCCGGGAGGCTCTCTCCTCTCTCCTTCTCGATGGCGGCCGCCATCTTGCCGCTAAGCCCCGCCCCCTTGGGCTATGACGTCATCCCGTCCCGTCTCCCCGTCAAGCCCCGCCCCTTTTGGGGGCGGGGCTATGACGTCATCCCGGTCCCGATCACCGGCTTCAGCTGTTTCAGCTGTCAGATGCCGGTGATCGGCGCACTGGAAGGAGGTGGCAGGAGATCCTCTGATCTCCTGCCCCCCCTTCTCTGGATGCCGATCACCGGCATCTGTCATCAGAGCGGCGAGGGACAAGAGCTTGCAATCGGAGGTAAGTACAGTAAAAAATTTTTTTTTTTTTTTAATAAAATCATTTTGTCTGTGTGTTTTTTTTGTTACAGTTAACCCTATGTGAGCTAGTAAGGGGTCTATCAGACCCCTGTACCAGCTCACAAGGCTCTGGGTCTGGCAAGTCACCTGCGGGCTAGCGGGTGACTTGCCATTAACCCCCAGCCCCCCATTACCTGCCTCCCCAAAGGCCAGGGGGGGGCAGAAGGGCCCGGGCCACTATGGCTATGTGGGCCTGTTCTACAAGCCCCCATAGCTGGCCCGGGTCGGTAACGCTGGGTAGGGGGGACCCTACGTTATTTTTTTTTTGGATTTTTAAGGGTTTTTAACCCTTAAAATTCCAAAAAAAAAGGGGTCCCCCACCCTGGGAGGGGGGACCCTATGTCAATTTTTTTTTTAATTAACCCCTTATGTCCTGTCACCCAGCTGGTAATAAATGCTTCCAGCATTTTGTGGTGTGGTGTGTTTTTTTTTTTTTACATTTTAAGTGGACCAACACCCAGGATTTTGACTTTCCTGGGTATTGGTCCTTTCCCCTGGGGCATCCCGATTGGGGATGCCCCGCTGCGTGAAACCCCCCCGATCACCCACAATAACTCACCTTACCCGGGTCCTACGGCGCATGCGCGGCCGCTTGTCCAATCAGCGCGCTCAGAGCGGCTGAGTTATGGACGTCTAAGAGACATCTAAACTCAGCCGCTCTGAGCGCGCTGGCGGCCGCATCCCCCACTCCCCTCTAACAGGGAGCGTGCCCGCGTCGGCCATTCATAAATAGCCGGCCTGGGCACGCGTCCTGCTAGAGGGATAGCGGGGATGCAGCCCGCGCATGCGCCGTAGGACCGGATTCAAGTAAGTGGTAGCAGGTGTTCCGGGGGGTTTCACACAGGGGGGCATCCCGATTTTGGATGCCCCAGGGGGAGGGAATAGAACGGTCTGGGAATCTTATAGATTCCGGGGCCGATCAGCCCTGGGTGTTGGTCCACTTTAACCCATTGTGAACTTGTAAGGAGTCCATGAGACCCCTGTACCAGTTCACAAGGCTCGAGAGCTGTCAAGTGACCTGCGGCTAGCGGGTGACTTGCCATTAACCCCGGCCCCCCTATTACCTGCCTCCCCGAAGCCCAGGGGGGGCAGAAGGGCCCGGGCTGATTTAGGCGGTGCTGGCTTGTACTTGGCAGGGCGGGGGGCCACCAAAGCTGGACCCTGCGCCCTGTTCTACAATCCCTGCATAGCTGATCCCCGGGCTGGTTATGCTGGGTAGGGGGGACCCCATGTCATTTTTATGGGAATTATTAAAATTAAAAAAATGGGGGTTACCTCCCCCCCAGGAAGGGGAACCCCACACCGATTTTTTTTCTTGATTTAACCCCTTATAGTGTGGATTGTAGTTGTATTTTATTTTTACATGTTATAAAATGTTTTTTCAGTTTGGGGGGTCTTCTGAACAGTAACAGGGGGCTACCGATACATATGTGGTACCGTTGTAATCGGAAGAAATGGGGCTTTCACATGCAATATGGTTTTCTTTAATAAAACAAATGTTTTATTTGAAATAAAGGAGATAATTTTCTAAAAAAAAAATTTTTATTTTGTTTTGTTTAATGTACTCAAAAATATTTAAAAAAAACTGTAAAAACAAGACATTTCATGTTAAAGCCTAAACTCTGCCGCAAAAAAAAAAATATATGATTTTCCTGGAAATTCCTGCAAAAATCACAGTTAAGCATAGCGCAAAATGGTGAAAAATGACCTGTCAAGAGAGGGTGACAAAGCCTAAAGTAGGCTGGCAGTTAAAAGGGTTAGTAGTACCTATGCATGTTGGGTATCGTTCTGCTCGGGGGATTTTGCGGTTTCAGATTTAGCTTGTTTTTTCTTGTTTGCATATTGATATTTTAGGAAAACTCATTTTTTATTCTGCTTTATTATACATTTTTTAAGGAAACCCTGTGCGACCAACGAATTCTTTGAGGGATTACTTCCAGAAAGATGGGCCCACTACAACATGCTGGGTATGCTTAGAAAGCTTATCATGTGTACTTTCAGAAAATATATGGTTTGTGGCAGGTATTCCAAATGTAAAGGGTTGTTTTGGTAGAAAAAGCGCAAGGGGCCACTTTGTCTGCAGAGCTGAAATTTTCAAGCAAAATTACCGTCTCCCCAAGCTTTACTTTGGGGTGTTTGGCAACTCTTCCCTTGACAGTAGCTATGCATGTTGGGTATCGTTCTGTTCGGGGGATGTTGCTTTTTTAGATTAACTTGTTTTTTCTTGTTTGCTTATAGTTTTCTTTAGAAAAATGTGGCTTTGATTCTGCTTTTTATCCTTTTTTAGGGAAGTTCTGTGTAACCAAAGAATACATTGAGGGAGAACTTCCAGAAAACTGTGGCAACATCAACAAGCCTGGTATGCCTAAAAAGCTTGAGGTGTGTACTTCCAGAGAATATATAGTTTGTGGGGGGTATTTCAAATGTAAAGGGTTGTTTTTATTGAAAAACTGCAAGGTGCACATAGTGCTTAGCATAGCTGTATTTGATCTGAAAATCCCCTAAAGCGCTGTTTCAGTTTGGGGGAGTCTCCTGGGCAGGAAAGGGTGTCTACCAATATATATGTGGTGCCGTTGTAACCGGGAGAAATTGAGATTTCACACGCAATAAGATTTTATTGACAAACTTACATTTTTTATTACAAAAAAACACTACAAATTGTAAAAAATAGATTTTTTTTTATTTTTTTGCACATATCTCACCCCAAAATATTAAGAATACACCTAAAAAATGACAAACAAGACATTTCATGTTAAAGCCCAGACTCTGCTGAAAAAAACAATATACAATTTTTCTGGGAAATCCCTGGAAATCCCTTCAAAAATCACAGTTGAACATGGATAGTGCAAAATAGTGAAAAATGGTCTGGCAACAAAGCGTAACAAAAACTCCAGGTAGGCTGGCAGCGAAAGGGTTAACTAACAGTCCATGTTGTTAGCTAGGTTTTTCAATAGTATGAGTGTGCAGAGGGTTAAATTGCTTTTTTGCTTATGGCATGTAGTCACACCCCTCTAGCACCTCTTGACTGCTATATATTGACTGGATGTGCACATTCTACCATCCATACCCATCCATGACACATTATCTGCCCTCACAATTCTAAAGATTCAATGCAATCACTTATAAAGTGGCCATATCCACCCCTGATAATGATCTATCCCTGTAATATATAGCCTCAGCTGACAAATGTACATTTTAACCTACTGATCAGCACACTGGGATAGGGCTCAGAGGCTCCTAAACTAGTCATTGGCTGACCAGGGAGCAGTAAAATTCTGGGCTAATTTTTAGGTTAGTTTAGTGTCTCCTTGAATAGAGCTGACAGGCAGGATTTAGGTCTGATTTTAGGATTAGATACAGTGGACTGGGCGATTGTATTATCCCTCAAAGGAAAGCGCCTCACCCTAACACACTCCCGAGTGAATGGTACAAGCTTATTTTTAGAAATTAGCATTAGTTAGTTAATTTTTCTACTCATGAAACTACCTGACTAAGGAGGCCACTAGGAACCAAAAATCACCCAAGGATAGAATCATTCTATAGACCCATCTCACTTTGTAATCAAGACATTAAAATCTTGGAAAAAAATCCTGGTTATTCCATTAAAGCGGACCTCCAGTCAAAAATTCAAAGATTAGTAAATTGCTCCCCTAAACCCCCTCTCTCGCAGTCAGTGATGTAAACTATTTGATAGGGCTTAACTCCATATACTAAGCTAATTAACTACATAGGGAGTGGCCATCATGCCTCAATCTTGATCCCTTAAAAATAATTCTTTATTTCTATCCAGTAAAAATCCAACTTCTGTAAAGACTCAGAGCACAGCTCAGAAAGCTCCTAAATCATTGTAACAACATTGTAAAAAACTCTTTGGCAGCCCAGGCCATTGACTTACATTGATACATAGTTACACTTATTCCCCCAGCAGCTGGTGATTCAATGTGGGAGTGTGTGTAACATGACAGACATGCTGATCCCTTTTCTGAGGAAAATCTATCTCTCAGCTTGGTGTAGGATGTTCCAAAATCCAACCTCCAGACAGTCTGCATTGTATATTGAAACAATATCACACAGGTACACTGCACCCCTGCTGCATTAATGCTACACCAATGCTGACAGCTAGAGAAGTCCTGTGTGGAAACAGATAAATTCTCTCTCTGGCTGGTTTGGGTGATCATAAGGAAGCTCCCAGCTCAAATACAGTGTGTCTCTGGACTAGCAAAGGCTCTGCCCAACCCCCCATTAATCATTATGTATAAGCAGGGTTTTCAGGTGTGATCCAAGATGGCTGCTTTCATGCAGTAGCTATTCCACAACATTTTCATGGGGATAAGCTCTGAAACAGCCACTTTTCATCAAAAGGGGGCTTTAGGGGAGCAAATTGCTAAGCTTTATTTTCTTGACTGGAGGTCAGCTTTAAATTTAAAGTTTAACGTTTTTCTCTTCCTTATTGTCCCAGACCAACTGGCATTATGTCAGGCTGAACCATTAAAATGTATTTATGTTGGCACTTCTCAAACGTGTAGTCCTGCCATACCAATACTGGTTCCAGGGTAGTAAGCTCAATGCATAATAGAAAAGCATTAGACCAGGGATATCTAAGGCAGGTTCTGGGTATGTTTGGTTTTTAGCCTAACTTTGTGAGATACTGCAGCTAGATCCAGGGGCTAGGTTACGCTGGTGGTTAAGGCCTTTACACGTGACCACACCTACAAATTATTTCTAATAAAAATTTCAACATATTTTATTGAAAACACATTAAAAACATAATTTCATTTTAGCACTCTTGGTTTTACACAGTGGTATATAATATGGTAATTTTTTCACCCTTGTGGTTCAGTCTATATCCTTCTGATTCAGGGCAGACATGTTTCACCCATGCTGGACTTTTTCAATGCCCTGTGGGCAAAAATGAATAAACATTGTTTTGACATTCAATTCATAAGTGAGAATCAAAAATGTTATGCATGAATGCAATAATACAGTGTACTGTGCAAATTACCTTCGTAAGATAGTAGTTCTGTGATGTTACTGGAGGAGAAGTGGTAGTGCACCCCAAACAGGTGTCATTGTAAATTATTCCACTTCGCCATGTTTCAGGGGTCCTATTGAGGATCCTGTGACGTTAAGTAATTTTTGACATTAGATGCAGTATTAATATCTAATGTTAAAAAAAAACTGAATCTAATTTTAAAAATTACTTAACGCCAATTATTGATTACTAAATCTTGCTTATGAATTGAATGTCAAAACAATGTTTATTCATTTTTGCACACGGGGCATTGAAAAAGCCCAGCATCTGCGAAATATGTCTGCATTGCAACAGAAGGATATAGACTGAACCACAAGGGTGAAAAAAATTGCCATATTATATACCACTCTGTAAAACCAAGAATGCTAAAATGAAATTATGTTTTTAATGTGTTTTCAATAAAATATGTGGACATTTTTATTAGAAATAATTTGTAGGTGTGGTCATCTGTAAAGGCCTAAACCACCAGGGTAACCTAGCCCCTGGATCTAGCTGCATATTAGAAAGCCCACTCATGAACCAACCAAATATACAAACCAGACCAAATTTTTACTGTGACATTTAGGCAGGTACAGGATCAACTTCCCTTGGAGGACACCTGGTAACTTCCTCCTTTGTGAGATACTGTATGTCTAGTTGATGTACAAGGGACCAAGAGCAAAGATCAGAGCAAACGGGATGTTGTCAGACTTGGTCTTTTGGCAATGGTGAACCAAGTATGACTATCCCCCACCCTTCCTTGATATCTCTGCTTGCTATTGAACCAATTTCAATGCAGGAGTTGCTAAAGGTCAATGATTCCATATTGAGAGAAAAAAATCTCCTTATACGCTGATGTTATAGAGCAATTTAGTAAATGATCAGGCCCATGTATCAATTGGGAAAAGTCTTGTTTACAGTTGCTAACGCCACATAATGCCACATAGCGTCAAGTGAACGCCGGGCGCAGTATGTGAAAACTATATATGTGAAAGTCAATCTGGTGAGCGCCTCATTTCACCATAACTCAACCATGGCTAGGTGCTCTCTGGAGTGTACATACATCCATACTGGGAGACTTGCCACCTCACACATCACACACGCACTCACTCTTCAAAGCTGGACTCCACATATCAGCCCCAAGACACAAAACCAACAGTGAAATTTGGAGATGAAAACATCATGGTGCGGGGCTGTTTTTTAACATAGGGCACTGGCATGCTTCATATAACTGAGGAAAGATATTCTTGACATTCTTGATTGAAACCTGCTGCCATTGACCAGGATGATGAAACGATGGACGATCCCAAACACACAGGCAAGAAAACTCGCAGATGGTTGCATAGAAAGTAAAAAAAAAAATGCTACTGAAAAGGCCCAGCCCATCTCCTGACCTGAATGCAATTGAAAATCTATGGAAGAAACTAAAGCTCTAAGTTCATAGAAGGAGCTCACAGTGTTTGTGTTGAAGAATTGGCCAAATTCACACCTAAGAAGTGCATGCAACCAGTTTCTCTATACAGGAGGCGTCTTGAAGGTGTTACGTGGTGCAGTCATTGCCTAGTGTTTAGGGAAATGATCATGGGATCAGAGGGTAACAGGTTTGGTTCCCAGCTGGGGCATGACTGAAGTGCTCTTGAGTAAGGCACCTAACCCCCAACTACTCCCTGGGCATTGTGACTAGGGCAGCCTATCGCTGCGGCACATATTTGCACATACTGCTTCTTAGTGTGTTCACATGTGTGTGGTTATGTTGTGTATTGCACATTTGCACAGATGGGTTTAAAGTGGAGCTCAAATTCCTTACATTGGTCAAATGAGCAAATTATTATTATTTTTTACAAAGGCTTTTGTACGAAGTATCAAAGGGAACCAACACCCTTGCAAGAAACAGTGCTCATATGCATTGCTCCCTAGGGCAATGCAGATTGCTGCACTCCTGTTGTGGTCGATTTTTCCCCCTCAATGGCATCCTATGGATCTGCCAGTGGCCTTCAAAGAGGAAATGCTGTTGCTTTGCATTGGGGGTCATGTCAGTTAAGTCCAAGCAGCAGCATGATTAGGATTCTGGGAAGGAAGGAAGCCTCTCGGGTGCTCCAAGATGCTGACAATGATTCAGTATCATGCATGCAGATGGGGCAAGTGAGTTTTGGGCATTCAACTTTGTTCAACTGTGCAAGTATGTTTCATGTGCAAGTGTGTTTTCAATACTGTTACCTTGTGTAATTTCTAATTATTACACATAGCTTCATTTATGGACATCTATGTTTTTTTTTTGCATGAGGGGGTTGGATAAGTTGTTGCCGACATCTGGTAATGGCACCTTTAGAAATATATATATATAAGTATTTGGTACACTGTCGATTTTGCAAGCTTTCCCACCTACAAAGAATGGAGAGGTCTGTAATTTTTATTCTAAGTACTCTTCAATTGTGAGAAGCAGAATCTCTAAATATATGCAGGAAATCACATTGTATGAATTGTAAATATGTTTTTTGCTTTTTTTGCATAGAATAAGTATTTGATACACTAGATACTTGATACACTAGAAAAAGAAAAGAAAGAACTAAATACTTGGTTCTGAAACATTTTTGGCTTACTGTAGTTCTGTACAAAGTTTGAGCACAGTGCAGCAGGATTTATGGCCCACTTCCCCATACAGATCTTCTCAAGATCTTTCAGGTTTTGAGGTTGTTGCTAAGAAACATTGATTTTCAGCTCCCTCCAAAGATTTTCCAATGGGTTTAGATCTGGAGACTGGCTAAGCCATTGCAGCAGTTTTAAATGCTTCTTATGGAGCCACTCCTTGGTTGTCCTGGCTGTGTGTTTCAGGGCCGTTGCTGGAATACCCAGCCAGAACCCATCTTCGATGCTATTACTGAGGGAAGGAGGTTGTTTGCCAAAATATTGCAAAACATGGCCCCATCCATCCTCCCTTCAATAACATATAGTCGCACTGGTCCCTCTGCAGAAAAGCCCCCCAAAACTATAATGTTTCTCTCCCCCATGCTTGGTTGGGATTGTGTTCATGGGGTTGCATTTATCCTTCTTCTTCCTCCAAACACGGCAAGAAAAAGTTCTGACCTCATGGCCTTCTCCAATCACTCCTCTGGATCATCCAGATGGTCATTGATGAACTTCAAATGGGCATGTGCTAGCATGAGCTCAGGGGGGCCTTGCGTGTTGCTAACGTTAATCTTTGAGACAACGGTCCCACCTCTCTTCCGGTCATTGATCAGCTTTTTACGGGTAGTTATGGGATGATTCAAAGTCCAGAAAGATTGGCAGTCATCTTGTGTTGCTTCGATTTTCTAATAAAAGTTGTTGCCTTCTCACCAAGCTGCTTGCATATTGTCCTGCAGCCCACCCCAGCCTTGTGGAGGTCTAAAATTTCTGTCCCTGATGTCTGTAGACAGCTGTTTGTTCTTTAACATGGTGGAGAGGTTGGGACATGATTGAGTGTGTGTACAGGTGTTTTTTTATACAGGTAACAAATTTAAAGAGGTGCAATTAATAGAGGTAATGGGTTCAGAGTAGGAGGGCTTTTTAAGGGAAAACTAACATGTATGTGAAAGCCAGAATTCTCTCGGGTTGGTACTTATTTTATGCAATAAAATCCCAAATAAAATTCATGCAATAGCATTTTTT
Source organism: Gastrophryne carolinensis (assembly GCA_027917425.1). NCBI lineage: Eukaryota > Metazoa > Chordata > Amphibia > Anura > Microhylidae > Gastrophryne > Gastrophryne carolinensis. The sequence continues at coordinate 596,499,537 of CM051234.1, forward strand.
AAACAGATTTTATCTCTCGCAGTTGAAGTGTACCTATGATAACAATGAAACCTGTCAATCTTCCTGGGCCTTGAATCAGCCTACAACTACTCAGAAAGACCTGGTCAATGACCAGAAGAGGGGTGGGACCACTGTCTCAAAGATTACAATTAGTAACACACTACACTGTCATGGATTAAAATCCTACAGGGCACGCAAGGCCCCCCTGCTCATGCTAGCACATGTCCATGCCCATTTGAGTTCACCAATGACCATCTGGATGAACCAGGGGAGGCATGAGAAAAGGCCATGAGGTCAGATGAGACCAAAATAGAACTTTTTGGTATCATCTTCTTTGCAGGTGGCAAAACTTGTAAAATCAGAAGTATATACTACTTATTTTCATGTATGTGTGTGTGTGTCTCTATGTGTCTGTGTGTGCATCTATGGGCCTTATTTATCAAGGGATAGCGCCAGGTAGTGTCTCACTAGCGCCAGGTATCGCCAGGTATCGGCGGCTACCGACTCCAGAACACCAGGCGGCGGACACAATCACGCATTTATCACGCTAAATGAGGCTAGCGCCGGCGAGAGCGTCAGCTAGCGCGGGATTCATCATGTAGCGGACTGCAACGAACAGCGCCGCTGCTAATCCCATCACAGGGCCAGGTATGACCTCTCGCTACCTGGCGCTCTCCAATGCATTTCAATGGAGCAATCTTTAAATCTTCATATTTAATTGATATTAATGTTTTTTTTTTTAAATGTCAAAAATTCTGTGACTTCGGCACTTCGGCAATGTTAGATATTTTTTTAAAGGTAAAAAAATAAAAATTTGTGCAGAATTGATATTACAGGTCTGATATTAATGTATTCATATTACAAAATGTTTAGAAAAACGTGTTTGATTTTTTAATCAAAAAATATGCATGTTTGGGGGTTAAAAACTACTTTTAAGCCATCGCCGCCAGCGCTCTGGGGTTTATACAAGCTTTTCACAGCGCGAGAATTTTTTGAGCGTGATTTGCTAATGAATATGCTGGGAGCCGTTCGCTCTGGCCATTCGCTGTCAGGCGCTCCCATACAGCGCGGAACCTGTCAAACAGTGACTCCTAACCCCGTATTCAACATTACCGCACACCGACTGAGTCGCTGTCAACAACCGAACAACGGCCAAGCACAGCGAATACTAGCGGGCGCTGTGAAAATCACGCTACTGGCGCTCATCTGTCGCTACCTGGCGCTATTACTGAATCGGCCTCCCCGTGTGTGTGTCTGTGTGTGCGTCTATGTGTGTGTCTGTGTGTCTGTGTGTGTGCGTCTATGTGTGTGTCTGTGTGTCTGTGTGTGTGCCTAAGTGTGTACATACACCTCTTTGCACTGATATGTCTTTAATTTTGCAAGAAAAAAATCAAATCCAAATCAGAGTGCTAGGATTATGAAACCTGAAAACTTCCAAGAAGGAAATCGTTTTTTATAGGTACGGTATATATATGTGCATTCTGATCTCTGAAAACCCCTTTTAAAATGCGTTTGCCTAAATCAATACAATAGGAGAATATTTCTGCTTTCAGAAATGTCAGCCTGAGTAGTGCTTCACCTTAAAGTGAATTATCCTTCTCTTTAATATCAATTATGCTCATAGAGAACAATTTAATGACACCATGGCCGTGCCACCATCATTTGTCCTTGTGTAGTTTGACCCTTTTAACTTTGAAGTTCTTTGCTTCCCAGCGATTTTCATCTGTATGAGCTAACTAATTGCACTCTTTTATTATTTTATAGTCGGCGCGTAGTCCCTCACTTTACTTTCCCCCCCTTCATTTAGACAAACATGTCATATGTGGTGATTTGCATTAAGTTACGCTAGTGGCGCAGGCTTCTCGACCCAATGTAAGTGGTTGAAAAGACTGTGTGAGGGCAAATAGCTTTGGAAACTGTGAATTAACATGTTTAAAAATGTCATTAAGTCTACAGGATTTGTCCTTACACATAAAAGATGCTCTGAAAACGAGGGCTAGAAAAGGACTACAATGCTTGCCGAATACGTCAATGGAGGGTTGGAAAAAACATTCATAGTAAATGCTTTCACTGCAAATATGCCATGCATTTATTTATTTAATTTGAGGAACGCATTACATGGCTGTATAGACTACAGTGCTCTACAGCTCGCTAATTGCTCCCTGAATCTATGGTGCAGAGTAGGGATGAGCGAATCGATCCGGACGAACCCGGATTCGTTCCAAATTTCATGAAAAATTCGATTCTGAACGAATCCCGGCGATTCGATCGATCGAAGTTTTCCTTAAAACTCAATGACAGGCATTCTAAGGTGGTGGACAGACATGTTCAGACATGTCCCCAGGGGCAAGTAACGATGGGACAGTCACATGCAGCCTATCAGCAGCCAGAAAGCCCGGTGACGTCACCGTGCTATATAAAGCAGCGGCCATTTTCCTTTTGCGCAGTTCAGACTTGCATTGCAGACAGAACGGAGCTAGCTGCAGGGAGGGACAGACAGTTATAGTTAGGTGAGAGTTAGCGATAGCTAGAGACAGTTACATATAGGTAAAGAGAGAGACAGATAGTTAGGGAGATTTAGAGTGGTAGACAGAGCTATGGAAAGATAGATTTAAAACCGGAACAATCCAGCAGCATACAAGTCACAGTGACAGGGTGCTTAGTGCTATGATTCATATTTCATAATAACTGGGTTACTGTTAATATATTTGGTTTGGTTTAAATACAGCTGCACACTGTGCATGCCATGCACATACTATTTAACCCTTTCTGCTATTTAGCCCTGAATGCAATTTTAACCCTATCTGTTAAACAAAAGCATTTCTCATAATTGGATTAGTGTTAATATTTTCTGTTCAGCTTAAAATACACCAGGCCACATGGGTATCCCAAGGCACATATTATTTTACCCTATCTGTTAAACAAAAGCATTTCTCTTAATTGGATTAGTGTTAATATTTTCTGTTAAGCTTAAAATAAACCAGGCCACATGGGCATCCCAAGGCACATGCTATTTTAACCCTATCTGTTATACAACATAAGCGTTGATCAGCATCAGCTGCTTTATTAAGCTACTTCAGTTTGCACTTGTTTTTGACTGCTTTCAATAAACCAGGCCGCAGGGCACCCCAAAGCTGCACCTTGCACCCTATCTGTTATACATCATAAGCTTTGATCAGCATCAGCTGCTTTATTAAGCTACTTCAGTTTGCACTTATTTTTGACTGCTTTCAATAAACCAGGCCGCAGGGCACCCCAAAGCTGCACCTTGCACCCTATCTGTTATGCATCATAAGCTTTGATCAGCATCAGCTGCTTTATTAAGCTACTTCAGTTTGCACTTGTTTTTGACTGCTTTCAATAAACCAGGCCGCAGGGCACCCCAAAGCTGCACCTTCCACCCTATCTGTTATACAACATAAGCATTGATCAGCATCAGCTTTATTAAGCTACTTCAGTTTGCACTTGTTTTTGACTACTTTCAATAAACCAGGCCGCAGGGCACCCCAAAGCTGCACCTTGCACCCTATCTGTTATACATCATAAGCTTTGATCAGCATCAGCTGCTTTATTAAGCTACTTCAGTTTGCACTTGTTTTTGACTGCTTTCAATAAACCAGGCCGCAGGGCACCCCAAAGCTGCACCTTGCACCCTATCTGTTATACAACATAAGCGTTGATCAGCATCAGCTTTATTAAGCTACTTCAGTTTGCACTTGTTTTTGACTGCTTTCAATAAACCAGGCCGCAGGGCACCCCAAAGCTGCACCTTCCACCCTATCTGTTATACAACATAAGCGTTGTTCAGCATCAGCTTTATTTAGCTACTTCAGTTTGCACTTGTTTTTGACTACTTTCAATAAACCAGGCCGCAGGGCACCCCAAAGCTGCACCTTGCACCCTATCTGTTATACAACATAAGCGTTGATCAGCATCAGCTTTATTAAGCTACTTCAGTTTGCACTTGTTTTTGACTGCTTTCAATAAACCAGGCCGCAGGGCACCCCAAAGCTGCACCTTCCACCCTATCTGTTATACAACATAAGCTTTGATCAGCATCAGCTGCTTTATTAAGCTACTTCAGTTTGCACTTGTTTTTGACTGCTTTCAATAAACCAGGCCGCAGGGCACCCCAAAGCTGCACCTTGCACCCTATCTGTTATACAACATAAGCGTTGATCAGCATCAGCTTTATTAAGCTACTTCAGTTTGCACTTGTTTTTGACTGCTTTCAATAAACCAGGCCGCAGGGCACCCCAAAGCTGCACCTTGCACCCTATCTGTTATACAACATAAGCATTGATCAGCATCAGCTTTATTAAGCTACTTCAGTTTGCACTTGTTTTTGACTGCTTTGTATAAACCAGGCCGCAGGGCACCCCAAAGCTGCACCTTGCACCCTATCTGTTATACAGCATAAGCGTTGATCAGCATCAGCTGCTTTATTTAGCTACTTCAGTTTGCACTTGTTTTTGACTGCTTTCAATAAACCAGGCCGCAGGGCACCCCAAAGCTGCACCTTGCACCCTATCTGTTATACAACATAAGCGTTGATCAGCATCAGCTTTATTAAGCTACTTCAGTTTGCACTTGTTTTTGACTGCTTTCAATAAACCAGGCCGCAGGGCACCCCAAAGCTGCACCTTGCACCCTATCTGTTATACAACATAAGCGTTGATCAGCATCAGCTTTATTAAGCTACTTCAGTTTGCACTTGTTTTTGACTGCTTTCAATAAACCAAGCCGCAGGGCACCCCAGAGCTGCACCTTGCACCCTATCTGTTATACAACATAAGTGTTGATCAGCATCAGCTTTATTAAGCTACTTCAGTTTGCACTTGCTTTTTGACTGCTTTCAATAAACCAGGCCGCAGGGCACCCCAAATCTGCACCTTGCACCCTATCTGTTATACAACATAAGCGTTGATCAGCATCAGCTTTATTAAGCTACTGCAGTTTGCACTTCTTTTTTGACTGCTTTCAATAAACCAGGCCGCAGGGCACCCCAAAGCTGCACCTTCCACCCTATCTGTTATACAACATAAGCGTTGATCAGCATCAGCTGCTTTATTAAGCTACTTCAGTTTGCACTTGTTTTTGACTGCTTTCAATAAACCAGGCCGCAGGGCACCCCAAAGCTGCACCTTGCACCCTATCTGTTATACAACATAAGCGTTGATCAGCATCAGCTTTATTAAGGTAGTTCAGTTTGCACTTGTTTTTGACTGCTTTCAATAAACCAGGCCGCAGGGCACCCCAAAGCTGCACCTTCCACCCTATCTGTTATACAATATAAGCGTTGATCAGCATCAGCTGCTTTATTAAGCTACTTCAGTTTGCACTTGTTTTTGACTGCTTTCAATAAACCAGGCCGTAGGGCACCCCAAAGCTGCACCTTGCACCCTATCTGTTATACAACATAAGCGTTGATCAGCATCAGCTTTATTAAGCTACTTCAGTTTGCACTTGTTTTTGACTGCTTTCAATAAACCAGGCCACAGGGCACCCCAAAGCTGCACCTTGCACCCTATCTGTTATACAACATAAGCGTTGTTCAGCATCAGCTGCTTTATTTAGCTACTTCAGTTTGCACTTGTTTTTGACTGCTTTCAATAAACCAGGCCGCAGGGTACCCCAAAGCTGCACCTTGCACCCTATCTGTTATACAACATAAGCGTTGATCAGCATCAGCTTTATTAAGCTACTTCAGTTTGCACTTGTTTTTGACTGCTTTCAATAAACCAGGCCGCAGGGCACCCCAAAGCTGCACCTTGCACCCTATCTGTTATACAACATAAGCGTTGTTCAGCATCAGCTTTATTTAGCTACTTCAGTTTGCACTTGTTTTTGACTGCTTTCAATAAACCAGGCTGCAGGGCACCCCAAAGCTGCACCTTGCACCCTATCTGTTATACATCATAAGCTTTGATCAGCATCAGCTGCTTTATTAAGCTACTTCAGTTTGCACTTGTTTTTGACTGCTTTCAATAAACCAGGCCGCAGGGCACCCCAAAGCTGCACCTTGCACCCTATCTGTTATACAACTTAAGCGTTGATCAGCATCAGCTTTATTAAGCTACTTCAGTTTGCACTTGTTTTTGACTGCTTTCAATAAACCAGGCCGCAGGGCACCCCAAAGCTGCACCTTCCACCCTATCTGTTATACAACATAAGCTTTGATCAGCATCAGCTGCTTTATTAAGCTACTTCAGTTTGCACTTGTTTTTGACTGCTTTCAATAAACCAGGCCGCAGGGTACCCCAAAGCTGCACCTTGCACCCTATCTGTTATACAACATAAGCGTTGATCAGCATCAGCTTTATTAAGCTACTTCAGTTTGCACTTGTTTTTGACTGCTTTCAATAAACCAGGCCGCAGGGCACCCCAAAGCTGCACCTTCCACCCTATCTGTTATACAACATAAGCGTTGATCAGCATCAGCTTTATTAAGCTACTTCAGTTTGCACTTGTTTTTGACTGCTTTCAATAAACCAGGCCGCAGGGCACCCCAAAGCTGCACCTTGCACCCTATCTGTTATACAGCATAAGCGTTGATCAGCATCAGCTGCTTTATTAAGCTACTTCAGTTTGCACTTGTTTTTGACTGCTTTCAATAAACCAGGCCGCAGGGCACCCCAAAGCTGCACCTTGCACCCTATCTGTTATACAACATAAGCATTGATCAGCATCAGCTTTATTAAGCTACTTCAGTTTGCACTTGTTTTTGACTGCTTTCAATAAACCAGGCCGCAGGGCACCCCAAAGCTGCACCTTGCACCCTATCTGTTATACAACATAAGCGTTGATCAGCATCAGCTTTATTAAGCTACTTCAGTTTGCACTTGTTTTTGACTGCTTTCAATAAACCAAGCCGCAGGGCACCCCAAAGCTGCACCTTGCACCCTATCTGTTTTACAACATAAGCGTTGATCAGCATCAGCTTTATTAAGCTACTTCAGTTTGCACTTGTTTTTGACTGCTTTCAATAAAGCAGGCCGCAGGGCACCCCAGAGCTGCACCTTTCACCCTATCTGTTATACAACATAAGTGTTGATCAGCATCAGCTTTATTAAGCTACTTCAGTTTGCACTTGCTTTTTGACTGCTTTCAATAAACCAGGCCGCAGGGCACCCCAAATCTGCACCTTGCACCCTATCTGTTATACAACATAAGCATTGATCAGCATCAGCTTTATTAAGCTACTTCAGTTTGCACTTCCTTTTTGACTGCTTTCAATAAACCAGGCCGCAGGGCACCCCAAAGCTGCACCTTCCACCCTATCTGTTATACAACATAAGCGTTGATCAGCATCAGCTGCTTTATTAAGCTACTTCAGTTTGCACTTGTTTTTGACTGCTTTCAATAAACCAGGCCGCAGGGCACCCCAAAGCTGCACCTTGCACCCTATCTGTTATACAACATAAGCGTTGATCAGCATCAGCTTTATTAAGCTAGTTCAGTTTGCACTTGTTTTTGACTGCTTTCAATAAACCAGGCCGCAGGGCACCCCAAAGCTGCACCTTCCACCCTATCTGTTATACAATATAAGCGTTGATCAGCATCAGCTGCTTTATTAAGCTACTTCAGTTTGCACTTGTTTTTGACTGCTTTCAATAAACCAGGCCGTAGGGCACCGCAAAGCTGCACCTTGCACCCTATCTGTTATACAACATAAGCGTTGATCAGCATCAGCTTTATTAAGCTACTTCAGTTTGCACTTGTTTTTGACTGCTTTCAATAAACCAGGCCGCAGGGCACCCCAAAGCTGCACCTTGCACCCTATCTGTTATACAACATAAGCATTGATCAGCATCAGCTTTATTAAGCTACTTCAGTTTGCACTTGTTTTTGACTGCTTTCAATAAACCAGGCCGCAGTGCACCCCAAAGCTGCACCTTGCACCCTATCTGTTATACATCATAAGCGTTGATCAGCATCAGCTTTATTAAGCTACTTCAGTTTGCACTTGTTTTTGACTGCTTTCAATAAACCAGGCCGCAGGGCACCCCAAAGATGCACCTTGCACCCTATCTGTTATACAACATAAGCGTTGATCAGCATCAGCTGCTTAATTTAGCTACTTCAGTTTGCACTTGTTTTTGACTGCTTTCAATAAACCAGGCCGCAGGGCACCCCAAAGCTGCACCTTGCACCCTATCTATTATACAACATAAGCGTTGTTCAGCATCAGCTTCATCAAGCTACTTCAGTTTGCACTTGTTTTTGACTGCTTTCAATAAACCAGGCCGCAGGGCACCCCAAAGCTGCACCTTGCACCCTATCTGGGTATTCCAAACCACCATGTGGCACCCTGTTATACTAAATAAGCGTCTACAGCCTCAGCTTTATTTCTCATAAATATATTGCAGTTTGAATTGTTTTTGTGTGTGCTGTAAAAAAACAGGCCTCAGGGTATCCCAATTAGCACATTTGACCCTATCTGTTACACTAAAGCAGCTTTTAAAGGCTATTTCTCATAAATATATGGCAGTTTGAATTGTTTCTGTGTCTGCTGTAAAAACCCCAGCCCACATCCCAAACACTAGCATAAATATCTCAAGACTACCTGTCTAATAACTGCTTGCATTTTATAATTAACATCACTTTTCCACAATCAAGGGAGGCCTCCTTTGTATGTGAGGAGGGGGCATCCCAAACACTAGCAGTAATATTTCAAGAGTACCTGTCTAATAACTGCTTGCATTTTATAATTAACATCACTTTTCCACAATCAAGGGAGGCCTCCTCTGTATGTGAGGAGGGGGCATCCCAAACACTAGCAGTAATATTTCAAGTACCTGTCTATTAACTGGTTGCATTTTGTAAAGAAAGTCACTTTGTCAAATTGCCAGCAGCCATTGCCTTTAACCGGGGGGCATCTCAAATATGCTAGCATTGGCAGCAGCAGCATTAGGAGCCCATATATTGCCTGAAAGACACACATATGAGCTGGCAGCAGCAGCATAGGGAGCCTATATATTGCCTGAAAGACACACCCAGGAGTTGGCAGCAGCATAGGGAGCCCATATATTGTCTGAAAGACACACCCAGGAGTTGGCAGCAGCATAAGGAGCTACCATGCATCAGCTACTACCATGGATCAGCCATTGTTGGCTGGAAATCCTGGTTCAACCATGCCTGATTCATCTTCACAAAGGTGAGTCTCACCACATTATTCGTGGACAGACAAGTTCTCCTTGGCATGACTATGCCCGCCGCACTAAACACCCGCTCAGATGGCACGCTACTGGCCGGGCAGGACAGCTTTTCCAGGGCAAACTCTGCTAGTTGCGGCCACAAGTCAAGTTTGGCTGCCCAGAAGTCCAGCGGATCCTCAAGGTGTGTTGGCATGGTCATGTCAAGGTATGACACGACCTACTGGTTCAGGTCCTGCTCCAGGTCTTCATGCTGCTCATGAGTAGACTCACTATGCGGGTGTAGAAAGCTACTCATTAGCGACTGAAGACTGAGGCTGCTGCTGATGGAGCTGCTGCTGCTTCTCCTTCCACCCCCCCCCCAGCAACCATGGCAGTGGAAGGTGATCGCAGAGGTCCCCCCGAGTCAGACCTGCGAGAGTATGGACCATGGCACAGATAGGCATCGACCAACTGACTACGTAGAATGTCTTTGTAGTAGGTCAGTTTGTCCTCCCTCTTGGCGGGTTTAAAAAATGCCCCCATTTTGTGCCGGTTCAGTTCCGACACGGCTTGATCGACCATTCCTGTCTGCTGCCTGTACTGACCTCTGCTTTGTCTGACCACGAAGCTGCCTGCCCCTCTGGATACTCCGCGATCTCTGACCTCCTGGCTTGACCCTTTGGCTACTCCTGACTACGCACCTGTCTCATCCCTGTACTCTGACGCACCCTCCGGATTGACTACCTGTGAACGAGCTCGGCTTCGGGATACCCTTGTGGTTCATCGGCCTTCACCGTAAGCAGTCATCCTTTGCGCCTATTAAGACCTGGGGGCAACCGTGTCCGGTGAGGCGTACCTAGCGTCCTGGCAAACGGGGCTTGACTATAGTCAGAAGCGGCGGTGGAGATTGGGGGTTGCCTGCTTACAGAAGGCTGGTGTCCCGCTGGGCATCACAGTATGGACCATGGCGCAGATAGGCATCACCCAACTGACTATGTAGGATGTCTCTGCAGTAGGTCAGTTTGTCCTCCCTCTCAGTGGGTGTAAAAAATACCCTCATTTTGTGCCGGAAGCGAGGGTCCAATAAGGTGGAGAGCCAGAAGTCATCCCGCTGACAAATTAAGACAATTCTGCGGTCACTGTGCAAGCACGTGAGCATGCATCGTGCCATTTGTGCAAGAGACTCGGAGGGACTACCTGTCTCCATCTCCACTGCAAACTGCCACAGTGTGTCTGGGTCCTCTGTCTCACCTTCCTCACAACCCTCTAGCTCCTGTGGCTGCTCCTGCTCCTCCTCTCCTGTCAGATGACTAGATAAAATGGCCATTTTGTCAAACCTGTGCCCCCCCTCCTCCTCCACTTCAGCCCCCACAGGCTTCATGTGGCTGTGAAATGTATGTGCCATGTCTCCAGTGCCCTGACCAGCCATGGTTTCCAACATGTGTTGTAGTACATGAAGCAGTGGAATCACATCATTCATCTCATAGTCCTGGCGACTGACTAATAAAGTAGCTTCCTCAAAGGGCCTGAGCAAACGGCAGGTGTCACGTATGAGCTGCCACTGGTTTACTTTGAAGTTACACAGGGGAGTCCCCCTATCTGTTTGGACCATCAAGAAATCCGTGATGGCTTTTCTCTGTTCCTATAGTCGATCCTGCATATGGAGGGTGGAATTCCAACCGGTGGAAACATCGCAAATCAGACTATGTTTGGGGATACCGTTCTGACGCTGAAGCTCAAGAAGGGTGTGCTTGACGGTGTAGGAGTGGCTGAAGTGCATGCAAAGTTTCCTTCCTGTTAGGATGTCTTGCAGATGGGGGGAAGACTTCAGAAAACGCTTGACAACTAGATTGAACACGTGTGCCATGGCAGGACGCATGGCTCAGGCTTCCTTGTCTTCCCAGTGTCAGTCACCATGGGTCCCATTGGCAGTTTTTGTGGAGTAAGCCATGATTTAATTTATTGAGTTCTCATTTTTAACAGTTCCTCCCATGTGTGGCTCTGTGGCTCAAGGCAAACCATGTGAAGATCAGCGTGAAACCGCCGTGTCCTGCACACATGGTAGGCTGGAAGGGCACTGGGAAAAAAAAAATAAAAAAAAAAAAATTTAGAAAAAACTAAATACAAAAAAAAATAAAAAATGAAAAAAAAATTGGTACAAAAATTCACAAAATTTTAAAAAAAGACAATGGAAAAAAAATATAAAAAAATAAATAAATAAATAAATAAAAAAAAAAAAAATATATATATATATATATATATATATATATATATATATATATATATATGTTTTTAAAAAATACAAAATATGAAAAAAAATATAAAAAAATCCACAAATAAAAAAAAAAAAAATTGATAAATTTTATATGTTACTGTTATTATGTTAGATGTTATTGTTGCTATGTTATATGTTATTATATGTTATTATTATAAATATGTTCAAATAAGATAAATGTTAACTATTAATATGTAATTGACAATTAGCCACTTTTTTCTGTGACACCATTGCTAAGTGCAAGTGCACTGTCACAGGCACAAAGGCCTAGGAGCGTGGAGGCCACAGTGGAGGGACCTGTCCAAGTTGCTGTTGTGGTTGTGCAGGAACCACAATCACCCAGTGGGCCTTAAAGGATATGTATTGTCCCTGACCGTAGTTACAGCTCCAGACGTAGGCACTGCTGTGCACTTTGGTACACACTGACAGGCTAAAGGACTGGCCCACCTTCTGTTCAACAAAATTGTACAGGGCTGGTACTGCCTTCTTCGCAAAGAAATGACAACATGGGACTCTCCACCTCTGCTCGGTACAAGCCATCAGTTCTCTGAAAGGTCCACCAACTCAAAAGGGAGGCACTGCAGCACCTGCAACTTATACAGGAGCACATTTAGCTTCTGCACGTGGATGAGTGGGCACATACTGTTGTCTCTTGGACATGGCTTGGCCAATGGATTGCTGGCGGAATGACTGACTCGGATTAAGAGGAGGATGAGCATCTGGAACGACAGAGGATGGGTATGACACACAGGAGGTGGTGGAGCCTTGGCTGGCTGGAACAGAGAGCGGCGTGCCACTGGGTAATGCAGCAGGCTGGGCCACCACTTTGGAGCCAACTCTCCCAGGCCGCTTGATGGTGACGCTGCAAAAGACGCAAGGCTGTGGGTCCAACATTGGGACCCTGGCCACACTTCACCTTCTGCCTACACATCTTTCATATAGCCATGTTAACCTCCTGCGGATGCTTGATGAAAAACTGCCACATGGCCTTGTAGCTGATTTTTCCTACCAACAGTCTGCACTAATTCACTGCTGCTGCCGCCGCAGCCGTCTCCAGGGTCCCTCTTCCACTACCTCCTGGGAAGATAGCCTGCCGCGTGAGTGGTCTACCCCGAGCACATTTGCCTCCATACTTTCCCCTTCTGCCATCATGCTGGCCGCTAAATCTGTCACTCTCCATCACTCCAAGCCTTTAAAAGTGCCCTCAAAACTCACTGATGTACTCCTCAGGTTCCTCAACTGTCTGCTTAAGAAGCCAAAACGCTTGCAACACCACCTCCCATGCCACTCTCCTCATCACTACTTGCCCGCCTAGTGGAAGAAGCGGCAAGTGTCTCCTCCTTCTTGGCTGGGCAGTAGCTGCTGATTTTTCTGATTATCAGATCGTCCTCACTGAATAGTGGAGCTGAACCCTAAGCATAAGACATAACCGACAGTTGACTGGGGGTGTCAGATGTCACTTGTGATGCAGTGGATGATCGTGTTAACCAATGGATGATGGCAGATTGGGGGTTGCTGGTCAAGACACGACCGCTAGCTGATCTCGGGAGATCAGTCCTCTCACTGAGACTCCTGCTGCCACTCACCCCTAGTCTGCTGCAACCTCTGCTTGATGAATTTAGGCCTCTGCAACTTCTCTGTGAACATCCTGCCACTTCTCTGCCTGTCATACTTAGTGCGTATATGAGGGGAGGACAAAACGCTACACTATACTTAAAACAGGATTTGTCGATAAGAGCAGCAGGTGTGTAACTATCTATGGTCTTTCACTAAGTAGTAACTAGGTCCTGAAGACTTTAACACGAACAAAGTGATGAAACTCTTAGATGTGCGTAAGTGATGCTCTGATGAGAGCAATTCAATGTGCTCCAGTATGCTTCAAAAATGTTTTTTTTCAGAGACTGGCCTGTGTGGAAATGAATTGGGCATGGATCAGCCAAGATTTCCACCCACCAATGCCTGATGCATTAGAGTAGATTGATCATGGGGCCAGACCAACACTAAAGAAATATGGATTGTGCAAAACAGATTTAAGGCGCTGCTCTCCGGTTACAGACATTCCTCCGCATCAGACCACAAGTAATTATTGAGAAATTGCTTTACGTTACTCTTACTTTTTATTAATATTCTTCGGATAAGATATCTGTGCTGAAAATCTGTATATGTTCTCTTAATGCTGCTGCCAACTCCAGGGTGTGTCTTTCTGGCAATTTTGGGCTCCTGCTGCTTGCAACTCCAGTGTGTCTTTCAAGCAATGTTTGGGCTCCTGCTGCTCCTGCTGCCAACTCCAGTGTGTCTTTCAAGCAATGTTTGGGCTCCTGCTGCTGCTGCCAACTCCAGAGTGTCTTTCAAGCAATTTTGGCCTCCTTCTGCTGCCAACTCCAGTGTCTCTTTTAAGCAATGTTTGGGCTCCTGCTGCTGCTGCTTGCAACTCCAGGGTGTGTCTCTCAGTCATTTTTTGGGCTTCTGCTGCTGCTGCCAACTCCAGTGTCTCTTTCATCCAATGTTTGGGCTCCTGCTGCTGCCAACTCCAGTGTGTCTTTAGGCCAATTTTTGGGCTCCTGAAGCCAACTCCAGTGTGTCTTTCAAGCTATGTTTGGGCTGCTGCTGCTTGCAACTCCAGGGTGTGATTAATCCAATTTTTGGGCTCCTGCTGCCAACTCCAGTGTCTCTTTCAAGCTATGTTTGGGCTCCTGCTGCTGCTTGCAACTCCAGGGTGTGATTCATCCAATTTTTGGCCTCCTGCTGCCAACTCCAGTGTCTCGTTCAGCCAATGTTTGGGCTGCTGCTACTGCTGCTTGCAACTCCAGGGTGTGATTCATCCACTTTTTGGGCTCCTGAAGCCAACTCCAGTGTCTCTTTAAAGCAATGTTTGGGCTGCTGCTGCTGCTTGCAACTCCAGGATGTGATTCATCCAATTTTTGGGCTCCTGCTGCCAACTCCAGTGTATCTTTCAAGCTATGTTTGGGCCCCTGCTGCTGCTTGCAACTCCAGGGTGTGATTCATCCAATTTTTGGGCTCCTGCTGCCAACTCCAGTGTCTCTTTCAAGCTATGTTTGGGCTGCTGCTGCTGCTGCTTGCAGCTCCAGGGTGTGATTCATCCAATTTTTGGGCTCCTGAAGCCAACTCCAGTGTCTCTTTAAAGTAATGTTTGGGCTCCTGCTGCTGCTTGCAACTCCAGGGTGTGATTCATCCAATATTTGGGCTCCTGCTGCCAACTCCAGTGTCTCTTTCAAGCTATGTTTGGGCTGCTGCTGCTGCTTGCAACTCCAGGGTGTGATTCATCCAATTTTTGGGCTCCTGCTGCCAACTCCAGTGTCTCTTTCAAGCTATGTTTGGGCTCCTGCTGCTGCTGCTGCCAACTCCAGGATGTCTTTCAGCCAATATTTGGGCTCCTGCTGCTGCCAGCTCCAGGGTGTGTTTTTCAGGCAATATAGGGGCCCCTCATAGTGATGCCACCTCAACTCTCTGCAATTGTGCCGCTCTGCGATTCTAATAGCGATGCCTCTGATCTGCATGTCCTAATTATTTATAGTATTATTTCACTAACCCAGCACGCATCCTATGCGTGTTACAGCAAGGCAGAATGGTTTACAACCCTATTGAGGCTCTAGGAAGCTCAGAAATAGCCGTTTTTAATAGCGATCCGTCACGAATAAATTCGGGTCGAAACGATTTTTGTCTGAAAATTCGAATCGAATTTTTCAAAAGTTCGCTCATCTCTAGTGCAGAGCAGATATCCAAGCATCAGAGTCCTGCTAGAGTGAAAAGAAAATCTGTGTAGTTCCAGAACAAAAAAAAGTGTAGCTTCGGAAAAATGTAGCTCTTAAAATATATATTCTGGGAACATATCAGCTTTGCCTGTATAGCCCCTTACTGGTGTAACTGTTTAGATTGGGTTCAAAGGCTGAAATTGTTCCATAGTTTTCCCGTTTGGGTCAGTTTGAAACCGCTGATTTTTTATGCAGCTGGTATACCACTATGGTGGGAGGCTCACTAATCTCACTAATCTCACTAATAAAGCAAAAACAGCGCAGTTTGCTAAAGATTTTTTAAAGAGTGGATTGATCTAGTAGAAATTCAAAGGGAAAGTCCACTTTTTTGAAAGTGTATATTTTTTTGCCAAAAGGATGTCCTCATTGTGCTGAGCTTATCCAGCATTGTGTTTTATGGATGCAGTTTTTACCACCTGCAATCTGTTGCTATTGCCAACTGTACACCAGGTCTGTACATTAAGAGGAGAGAATGACCCTGCACACACAGAACACTGCTGCTATGGCCACTGCTGTGATGAGGGGGCTCATTCAACCTAACAAATGCCCTGCAGCAATGTTCTGTGTGTACAGGACTCACTTTTCTCCTCTTGTAGATCTTGGTGTACAGACTTGATGTACAGTTGCTACAGTTCCATAAAACAACATTTGCTAAAAAAACATACACTTTCAAAAATGCCAATAAAAGTGGACCTTAAAGCGGTCCTTCACTCTGAATATAAGAGCCTATGTTATACGTTTCCCACACCCTGTACATACAGATTGCCCACATTAAAAATTATTCTACCTGCATCTACTGCATGTTATGAGCCTTTAAAAATCCAAGCTCATGGAGCATCAGGCAGCCTGCAAACAGGAAGTGCCTTCTCACTATGTCTGCTCTGTCTGTGTAAAGCACAGCTATAACCCACCCCCTGCACTTTCCCCGCTCTCCTCTTCTCAGTATGTGATGCTTCTGAAGCAAGATGGCGGCGCCTGTATCCTGGAGTCCTGAACAGAGTTGAATCCCAGTGAGGAAAAGAATAATAAGTAAGTGGCTAAAAATGTAAAATATACACATCTTAGATGGTGGGGAATAGTTTTTAAGGGTCTGGGCTTTTCATTAAACCATGCTGAATGTCCGGTTTAAAGCAGTGTTTTGGAGGGCAGGAGAGACTGTGCCATTAAAGAATAAATGGATGCTTGATGTTCCATATAAACATACAGAATATTTAGATACACTCATGTGGAAAATGAATACAAGAACATGGAAACTCTACTATATTTTTAAATATTTTTCAGTATACAGATATCTGCACCCTTACATTATATGCCAAGGCCGACATATACTCATAGTACCAAAATTCCTAAAAAATAGTTTTTAATACAGCAAAGTGGCAATTATGTGTAGAGTTGATCAAGCTACTCGAAGGCCTGTTTTGCAAAACTAAAATTAACGTTTCCCCATAACAATCTGATACAACAGCAAAGTATGCTCACCCTCATATTATCCGTTATGAATTCTTCATTGTACTGCCATATCATATATGGAGAAGTAAGGCAATCAGCATGTTTATTACTAGCATGTGGGGATTTCAGTGTGGCAATGGGGTGGTGTAATGGAAGGACACTGATCACTCTAATGGAGTTGGAGGCAGTGGGTACCCTGATTGTTGTAGAAATCTTCATAGTGCTATTCCAAAAGAGAAAAAAAAAAATTCTGAGCCTATTCCTTGTGGCCTACGACTAGTTTCCAAATCACTTAAGGTTGAGTACCCCTGTTCTAAACAAAACGAATGCTTTTGGAATGGTAAAATTCAGGGCCTAGGACCAATTTAGAAGAAATAAACGATGCGTGCAAAAACAAAGGGCCTTATTTATCAAGGGATAGCGCCAGGTAGTGTCTCACTAGCGCCATGTAGCGCCAGCTATCGGCGGCTACTGACTCCAGAATGCCAGGCTGCGAACACAATCACGCATTTATCACGCTAAATGAGGCTAGCGCCGGCGAGAGCGTCAGCTAGCGCGGGATTCATCATTTGCAGACTTCAGCGAACAGCGCCGCTGCTAATCCCATCACAGCGCCAGGTATGACCTCTCGCTACCTGGCGCTCTCCAATGCATTTCAATGGAGCAATCTTTAAATATTCATAATTAATTGATATTAATGTTTTTTTTTTTTTTTTTTTTTTTTAAATGTCAAAAATTCGGTGACCACTTCTGCAATGTTATTTTTTTTTTTAAGGTAAAAAAAAAAAAAAAGTAATTTATGCAGAATTGATATTACAGGTCTGATATTATTATCTTCATATTACAAAATGTTTATAAAAAATTGTTTATTATTTTTTTCCAAAAATAAGGTTGTTTGGGGGTTAAAAAACTACTTTTAACACATCGCCGCCAGCGCTCTGGGGTTTAAACATGCATTTTACAGCGCGAGAATTTTTTGAGCGTGATTTGTTAATGAATATGCTGGGAGTCGTTCGCTATGGCCATTCGTTGTCATGCGCTCCCATACAGCGCGGAACCTGTCAAACAGCGACTCCTAACCCCGTATTCAACATTACCGCACACCGACTGAGTCGCTGTCAACAACCGAACAACGGCCAAGCACAGCGAATACTAGCCGGCGCTGTGAAAATAAAGCTACTGTCGCTCATCTGTCGCTACCTGGCGCTATTAATAAATCGGCCTCATAGTGCATGGAGTTCCTCTCTTCTACATTTTAAACTCACTTAACTAAACTAATCTCACGCTACTCTCAACTCCCTTGACTAGGAATCCCCCTATGTGGCACCTGTAATGGAAATGGCAGCCTGGGTGTGGTCACCTGGAGCTAGGAGTCTTCTCTATATCTCTCACATCCCAGCTGTGCCTTTCTCCCATAAAGGAGCTAAGTACGCGCTGCTGAGATTTAAGTGTTGTGCCCCCCCCTCACTGTTGTATCTCTGTTGCCTACTTGCCACAACAAATTCCTAGTATGTATGTCATGTATCTATATGGCAAAAATAAATCTTAGAAGAAATAAATAATGAGTGCAAGAAACCTGGTGCAAGGAGCTCCCCGTTTCTACATTCTAGACTCACTTAACTAAACTAGTCTCACGCTACTCTCAACTCCCTGGACTAGGAATCCCACTATGTGGCACCTGTAATGGAAATGGCTGCCTGGGTGGCGTCACCTGGTGCTGGGAGTCCTTCCTAGTCTTCTATATCTATTCTCCCAGCGGTGCCTTTCTCCCATCAAGGAGCTAAGTATGCACTACTGAGATTTAAGTGTTGTGCCCCCCCCCCCCTTACTGTTGTATCTCTGTTGCCCTCCTGCCACAAAAAATTCCTAATATGTACGCCATATATATACATGGCAAAAAGAAATCTGATTCTGAAACACCTCAAATATATCACAACTGAACAATGTCTTCTGGAGAGTGACATAAACATTCCACCAGCTGTTTTCTGTGCCAGTACATAGAACCAACCTCAGATTGTTACTGTTAGAGGTGAGCGAACTGGTTTTTCAGAACCCAAGTTCGTTCTGAATTGCAGGAAAAATTCGATTTGGTGCGAAACCAAATTTTTGGGTCTTCGTGCTGACCAGATTTTTCCTGAAATTCACTGGCACCTCGGGCGGTGGGTAAAAAAAAAACTCACCACCATCATCATTCCAGCACCATGCTTGGATCCAGTGGGCACGGCGGCAGCTGACTTGCACCGCTGACAGTGCAGTCGGCTCCCCACTCCTCCCCTGCATGGGCGAGGGAGGGGGGAGCCGGCTGCACTGTCAGATGTGCAAGTCAGCTTCTGCCACCCGTGTACTGTGTGACATGTCGGCTTCCCCAACGTTCTGGCCCAAGCCAATTTGCTCCCGCAGCAACCACTGGACCAGAACGACGGGGAAGCCAGCAATTAAGTAAGTGTCTGTGCATTACACACAGCATGGTGGGAGCAGGGAAGGCCGACTTGCACAGCTGACAATGCGGCTGGCCTCCCCCCTACCACCGTGGTGTGTATTGCACATTCCACTAGACATGAGCGATTCTCAAAGGTTCGATTTGGACAAACCCGAATTTCTTGGAGAAATTCGGCAAATCACCTGAATCAAATTTTTAGGAAGTTCACTCATCTCTAGTTACTGCTAAAAGGAGCAATTCCAGGTGGAGTGTGTACATATTTTTCTACAGGAACTAAAAAAACGTATATTGACCTCGACTGTCGCACAACAGATTTATATGGGTCCGGAACTGTAAGACATACCCCTCCTAAAGATCAGGTCTTGGTCTCCCTGCACAACCCACTGGCTACTGGCGTGCTGAAAGTTTTCTGCGAGTATGGTCATTGTCAAAATGTCCCATCCCACTGTAATGCAAAAAGAGAAGTCCACCTATGGCTCAGATCTTAGCAGACATCCACCCAGGAGTGCCAGAGGTGCTTACATAACGATTCAGGATGAATCTTTACAACTTGGGGGGTTATTCATCAAGGAATAGCTCCAGGTATTGCTTCGTAGCGGCAAGCATCGTCTGGTCGCTGTACGCAAAACCACATTTATGAAAGCGAATCTGCTGAGCGTCGCTAACAGCGCCATGTAGTGTCCGATTCATCATTACAGGTGGCTCAGCTTATAGCTCCGGTGCTCTAGCTTCCAGAGCGTCAGGTATTACCTGTCACTACCTGTCACTCTCCCATACATTTCAGTGGACATTCCTTTTCTTCTGTTTAAACAGGGATTTTTTTCTGGCCTAGAAAAAGTCATTTTTGAAAACGTTTTTGTTTTTTTGTTTTTTTTATGCAGAATTGTATTTACAGGTCTGGTACAAAGGTGTTAATGTCACAATGTTACAACAATGTCATTCCATGTGTTTTCGCTTTGTTACAGGTGGATATGTGTTCAAAAACAGACTTTAATCGAACAGTGCCTAGCGCTCTATGCTATAGCGACCAGAAGTATGTTGTGAGTCGGTCGCACTGAGCTGGCGCTACATTTCGCTCCCTGCAGCGCTGTATCGGTGTTACAGCACCCAGCATACATCACATTCATCAATGTCGGCCAGGTTACTACAGCGACTGAGAAGCTCTGTTACAGCTCTCGATACACGCACAAGAACGTCTACTAGTGGTTGCTCTAAGCGCCGCTATACAGACGCTCATCTGCCGATACCTGTCATTAGTAATGAATTAACCTCTAAGTTTCAAAATGTGTTCACTCTCATCACCATTTTCTGTTGATTTTGCCTAAATGAAGATTCAATATTGAAATAAATACAGCAACATTTTCATGGACCGGATGTACTTTCTCTCATAACTGTATGTAGATAAAGTGCATCAATAGGTAATAACGGTAACTATAATAATCTAAAAAAAAAAATTATATCCTTCTGAGATATACATCTGCCGCTAGGTAAGCTGTTAGCGTGAACGAGCCCGCTTCAGTATGGCGCCGTGTCTGTTTAATTATACGTTATGACAAATATTATTGAATTTTCATAAACAGAGTAATTTTCTTTCCCACAAAACAAGAAAAGCGTCTATAGCAAAGAAAAGCCACTTTGATAGTGTAAATATTTGCTTTTAGAACGCTGGATGAGGGATTAGTTATTTTAAACTACAAAAGCGAAATTACTAATAATGATTGGTTTCAAGTAATTAAATGCTTTTATGCAAATTTGTGAACCGTAAATATGACCCAGGAACAAAAGACTGCTTAACAGTTAGTATTAAGCAATACATTAATGTATCAATTAAACAGAACTCTGTTTGGATGAAAAGGATGTGGGAAGGGGTTGCCATGGAGATCTGAATGGTGTGAGTCATGATACCCAAATTGAAATGGAGATGCACAGCAAAATGTTTGCAAATATGTCTGTAAAATGTAGGTTCATCTACCAATTGGTAATTGAAAATGTCGTTCGACGACAAGAAACAAATATTTTTCCATTTGTTTTGAATTCTACGAATGAAGAAAATGAAGAAATAATTTTGTTCATATTAAATTATTATGGTAAAAAAAGCCTTATGACTTGAGTTGCCCCTTGAAGATTTTAGCAAGGCAATATCATCACTAAATTTGCCTAAGATTAATCCTTTATTTAAAGGGATGTGTTTTAATACCCACTAAAAGTGTTTCCATTTTTTAGGTGTTTTTAGGTTTCATCCAAAAAAGAAAGAAATGTTCCATGTTGTAAATGTGAATCATCTACAGAAGAAAAATGACTTATCCATCATTTATTGGCAACAGGAAGAGCAATGAAACCCATCCCATCAATGACCTGACTATCTCTGCAGTTCCTCAAGCCTGATGTCCTGCTGTTATACTCCTCTATCGCATTCAGTCGCTAGCCACCTCCCTTCACCTCCAATACAAGAATATCTCCAGCATAAGTTCTTTCCTCACACCTGAAACTACTCAAATTCTAGGGATTGCCCTGATCATCGACTAGACTACTGCAACCCCATTTCCTGTGGCCCACCAGCTAACAGACAAATACCCCTCCAATCTATTCTCCACTCTGCTCCTTCTCTCCTCTTGCTTTTCCAGTGCTGCCCCTCTCTGCCAATCCCAACTCTGTCTGCCAATATCTGAAAGAATCCAGTTCAAAATTCTAACCCTAACCTACAAAGCCCACTGTAGCCAAGCCCCTTTCAACGTTTCATTGCTAGTCCAAAGATATCAACTAGAGATGAGCGAACTTCTTGAAAGTTCGATTCGGGCGATTCGACGAATTTCCCCGAGAAATTCGGGTTCGCCCGAATCGAACTTTCACGAATCGCTCATCTGAAAAAAAAAATGCCGGCATGGTGGGAGCGGGCAGGCCGGCTACGCCTGTCAGCGGGCCTGCCCGCTCCCACCATGCCTGCATTTTTTTAAAAAGCAAACACTTACCTGCATGGTCGGAGCGTGGAGGCCGGCGCCGCTCTCAGCTGTCATCAGAGGACGCGTCATCAGAGGGCGCCTGAGAGCGGCGCCGGCCTCCACGCTCCGACCATGCAGGTAAGTGTTTGCTTTTTAAAAAAATGCCGGCATGGTGGGAGCGGGCAGGCCGGCTGCGCTGTCAGCAGGCCGGCGGCGGCCCGCTGACAGCGTAGCCGGCCTGCCCGCTGCCACCATGGCGGCATTTTTTTTTTTTTTATTTCAGGGAAAATTCGATCGGCACAAACAAAAAAAAATTCGGGTTCGTGCCGAATCGAATTTTCCCTGAAATTCGAAGCGAATTCCGGTTTGTCCGAACCGGTTCGCTCATCCCTAATATCAACTCAGATGCAGTCTCCGATCTGCCTGTGACCTCCTCCTGGCTTCAACCCTCCTCCCACTCTCATGTCCTGGACTTCATATGTCCAAACAAGTTGATGGCTGTCGCACTTCTAATTATAATGATTAACTGGTGGGTGCACGGTTAGCGGAGACGTCCCAGATGCAGAACGAAGAAAAACCAGCACTCCAAAGTGATCTTCATAGATCAGACAAGTGTATTAATTTCAGGCATAACAGAGCCAGTAGTCGACATTTCGGGGGTGTGACAGAACCCCCTTCATTAGGACAAATAGCATCAAACACAAGAACAAACAGTGTGACAATGAAGCAATATCCAATCAGAAGCAAGAAAATCACGCCTGACATCATTAGTGATGTCAGCAGTGCCTCATGCATTAAAGTAAGAATGGCACAGTGTGTAGTGTAATAAGCAAAAATCGCTGCAAATAGAAATAAATAACAATACACATATGTATATCTCTAGTAAATGCCAAACATTACCAAGCAGCTGCCCCCTTTGTCATCTGAGCCGCCTGGCCGATCGGGGGATATTGCTTCATTTAAGTATGTCACACTGTTTGTTCTTCTTTTTGATGCTATTTGTCCTGAAGAAGGGGGTTCTGTCACACCCCCGAAACGTCGACTATTGGCTCTGTTATGCCTGAAATGAATACACCTATCTAATCTATGAAGATCACTTTGGAGTGCTGGTTTTTCTTCGTTCTGGACTTCATATGTGCCACTCCACTCCCCTGGAATGCCCTTCCCCATACAGTTTGACACTGTCCAATGCCTATAACCTTCAAAAGCACCCTCAAAACCCATCTGTTTAGATAAGGCTCACATCTGGCCTAACCAAATTACTCTACAATCTTGTCACCCTTTTGAACACTTGCTACCATACTCAAAGTGGAACAAAACCTGTGAATTTGACATCCCAAAGTGGTATGCCCTGCTGTGTGAAACCCCCCAGAAGCCAGAAAAAAACTCACCTGTCCAGGCTCCAACAGCAAATGTGCAGGCTCTTGTGCAATGAGGGCCGCCTGCTGCGACTACGTGATTTGGCAGATGGCTTTCATTTACTAGAATTGGAAGTGCACCTCTGCATCCCCCATATCCATGGCCTTGTGCTTGCTCCCGCCCCAGCCTATCTGAATGGCCATTTAGACCATTTTGAAGCATCCAACTATGTGTGAACCTTATGTATTCTAAGTTAAGCCATTCCTTTGCTTTATTTTCTGTGTCATGGCTGAGCTGGTAAGGATGTGTCATGGTGCAGCTTTAAAGGAATGAGCGTGGTCTGCTGTGGTCAAAGATGGCTGCGGGCCACTGCAACCTGCCTTGCTTGCCCCTGCTATAAATAAAAAAAATATATGTTTTTTTTTGGTTTTGGCTTAGTCACTTTAAATATTAACCTCCCTGGCGGTGTTCCCGAGCGTGACTCGGGGTTAATTTTCGCTGCAAGTAGCGGTAACCCCGAGTCACGCTCGGGGTAGATTAGGCAGAGGAGCAGAAATCTCCTTACCTTCTCCTTGCGATCCAGCGATGTCCCCGCTGTGATCGCCGGTGAGAGCCCCGGCAGATGCGTCCCTCTGACTTCCTGGTTCCGTCTCTGTGAGCCGCCGAGGCTCATGGGGGCGGAACTGGGCGGCAGATTCAAATGTAAAAGTGAAACACACACACAAAGTCAAGTGATACAGTGAAATCCTGTGAGATTACACTGTATCACCTCAGATTTGACACTGTAACACCTCATATTTGCCCTTTGATCATCCTACACTGCCCTGCCTGCCCTTTTTCTGCCCATAAAATAAATTGCAGGCCTACAATACATAATACCAAATTTCCATACAAAAAAATGGTAACGCTTTTGGTACAAAATTCCAGACATAATCATAACGCCAGGGAGGTTAAGAGCCTGGTTTACTATGGCCGCTACTTTACACTGTTTGAAACTAAATGATGTTTGTATGGAAACTGGAGAAATCGCATGTTAATGTTGTTTGTGCATGTAGCGTAACAAAACTTTCTGCCAGTTAACAGCACAGATATTACTCTGTAACATGATCAGGACATACTCTCAGGGTTGTAACATGTTAGGGACTTATTAAAAAAAACAAAAAAAACAAACAAAAAAAAAATATATATATATATATATCATAACATACAAATTTGATATTTTCCTTTTTTCCAGCTCTGTCCACTAACTGACACTTATGATCTGTCAATGATGTCACACTATAGATTTGAAAATTTATATATTTATAGGCCTATTCTGGCAAAGGGATTATTTTTATTGTATATTTTTATATCGTCATCAACTTCCGTGGTGCTTTGCAGGTACGATTACAGGCAAGGTAACATACTGTAACGAGATTGTAACGATTCACTGTTGCTCTGGGAAAATCCTCCTCTGGGCTTTTCCAGCTCTGGGCCTATAACCTGTTGGAGTGGATTGTACACGACACTGTGCAGAAACAATGGCGGTTTATTCAGCAACAACCTGGAACATAAACATGAGCAAGATGTGTCAGCAACATATCTCAACATGAAGCAAAGGAAACAGCTCCTTTCTGTTAGCAGACTAAACACACTATGCATACAGTCACATGGTCTTCCGCCTACCTTGATTAGATAAAGGTGGACCTAAACCCAGGATTTTGACTATCCCAGGGTTTTGGTCTGATGCACTCTCATTCAATCAAGAATACTGGATGTAAAAAAAATGTGATGGCGGGTGTGGCTGTGGGGGCCCAGAGTGTGCAGCAGCAGGAATCAACTTTCCTGAGCCTGCAATCCCGATCCCATCAGTGTCAGAAAGATGGTCGCCGCTCCCATGAGTGAGGAAACTCCTAGTGCCAGCTGTGTGCAGTTCTGGAGACCTTACCTGCAAAAAGACATTATCCAAATAGAACAAGTCCAAAGGGGGGCAACAAAAATGGCGGAGGCACTTAAACTTAAAACTTATCAGGAGAGACTTAAAGAACTTAATTTGTACAGTCTACAGGAAAGATGGGAGAGAGGGGACTTTAAATATGTGAAACAATTCAATAAGGTTGAGAAGGGAAGTGTTTTTAAGAAGAAACTTGATCATAGAACAAGTGGGCACAACCTGAAAGTGGAGCAAAACCGACCCTGAGGTCTAAGAGACTCCGAACTGGGATGCCCTGCTCTGTAAAATCCTCCAAGTTACCTGCAAATCTTGCCTTTTCCCTGAGTTCATGCACAACCAGCGCCGGAATCACTTGCCTCCATTCTCGGCTGTGCATGTCCCCACCTGCAGCAACTGAATGAGTGTGCGTGGCCGCGCACAGCCAAAGGGAGCTGAATGAAGCCACTCGCAAATGCGGCTAGGATTCCTTTCTACTGCTCTAGCCACAGCGTATGGTCGAGGAGAAGTGAGTAAGCTTTGCGATGTTATGTTCCCGTACTGAGCCCTTTTATGCTTTAACATTGCTCTGACTCTCAGTAATGTTACCTTATGTATAGACTCTCTTCTTTATAAATCCCCCCTTATATTTCTAATATCTCCATTGGTAATGTAGTCACATCCCCCCTATTGACTTAGCACTGCAGCAATGAGAATGATAGTGAACTTTATGAGCAGGCTTAAGGAATTGGTGTCTATGGTTGGAGATAAAGTCATCTTTAATCCAAGCTACTTATCTACTTCAAACAGTACAATTGATAAATATTATTGTAAATACCTCTGACATGTATATTTGGGAGATATTATCATATTCATTTCCTAGGATTACGAGT
The DNA here is from genome assembly GCA_027917425.1 of Gastrophryne carolinensis. NCBI lineage: Eukaryota > Metazoa > Chordata > Amphibia > Anura > Microhylidae > Gastrophryne > Gastrophryne carolinensis. The sequence continues at coordinate 596,525,711 of CM051234.1, forward strand.
GCATATTATCAGCGGAGGAAAGTCAGCTCAGGAGGATAAGTGATTAATAATATACACATTCCTGTAGTGGAGAATGTTAATGGATTATAGCAAATTGCAGAGTACAATTACTCCAACAAAACCCAGTGCCAGTCATTGTCTAATTCCTGATTCATTTGCATTGTTTTTCAGCCTGAGCGATCCCCTTGCTGAGCTCCAAAATGGAATTAGCTTGGTTGTCTCATTAATAGCTTTGGAGTAAATGGCACCATGCAAATGAGATCCCTATAATATCTTCCAAACCCCAACCAGGTAGAAAATATTTCAGTATTGAGGATAATATGTAGGTTATGTATTAAGGGCAGGGCGGAATTAAGTGTGGTGGAGGCCCCTGGGCAGAAAATCTGGTGGAGGTCCCTTCTCTGTGTTTCATTAAAGCAGAATGTCCAGTGGCTTCATAACTCCCCCTTCAACTGGCGCTAAAGCAAAAAAAAAAACATTTGGGATGCAGTGCCATTCCCCAGCAGTCTCAGGCCATGAGCACAGCCATTTTGAAGAGAATGCACAAACCACCATCCCCCCCTCTGTGCGCGGCCCCATCCTTACAAGGGCGAGCAGGTGTGTGCACGGTAAGTGGAATGCCACTCTCGGTGTGGCCACCACCCGTGCCAGGGTGACAGTGCTGATATTGGTGACCCCACCGCCTCAGCACCCGGGGGAGGGGTTATTAAAACAATGGACATCCAATTTAATGTAACAGTCCAGCCAAGTAACATATTAAAAAGAATGCTTGCCTTTGTTTGCACACTAAATAGAATGTCAGATCCAGTCCCCTGTGCAATGCTCCTGTTTAAAACCCCAGATGGTACATCCTGAGTGCCAGATCTCCAGACCTAGGGGGGTTAACTACCCACTGGAGAGGGGAGTCAGGTATACAGCCATGCAAGGGCATGTGGACTGGGGCCAAGGAGACCAAGGGTCGGTACCACCCAGTAATGTTGCTCATTGACACCGATGTTTTACACTTCCAACTACTGGATTTCCAAACCTGGGGAGCTAACAACCAACTTTCATCCTTGAAAAAGGACAAGCCTCAGGTATATACTCTCCTAGAAGGGCATGTGGATTGCAGCTGACCGGACCAAGCGGTGGCACTGCAAAGTCCTGGAACCCCAGCCAAAGCCCCAAAGTTAGTGTAGGCCCTCTTGCAGGGCAAATGGTGGAGGACCAGGGACATGGCCCTTGTGCCCTGCATATAAGCCGGTTCTGACTAAGACTAAGCTCTTTTTCTCGCTTTAAACACCAAATCTGGTACAAGGGTAATGGAAAAAATAATTGCATGTCTGAATGGAGGTCTGCAGTGACCTTCCAACACTAAGCAGACACCAGGGCCCACTATGCCTTAAGAGGCTAAATATGAAAGTGCAAGTGCAAGTGCAAGTCGGAAAAAAAGGTAACAACTCCAACTACAGCATAAAAATAATATACAACTAATATTGTATAATAAATGTAACTTTCATAGGAAGTTTAGAAACATTAATCATATATATATATTATGTTCTTTCAATCTAGGGCCCTTGTTTATAACAATCAGTGATAACTATAAACAGCAACAGGGTGCTCTAGTGCTGATATATCTCCAGTCGCCCCTGTCCCTTATACTTAAGTAATCCCTGGTGGCTCAGCGGCCTCAATCCGACCCCCAATCCCTGGATTGCTCTATTGAGAGTGTAGCTAAACATCTTGGGAGCACCTCTCTATAGTTTGCCTCAGGCAGCAGGGAGACTAGGTTCCCACTACTCCACGGCCCTTACAGTTACGGAATTGTCTAGGTGGAAACAAAAAACGACAAAATACTTTCAAGGGGAGCAAGTGATTCCATCTTCCAGTGCCAATGGACTCTCATGGAGGCGCCTATGGTGCCTTGTTTACGACCCCCCATTGTAATAAATGGAGTAGGAGTGTTAGAAGACATAAGCCACATTGATGGACGCCATGTCTGCCCAGCAATGGAGGATGGAATAGCTTGTTCTCACTCATTGGTAAGAATAAAGATGCTGGTGCTGCATGGAGGAGTTATGGGGGAAAAGTTGAGTATACATTTTTTACATTTTTGCCTGAATAGGAACTTTAAAGGGACATTACAGGCAAATGGAAATTTGAGCCTGCTTTGTGATCTCTACGGCAGAAAGGAGCAAGGTAAGCAGGGTTTATCTGGGAATGCAAATTGCTGATGAATGTCTTCATGGGGCAAGCAGAAAGCAGCTAATTTCACCCTTTGATTGGAATGTTCCTTTAACCCTTCTATTGCCAGCCACGTAAAATTTACGTGGCTGCCTCTTCTGGCACAACCTGAAGCTAGTCGGGGGGAAGATCAGGAGCAATGTTAGAAAATATTATTTTACAGAAAGAGTAGTAGATGCTTGGAACAAACTTCCAGCAGAGGTAGTAGAAAAATCAATAGTCACTGAATTTAAACATGCCTGGGATAAGCACACATCTATCCTAAGATAAAGAGAACATACAGTATATACATAAGGGCAGACAAGATGGACCGTATGGTCTCCTTCTGCCGTCAACCTTCTATGTTTCTATGTTTCTTCTACCGCTAAACGGCAGCCACGTAAATTCTATGTGTCTGAATTCCCCCCCGCTAACGGCCAAATAAAAAAAAAGCCACTGACCCCTTGTTCGATGCGGTCGGGTCTCCTCTTCACCCATGGGGTCTCCGATCCCCCACCCATGCTCCTCCGGCTGCAGGGGAGTGCCCAGAATAGGTCCCCCCTTCAGCGGCCGACAAGATCTCCTGTGAAAAAGAAAAAAAAAATGACATTTACTCACCTGCGGCTGTGATTGCTCCCGCTGACTCTCCTTTTCACCCGGGGGGCCACTGATCACCCCCCCCCCCGGGCTCTTCAGTCTTCAGGAGAGAGCCGGACAGTCCCTCTCCCCCTCCTTTCCCGACGAGTGCTGCCATCTTGACAACTAGTCCAGCCCCTTTGGGGGAGGGGTGAATGACGTCATCTGGTGGGCATTGTCCCAGCTCCGGGCGGCTTAGCTGTCAGGTGCCCGGAGATCGGTGGGCAGAGGAGCATGGGGCAGCAGATCCTCTGATCTCCTGCCTCGCCCCCTCCTCTGGCCGCCGATCACCGGCATCTGTCATCGGATGGGCAAGGGACACATGAGCTGACAATTGGAGGTGAGCAAAGTAAAAATTTTTTTTTAATAAATGACATGTTTGTGTGGTGTGTTGAGACCTCTATACTAGTTCACAAGGCTCTGGGTATGGCAAGTCACCTGCGGCTAGTGGGTGACTGGCCATTAACCCCGAACCCCCCCATTACCTGCCTCCCCAAAGCTCAGGTGGGGGCAGAAGAGCCCGTGGTCATAGGCTATGCTGGCTTGTAGCCTGCAGGGCCAGGGGCCACAAAAGCTGTCCCCTGTACCCTGTTCTATAAGCCCTGTATAGCTGACCGCAGGCTGGTTATGCTGGGTAAGGGGGACCACATGCCATTTTTAAAAAAAAATTTTAAGGGTTTTTAACCCTTTAAGTGCCAGCCTACCTGGAGTTTTTGTCTCTGTTTGCCAGACCATTTTGCACTATTTTGCGCTCCCCATGTTCAAATGTGATTTTTGAAGGGATTTCCAGGGATTTCCCAGGAAAATGATATATTGTTTTTTTCAGCAGTCTGAGCTTTAACATGAAATGTCTTGTTTGTAATTTTTAGGTGTATTCTCAATATTTTTGGGCGAAATATGTGCAAAAAAATAAAAAAAATCTATTTTTTACAATTTGTAGTGTTTTTTTGTAATAAAAAATGTAAGTTTGTCAATAAAATCTTATTGCGTGTGAAATCCCAATTTCTCCCGATCACAGCGGTACCACATATATATAGGTAGACACCCTTTTCAGCCCAGGAGACTCCCCCAAACTGAAACAGAGCTTTAGGGGATTTTCAGAAAAAATATAACTGTGATATGCGCTATGCGCACCTTGCAGTTTTTCCAGAAAAACAACCCTTTACATTTGAAATACCCCCCACAAACTATATATTCTCTGGAAGTACACACCTCAAGCTTTCTAGGTGTACCAGGCTTGTTGATGTGGCGATAGTTTTCTAGAAGTAATCCCTCAATGTATTCTTTGGTTGCAAAGAGTTTCCCTAAAAAAAGGATAAAAAAGCAGAATCAAAGCCACATTTTCCTAAAAAAAACTATATACAAACAAGAAAAAACAAGGATATTCTGAAAAAGCAACATCCCCCGAACAGAACGATACCCAACATGCATAGGTTCTGTCAAGGGAAGAGTTGCCAAACACCCCAAAGTAAAGCATGAGCATAACAGTAATTTTTCTTGAAAATTTCAGCTCTACAAAGTGCGCACCTTGCGATTTTTCAACCAAAACAACCCTTTACATTTCAACATTCCCTGAAAGTACCCATGTTAAGCTTTCTAAGCGTACCCAGCTTGTTGTAGTGGGCTCATTTTTCTGAAGTTGATCCCTCAAAGAATTCTTTTTGTTTGCGCAGGGTTTCCATAAAAAAATGTATAAAAAAGCTGAATAAAAAACACCTTTTCCTAAAATATAAATATGCAAACAAGAAAAAACAAGTTAAGTCTGAAAGCGCAAGGTCCCCCGAACAGAACAATACCCAACATGCAGAGGTACTATTAACCCTTTTAATTGCCAGCCTACTTGAGATTTTGTTAGCCTCTGTTGACAGGTCATTTTTCCCCATTTTGCGCCATGTTTTGCGACATTTTTGCTGGAATTTTCAGGAAAATTATATATATATTTTTTGCAGCAGAGTTTAGGCTTTAACATGAAATGTCTTGTTTGTAAATGTTATTTATTATTCATTTTATTTATTATTAAGTAAAAAAAAAAAAAAATTTTTTTAGAAAATTGCCTCCTTTATTTTAAATAAAAAATGTATTTTATTCGTGAAAACCATATTGCATGTGAAAGCCCCATTTCTACCGATTAGAACGGTACCACATATTTATCGTTAGCCCCCTGTTCCTGCCCAGGAGACCCCCCTAACTGAAACAAGTAATTTTTAACATTTACAAATAAAATACAACTACCATCCACACTACAAAGGGTTAAATCGAGAAAAAAAAATGACATAGGGTCCCCCCTCCCGGGGGGGGGGGGGGGGGCATTTTTTGGGGGGATTTTTAAGGGTTAAAAACCCTTAAAAATCCCCCCAAAAAATGACATGGGGCCCCCCTTACCCAAAGTAACCAGCCCGGGACCAGCTATGCAGGGCTTGTAGGAACAGGGCGCAGGGGCCAGCTTTTGTGGCCCCTGGCCCTGCAGACTACAAGCCCGCATAGCCCGTGGGCCCGGGCTCTTCTGCCCCCACCTGGGCTTTGGGGAGGCACGTAATGGGGGTTCCGGGGGTGTCTTGCCACCCCCCCCAGCCTTGAGAACTGGTATAGGGGTCATGGACCCCTTACCAGTTCACAAGGGGTTAAATGTAAAAAAAAACACAGACACACAAAGAGAAAAAATTATTTTATTAATTTTTTTTTTTAATACTTACCTCCCATCCATCCTGGAGCACTTTGTCCCTCGGCGATCACTGGCTTCTGCTCACTTGCTAGAAGCCTTTTATAGCTGCTGGATGACAGAACACAAAAGGGTAAATTAAAAAAAAAATGACATAGGGTCGGGGGGACCCTATGTAATTTTTTTTTCAATTAACCCTTTTGTGTAACCCTTAAAATTCCCCCCCAAAAATGGGGTCCCCCCCCTGGGACCCCCTCCCAGGGGGGGACCCCATTTTTTTTGGAATTTTAAGGGTTAAAAACCCTTAAAAATCAAAAGAAAAAAATGACATAGGGTCCCCCCTACCCAGCATTACCGACCTGGGCCAGCTATGGGGGCTTGTAGAACAGGGCGCAGGGGCCAGCATTGGTGGCCCCTGGCCCTGCAGGCTACTAGCCCACATAGCCACTAAGTGGCCCGGGCCCTTCTGCCCTCCCCTGGCCGTTGGGGAGGCAGGTAATGGGGGGCTGGGGGTTAATGGCAAGTCACCCGCTAGCCGCAGGTGACTTGCCAGACCCAGAGCCTTGTGAGCTGGTATAAGGGGTCTCATGGACCCCTTACCAGCTCACAAAGGGTTAACTGTGAAAAAAAAACACAACACAAGTAATTAAAGTATTTTACCTCCGCTTGTAAGCTCCTTTGTCCCTCGCCGCTCTGATGACAGATGCCGGTGATCGGCATCCAGAGAAGGGGGAGGCAGGAGATCAGAGGATCTCCTGCCACCTCCTTCCTCGGCACCGATCACCGGCATCTGACAGCTGAGAGAGCTGAAGCCGGAGATCGGGGCTGGGATGACGTCATTAGCCCCGCCCTCCAGGTGAAGAGGAGGGACAGCTGGAGCCAGCGCACACGCAGGTAAGTGAATGTCATTTTTATTTTTTTTTTACAGTTAGCAGCTGCTGCTGCAGAAGCGGGGGGGCGGCCTATTCCGGGGGCTCTCCTGGAGCCATCCGACCCCCCACGGGGGATCGGATGGCACCAAATTAAAGAGGAGACCCGGCCGGATCCAACAAGGGGTCAGGGGGGCTCTATGGCAATTTTTTTTTTTTTGCTTTAACCCTTTATAATGCGGATAGTAGTTGTATTTTAGCTGTAAATACTATAAAAGCTCTTTTCAGTTTGGGGGTATCCTGGACAGGAATGGGGGGCTACCAATACAAAGGCGGGACCGTTGTAATTGGGAGAAATGGGGATATCACTTGCAATATGGTTTTCTTTAACAAAATAAATGTTTGGTTTAAAATAATTGAGACAATTTAAATTATATATATATATATATATATATATATATATATATATATATATATATATACATATTTTTTACTTAAAAATATTTTAAAAAACAAACAAATTACAGACTAGACATTTCATGTTAAAGCCTAAACTCTGCTGCAAAAAGATATGTCATTTTCTTGGAAATTCCTTCAAAAATCACAGTTAAACATCACGCAAAATGGTGAAAAATAACCTGTCAACAGAGGGCGTAGAAATCTCAAGTAGGCTAGCAGTGAAAAGGGTTGAAAGTAGCTATGCCTGTTGGGTATTGTTCTGCTCGGGGGATGTTGCTTTTTCAGATTTAACTTGTTTTTTCTTGTTTGCATATTGTTTTTTAAGGAAAATGTGGCTTTGAGTCAGCTTTTAAATTATTTTTTTAGGGAAACCCTATGCAACCAAAGAATTTTTTGAGGGAACACTTCCAGAAAGATGAAGCCACTACAAGAAGCTGAGTACGCCTAGAAAGCTTAATGTGTGTACTCTCTGGGAATATAGGATTTGTGGGGGGTATTCCAAATGTAAAGGGTTGAAAAAGCGCAAGCTGCTCACTTTGTCTGCAGAGCTGAAATTTTCAAGTAAAATTACCATTACGCACATGCTTTACTTTGGGGCGTTTGACAACTGTTCCCTTGACAGAACCTATGCATGTTGGGTATTGTTCTGCTCTGGGATGTTGCTTTTCAGATTTAACTTGTTTTTTCTTGTTTGCATATTTTTTTAAGGGAAATGTGGCCTTAATTCAGCTTTTAAATTCTTTTTTTAGGGAAACCCTGTGCAACCAAAGAATTAATTGAAGGATCCCTTCCTGAAAACTGCACCCATGTCAACAAGCCTGGTACGCCTAGAAAGCTTAAGGTGTGTACTTCCAGAGAATATATAGTTTGTGGGGGGTATTTCAAATGTAAAGGGTTGTTTTTCTTGAAGAACTGCAAGGTGCGCATATTGCATAGCATAGTTGTATTTTATCTAAAAATCTCCAAAAGCGTTGTTTCAGTTTGGAGAAGTCTCCTGGGCAGGAAAGGGTGTCTAACAACACATATGTGGTATCGCTGTAACTGGCAGAAATGGGGCTTTTACATGCAATAAGATTTCATTGAAAAATGTACATTTTTTTATTACAAAAAAAGCCCTAAAAAAACAGATTTTTTTTATTTTTTTGCACGTAAAAAAGTGTAAAAAAAACATTTACAAAAGTGTAACAGACATTTCAGGTTAAAGCCCAGACTCAACAAAACAATTTATAATTTACCCAGGAAATTACCCCTTAAAAAGTTGAACATGTGGAACGCAAAGGGTGACAAAATCTCCAGGTAGGCTGGCAGTTAAAGAGTTAGGTCACATATGCTCAAGCCATCTGATGTGGCCACTGGCCTCCTGTGGGGAAAGTGGAAGGGTTAAATGGAACTGGTGTGTATCAATAAGGATAAGAGGTTGCAAGGAGTGGAGTTTATGGAGACAGCGGGAATCCTGATTGGTGTAAAATATCTTTGTTATGCTATTTATAATGAAAAATTTGAAATGAGGCCTATGACCAGTTTTCAAATCGCTTATGTGGCCTGTGCTCTTCTAAAGGTTGCTTTAAGGTATTTGTTCTAAATGTGTATAGCAATAAATATGCTTTATGATCTATATAAGTCTCCCTATGGCTTATTTAGTGGTGAGCCACATGTATCATTTCTACTACAGGAAATTTCTTACTAATTATTGGCCTATTATTTGTGAAGGAGTCGGAGTCAAAGTCGTGGCCTGATAAAACTGAGTAGGAGTTGGACCCTTTACCAGTTCACAAGATGTTAAATGTAAAAAAAACACAGTGAAGTATCATTTAAAAATAAATTATTTTTTCTTTACCTACCTCCAATCCCCTGTTCCACACCAGTCTCGTTCCACGGCGATAACGGCTGACTGCTGACAGGATTGGAGTCCCCTGCCCCTCCACCCGCTCTCCACTGATCGCTACTACATGTGACAAGTTCTGATGGTGCCAGAATCGGCTTTTATACAGGAAGATCAGGATGAAGCCATCCCGCTCACAGGGGAGGCCGCCAGAGTTAGAGCCCCCCAGGTAAAAAGTAGGCCAGTACCAATGGATCCCGTGCGGAGATTAGCTTTGATTCTTTTTCTTTAGCTGCTGGAGAGGCAGCTGTTTAAGGCTCACATAGCAGACATGTGAGGATGTTGCAGAAGGATCCAGCAGCAGGAGAGCACTCAGAAGTGGAAGACTGGAGTAACAGCAGCAGATACCAGGAGCTAAAATGTGGCGAGGATGTTGCAGAAGGATCCAGCAGCAGGAGAGCACTCAGAAGTGGAAGACTGGAGTAACAGCAGCAGATACCAGGAGCTAAAATGTGGCTTTGATTCTGCATTTTTGCTCTTTGCAACCAAAGAATTAATCAAGGGATTACTTCTAGAAACCTGCACCCACTTCAACAAGCCTGGTACACCAAGAAAGCTTGTGTACTTCCAGAGAATATATAGTTTGTGGGGGGTAAAGGTTTTTTTTTCTTCCTAAATTGCTGTTTCACTTTGGGGGGGGAGTTTCCTGGGCAGGAAAGGGTAACTACCAATACATGTGTGGTACTATTGTAACTGAAAGAATTTGGGCTTTTACACGCAATATGATTTTATTGAAAAACTTACATTTTGTATTAGAAAAAAAACATTACAAATTGTAAAAAATAGATTTTTAAATATTTATTTGCGCATATTTCCTGGTAGGCTGGCACTGAAAGGGATAAGCTAAAAAAACCCGAAAAGGTTTTCATTTCAACAACAAAAAAAAAGAAATAATACGTTTCTTTAAGCACTAATACACTAAACAAACAAGGCAGTGAGGGAGGGATATAACGAACATCTGGGACCAAACATTGGGAAACACAACACTGTTGGTCAACAAAAACCAAGATATAGCCAAATTAAACATTACACATAAAAACAAGGAGAACACAGCCGCCACAGGAAATCCACTCAAGATTGGAGAATAAAGAGTCACCTCAAACACAGCAGCTGGAGAGACACAAATTCTCCACTGCTAAACAGTAAAGAGAAACATGGGGGCCATGGGGAGCAGTGAATGGCTTAGCCTGCACAATGCGCATGAAGCTGGGTCATTTCTGAATAAAAACAGCAGAATTTAATGCGCAATGTGCAAGTTTGCACATGAGTCTGAAACTTGCGCTCACACCTTGCCCATGCCATTGTGTGTGGTTTGCACACTCTGCCATGAATCGTGCACCGCATGCGGAAAAACTTGCGTATGATTTTAAGGTTTTTGGCGCATACCCATGAATCAACCCTAGTGACATTCAGATTCAGAAAGAAGCATTTTTCCATAAAATTCGGGTCAAGTTCGGGTTCTGCCAGTTCGATTTGCCCATACCTAGATGTCAGTGGAGCATCAAAGCTCCACAACAGGCCAAAACTCTCTTTTGAAGCCCACAAAATGTGGTTTTATCGTTTCTGTCCATCAGAGATTCAGGCTGTGTTGTAACCACTGAGGCTGTGTCTGGCGCACCCCCGCTATAGCTGCATCAGAGTCATGGCCACATCTCCTCAAAGTAAGGTCTGGAAATGCAATCCTTAGGAAATGTGATGAGGGTTTTATCAAAGGTGAGTTTCCCCTTTATTAATTTTGCTCAGAAAAACTGGGCGGAATATAAAAACTGTCAGCAGGCAAAAATGAGCAAACAAAGAATTATTCAAAACTATAGAAAATTCCTCAAATCATTATCAGTATGACTGTCCTCGTTTGGAACAATTTGCTTTCCAAACTCAGACATCTGTGTATAACGGATAATCTATGTAAAAAATATGCATCACTCAGCTGAGAAATTGTAATCATTGGAAATATTAGCAAAAAAATATAACCAATCCCATTTGTAAAGCCTCTTCAGAACTGCTTCATTGTAATCCTTTGTTAGGAAACCCTGACCTCATTATCATCAGATCATATCACTCCTTTGTTTTCATAATGTTATTTTTTCTGAATGACCCTTGAGCCAGCGTGATGGTGATTGTGGCTTCTTTAAAGCCCACAATGCTAATTGATAGACACAAGCCCAAAAATGATAGAGAAGAAAGCGCTTGTCCACAAAGACAGGTGTTTTCGGTGGTACGTAGTCAATAGAAATACAGTCTCATTGTCAGTGGGCCCATGTTTGAGTACATGCCCATCTGTGCAGTGAAAGGGGGCTTTCATCGACGATAAAAAAAAAAAAAAAGAATTGTTTCAAACTGGAGGAAAAAGAGGCCTAGCAGGTTACCAGTGTATGGGCAGTACTCCCCACTTCTTTCACTATTAGGTGAAATAAGGATAATCCAGGCTAATCTTTGTTTGCTTAACTGCCATGCAGAGAAATCATCCTGATCCTACTATGTTGCTGAATAAAGCTGTTGTTGCTCAGATCCAACCTCTCATCTGTATGCCAGCCCCTGGACTTATTTATTCATGACCACCATTTTTAGCACTAAATGGTGGACCTATCTCCGCTTTTGCATCAGACTGTGTGGGACGCACCAATGGTTCCTGTGAAGCTATGATATTTCTATATATTTTTTTCCCAAAAAATAAAAAAATAAAAAAATTATACTGTATATAGGATGACTCTTTGTTCTAAAGACTGGCTTGGTCAGAGTTTAGTTTCATGTGTGCATTCACATCCAAAATAAGTTGGCCAGCAGAAAATCACCTGTGATAGTTTTATCTGAGCCAATCACCTTGGTTAGTTTGTCTGGGCCAATCATAAATCACTGGTGCTATTTCAAATGGAAACAAATGGGTCAGCTGGGAAAAAGAGCTGGCGGGCGAGAGACAGAGGAGATTCGCTTGGGCAGTTGAAGGACAAACAGTCGTGTTTTGAATGAAGGCGGACCCACACGGACGATGATAAGATTTTCTTTGGGATAGAGAGACCTGCGTTGGTAACTTGAATACAGCAGCCATCTTGATTGGAGATTGGATGAGGCCTGCTGATTTCTGCCTGGATCAGATTAAAACAGATGAGTAATCCATTTTAATATATGTTTTTGTCCTGTTTAGGCTTTCTGTGTTGTAACAGTTCTTGTAGCGTTTTTTGTATTTGTATTTTTTGCAACGTATAAAAATAACTCTTTAAAGTGCATTTACTAGATTTTCCTTGGGAGTTACTGACAAATGAACTTATTAGACAACATGGTATAATTTTAGAGATATACATATATTTGAGCTTTTAAGTTGCCTTATACATTTAAGGGCTGCAAATATACTTGTGAATTTTAGCAAAACACTTGCGTGGGCAGGGGGAAAATAGCTGAACCTTTCTCTGCTTGTCTGTCTTTCCACTGCTTATTTTCACACTGCAAAGTTTACTGACAGCCAATAAATAATTAAGTTTTTATGCTGAAAGTATATTGCTGCTCAGTAGTTTTAGCTACAACCCTTTAAAATATCCAATGTCTTGTACCTTAACCTTGAAAGCTCTTTCACTGTATATGAGCTTACACCCAACTCATTATCTTTTCTTATCCTTGTAGATTAAGTGGCACACTGTAAAAGACTTCAGCCCAAAAGAATAAATCCCAAAAGCCCTCTGATGATGCCATGCTAGGGTGAAACGTGTCAGGGCCATGAAAACAATGCATGAATATTCAGTGAGTAAATAATAACACTGTGGAACAAGGTAAACAGGTGTCACTAGTATATCTGAATGTAAACAATAGAATTAATTAATTGATTGCCTGTTTATTGGGGCTGTTACTTAAGAATAATATATGTACACCTTTACTATGTAAATATCGATGTAATGCAAATATTGTATATATATTAGAAAATAAATATAACCAAAACAAGAATGAGGCCCATCTTTTACAGATCTAACTCTTTTTGCATTTACCGTATTTTTCATCCTATAAGACGCACCTGCCTCTAAGACCGATGGCTGCATCGGAAGCCAGAACGGGGACATTGGACATGGTTCACACGCTGTCCCCGCTTTGGCTTTCAGTGCCGCCACTGCCTCTTGGACCGACACGCGCTGACACAAACACCCAGGTGTCAGCGTGCACCAGCCCGGAGGCGGTGAGGATGCCAGATGCCAGAGCGGGGACAACAGACAGTATTAATTTACTCTGCCTGTCCGCCCACTGCTCGGCTGACCTGGTAGCCACGGCTCATGTAAGTATACTTTTTTAAACTTATTTTTGTTTTTAGTGCGTCTTATAGGGCGGAAAATAAGGTAAGTCTAAACTGGTGCATCACATGGTTTATGAATACTTACCCTCACCATTTGAACTATTACAAATATTTTAGCTTGTATCTTGTATTCACCTGCAAACCTACCTAGTCATCTCCTTACTACCTAAACAAATTGTTAAAGGTTGCTTGTTGGGGGTGGCTTTGAATTACAATTTTGAATTTACTTTACCTTTTAACTTTTACTTTACCACCTGCTCCTCTTCTTTCATATGTTCTATCACAAACAACTCACCTTCTTGCCGGTCCCGCAGCGTCTGTGGGCGGCGCGGGCTCCGGCAGCTGTCAGCCTCCCTTCCCGCTCGGCGGCCGTGTCTCCGTCAGGTGGCGTCGTTGCGAGTGGGGCCAAACGGGCACGCCCCCTCTCTGCATCACTGCCTCTCCTCACTGACAGCCTGTGCTCGTGCGAGCACGGCTGTCTTAGGACCTTGGTGTTAATGGCCAATGAGCCCTGAGTTTGTGGGCCAATGAGCCCAGAGTGCCCGGGGCTAAACGCCCTGTAGAGTTTAAAGAGGGCAATCAGCCCAAAGGTTCACAGTTGCACCAATCACCACATTCCCCCTCCCCAGCCAATCCGGTTAGCTGCCATCTGATAAAGGTGGTTTCCCCACACTTACTCCTTGCCTGTGATAGCGTGCTGCTGGGTGTGTTTATCTGTATCTGAACTTCCCCTATTGATCTTGCTGTGTAATGACCATCCCATGATTGCCGGCTGTCCTGACTACGATTTGCCTGCTCCCTTGTACTGCGTACCCGTGACCCAGCTTGACCCCTGGCTCGACTTTGACTACTCTTCCGTCTGATCCTTTGGTGCTACGCTTATCTGGACTGATCTCTTGTGTATGACCCCTGCTTGCCCGACCTTGCCCAGTCTCATTCCAGGTTCATCCGCCTTCCTCCCCGTAAGTCCGCATCCTTTGTGCTACGAAGTCCTGGGGGCAACCGTGCCCGGTGAGGCGTATAAAGCATCTCAGCAGACGGGGGCTTGTCTATAGGTGAAGCTAGCAGCGGAGATTGGGGGTTGTGGACTTACTCAGAAGGCGGGTGTCCCACGGGACCTGAAATGTTCCACTAATTAAACAACTTTACAAATCATAAAAAGCACTTTCATCTATACAAAGAATAGTTTATATTCTGAAATCTTTTCCCACCAAGCCTTTTATGTATTCCCAATGCATTTCACCATACAAAACTTCTTCAGGGGAACTAAGAACTATTTAAAGTTGTATTTTCAATTACCAAGAGAAGTCTTGTTGTCTCAGATGTTATATCTGATTTTATTTCTTATTCTTATTTTTCGCCCTTTGTTTTCAAAAGCATGTAAATAAATACATTGCAGTTGCTGCCTCTTTGATGCCAGGCTAAATAGGTACTTAAGGTTTTTCAACCATGGGGTGCCACAGCTGGAAACCAGTTGGCAACAAGCAGAGCATAAAGCATTGTGTCCGCAGCTTGAACAAGAAAATGCAAGATTATTACGTGTTAACTAGGGATGAGCGAATCGATCCGGACGAACCCGGATTCGATCCGAATTTCAGGAAAAATTCGATTCGGATCGAATCCGAATTTCCCTGCGATTCGATCGCTCGAAGTTTTCCTTTAACATCCATTCATTTACATTTACAGGCATTCTAAGATGGCGGACGGGACATGTCTGGACATCTATCCCGCGCCAGTGCAAGCTGGGGCAGTCACATGCAGCCTATCAGCAGCCAGCAAGCCCGGTGACGTCACAGCGCTATTTAAGTCGGCCATCTTGCTTTTCCTTCCTCATTTCTCTATTGCATTCGTGAGAGACAGAACGTTGTAGTGAGAGAGAGAGGCAGTTAGACAGGCAGGGACAGACAGGGACAGGCTGGAGGCAGGCAGGAGACAGACAGGAGACAGACAGAAAGTCAGCGAAAAACAGGGAAAGGTAGGAAAAATCGGAGGCTGTCACAGGGAGATTTTTTTTTTTTTTTTCATCCAGCCTGAGTGTTACTAGCTGGCTGACAGGCTTTGTTAGCATTTTCAGGCTGCTTATACTAACTAACTGTGCATATATACTGAACTGATCTTAAGTCTGCTGTGAGGCATCCCATTCTGTGACTACACCAGCCTCTGTTTAAGACCATATAACCATTTGCCCTTATTCTAATTGAAATTAGGCCTGATAAAGACACTTTTGCCGTGCATAGCACTACTTGTCCCAGGTTCACTGCTGGGTTTTTAGGGCATCCCATTCTGTGACTACAGCAGCCTCTGTTTAACACCATATAACCATTTGCACTTATTATAATTGAAATTAGGCCTGATAAAGACACTTTTGCTGTTCATAGCACTACTTGTCCCAGGTTCACTGCTGGGTTTTTAGGGCATCCCATTCTGTGACTACAGCAGCCTCTGTTTAACACCATATAACCATTTGCACTTATTCTAATTGAAATTAGGCCTGATAAAGACACTTTTGCTGTGCATAGCACTACTTGTCCCAGGTTCACTGCTGGGTTTTTAGGGCATCCCATTCTGTGACTACAGCAGCCTCTGTTTAAGACCATATAACCATTTGCACTTATTCTAATTGAAATTAGGCCTGATAAAGACACTTTTGCTGTGCATAGCACTACTTGTCCCAGGTTCACTGCTGGGTTTTTAGGGCATCCCATTCTGTGACTACAGCAGCCTCTGTTTAACACCATATAACCATTTGCACTTATTCTAATTGAAATTAGGCCTGATAAAGACACTTTTGCTGTGCATAGCACTACTTGTCCCAGGTTCACTGCTGGGTTTTTAGGGCATCCCATTCTGTGACTACAGCAGCCTCTATTTAAGACCATATAACCATTTGCACTTATTATAATTGAAATTAGGCCTGATAAAGACACTTTTGCTGTGCATAGTCTTACTGCTGCCTGCCAGGTGCACTGCTGGTTTTTGGGGCATCCCATTCTGTAACATAGCTTACCCCTCTTTATTTACACTAAGCAGCTCTCTTATTTACACTAGGCAGGCCTGTTGGAGGCTGAGTGTTACTGCTCACTTTTGGTGTGCATTATATTCTGTTTCATATAGACCCACCGCTGCCTGGGGGTTCTTAAAATATCACCTACTACCACACCAGTTAGACTATGTCGGGCAGACAAGTGCCTGGAAGTGAAAAGAGGAGTGGCAGAGGCCAAGATTCCACAGGCAGAGCTCGCAGCAGACTGGGGGCCAGTAGCAGCAGGAGTCACGCTGAGAGACCTAATCTGCCAGTATCTGCTAGCGGCCGGGTCTCCACCAGTAACGCATCTGCCGTGGTTGAATGGTTGACGCGCTCATCAACAACATCATCACAACTTACGTCTGAGACCCCCAGTCTAGGGTCGGTAGGTTCCTCTGACACAATCCTGAGTTGGCATGCCCCGAGAGCAGTCCCTGTCCTCCCATTGCCTCTGTCCTACGCCGTTCCCTCCCCCAGCGACGTATCCTATGCTTTGGGTTCAGCTCCTCTCTTTAGTGAGGAGGACGATCAGATAGAGGACAGTCAGCAGCTACTGCCCAGCCAAGAAATGGAGGTGGCTTCTTTAGCTAGGCAGACAAGTAGTGAAGTGGACAGTGTCGTGGGTGCTGCGAGCGTTCCAGCTCCTGCGCCAGACACTGTTGACGAATCCACGAACATCAGTGACGTACAGCCACAACTCGGCGATAATGATGATGACGATGAAGCCGATCGCACTTGGGAACCGGGTGATGAAGGGGCTTCATCGTCATCTTCAGGAGAAGAGGGGCGCAGGTTGCCCCGGAGTCAGCAGCTCAGGCAGCAAGGTGGCAGCAGCATGGCTGGCAGGCAGCATGGGGGCACAATTGTAAAGCCTGGAGCCAAACGGGGCCGGGGCCGGGGTAGAGCACCTGCTGCGCGGCAGGCTACCTTATCGGGAGGTAGTGGGGCAGGGGTTCCTGGAGTTGGCAACAGCAGCAGCGAATCAGTGAGGCCTGTTGGTGGAAAAAGTAGCTACTCGGCAGTGTGGCAGTTTTTCCTGAAGCATCTGCAGGAGGGTAACATGGCCACATGCAAGATATGTAGGCAGAAGGTGAAGCGTGGCCAGGGTCCAAATGTTGGCACCACGGCCCTGCGTCAACATATGCAGCGTCACCATAAAGCGGCCTGAGAGAACCTAGACTCCGGAGAGGGGGGCCAGACTGCTTCCTCACCGAGTGGCACGCCGCTCCCAATTTCTGCCAGCCAAGGCTCCAGCACCTCAGCCGAAGGCAGCTGTGCGTCATACCCATCCTCTGTCGCTCCTGCTCCTCCTCCTCCTCCTCCTCCAAGTCATGCATCCCGCCAGCAATCCATCAGCGAAGCCATGTCCAAGAGACAGCAGTATGCGCCCACTCATCCTACGGCGCAGAAGCTGAATGTGCTCCTGTCCAAGTTGCTGGTGCTGCAGTCGCTCCCTTTTCAGGTGGTGGAATCTGCACCTTTCAGAGAACTGATGGCTTGTGCCGAGCCGAGGTGGAGAGTCCCAAGACGTCATTTCTTTGCCAAGAAGGCAGTACCAGCGCTGCACACTTTTGTTGAACAGAAGGTGGGCCAGTCCTTGAGCCTGTCGGTGTGTAGCAAAGTGCATGGCAGCGTCGACATCTGGAGCTGTAACTACGGTCAGGGACAGTACATGTCGTTTACGGCCCACTGGGTGAATGTGGTCCCTTTGCAGCAGCAGCAGCAACTTGGACAGGTCACGCCGCTTCGGCCTCCGCGCTCCCTGCCCGTTGGGCCTGTGACACCGTGCGACTCGGCCTCCTCATCCTCCGCCATCTCCTCACCCTCCACTGTAGGCTCAAGTCTCAGTGCCCCTCCAGTCTACCATGTGTGCAGGGCACAGAGGTGTCACGCAGTGCTTCACATGGTTTGTCTTGGCGAACGGAGTCACACAGGGGAGGAACTGCTTAAATGTATTCATCAGGAAATCCAAACATGGCTTACTCCGAGAAAACTTAAAATGGGAATCATGGTTACCGACAATGGGAAGAACATTTTGTCTGCGCTGCGCCAAGGAAGCCTGACCCATGCCCCCTGCATGGCTCACGTCTTCAATCTGGTTGTCAAGCGGTTTCTGAAGTGTTCCCCCCATCTGCAAGACATCCTAACAACTTCAAGGAAACTTTGCATGCACTTCAGCCACTCCTACACCGCCAAACACACCCTTCTTGAGCTACAGCGTCAGAATGGTATCCCCCAACATAGTCTGATTTGCGATGTTTCCACCCGTTGGAATTCCACCCTTCACATGTTGGACCGATTATATGAACAGAGAAAAGCCATCACGGATTTCCTGATGATCCAAGCAGATAGGGGGACTCCCCTGTGTAACTTCAATGTCAACCAGTGGCAGCTCATACGTGACACCTGCCGTTTGCTCAGGCCCTTTGAGGAAGCCACTTTATTTGTCAGTCGGCAGGATTACGGGATGAACGACGTGATTCCACTGCTTCATGTACTACAGCACATGTTGGAAACCATGGCTGGTCAGGGCACTGGAGACATGGCGTTTACATCTTACGGCCACATGAACCCCGTTGGAGCTGAACTGGAGGAGGAGGAGGAAGAGGAGGAGGAGGAGTTGCCCAGCGAAACACAGTTTAGGCTTGGCGAAATGGCTGGTTTATCTAGTCAGCGGACAGGAGAGGAGGAGCAGGAGCAGCCAGAGGAGCTAGAGGTTTTTGAGGAAGGCGAGACAGAGGACCCGGGCACACCGTGGCAGTATGCAGTGGAGATGGAGACAGGTAGTCCATCCGAGTCACTTGCGCAAATGGCACGAAGCATGCTCACGTGCTTGCGTAGTGACCCCAGAATTGTTTCCATCTGTCGGCAGGATGACTTCTGGCTGTCCACCTTATTGGACCCTCGCTTCCGGCACAAAATGGGGGCATTTTTTAAACCCACCGAGAGGGAGGACAAACTGAACTACTACAAAGACATTCTACGTAGGCAGTTGGCCGATGCCTATCTGTGCCATGGTCCATACTCTCGCAGGTCTGACTCGAGGGGACCTCTGCGCTCACCTTCCACTGCCATGGCCGCTGGGGGGGTTGGCAGGAGCAGCAGCAGCAGCTCCATCAGCAGCAGCAGCCTCAGTCTTCAGTCGCTAATGAGTAGCTTTCTACACCCGCATAGTGAGGCTACTCATGAGCCGCAGGAAGACCTGGAGCAGGACCTCAACCAGCAGGTCATGTCATACTTTGACATGACCATGCCAACACACCTTGAGGATCCGCTGGATTTCTGGGCAGCCAAACTTGATTTGTGGCCGCAACTAGCAGAGTTTGCCCTGGAAAAGCTGTCCTGCCCGCCAAGTAGCGTGCCATCTGAGCGGGTGTTTAGTGCGGCGGGGGCCATAGTTACGGCGAGGAGAACTCATCTGTCAACTAAAAATGTGGAGAGACTCACCTTTGTCAAAATGAATCAGGGATGGATCAGCCAGGATTTCCACCCACCAATGCCTGATGCATGCGACTAAATTCAGCATGGTGCCACGTTTTACACTTTCCAAATGGTGCAAAACATATTTATGTCTTTAGGCCAATTTTTGGGCTCCTGCTGCTGCTGCTGCCAACTCCAGGGTGTGAATCATCCAATTCTTGGGCTCCTGAAGCCAACCCCAGTGTCTCTTTAAAGTAATATTTGGGCTCCTGCTGCTGCTGCCAACTCCAGGGTGTGAATCATCCAATTTTTGGGCTCCTGAACTCAACTCCATTGTCTCTTTCAAGTAATATTTGGCCTCCTGCTGCTGCTGCCAACTCCAGGGTGTGATTCATCCAATTTTTGGCCTCCTGAAGCCAACCCCAGTGTCTCTTTAAAGTAATATTTGGGCTCCTGCTGCTGCTGCTGCCAACTCCAGGGTGTGAATCATCCAATTTTTGGGTTCCTGAAGCCAACCCCAGGGTCTCTTTGAAGTAATGTTTGGGCTCCTGCTGCTGCCAACTTCTGCCAACTCCAGGGTGTGATTCATCCAATTTTTGGGCTCCTGAAGCCAACTCCAGTGTCTCTATAAAGTAATCTTTGGGCTCCTGCTGCTGCTGCCAACTCCAGGGTGTGATTCATCCAATTTTTGGGCTCCTGAATCCAACCCCAGTGTCTCTTTAAAGTAATGTTTGGGCTCCTGCTGCTGCTGCTGCCAACTTCTGCCAACTCCAGGGTGTGATTCATCCAATTTTTGGGCTCCTGAAGCCAACTCCAGTGTATATTTGGGCTCCTGCTGCTGCTGCTGCCAACTCCAGGGTGTGATTCATCCAATTTTTGGGCTCCTGAAGCCAACCCCAGTGTCTCTTTAAAGTAATATTTGGGCTCCTGCTGCTGCCAACTCCAGGGTGTGATTCATCCAATTTTTGGGCTCCTGAAGCCAACCCCAGTGTCTCTTTAAAGTAATGTTTGGGCTCCTGCTGCTGCCAACTCCAGGGTGTGATTCATCCAATTTTTGGGCTCCTGAAGCCAACTCCAGTGTATTTTTGGGCTCCTGCTGCTGCTGCTGCTAACTCCAGGGTGTGAATCATCCAATTTTTGGGCTCCTGAAGCCAACCCCAGTGTCTCTTTAAAGTAATATTTGGGCTCCTGCCAACTCCAGGGTGTGATTCATCCAATTTTTGGGCTCCTGAAGCCAACCCCAGTGTCTCTTTAAAGTAATGTTTGGGCTGCTGCTGCTGCTGCCAACTTATGCCAACTCCAGGGTGTGATTCATCCAATTTTTGGGCTCCTGAAGCCAACTCCAGTGTATATTTGGGCTCCTGCTGCTGCTGCTGCCAACTCTAGGGTGTGATTCATCCAATTTTTGGGCTCCTGAAGCCAACCCCAGTGTCTCTTTAAAGTAATGTTTGGGCTCCTGCTGCTGCTGCTGCCAACTTCTGCCAACTCCAGGGTGTGATTCATCCAATTTTTGGGCTCCTGAAGCCAACTCCAGTGTATATTTGGGCTCCTTCTGCTGCTGCTGCCAACTCCAGGGTGTGATTCATCCAATTTTTGGGCTCCTGAAGCCAACCCCAGTGTCTCTTTAAAGTAATATTTGGGCTCCTGCTGCTGCTGCTGCCAACTTCTGCCAACTCCAGGGTGTGATTCATCCAATTTTTGGGCTCCTGAAGCCAACTCCAGTGTATATTTGGGCTCCTGCTGCTGCTGCTGCCAACTCCAGGCTGTGATTCATCCAATTTTTGGGCTCCTGAAGCCAGCCCCATTGTCACTTTAAAGTAATATTTGGGCTCCTGCTGCCGCTGCTGTCAACTCCTGCCAACTCCAGGGTGTGATTCATCCAATTTTTGGGCTCCTGAAGCCAACTCCAGTGTCTCTATAAAGTAATCTTTGGGCTCCTGCTGCTGCTGCTGCTGCCAACTCCAGGGTGTGATTCATCCAATTTTTGGGCTCCTGAAGCCAACCCCAGTGTCTCTTTAAAGTAATGTTTGGGCTCCTGCTGCTGCTGCTGCTGCCAACTTCTGCCAACTCCAGGGTGTGATTCATCCAATTTTTGGGCTCCTGAAGCCAACTCCAGTGTATATTTGGGCTCCTGCTGCTGCTGCTGCCAACTCCAGGGTGTGATTCATCCAATTTTTGGGCTCCTGAAGCCAACCCCAGTGTCTCTTTAAAGTAATATTTGAGCTCCTGCTGCTGCCAACTCCAGGGTGTGATTCATCCAATTTTTGGCTCCTGAAGCCAACCCCAGGGTCTCTTTAAAGTAATGTTTGGGCTCCTGCTGCTGCTGCTGCCAACTTCTGCCAACTCCAGGGTGTGATTCATCCAATTGTTGGGTTCCTGAAGCCAACCCCAGTGTCTCTTTAAAGTAATGTTTGGGCTCCTGCTGCTGCTGCTGCCAACTTCTGCCAACTCCAGGGTGTGATTCATCCAATTTTTGGGCTCCTGAAGCCAACTCCAGTGTATATTTGGGCTCCTGCTGCTGCTGCTGCCAACTCCAGGGTGTGAATCATCCAATTTTTGGGCTCCTGAAGCCAACCCCAGTGTCTCTTTAAAGTAATATTTGGGCTCCTGCTGCTGCCAACTCCAGGGTGTGGTTCATCCAATTTTGGGCTCCTGAAGCCAACCCCAGTGTCTCTTTAAAGTAATATTTGGGCTCCTGCTGCTGCCAACTCCAAGGTGTGATTCATCCAATTTTTTGGCTCCTGAAGCCAACCCCAGTGTCTCTTTAAAGTAATGTTTGGGCTCCTGCTGCTGCTGCTGCCAACTTCTGCCAACTCCAGGGTGTGATTCATCCAATTTTTGGGCTCCTGAAGCCAACTCCAGTGTATATTTGGGCTCCTGCTGCTGCCAACTCCAGGGTGTGATTCATCCAATTTTTGGGCTCCTGAAGCCAACCCCAGTGTCTCTTTAAAGTAATATTTGGGCTCCTGCTGCTGCCAACTCCAGGGTGTGATTCATCCAATTTTTGGGCTCCTGAAGCCAACTCCAGTGTATATTTGGGCTCCTGCTGCTGCTGCTGCCAACTCCAGGGTGTGAATCATCCAATTTTTGGGCTCCTGAAGCCAACCCCAGTGTCTCTTTAAAGTAATATTTGGGCTCCTGCTGCTGCCAACTCCAGGGTGTGGTTCATCCAATTTTGGGCTCCTGAAGCCAACCCCAGTGTCTCTTTAAAGTAATATTTGGGCTCCTGCTGCTGCCAACTCCAAGGTGTGATTCATCCAATTTTTGGGCTCCTGAAGCCAACCCCAGTGTCTCTTTAAAGTAATGTTTGGGCTCCTGCTGCTGCTGCTGCCAACTTCTGCCAACTCCAGGGTGTGATTCATCCAATTTTTGGGCTCCTGAAGCCAACTCCAGTGTATATTTGGGCTCCTGCTGCTGCCAACTCCATGGTGTGATTCATCCAATTTTTGGGCTCCTGAAGCCAACCCCAGTGTCTCTTTAAAGTAATATTTGGGCTTCTGCTGCTGCCAACTCCAGGGTGTGATTCATCCAATTTTTGGGCTCCTGAAGCCAACTCCAGTGTATATTTGGGCTCCTGCTGCTGCTGCTGCCAACTCCAGGGTGTGAATCATCCAATTTTTGGGCTCCTGAAGCCAACCCCAGTGTCTCTTTAAAGTAATATTTGGGCTCCTGCTGCTGCCAACTCCAGGGTGTGATTCATCCAATTTTGGGCTCCTGAAGCCAACCCCAGTGTATCTTTAAAGTAATGTTTGGGCTCCTGCTGCTGCCAACTCCAGGATGTGATTCATCCAATTTTTGGGCTCCTGAAGCCAACCCCAGGGTCTCTTTAAAGTAATATTTGGGCTCCTGCTGCTGCTGCTGTCAACTCCTGCCAACTCCAGGGTGTGATTCATCCAATTTTTGGGCTCCTGAAGCCAACTCCAGTGTCTCTATAAAGTAATCTTTGGGCTCCTGCTGCTGCTGCTGCCAACTCCAGGGTGTGATTCATCCCATTTTTGGGCTCCTGAAGCCAACTCCAGTGTCTCTTTAAAGTAATATTTGGGCTCCTGCTGCTGCTTGCAACTCCAGGGTGTGATTCATCCAATTTTTGGGCTCCTGAAGCCAACCCCAGTGTCTCTTTCAGCCAATGTTTGGGCTCCTGCTGCTGCTGCTGCCAACTCCAGGGTGTGATTCATCCAATTTTTGGGCTCCTGCTGCTGCCAACTCCAGTGTCTCTTTAAAGCAATGTTTGGGCTTTTGCCCCTCATAGTGATGCCACTTCAACTCTCTGCAATTGTGCCGCTCTGCGATTCTATTAGCGATGCCTCTGATCTGCATGTGATATTTATTCAAAGTATTATTTAACTAACCCAGCACGCATCCTGTGCGTGTTACAGCAAGGCAGAATGGTTTACAACCCTATTGAGGCTCTAGGAGGCTCAGAAATAGCCGTTATTAATAGCGATTCGTCTCGAATTTATTCGGGTCGAAACGATTTTTGTCGGAAAATTCGGCGAATCAGTCGAATCGAATTTTTCAAAAGTTCGCTCATCTCTAGTGTTAACTACACAAACATGAAGAAGAGGCACCCACACAATGTGAAGCAATCTGTCTGCTTTTTTCTCTTTCAATAGTTTTTATTGTTATGTGTACATATATATTGTACAGTTGTGTAAGTAACAGTTGTCTGCCTGCTTTTTCATATATATATATATATATATATATATGTGTATAGCACCATCACATCTTCTGTAGAGCTGCACAAAGTAGTAATTACATTACAGACAGCGATTAATGTGCACTCCCTAGACTACAGAATGAATGCTAAAAAATCAGGATACAAGGGGAGAGTGAGCCAATCCCTAGTTTTTGGTTAGAACATTCAGTGGTATACTCAGTGGTTCTGAGCAATTTAAATAGCAAAGCAAGGCATAAAAAGATGTGTATGGCTCCACTTACTTGCAAAGATTGATAGGTAATTCTTGTATTCCTGGTTAGTATGCACCATGTACTTAAAGTGGACCTTCACCGTGAAGAGGAGTCTATCTTATATGTTTCCCCCACCCTGTACATACAAATTGCCCACATTAAAAATCATCCTACCTGCATCTACTGCATTTTCTGAGCCTTTAAACATCCAAGATGGTGGCACATGGAGTCTCAGGCTGCCTGCAAACAGGAAGTGTCTTTTGACTGTGCCACTCTGCATTCTGGGATTGTTTTACTGACCCCAGCTCTGCTCTGTATGTGCAAAGCACAGCTATACCCCACCCCCTGTACATTTGCCTCGCTCTTTTCTCCTCAGAATGTGATGCATCTGGGGCAAGGTGGTGGCGCCCATATGCCTGACAAAACATACAAAATGGCATGCACACCCAATATTCAAAGAGTTATATGTAATAATCAAAAATGTAATCAAAAAGCCAGTATCAAATTTTATTCAATAAAGATCCACATAACATATTAGACAAAACATATTAAAAACACTAAAAAACATATAACAGATGACATATCAAACAGACAAACATAAAGGATGCGCAGATGGCGGGGAGAAAATTCAATATTTCATCTATAATCAATAAATCCAATATTAGCATACTCTGAATACATACAAACAAAAAGTAAAAAAAATACAAAACTAAATAAAATACATTTTTTTTGCGCAAAACTGTGCAAAGGATTGTGCAAAAGTGCAATGTGCAAAGGTTCACTATGGACTCCTGAACAGAGTTGCAGCCAGTGGCGGACTGACACCACTCAGGGGCCCCGGACCAAAAAAAGCAAGGGCCCCCAGCGAGACCCCACCCCTGGTCCCGCCCAAACCACTCCATATGCCCCACCCCTACATTTGTCCCGGTATGCCCTATGGCCAGTCCGCCCCTGGTACTAATCCTGGCCCAGTATAGTATAGTAATCTCACAGTGAGCATTCTCCCTCATTACAGCCTGTGAGCAGCATCCCACATTAGAGGCAGTGTGCAACATGTC
Organism: Gastrophryne carolinensis; assembly: GCA_027917425.1. Classification (NCBI taxonomy): domain Eukaryota; kingdom Metazoa; phylum Chordata; class Amphibia; order Anura; family Microhylidae; genus Gastrophryne; species Gastrophryne carolinensis. The sequence continues at coordinate 596,551,102 of CM051234.1, forward strand.
CCATTACAGGCAGTGAGGGGCATCCCTACAATACAGGTAGTGTGCAGCATCTTCCATTACAGACAGTGAGGGGCATCCCTCATTACAGACAGTGAGGGGCATCCCTCATTACAGGCCGTGAGAGACATCCCTCATTACAGGCAGTGAGAGGCATCCCTAATTACAGGCAGAGAGGGGCATCCCGCATTACAGGCAGAGAGGGGCATCCCTACAATACAGGTAGTGTGCAGCATCTTCCATTACAGACAGTGAGGGGCATCCCTCATTACAGACAGTGAGGGGCATCCCTACAATACAGGTAGTGTGCAGCATCTAGCATTATGGACAGTGAGGGGCATCCCTCATTACAGGCAGTGAGGGGCATCCCTCATTACAGACAGTGAGGGGCATCCCTCATTACAGGCAGTGAGGGGCATCCCTCATTACAGGCAGTGAGGGGCATCCCTACAATACAGGTAGTGTGCAGCATCTAGCATTACGGACAGTGAGGGGCATCCCTCATTACAGGCAGTGAGGGGCATCCCTCATTACAGACAGTGAGGGGCATCCCTCATTACAGGCAGTGAGGGGCATCCCTCATTACAGGCAGTGAGGGGCATCCCTCATTACAGGCAGTGAGGGGCATCCCTCATTACAGGCAGTGAGAGGCATCCCTCATTACAGGCAGTGAGGGGCATCCCTCATTACAGGCAGTGAGGGGCATCCCTACAATACAGGTAGTGTGCAGCATCTTCCATTACAGATAGTGAGGGGCATCCCTCATTACAGGCAGAGAGGGGCATCCCTCATTACAGGCAGAGAGGGGCATCCCGCATTTCAGGCAGAGAGGGGCATCCCGCATTACAGGCAGAGAGGGGCATCCCTCATTACAGACAGTGAGGGGCATCCCTCATTACAGGCAGTGAGGGGCATCCCTCATTACAGGCAGTGAGGGGCATCCCTCATTACAGGCAGTGAGGGGCATCCCTCATTACAGGCAGTGAGGGGCATCCCTCATTACAGACAGTGAGGGGCATCCCTCATTACAGGCAGTGAGGGGCATCCCTACAATACAGGTAGTGTGCAGCATCTTCCATTACAGATAGTGAGGGGCATCCCTCATTACAGGCAGAGAGGGGCATCCCGCATTTCAGGCAGAGAGGGGCATCCCGCATTACAGGCAGAGAGGGGCATCCCTACAATACAGGTAGTGTGCAGCATCTTCCATTACAGACAGTGAGGGGCATCCCTCATTACAGACAGTGAGGGGCATGCCTACAATACAGGTAGTGTGCAGCATCTTCCATTACAGATAGTGAGGGGCATCCCTCATTACAGGCAGAGAGGGGCATCCCGCATTTCAGGCAGAGAGGGGCATCCTGCATTTCAAGCAGAGAGGGGCATCCCGCATTTCAGGCAGAGAGGGGCATCCCTACAATACAGGTAGTGTGCAGCATCTTCCATTACAGACAGTGAGGGGCATCCCTCATTACAGACAGTGAGGGGCATCCCTCATTACAGACAGTGAGGGGCATCCCTCATTACAGACAGTGAGGGGCATCCCTACAATACAGGTAGTGTGCAGCATCTTCCATTACAGACAGTGAGGGGCATCCCTCATTACATGCAGAGAGGGGCATCCCGCAGTACAGGCAGAGAGGGGCATCCCGCAGTACAGGCAGAGAGGGGCATCCCGCATTACAGGCAGAGAGGGGCATCCCGCATTACAGGCAGAGAGAGGCATCCCCCCACTTCCTCCCCCCAACGATGGACAATAATAAGGCAGCAGGCGGGCAGGGTAACCGATTCATGCCTACCTGCCCACCAGCTGGCCACTAGGGTTTGGTTATGCTTTAACGAATCATAGAATGGAGTATCACAGGAACATTTTGTTTCAACACATTCCATGTTCAGCCAAACACCATGGGTGACTTCTTAGCCTCATTTTTATTGTTGGTGAATATGCCTGACTGATTTCCTGACCAGCCCCCACATTGGAGGCAGTGTGCAACATGTCCCATTACAGGCAGTGAGGGGCATCCCTCATTATAGACAGTGAGGGGCATCCCTCATTACAGGCAGAGAGGGGCATCCCTCATTACAGGCAGAGGGCAGAGAGGGGCATCCCTACAATACAGGTAGTGTGCAGCATCTTCCATTACAGACAGTGAGGGGCATCCCTCATTACAGGCAGAGAGGGGCATCCCGCATTTCAGGCAGAGAGGGGCATCCCGCATTACAGGCAGAGAGGGGCATCCCGCATTTCAGGCAGAGAGGGGCATCCCGCATTACAGGCAGAGAGGGGCATCCCGCATTACAGGCAGAGAGGGGCATATTGCATTACAGACAGTGAGGGGCATCCCTCATTACAGACAGTGAGGGGCATCCCTCATTACAGGCAGTGAGGGGCATCCCTACCATACAGGTAGTGTGCAGCATCTTCCATTACAGACAGTGAGGGGAATCCCTCATTACAGGCAGAGAGGGGCATCCCGCATTACAGGCAGAGAGGGGCATCCCGCATTACAGGCAGAGAGGGGCATCCCGCATTACAGGCAGAGAGGGGCATCCCGCATTACAGGCAGAGAGGGGCATCCCGCATTACAGGCAGAGAGGGGCATCCCGCATTACAGGCAGAGAGGGGCATCCCCCCACTTCCTCCCCCCAACGATGGACAATAATAAGGCAGCAGGCGGGCAGGGTAACCGATTCATGCCTACCTGCCCACCAGCTGGCCACTAGGGTTTGGTTATGCTTTAACGAGTATCACAGGAACCAGGAAAGGTGAGTGACTATTGGCACCCCGGGGGCTTAACTCAGCAGGGCAATTCAGGGATGCCCCTGGTGCTGGCCAGGCTGGGTTTTGTTCCACTTTAACCCCTTATGTACACACACACACAATCACCCCCCAAACACTTCATTACCCCTCACTACACACACTTCACACATATTCTAAAAACATATCAAAACCAATTTGGACAGCCCTAAGATCTAATGGACTCCAGGGCCAGCCGTTTCCCTCTTCTGATTTAGGATTTCCCACTGTGTAAAGCCCCCTGGGATAGCCATAAGACGTACATTTCCATCGATCCCACAGTACATGTGCAGCCAGAGATGGCATTTCTGTGGCTAAATGACCAGTGCGGGCACTGTGCAAAGCCCCCTGGAATAGCCATAAGACTTACCTTTCCATCAATCCCACAGTGCATGTGCAGGCATGCAGTGCGGGAGGTTCCTGGCACGTCATTCATTCAGAATTGTTTGCAGGGTGATGGAAAATATTCTAATTTGCTGTAACCCCAGTTAACCCCCACAACCCTCCGGCGGTAAGTCTTACCACGAGAGAGCGCCTTGAGAGACCACGGCCCCGACTCCTGCACTTGACACGCTGACACGCCGCACTGTAAGGAGAAGGAGACAGGCGGCTGCAGGCAGGGGCGGGGCTCGGCTGGGCGGGGCTGGGCTAGGCTGGGCGGAGTGGGACAGGGCAGGCTGGGCTGTGCTAGACGGGGCTGCACGGGAAGAGGCTGGACCGGCTGGGACTGGGCAGAGTGGGGCTGGTCTGCGCTGGGCTGGGTTGGGGATTGCCCGCACACCTATTGTGGCGCACTGGTGGCAGCAGGGTGGGCGGGGCTTGTTCATCTCTGTATGAAAGTTGATTTTTTTTATTTGTTGCTGGCCACCGGCCCGTACCCGTCCCCAGGCTATAGCTCCGCCCTAGGCACATGCCTACCCGTGCCTAGTGGCAAATACGGCCCTGGCGGCGCCCCCTTGCATGAAGCTGTAGCTGCACCCAGGGCCGTATTTTGGGTTCATGCTGCCCTAGGCACTACTAAGGCTTACGCCCCCAACCCCCCCCCCCCCCGGCCTTTATTAGCTGTACAGAAATAGCAATGCAGGGAGAAAACCGCATCAAAGACCTAAGGACCAGGAAGCAGTAAGAGAAGAAGAAGATAGAAAACCCAGTAGAGGAGACAATGGAGGACAGTGCAAAAAAAAGCGAGAGCAAAATCTGGATCAGCAGGGAGTGAGTGGAGTCAGTGGACACTGGTGGCCAGTCTGCAGTGATGGCTGCCAGAAGGCCAAAGCACAATGCAGTAAATGTTGCCTGCACTGCCCATAGGCAGATATGGATTTGCTACATTCACTATAAAGGCAAACCGTGTATGTATCATATTCCAAAACTTGATGCAGAGGGGGGCTGGAAGCAGCCACATGAACAGCAGCAGGTGCCGATCGAGGGTGCCCCGCTATGTCAAAGCCCCCCAGATCGCTGCAGCAACTCACCTGACGGCCGCATCCTCCGCCTCCCTCTAACAGGGAGCGTGCCCGTGCCGGTCATTCACAAATGCCTGCCGCGGGCACGCGCACTGCTACAGGGAAGCAAAGGATGCGGCCGTCAGAGTCACTGTTCTTCACTGGTCAGAAACTGGAGCGGTGCAGCTATGAGATCAAGCCTGCTGGCTGAGAGATATGCACCCTTGTTATTTTCCCAGCCCTTGCACTGGCCATTTAACATAATGTCTGACCTGGCTGCAGCGGGGACTGGAAATGACTGAGCACACACAATGCCTTCTGCAATGTGTGCTATGCCTTTCAGTCTGCTTAGTTAAAGTGCACCAAAACCTAGGATTTCAACTATCCTGGGTTTTGGTCCTTTCCCCCACCTGGGCACCTTGATCACAAATTCCGGGCGGGGGTGCAGCTGCTGCTCGCGCATGCGCCATTAGATCGGGTACGAAGGTGAATCTGGATGCCCCGGGCAGAGGGAATCAATTGGCCCAGGAATGTTATAGATTCCTGGGCCAATCTCGGTGGGTTTTGGTCCACTTTAAAGAGACCAGGGCAATATGAGTATATGCTTTTTGGGGGGGGGGGGGGGGGGATAAAAAAACTATACTGTGCACCCGGGGCTGCCATGACAATTTCAAAGCAGACCGACACCTGTTTCCAGCTAATGGGTGTGGGTCCGGCTACATTCAGACAGGTTGAGTGGGCCTCCCATAATCCTTACCTTATCCTCAGCCAGGAATGCTGCCCCTTGACTGGCCGCCAGCTGAGGGTCGAGGAAGGTAAAAATTGTGGGTGTTCTGGGGGCGGGGCAATGCACAGGGCGGGCTCCAGAAATTCTGCATGTGGGGATGCAGAGGAAGCCCTGTTATAGCATGGAGGAAGGTAAGAGACCAGAGATTACAGGGGGGACCAAAACCTCGGGGGTATAATGCCACATTTTGGTCTGCTTTAAAGCAACAACAGATGAAACAGAAACAGCATTCAAACCATTCACCTTCACCATTTACTGTGCTTTATAAATCATTGGTGGCTCAATGGCTAATGGCTCCTCTCTCCTCCCTCCCTGGCACCCTGTGCTCTGCCACCCTGTGCTCTGCCTGCAGACAAGTACCTGATAACAGATGATGAATGGCCTGTCAGCTCCACACAGCTCCTCTGAGGGTCCCGCGCTGCACTGCTGAGGGTGACGTCATTCATCCCCAGCCTCCTCCGAGCTTCTTATCAAGGAAGTGGGTGATGATTGGCTGCCTCATCAGTCACGTGCTGGCTTGCACGCAGCACGGAGAGAGCGAGAGACGGGCTCTTAACTATTCAACCACCAAATGATGTTCCCCCCTGCCTGATCACTCTCACCTATGCTGACCATCACTGCTGGCAGATGATTTACTTATTTTTTCATTAAATTGGTGCTGGATGCTGCCCCTTTCCCCGCCCCTGCCGAATACGGGCCTGGCTGCGCCCGAGGCCAGTGCCTCATTCGCCTCATGGCTGCTACGGCTCTGGCCGCTCCGCTTTCACACACAGAGCGGGGCTGGTGGTGGCGGCGGGCAGAGCGGCCTCCACCCATTTCACTTCTCTGCGCATCAGCCACCAATTTAAGGACCTGCGGCGGACTGCGGGACCTTTTCCAGGCCCGGGCCTTAGGACGACGTCCGGTTGGACCTGCCTGTCAGTCCGCCCCTGGTTGCAGCCCAGTGGGGGAAAGAATAAAAAGTGACTAAAAACATAAAATATATTAATTTTAGATGTTGTGGAATAATTTTTGTAAGGGTTTGGGCTTTTCATTAAATGATGCTGAAGGTCCGGTTTACTAGATAATATTAATCAAAGGTTTATTAGCTGGGCTTTCTCGCTGTCCACAGCTCAGGCCCCAATCATTGAAATGCTCACTTCCCTTATTCAGTAACATGGATCTCTCCCTATTGCTACTTTGTTACACTTCCCTTAAAACAGAGGGGACAATCCGCTTAAAGTGGACCAAAATCCACGTCTGATGGCCCTGGACTCTTTAAGACTCCAGGGCTACCTGTTTACCTTTCCCCGGGGCATTGCAAACCCCGATGTGTGAAATCCTTAAGTTCCCTAAAAAACCTACCTTCTCCCTGATCCAATGGCACATGCACAAGCCATGGCTGCTGTCAGCTATGTCCATTCCAAGCATTTGTGTGTGGCAGGCGGGCAAAAACCCTATTAGAAGGTAGCAAGACCGGCTCCAGGTTTATGTGGGCCCTCGGGCGGCATGGTCTCAGTGGGCCCCATTTCCAGGTAGTGGAAAGGTTCCAGGTGAGCCCAGGACCGGCTCCAGGTTTATGTGGGCCCACGGGCGGCACAGCTGAACGCGCTGATTGGAGGAGAGCCAGTGCATGTGCCGTATGAACGGGGAAAGGTAAGTTTTACTGGGGGGGTTCACATAGTGGGTCACCCTGAATATTCAAAGTCCACTTTCAGGACCCACATTTGAGTGCTAAAGGAGACAAAAAAGCTCCCTAGTCATGGATACAAAGTAAAGAGCGCTTTGTTAAAAAAGAAAATATTTACATGACACATAAAGACCAAGACTAAGAAGATTTATGCATTATTCGTAGCAGTATGCCGAGCCATGCAGGCAGGGGCGTAGCTGGGGGGGGGGGGGGGGGCACGGGAATACGTGCCCCGGATACAGCAGGTCAGGCGGGGGGCAAAAGGGGGGCCTGAGCACAGATGGGGGCACCCTTTCGAATCTTTGCTCCGGGTGCCAGAAAGCCTAACTACTTCTCTGCATGCAGATAATCTCTTGTCATCTTTAGGATATGTCAAACACAGAGAAAGGAGCTATTTGGGCGTGCATCGCTTATCTTCTAATACGTTTTACCGTTCCTCTATGAGAGTCATGCTGCCATAGGTTTCTTTCAGCCCTACCCCTAGAGAACACCATATGACCAAGAATGAAATTACCATTGGCTATGGGTCCCTATGACAGCTAAGACGAAACAAGTCCAGGTAGATACAGAGAGGTGAGGGTGAGTATCGCTGTGCACAGCTTCCTCTCTCATATGTTTCTCAGAAACCAATAACACTGTCAATTGTTACTTCACTCAAATATCTGATTTTTTTTCTCACTTCCCAAAAGTCTCAAATGAATGCACAACTAAGCCTCTGGCGTGTTCAAACATACTGCTGTTATTTTTTTTTTTTTACTGGTTGCCATGGTAACCAATACCACTATTACTCTGTGCGTTGTGTTCGGCCCCTAGAAAGCTTCAACAGATGTCTTCAACAAATTGTCATGAAAAGGCTTCGCTCTTTGTGCCATGTTAGGAGATAAAAATCAAACAACACGATGTCCCAGCTTTCACTGCTGGTAACCGTCTCATTAAATATGTAGAATTACACCTCTTACAGGGAGCGAGTAAAATCTCCGACACCCGGGCCGGCTCCTCCGGCTCTCAGCAGCACCATTTTTGTGAAATATTTATGCTGCTGTATCTATGTGAAGCATGGGGGCATTATGCTTTGCAGCTGACATGGCCTGGCAGGCCCGCGCTGGAACCAGCTGGCAAGCAGCAGCACAGAGAGACAGGGGATCAATTATTGATTGCCACAAATAAACTCTAGCTAGCTTTAAATATATATATGTATATACCATTTATATATATCATTTATATATACAATATAACACATTTTTGTTTGTTTGTGCTTTGTTTTTGTTAAATATCATCCCATCTGATCATTAGAAATGTTAGCCTTGATAAAATAGGAACAACCACCAGCCTAGGTTCTTTAGAGTTCTAGAGTTCTCTAGAGCTGGTTGTCTCCTTCTCCATGTGGCAGCCCAATATGTGATTCTCCCCTGTTTGAAACCCCCAGTTCACCTAAAATCTTACTATTCTGGGAATCCTACGGTGCAGGTGCATCAAATCTAGTGTCAGCAAAATTGGAACTGCAAAGTTCGGATTCGTATCACTCTTTGCAAGTCTGGGTTCCTAAACTCCAACATCGATGTCAGCAAGAGGTTAATTTTCTATTTCGGCATTCGGCTGAACCCAGAGAAAGCTGGTTAGCAGCCCATCAACCAGCTTAACCTAATGCAGAGTGTGCAGCAGCAGAAAGAGGTTGTACAACTTATCTGAGCCCAACAAGCATGTTCAAATATTTTAAAAACTGTAAAAACTTGAAAACATTGGTGGCCCATCTGGGCCTCGGCCCAGCGCTCTTTTCCATGGAACCTTTAAAGCCAAAAGAAAGACAGGTTAACATCTGCTTGAACATGTCTCCCAGTTCTTCCTGACAAATGCCCCATTTGCTTATTATTTACTGCACCCCTGTTGTTTCCTGTTTCAGGGGGTCAACCACCACCTTGGCAAGGACGTGAAAATATATTTAAGAACTAAGCTCATGTGTGATGTTAGGCATGCTCCTGGAGGTATCAGCTAGTGTTTTGTTGAACCCACCTGAGTCGTGGGAGGGTCCTGCCTCAGGTGGCCCCAAAGCTGCAAATTCTCCCTGGTACTGTAGGGACAGAGAAGACTGTAGGGGCAAAAAACAGCACTTGGCAGACATGTCATTGGGAGTCCCTTGCCTTAAGGTGTGCGTTGTTTTTCAGGTGCCCTACCTGAGTTCTTGGACTGTGACTACGAACCCAACACCTGGGCCTCATCCTCTTTGGCTTGTTCCTGTGCTGCTGGTGGGGATTCCGAAGAGGAGGATGAGGACGTGACAATCTTCTGGGGGTGACAACTTACAAATACGAATACTTTATTGACCGCCAAGTAAGTACAGGATACATACAAGGAATGCTTTTTGGAAGGGAGGTACCCCTTTAGAGCTATAAACATTAAATATAAAATTAAACATTTTTACATATTATACATATTATATATTTTAACATTTTTAACATATATACATATGATGTTGTTGGTAACTAGTGACATGGTAGAGACAGGAAGTTTGTGGCAGGTTAATCAATGGTGGTTATTTAGCACCTTAACGGCTAGAGGAAAAAAGCTATTTTTGTACCTATAGGTTCTGGTCGAGAGAGCCAGGTACCTCCGGCCGGAGGGCAAGAGTTTGAAAAAAGAATGACCTGGGTGTGTTGGGTCCTCAGCTATTTTTTTTGCCTTTGAGCATATCCTTTCCGCGAATTGTTCCTCCAGGGATGGTAAGGGGCATCCCATGATCCGCTCAGCAGTCCCAGTAATCCTCTTCAACCTGTTCTTGTCCTTGGCTGTGATCCCGCAGTAACAGACCGTGAAGGAGGAGGTCAGAAGTGAGCCTATGGCACCATTGTAAAAGGTCTTTAGGATCCTTTTAGACATACCGTATCTTGCTAGTTGTCTCAAGAAGTATAGTCTCTGTTGGGCCTTCTTCAAGATGATGGTAGCTTGCCTGCTCCACATCAAGTCTTGCGTTATCACAGTGCTGAGAAATTTTGTGCTGGTAGCGATATTGACTTCGCCCTTACCGATGGAAATGGGACGATGCGTTAGGTGGGAACGTCTGAAGTCAGTTACGAGTTCAACCGTTTTCTGGATGTCCGGGATAAGGTTGTTCTCTTCGCTCCAGGATTCCAGGTTTTTAACATGTGTTCGGTAGGGAGACTCATCATTGTCGTTGATGAGGCCTACCAAGGTGGTATCATCTGCATACTTGATGATCTTGATAGAAGGATCTGAGGATTTGAAGTCGTTTGTGTAGATGGAAAAGAGAAGGGGAGACAGAACACATCCCTGTGGTGCACCTATATTTGTTGATCTGGATGAGGAAATAAAGGGGCCCAGTTTGACTCTCTGGGTCCTGTTCGTGAGAAAGTTAGTAATCCAACCAGATAAACCTGGTGAGATGCCCAGTGAAAGCATTTTCCCATAGAGAATTTGTGGGTCAATGGTGTTGAAAGCGGATGAGAAATCCACAAATAAGAGTCTAATGGTCTAATGTTAGCTTGACTGCCAGATTGACCGTGTCTTCTGCACATCTGTTTGCTTTGTAAGCACATTCGATGGACGGATCGAAATCGGATATTTTGCGTTATTTCAGATAAGTTACGTTATTGGTATGGGCTTGCGTCTGATTCTGAGACCTGATTGCCGATGGGCCTCCGCCCTATATAACGGTTTCATTTCCGCTACACTTACGGGATCATTTTGGACTCGGAATTCCTGTTGAACATGTTTTGCGGCTATGTGGAGGAGTATGAGCGCCTTCAGCTCAATGGCATAACCTGCATCAGTATGGCCAAGGCCAGATTGCACCGGAGACGCATGAACATCGATCGCATGCATGACGTTGAGCTGTTCGAGCTGACCCGACTCAATTGCGTTTCCCTCCATAAATTGTATAGCGAGCTGCGGCCATTGTTAGCCCGCACCACGAGGAAGGGGCAAGCTATTTCGGGTATGACCCAGATGCTTGGCTGCCTGCAATTTTTGGCGAATGGCTCGTTCCAGAGGCTGTGTGCCCTCTCCGTAGGGATGTCCCAGCCTATGCTGAGCCGCGCGCTATCCAAGTTTCTGGATGGCATGGCTAGCCTTTGCCCCAAATATATTTCCTTGCCGGACGACATGATAGCCTGGAATGCGATTAAATTGGGATTTTATAATATCGCCGACATGCCCAACGTCATGGGTGTGATCGATTGCACCCACGTTGCCTTGGTCCCACCCGCAGCCGATGAGTACATCTTTAGGTAAGTTAATTATGTCATTTTTTTATATTGTTTAGCTGAACTTAATTTTAACTATCTATTAATCCCTCCTTCTCAAGTATCCCTTTGAACCAGTTTAGAATGCATACCCTAATCCCTCCTTCTCAAGTATCCCTTTGAACCAGTTTAGAATGCATACCTTAATCCCTCCTTCTCAAGTATCCCTTTGAAACAGTTTAGAATGGCGACCTTAATCAATACTTCTCATGTAGGCCTTATAAAAGCATTTTAATGCTGACCTTAATTAGTCCTTAGCATGTTGACCTTTATTTTCAAACACATCCATATTATTTTGATATTTATTTAGACTCATGTCCTTTGTTATTTATTTTGGGATTGTTGAACTCGAATCTTTATTTGTTGTTGGAGTTAGTGTTTTTGTTGGTTACCTTGGCTTGGTGTAATGTTAATTCTTTTGGTTTCAGGAACCGCAAGATGGGCCACTCGCTGAACATACAAGCAGTGGTTGGTCCTGACATGCGATTCCTCAGGGTCCTTGCAGGGTATCCAGGGTCGTCCCATGATGCCTATATATTGAGGAGCTCCAGCTTATATCGTCGTTTTGAGTCTAGCAAATTATCTGGTGGATGGCTCCTGGGTAAGTTTGGACAAATTCCATCATTCCCTTTTCACTGTATGCCTATGAATATAGTTGATGACCCATGTCTTAACCTATGGCTGTTTTTAGCCCTTGATTACATGTTATCAATAATGTTGCTTAGAATGTGTAATTAATGTTATTATTTTGTTATTCTTTTCTGGATATCCGCTTATGACCTGGCTCCTGACGCCCGTTCTTCGCCCACAGGATGCGGCCCAGGAGTCCTATAAACGGGCCCGTCGCAAGACCCGGGCCGTAGTGGAGAGGGCCTTCGGCCTGTTGAAGTCCAGGTTTCGTTGTTTGGACCATACGGGGGGGGGGGGGCACTGCAGTATGACCCCAACAAGGTTATAAAAATATTATTAGCATGCTGCATGCTCCATAACTTTGCCCTGAGGCAGCGTGTCCCCCGTTATGTGGATATGCCCCACTCTCCACCCAGGCAGGAGCCTGATGAGATTTATGATAGCACCCCGAGTGCCTCTGGGCAATCTGTCCATGACCATGTTATAGATACTTTTTTTTCTTAAGATTCGTTTAGTTTGTTTATGTTTTTGTCTGATTTGTATATTTGTTGCCTATGTGAAGGCCTTTTTTGTTTGTTTAAGAATGTTGTAATGACTTAATTACAAAACATTTTACACCTGATTTGAGCGTAATGCAGTTTATTTTCTCATGTTTGTCATTACAAACCTTCATTAATGTAAAAACCACACAAACATAAATGCATCAACTTTTATGTTACATTTTTTGGTAAGGGCACTCGCAGACTCCATGGACATCCATTTTCAAACATAACTATACATTGGCCCCATACTATACATTGACTCCTGGCCCATAACAATTCCACATCCAGGAGTTCTAAGCTAACTTACTCCAGCCGAAGTTTACCCGCCCACCAACATCAAGATGAATGTTGGTGAATGTTTCAAGGGGAATAGTCGGGCAGGAATACATAGGGACACATCCACACCCTCTCCTGCTTGTTATTTTGCCAGCCTATGACAGCCAGCCCCCATGCCAGTCCAGTCCAATCTTTTCCATGGCCAAATGGTGATGTACTTCAGCCATAAATGTCCCCCAAGATTGCCAACAAACAGGATGTGGCAGCCAGCATTTCCTTAGGCCTAAGTCTGCTGTGTGGGAGCTTGAGCGTGCGCTTGACTGAAGCTTGTGAGGTATATGAGCACTATAATGAGCTTTATGGGCGAATTCCAAAAAAAAACAGCAAAGGCATAAACCACCCAATGGTTGCGCTCACCACACAGGTAAATAGTGTTGGGATGTAGAGGAAAAATGTTTAGCAGATCCAGGTAAAATTCTTTATATTGATGTTGCCCATAATAATGTTGTGGTGGCCCTTGGAGGTGGGCCAAGACCTGGGAATGTGTGTCATTCATAATCTGCCACTGCTCCAGCACCTGTCTGTTGCTAGTTCGAAATTCATCTAGCATGGCAGTGAAGTTGGTATTTAAGGTGGCCATTTGTTCTGCCATCTGGCTGTTGCTCATCCTAAATGCTGTCAGCATGGTGGTGAAGTTAGTATTGAAGTTCTCTAATTGTGCAGTAATCTGCTCTGTGGTTCTTTGAGTCACCTTCCTAAAGTAACGGCTGTCATGGCGCCATGCTGACTCCAGGATCGGCATGCGCCTCCCCTGGGCAACTGGTCGACGTTGCTGACTGTGTCTTCCAATTCCCTGGGTTTGAGCGCCTGCAGATGCTGGAGGTCTAGGGTGAGCAACAGTACCAGATGTACTAGGCAAAACCTCTGCAGCAGAGCTAGCACTGGGGACTGTAGGCTCAGTCTCAGCCTGCTGCCCACGATGGGCTGGCAGCATGCGTCCAGCTTCACTCTGCTGCAGAGGATTTGGTGCAGTAGGATGCTGGGGCAGTGGCAGATTAGGTTCCAGGGGTGTCATTTCAGAAGGTCCAATACGGCTGGCATCCTCCTCCTCCATATGCTGTATTACATTCATTAGTGGGGGAGTCTGTTAGGACATGTTGTTGACAAACTGTCAGATTTTTGGAGAAATATATTTTTTACCAATTAGTCATGTGCATTAACATGCATCACCAGTTACAGCAAAGTACACTTACCCTATATATCTGTGCCTGTGTCCTAGGCAGCAGGGAAGTAGATGGCGTGCTAAAACTGGAGGAGGCTTCCACACTTCCAGAGGCATGATGCTGAGCTGGGGTTAAAATTAAAAGGCACGTAAACACACAAACATATATTAAAATTAAAAGGCACGTAAACACACAAACATCCCTTGATGAGCCTGATGAGTAGACATGCTTTAGAACACACGGGGCCAAGCAGGAATGTCAACTCCCCCAACGGTTAAAGTGGACCTTACAAATGAATATGAGTCTATCTTATATGTTTGACTCACCCTGTACCTACAGATTGCTCACCTTAAAAAATAAAAACATGCATGTACTGCATGTTAGGAGGCTTTACACATCCAAAATTGCACCTTAGGGGCCAACAGTCAGCTTGCAAATAGCATATGGCTTCTGAGTATGCTGCTGTGCATTCTTGCAATGTTGACCTTTCCCTCACCCCAGCTCAAGTTTGTCTGACCAAAGCACAGCTAGAACTCCAGTGATAGAAAGACTAACAAGTTAGTGTTCCCAAATTTTCACAACATTCACATCATATGCAGTGCTTTGGTAAACTAAATTGTTTTATATTTTCCTGAAATAATGGTGAAGGTCGTGTATAGACTGAAAACCTTTCTAAGGACCATTAACTACTGCACCCTGGGAGAGTGTCCATCATTAACCCCATTCCTCAGCCATTCAACACCTGCCTACAACAGTAACCTCCCCTCAAAGCCACTCCCTAGGGGCCTGTGTTGATATCTGCGTGTGAGCCTCATTTCAAATGTTTCAAATAGCTCTAATTAAAACAATCATTACTAACCTGCTGAAATGTCCTGGGTGTCCGTGTCGTGTGTGCCAGAGAGGCCCTGTTATGCTGTGGGGTGGATCAAAGCCAGGACCATTTCCTCTGCTTTGGTGTATTGCAATTTTGTGGGGAAGCCTCTGCCTGTTTGCAACCTGAAAATAAGACAATAAACATTATTTTTCATTGTGGTCACTACAACAAGCAGCAAAATGCAAACATCAAATATGTACCTGTGATTCCGCAGTTTATTCTGCTTCTTCCTTACTGCATATTTGAGGTCAGATATTTTTCGCTGGATCTGCTCAACATCTTTCCTCTCATCCCCCGCTGCATTTACCTGTCTGGTGAGGTCTTCCCAAATTAGTTTTTTTCGCACTTTGCTAGTAGCTTTGGAATTGCGCCCAAATAGCTCATCATAATGCACTGTTAGCCCACTTGCCAAGGCGAGTGTTTGTGCCTCACCAAAGTGCCCGCTCAAGTGGCCTCGCCGCAAGGACATGCCTAATGGCTAATTGTTGTTCTGGCTCTTCTCTGGTTGTTGACAATTCAGGGGACATTCTTGGCTGAGTGTGTGGGGAAGAATAGGTCGTTACGTCGCCGGAAAAAGAATGGACTGGACTGGCATTAGGACTGGGTCATTGGCTGGCCACAGAACTTGCAGCCGTGGATGTGGCATAGGAGTCGCTGGTTTCCACGTGTTCCGCTGGCAAATGTGGGTGAGCAGGAGAGGGTGTGCTTGGGGGGCTAGGACTTCTCGCCCTCTGCTTCCTTTTCCCCTTGGAATTCATGCTCCCTTGCTCTTTGGATGTGCTTGGCTGGGGAGCCTTCTTCCTGGAGGAAGTTTTTTTACTTTTCCTGGTGCTGGAAGATTTGGATGGGCCAGGGGTTGTGGCCAATGTAGCCTTGTGGTGGCCACTTTTGCTCCGCGTTTCCGGCACCTTTGAATTTGATTTGTGGAACCGAGTGCTCGGTCTTGAGGATGTGTCTTCATGCCGCTCTGGCCTTTTTGTCTTGCGCTCCTTGGCTGGTGTTTTTTTTTTGCGCTACTTTTCTTTGGTGCCATGATGAAATTCACAAAGAGAATGAGCTGTGTGTCCATTACCCTTTAAATACTAATGACTGGGTATGACGCTTACGCGTACGCTTGCGTACTGCCGTGCGCATCCCGAAAACCGCTGGGGCACTACCTATCTGCTGCGGACTAGAAGAAAGATGGCGCCCACGATCTTCACCAACCTACAACAAGATCTGATTATGCTCGTAAGTGTATTGTAAGGACGTTGATTTGACATCTAAAGGCATGCATATGCCTTAAGGAAGCGCGGGAAGAAACAGTTGTTTTTAAAAGTAATTTAAACTCCGTGCCAAACAGAAGTTAGTGCGCACATGTGCGAACCAACTCACTTGCATCTAGAAGGATAGGTTAAGGCTAGAAATGCGATGGGGAATGTCATTTAGTCAACTGATCTAATTGTGACTGAGATTTGTATGCTGTTTGATCTATCAACTATTTTGATTTTTGTGTTTTTTAGACCATGATGGAGCGCAGGTACGACTACGCACCCAACGACTTTGAGAAGAGGAAGCTGGCCCTGGAGATCGTGGCCAGGATTGACCAGGACATGGACACCACCTTCACGTTCACACAAACAAAAACTGATTTTCTTATTCTGTTTTTTATAGATGAATATGTAGCTGGTGAAGGATCGGGAGCTGAGAGGGCAGCAGATCCAGCCCTGGAGGAACATGGAGAAGGTGGGTGATGTCACACACACATTCTAAGTGTCATTTGGTTACTGTTCAATCAGACATTAGAAGTGAGCCTATTTTAAATGTCTCTACAGCCTCACATTCCCAGCAGTGGCAGGCCCAGAGTGTAGGGTGGTCCCCGAAGCTGAGGTCGCCCACCAGCCAAGTAAGTTGTAATGTAAATATTTGGAGTACGTGGAAAATGACATCATCAGCAATAAACCTAAATCCCTAGCCAATGTAATTAGCATAATGACATATGGCCTCATCAATTAATGAATTCCTTAGCATAATGACATATGTCCTCATCCATTAATGAATTCCTTAGCATAATGACATATGGCCTCATCCATTAATGCATTCATTAGCATAATGACATATGGCCTCATGATTTATATTAAAAACTAATAATCATTCCATCCACAGCTGTGAAACATGTATTTGCAGAACAATAATTTTCGTCTCTTTTTTTTACCACACAGGCGAGATTAGCCAACTCACAGCGACGGTGTTTCGGCTGGTGGGCGATATACAGGAGCTCAGAGCTTCGATGGGGACCACAGATGAAGAATAATTCTCTGGGGCCTGCCATGGCTTTGTAAATGTATTTTTTTAATTTTACATTTTTACACATCTTAAATTTTTATAAAAAAATTAAAATGTTTATAAAGGAAAAAAAAAATATTGTTAAATTTTAGCATAAAAAAATAAAAAAGTTCCAAAAAATAAAAAAGTTCCAAAAATTGCAAAGATAATTTGCATTTGATAATAAACAAAACAAAAAAAATGGTTTCTGTCTTATTTTATGTGAAAGAAAAATTCATTAAGGGTTGGTTACAGGAAAACGTTGGAAGAACTAAAAAGAAAAGAGTGCAAAGTGAAGAATATACAAAGCGCGAAGGAATTGAGGTAAGCATTAAGTGCTCAAAGTGAAGAATATACAAAGCATGAAGGAATTGAGGTAAGCATTAAGCGTGCAAAGTGAAGAAAAATGAAACAGCGAAGGAATTGAGGTAAGCATTAAGTGCGCCAAGTGAAGAATATACAAAGCGCGAAGGCATTGAGGTGAGTATTGAGTGCGCAAAGTGAAGAATATACAAATCATGAAGGAATTGAGGTAAGCATTAAGCGCGCAAAGTGAAGAAAAATGAAACAGTGAAGGAGTTGAGGTAAGCATTAAGTGCGCAAAGTGAAGAATATACAAAGCGAGAAGGAACTGAGGTAAGCATTAAGTGCGCCAAGTGAAGAATATACAAAGCGCGAAGGAATTGAGGTAAGCATTAAGTGCGCAAAGTGAAGAATATACAAAGCGCAAGGGAATTGAAGTAAGCATTGTAACAGAAGTGAGTGAGAGAAAAGTTGAGATGGGCACATGAATGAGTTAATTTAGGTGTGCGCATGCGTAAGTTCGGACAGATTTCCGTCTGGACGTTTATTTTTAGAAAACGGCATTCAGAATCTAACGGGAAACGTAAAAGAGGCGACGTTGGAAAAATGAAAAAACGGAAGCCTACGTTGTTTCCTAAGTAACGTAAACGAAAAACGTAAGCTTAAAAATGACATTCTCGTTGCCGTACACAGCGACGAACACTTAACAGAAGGCTCCCGATGCATGCTTACACACATACGCGTACACACATACGCCAGCGGATACAAAACGAAAAAAAAAACAGATCGACACAAAAACGAAAAACATTTTATGTCTCTCTGAATCAACCCTTATGTGCAGCCCCCCCATCCAATCACTTGAATGGGTGGATGGGAGTGTGCACAGTGTGAGGATGTCATTCTACGGGCTGAATTAGACGACCGAAGAAGATGGCAGTGCCCAGCACTCCGATTGTGCAATCGGAGGTAAAACCCCCCTCCCTGCTTCAGCACTAGGGAAGGGGGGCAGCGTGGGGGGGGGGGGGGCATGCTGGCTGTAATGGCTCTTTAAAGGAACTCTATCATGGATAATGCTAAATGTCAATAGGTGGGCATAGTTTTACAGCCTGTGTAAAAAAAAATACAAAATCCTTTAAAATGGACCTACTGCAGTGCAAACATGTGCCCCCAGGCCCATAGAGCATGTGGGCCTGGCGCAAAGTACCTACACCACCTCTGTGGAATGCTTACCCAGTCTTGCCACCTTCTTCCTCCACGCTGGCTTGTCTGCAGGATGCATGACTCCCTCATCACTCAGCACATGCTGCGACCCCCCTACCCCCCCACCACCCTAGTCGCACCTTACTGACGTGTGCCATCGTTAGTTTCAGCCCCGGCTGGTGAATGTCTGGGGGGAGTGAGTGGGATTGCTGATGGAGGCCTTACTATGCATGTGTTTGCACTGATTCTATGGTATGTACGCCCCTGCATTAGGTCCATTTTAAAGGATTTTTTTTTTTTTACACAGGCTGTAAAAATATACCCTCCTATTGGCATTTAGCATTATCCACGATAGAGCTCCTTTAAAGGGCCATTCCAGCCAGCAAGTCCCACCCCCGCGCACTGCCCCCCTTCAGGACTAAGTGCATCCTTTACCTAAAGTTAATGTCTGGTGACAATTATGGAGGTATATGCAGCTCCTCCTGCTCTCCAGCATGTTTCAAAAGACATAAGATATTAGACAATTTAGAGATAGTTCTCCTTTAATTTAGAGAGTGCCACTAGCCCTTCATTAAACCCAATACTAAAAAGCAGACAGATATTTCTTTAAAAGATTTAGTCTTTTAGCATAATTGAATATGGTTTTATTTTTTTCTCCAAATAAAGTGCTTTTCAGAATTCTATCACAATTTTTTTTTTCTTTCTAAAAAGCATTTTCCTTTCTAAAACATTTACTCGTTCACTTTGCACATAGATGTTTGAATTTTAATTTCCTAAACCCTTTTGTCTTTATTGTTATAAATAAACAATTCAGTATTAACACTCAAAAACAAAGTTAGTGTTTCTCTTAATGCATTTTCTAACCCAGGTCTAGACGCGTTTTACTACTGTTATTTGCTTGTTGTTGTTTGTAATGTCTTAAATCTTAGTTTTAAATGGAAATATTACACTCCCATTTTTCTATATTTTACATAATCAGTTCTGAAACAGAGAAACATTAGATATAATTACGGTTTATCAACATAATTTTAAAAAAGACACAAGTTATAAAATATACAATTGTAAAAGTTTTTCCATTTAACTTTTATTTCTTAAAGAAACCATACAGTTAAATACATTTGAAGTGTCCCTGGTCATGTGGTACCAGGTCCTGCAGCATAGTGAGCCCACATGACCATGGGCAGCCAGTGAGATTTGCGGGGGTCGATTGAGCAGTGCTGTGAGTCCATCTGTCTGAAGAAGCCTAGAGGCTGATGGTGTTTACAGTTGGTCATGATTAGGGATGAGCGAACCCCCCAAAAGTCGGGCCTGGTAAGTTCGGCCGAACTTTGATTAAAAGCTTGATTTCGGGAACCAGAACCCAATCCCCACTGAAATCAATGGGGACCCAATCTTTGGGGGGATGGCTGTGGCGGAGGGTGCAGAGTGTGAAGCAGGAAGCACACTGCTGTAAAACTCACCTGACCCCCGTGCAATCATCTTCCTGTCAGTGGCACTGGCACTAAGAGTGTCCTCACTCATGAGGAGCGGCAGCCATTTTTCTGTGGTCCCGCCCATGGAACGTTTCAATCACTGGAGCTGCTGACAGGAAGGAGATCGCATGGGGAACATGTGAGTTTTACAGCAGCTGCATCCCTTAGGTGAAGCGGGTTGATGGGCTGCTCAGTAGGCCATCAACCAGCTTTTCCATGTTCGGGCCAGACGCTGAACTCAGTACCAACCCGAACTTTACGGTTCAGGTTCGCCCATCACTAGTTGTGATCTGTTGGCCAAAATGGGAGATTGCAGTGGGTGAGTACCAGCCTTTGACTGAAGGGTCACTTAGAAGCAGCAACCAGGCACTGTGTGTTGCCTCCATTCACCTTCCCCTCTCATCTTTCAATTTTGCTAAGCCTAATTCGAGGGTTGGTGATTGATTTTGCCCAAGTCCAATTTTTTCTCCTGGTGCTGAATCACGCCAGGGTTTCTGAGAAGTATGGAAACACTCATATAAATTGAAACTGGCATTCGGTCAACCAATTAAAAACAACAGCTATGGAGGAGAGAAGGACATTGTTAGATCGTTTCCCCTACACAGTAGCCATCTTAAATGCCACCATCCAGGAGTCAATGTATTCAACTCAAAGTATTCTAAACAAATGTATTGAGATTAATTTCTGGAGAACATTGCCAAACTTCTCACCAGATTTAGCAAACAGGTGGGTGATCAGCATGGATAAAGCAACAGCGTGCAATGCTATTGCCTTCTTCAGCATCTTTTGCCTGTTTCTAGGATATGGGTTTAGCCTGTTTCCAGTGCTGTAACTAAATAGGACGGGGCCCTGGTGCAAAACCCACTTAAGGATCTTCTAATCTATGGGGAAGAGCTGAACAGAGTAAAGGAACCCACATTCCTTCAAACAATCATTGGGGCCTAAGGTGGAAGAAGAGTTTTGATAAGGTACAAAGGAAAGTGTAGCAGAGACTTTACTTTCTATGGCAACTGTGGAATTGTGGTCTATATTTGGTTCATAGTGATGATCTGCAACTGGTTCACAAGCCATCAGGCCATATAGCCCCCAGTATCCAGCATTCAGTACTCCCAAATGCCGGATACAAACGCTCTGGCTATGACTACCCTGTGAAGTATTATAGGGTCTCCTGGACTCCTTACCAGTTCACAAACAGTTAAAAAAAGTTTTTATTTAATTTTCTATGTCCCTCCACTCCAGTGATGTTATTAGTCACATGAGGGGGCTCCACAAAAGGCTTCATCCCAGGTAGGCCCAGCACTAGTGTGGCAGGCCAACAAGGAAGGAAGAGGGAGGATCTTTGTCAACCCTGACTACAGATGTCAGCAAGACGGCTGCAACAGCCATTCTCTGGCATCAAAAAAATACCATTTCACATGTAGTGGTGGCCACCACTGGCGGGTGACTGCGGGATACTTTGACTTTTGCGAGTGTCCATGAGTACAGACTGTCCAAAAATGGCAAGATCCACGTAGAATCTATTGTCAGACCGAATCCGAATGCCCATCACTATTGTTTTGGTCCTTTGAAACCCCTCTTTAGTCACCATGAAGGACAAACATTTTATACAAAAGGCCATAGGAACTGTGGAGAAGATTAATGGCTGCCCTCTGCTAGACTTCCAAATACAATTTGGGAACAGGCTGAAATCATGGTCACAAAAAAGTCACCGCACTCATGTCACTGATTCTAAATTGTGTTGTCTATTTAAATTCCAAAATACAGGATTAACCAAAGTTTTTTTTTTTCCACTTGCTATCCATCAACTGAACAACTAAATCTTCATAAACACTATCCACCAACCAGGTAATGTTATTAGTAGAGATGAGCGAGTAGTATTCGACCGAGCCGGTATTCGATCGAATACTACGCTGTTCGTCATACTCGATTTCGATCGAGTACAGCGGCGATGGCGCACTCACAATTCGTTTCCCCTCCCACCTTCCCTGGCGCGTTTTTTACACCAATCACCATGCAGGGGGGGTGGGACAGGTCCTGGGAGGACGCTGGCATCGCGAAAACGGCGTCTACACGCATTGGCTGGAAAAACCATGTGACCTCGAATATACAAAACTCAGCACTTCCTCTTCGTCAGCATTAGCAGCTTGAACTTAGTGAGGGACAGACGCTCACAGCAGGGAAAGACAGGCTGTCGCTGGCAGGGCCCCAGAAGCTCGGAATATCGCATTTACCACCATCTATACCAGCTACCAGAAGACAAGAGAGTCATTAAGAGCCCTTATTAGGGCTACTACGCTGAACGGTATATGGCTCATATGTAGGCAGGCAGGGCCCTAGAAGCTCAGAATCTCGCATTTACCACCATATATACCAGCTACCAGAAGACAAGAGAGTCATTAAGAGCCCTTATTAGGGCTACTACGCTGAACAGTATATAGCTCATATCCTATGTAGGCAGGCAGGGCCCCAGAAGCTCAGAATATCGCTTTTACCACCATATATACCAGCTACCAGAAGACAAGAGAGTCATTAAGAGCCCTTATTAGGGCTACTACGCTGAACAGTATATAGCTCATATTCTATGTAGTCAGGCAGGGCCCCAGAAGCTCAGAATATCGCTTTTACCACCATATATACCAGCTACCAGAAGACAAGAGAGTCATTAAGAGCCCTTAATAGGGCTACTACGCTGAACAGTATATAGCTCATATCCTATGTAGGCAGGCAGGGCCCCAGAAGCTCAGAATATCGCTTTTACCACCATATATACCAGCTACCAGAAGACAAGAGAGTCCTTAATCCCTTATTAGTGCTGCTATGTTGAACAGTATATAGCTCATATCCTATGTAGGCAGGCAGGGCCCCAGAAGCTCAGAATATCGCTTTTACCACCATATATACCAGCTACCAGAAGACAAGAGAGTCATTAAGAGCCCTTATTAGGGCTACTACGCTGAACAGTATATAGCTCATATTCTATGTAGTCAGGCAGGGCCCCAGAAGCTCAGAATATTGCTTTTACCACCATATATACCAGCTACCAGAAGACAAGAGAGTCATTAAGAGCCCTTAATAGGGCTACTACGCTGAACAGTATATAGCTCATATCCTATGTAGGCAGGCAGGGCCCCAGAAGCTCAGAATATCGCTTTTACCACCATATATACCAGCTACCAGAAGACAAGAGAGTCCTTAATCCCTTATTAGTGCTGCTATGTTGAACAGTATATAGCTCATATCCTATGTAGGCAGGCAGGGCCCCAGAAGCTCAGAATATCGCTTTTACCACCATATATACCAGCTACCAGAAGACAAGAGAGTCATTAAGAGCCCTTATTAGGGCTACTACGCTGAACAGTATATAGCTCATATTCTATGTAGTCAGGCAGGGCCCCAGAAGCTCAGAATATCGCTTTTACCACCATATATACCAGCTACCAGAAGACAAGAGAGTCATTAAGAGCCCTTATTAGGGCTACTACGCTGAACAGTATATAGCTCATATCCTATGTAGGCAGGCAGGGCCCCAGAAGCTCAGAATATCGCTTTTACCACCATATATACCAGCTACCAGAAGACAAGAGAGTCCTTAATCCCTTATTAGTGCTGCTATGTCGAACAGTATGTAGCTCATATCCTATGTAGTCAGGCAGGGCCCTAGAAGCTCAGAATATCGCTTTTACCACCATATATACCAGCTACCAGAAGACAAGAGAGTCATTAAGAGCCCTTATTAGGGCTACTACGCTGAACAGTATATAGCTCATATCCTATGTAGTCAGGCAGGGCCCCAGAAGCTCAGAATATCGCTTTTACCACCATATATACCAGCTACCAGAAGACAAGAGAGTCATTAAGAGCCCTTATTAGGGCTACTACGCTGAACAGTATATAGCTCATATCCTATGTAGTCAGGCAGGGCCCCAGAAGCTCAGAATATCGCTTTTACCACCATATATACCAGCTACCAGAAGACAAGAGAGTCATTAAGAGCCCTTATTAGGGCTACTACGCTGAACAGTATATAGCTCATATCCTATGTAGTCAGGCAGGGCCCCAGAAGCCCAGAATATCGCTTTTACCAACATATATACCAGCTACCAGAAGACAAGAGAGTCCTTAATCCCTTATTAGTGCTGCTATGTTGAACAGTATATAGCTCATATCCTATGTAGTCAGGCAGGGCCCTAGAAGCTCAGAATATCGCTTTTACCACCATATATACCAGCTACCAGAAGACAAGAGAGTCATTAAGAGCCCTTATTAGGGCTACTACGCTGAACAGTATATAGCTCATATCCTATGTAGTCAGGCAGGGCCCCAGAAGCTCAGAATATCGCTTTTACCACCATATATACCAGCTACCAGAAGACAAGAGAGTCATTAAGAGCCCTTATTAGGGCTACTACGCTGAACAGTATATAGCTCATATCCTATGTAGTCAGGCAGGGCCCCAGAAGCTCAGAATATCGCTTTTACCACCATATATACCAGCTACCAGAAGACAAGAGAGTCATTAAGAGCCCTTATTAGGGCTACTACGCTGAACAGTATATAGCTCATATCCTATGTAGTCAGGCAGGCCCCTAGAAGCTCAGAATATCGCTTTTACCACCATATATACCAGCTACCAGAAGACAAGAGAGTCCTTAATCCCTTATTAGGGCTGCTATGTTGAACAGTATATAGCTCATATCCTATGTAGTCAGGCAGGGCCCCAGAAGCTCAGAATATCGCTTTTACCACCATATATACCAGCTACCAGAAGACAAGAGAGTCATTAAGAGCCCTTATTAGGGCTACTACGCTGAACAGTATATAGCTCATATTCTATGTAGTCAGGCAGGGCCCCAGAAGCTCAGAATATCGCTTTTACCACCATATATACCAGCTACCAGAAGACAAGAGAGTCCTTAATCCCTTATTAGTGCTGCTATGTTGAACAGTATATAGCTCATATCCTATGTAGGCAGGCAGGGCCCCAGAAGCTCAGAATATCGCTTTTACCACCATATATACCAGCTACCAGAAGACAAGAGAGTCATTAAGAGCCCTTATTAGGGCTACTACGCTGAACAGTATATAGCTCATATTCTATGTAGTCAGGCAGGGCCCCAGAAGCTCAGAATATCGCTTTTACCACCATATATACCAGCTACCAGAAGACAAGAGAGTCATTAAGAGCCCTTATTAGGGCTACTACGCTGAACAGTATATAGCTCATATCCTATGTAGGCAGGCAGGGCCCCAGAAGCTCAGAATATCGCTTTTACCACCATATATACCAGCTACCAAAAGACAAGAGAGTCCTTAATCCCTTATTAGTGCTGCTATGTTGAACAGTATATAGCTCATATCCTATGTAGTCAGGCAGGGCCCTAGAAGCTCAGAATATCGCTTTTACGACCATATATACCAGCTACCAGAAGACAAGAGAGTCATTAAGAGCCCTTATTAGGGCTACTACGCTGAACAGTATATAGCTCATATCCTATGTAGGCAGGCAGGGCCCCAGAAGCTCAGAATATCGCTTTTACCACCATATATACCAGCTACCAGAAGAAAAGAGAGTCCTTAATCCCTTATTAGTGCTGCTATGTTGAACAGTATATAGCTCATATCCTATGTAGTCAGGCAGGGCCCTAGAAGCTCAGAATATCGCTTTTACCACCATATATACCAGCTACCAGAAGACAAGAGAGTCATTAAGAGCCCTTATTAGGGCTACTACGCTGAACAGTATATAGCTCATATCCTATGTAGTCAGGCAGGGCCCCAGAAGCTCAGAATATCGCTTTTACCACCATATATACCAGCGACCAGAAGACAAGAGAGTCATTAAGAGCCCTTATTAGGGCTACTACGCTGAACAGTATATAGCTCATATCCTATGTAGTCAGGCAGGGCCCCAGAAGCTCAGAATATCGCTTTTACCACCATATATACCAGCTACCAGAAGACAAGAGAGTCATTAAGAGCCCTTATTAGGGCTTCTACGCTGAACAGTATATAGCTCATATCCTATGTAGTCAGGCAGGGCCCCAGAAGCTCAGAATATCGCTTTTACCACCATATATACCAGCTACCAGAAGACAAGAGAGTCCTTAATCCCTTATTAGTGCTGCTATGTTGAACAGTATATAGCTCATATCCTATGTAGTCAGGCAGGGCCCTAGAAGCTCAGAATATCGCTTTTACCACCATATATACCAGCTACCAGAAGACAAGAGAGTCATTAAGAGCCCTTATTAGGGCTACTACGCTGAACAGTATATAGCTCATATCCTATGTAGTCAGGCAGGGCCCCAGAAGCTCAGAATATCGCTTTTACCACCATATATACCAGCTACCAGAAGACAAGAGAGTCATTAAGAGCCCTTATTAGGGCTACTACGCTGAACAGTATATAGCTCATATCCTATGTAGTCAGGCAGGGCCCCAGAAGCTCAGAATATCGCTTTTACCACCATATATACCAGCTACCAGAAGACAAGAGAGTCATTAAGAGCCCTTATTAGGGCTACTACGCTGAACAGTATATAGCTCATATCCTATGTAGTCAGGCAGGGCCCTAGAAGCTCAGAATATCGCTTTTACCACCATATATACCAGCAACCAGAAGACAAGAGAGTCCTTAATCCCTTATTAGGGCTGCTATGTTGAACAGCATATAGCTCATATCCTATGTAGTCAGGCAGGGCCCCAGAAGCTCAGAATATTGCTTTTACCACCATATATACCAGCTACCAGAAGACAAGAGAGTCATTAAGAGCCCTTATTAGGGCTACTACGCTGAACAGTATATAGCTCATATTCTATGTAGTCAGGCAGGGCCCCAGAAGCTCAGAATATCGCTTTTACCACCATATATACCAGCTACCAGAAGACAAGAGAGTCCTTAATCCCTTATTAGGGCTGCTATGTTGAACAGTATATAGCTCATATCCTATGTAGTCAGGCAGGGCCCTAGAAGCTCAGAATATCGCTTTTACCACCATATATACCAGCTACCAGAAGACAAGAGAGTCATTAAGAGCCCTTATTAGGGCTACTACGCTGAACAGTATATAGCTCATATCCTATGTAGTCAGGCAGGGCCCCAGAAGCTCAGAATATCGCTTTTACCACCATATATACCAGCTACCAGAAGACAAGAGAGTCATTAAGAGCCCTTATTAGGGCTACTACGCTGAACAGTATATAGCTCATATCCTATGTAGTCAGGCAGGGCCCCAGAAGCTCAGAATATCGCTTTTACCACCATATATACCAGCTACCAGAAGACAAGAGAGTCATTAAGAGCCCTTATTAGGGCTACTACGCTGAACAGTATATAGCTCATATCCTATGTAGTCAGGCAGGGCCCTAGAAGCTCAGAATATCGCTTTTACCACCATATATACCAGCTACCAGAAGACAAGAGAGTCATTAAGAGCCCTTATTAGGGCTACTACGCTGAACAGTATATAGCTCATATCCTATGTAGTCAGGCAGGGCCCTAGAAGCTCAGAATATCGCTTTTACCACCATATATACCAGCTACCAGAAGACAAGAGAGTCATTAAGAGCCCTTATTAGGGCTACTACGCTGAACAGTATATAGCTCATATCCTATGTAGTCAGGCAGGGCCCTAGAAGCTCAGAATATCGCTTTTACCACCATATATACCAGCTACCAGAAGACAAGAGAGTCCTTAATCCCTTATTAGTGCTGCTTTGTTGAACAGTATATAGCTCATATCCTATGTAGGCAGGCAGGGCCCCAGAAGCTCAGAATATCGCTTTTACCACCATATATACCAGCTACCAGAAGACAAGAGAGTCATTAAGAGCCCTTATTAGGGCTACTACGCTGAACAGTATATAGCTCATATCCTATGTAGTCAGGCAGGGCCCCAGAAGCTCAGAATATCGCTTTTACCACCATATATACCAGCTACCAGAAGACAAGAGAGTCATTAAGAGCCCTTATTAGGGCTACTACGCTGAACAGTATATAGCTCATATTCTATGTAGTCAGGCAGGGCCCCAGAAGCT
Source organism: Gastrophryne carolinensis (assembly GCA_027917425.1). Taxonomy (NCBI): domain Eukaryota; kingdom Metazoa; phylum Chordata; class Amphibia; order Anura; family Microhylidae; genus Gastrophryne; species Gastrophryne carolinensis. Next base: position 596,578,911 of record CM051234.1, read on the forward strand.
CAGAATATCGCTTTTACCACCATATATACCAGCTACCAGAAGACAAGAGAGTCATTAAGAGCCCTTATTAGGGCTACTACGCTGAACAGTATATAGCTCATATCCTATGTAGTCAGGCAGGGCCCCAGAAGCTCAGAATATCGCTTTTACCACCATATATACCAGCTACCAGAAGACAAGAGAGTCATTAAGAGCCCTTATTAGGGCTACTACGCTGAACAGTATATAGCTCATATCCTATGTAGGCAGGCAGGGCCCCAGAAGCTCAGAATATCGCTTTTACCACCATATATACCAGCTACCAGAAGACAAGAGAGTCATTAAGAGCCCTTATTAGGGCTACTACGCTGAACAGTATATAGCTCATATCCTATGTAGGCAGGCAGGGCCCCAGAAGCTCAGAATATCGCTTTTACCACCATATATACCATCTACCAGAAGACAAGAGAGTCCTTAATCCCTTATTAGTGCTGCTATGTTGAATAGTATATAGCTCATATCCTATGTAGGCAGGCAGGGCCCCAGAAGCTCAGAATATCGCTTTTACCACCATATATACCAGCTACCAGAAGACAAGAGAGTCATTAAGAGCCCTTATTAGGGCTACTACGCTGAACAGTATATAGCTCATATCCTATGTAGTCAGGCAGGGCCCCAGAAGCTCAGAATATCGCTTTTACCACCATATATACCAGCTACCAGAAGACAAGAGAGTCATTAAGAGCCCTTATTAGGGCTACTACGCTGAACAGTATATAGCTCATATTCTATGTAGTCAGGCAGGGCCCCAGAAGCTCAGAATATCGCTTTTACCACCATATATACCAGCTACCAGAAGACAAGAGAGTCATTAAGAGCCCTTATTAGGGCTACTACGCTGAACAGTATATAGCTCATATCCTATGTAGTCAGGCAGGGCCCCAGAAGCTCAGAATATCGCTTTTACCACCATATATACCAGCTACCAGAAGACAAGAGAGTCATTAAGAGTCCTTATTAGGGCTACTACGCTGAACAGTATATAGCTCATATCCTATGTAGTCAAGCAGGGCCCTAGAAGCTCAGAATCTCGCATTTACCACCATATATACCAGCTACCAGAAGACAAGAGAGTCATTAAGAGCCCTTATTAGGGCTACTATGCTGAACAGTATATAGCTCATTCTAGCTATATACACACTGCACACAACGGCTGCTTCAGTGAGGGGTAGCTGCTGCTGCTGGAATAGGGACAGAAAGACTTCAGTGGTGTATTACCACCTATATACAAAACTATATACACTCTGCTCAAAACGGCTGCTTTAGTGAGGAGTAGCTGCTGATGCTGGAATAGGGACAGAAAGACTTCAGTGGTGTATTAGCACCTATATACAAAACTATATTTTGCACTACTGTTTTGTGTCCTCTGTGCCAACAAAACCTTGTTATATACCCGGTGCGTATAGGCACCATTTCACCTTCTGGCAGTATACGGCTGTATAGCCAGGTGTTTTTCTTAAAAATATTTTTATATTTGGCACTACTGTTTTGTGTCCTCTTTACCAACAAAACCTTGTTATATACCCGGTGCGTATAGGCACCATTTCACCTTCTGGCAGTATACGGCTGTATAGCCAGGTGTTTTTCTTAAAAATATTTTTATATTTGGCACTACTGTTTTGTGTCCTCTTTACCAACAAAACCTTGTTATATACCCGGTGCGTATAGGCACCATTTCACCTTCTGGCAGTATACGGCTGTATAGCCAGGTGTTTTTCTTAAAAATATTTTTATATTTGGCACTACTGTTTTGTGTCCTCTTTGCCAACAAAACCTTGTTATATACCCGGTGCGTATAGGCACCATTTCACCTTCTGGCAGTATACGGCTGTATAGCCAGGTGTTCTTCTTAAAAATATTTTTATATTTGGCACTACTGTTTTGTGTCCTCTGTGCCAACAAAACACTGTTTTATACACGGTGCGTATAGGCACCATTTCACCTTTTGGCAGTATACGGCTGTATAGCCAGGTGTTCTTCTTAAAAATATTTTTATATTTGGCATAACGCGTGGCCAAAAAAGTAAAACGTCTGAAATGCGGAGGGCTAGCGCAAAGGGACGTGGACGAGGACGGGGGCGCGGAAATGCTGGTGGGGGCACAAACCGCGTTGAAGCCAGTGGGGATACAATGCGTGCTGGTGAGGGGCAGCCAGCATTACGCTCATCCAGCTTCCCTGCCTTTATGGGACAGTTATGCGGGGGGCGGGGTACACCTCTGTTAAGGCCTGAGCAGCGTGAACAGGTGGTGCAATGGATGGCCGATAACGCTTCCAGTCACTTGTCCACCACCCAGTCATCCACACAGTCTCACTCTGACCCTCCTTCCTCCCAACCTGGCCAACAGAGTCAGCCCACCCTTGACCCCTCCCAGGACCTCTTTTCGGGTCCTTTTCCAGATGTGCTGCAAGAATCCCAGGAGCTAGCAGAGGAATTTGTTTGTAGTGATGCCCAAACACTTGAGTATCCGCCATCTGCTAGTGATGTGGACCCGGAACCAGCATCTGCTATCATGAGCGATGATGATGAGACGCAGTTGCCATCAAGGGAGGCTGTTGAAATGTCCAGTGGGCAGGAGGAGGAGCAGAGAGAGGAAGTGGAAGAGGAGGTGGTGGACGACGAAATGACCGACCCCACTTGGACAGGGGTGATGTCCAGCGGGGAAAGCAGTGGAGATGCGGTCTGCGCATCACCGAATAAGGCAGCAAGAGGCAGAGGACAGTCCAGAGGCAGAGGACAGTCCAGACAGAGAAGGCAGGCCACAGCCAGCAGGGCCGAAGCTCTTCCCGGCAGCAGGCAGTCGCGCGAAGCTCCCCCATCGAGGCCTCGTACTTCTGTGGTGTGGAGATTTTTTAATGTTTGCGCGGATGACAAACTGAGCGCGGTTTGCGCAATCTGCCACTCAAAACTGAGTAGGGGCTCTGAGAAGAGCAATCTGACCACCTCAGGCATGCGCCGTCACTTGGAATTCAAGCACTGGGCTGAGTGGGAGAGAGCAAACGCAATACAACCTGCGCCCGGTCTTGCTGCCACTGCCTCTTCCCCTTTGTTGTGTGCTGCCACTGCGGTCCAGACCTCCAGCCAGGACACCTCCACATCTGCCTCTGCCTCGGCTACTTTGGGGCCTTCTCCTTCAGCCCCCCCTTCTCCCGCATCTTCGTCTGCACCTTCCATCTCCTCGTCCCATCAACTGTCCATCTCGCAGGCGTTCAACCGCAGGCGGAAGTACGCCTCCAGTCACCCCCAAGCCCAAGCCTTAACCTGCCTCATCTCCAAACTGCTGGCCCTGGAGATGTTGCCGTTTAGGCTCGTGGAGACGCAGGCCTTCCGCGACCTGATGGCGGCTGCCGCACCTCGCTATTCCGTCCCTAGCCGCCACTATTTTTCCCGGTGTGGCGTCCCCGCCCTGCACCAGCACGTGTCGCGTAACATCAGGCGGGCCCTGAGGTACGCAGTCAGCGCAAAGGTCCACTTGACCACCGACTCGTGGACAAGCGCTTGCGGCCAAGGACGCTACATCTCTTTGACGGCACACTGGGTGAATGTTGTGGAAGCGGGGACGGGGTCGCAAACAGGGACGGCCTACATACCACCCCCGCCCAAGATTGCCAGCACGGGTTCTGATAGACCCCCCTCCTCTTCCTCCTCCTCCTCCTCCTCCTCCTCTGCCTTAACATCGCCCTCAGCCCCTAGCTGGAAGCGTTGCAGCACTGGCGCGGGGAGACGTCAGCAGGCGGTGCTTAAGCTCATCAGCTTGGGCGACAGGAAGCACAGCGCCGCAGAGGTGAGGCACGCCATATTGCAGCAGACAGAGATGTGGCTGTCGCCGCTGCAGCTAGGACCAGGCATGGTCGTGTGCGATAACGGCCGTAACCTGGTGGCGGCTCTGGAGCTTGCAGAACTCAATCACGTACCATGCCTGGCCCACGTTTTTAATTTGGTAGTACAAAAGTTTCTAAAGACTTACCCCAACCTGGCAGAGCTACTGGTCAAAGTGCGGCGCTTGTGCGCTCACTTTCGGAAGTCAACTGTAGCTGCTGCTAGCTTAAAAAAAATCCAGCAACGCCTCCATTTGCCTCAACATCGGCTGTTGTGCGACCTGCCCACTCGCTGGAATTCCACCTATTGCATGTTGGCCAGGGTGTGTGAGCAGCAGAAAGCATTGATGGAGTACCAGATGATGCATCCACGCGTGCCTCCAACTCAGCTCCCTCAGTTTGCCAACCACGAGTGGCCATGGATGGCAGACATATGCGATGTATTGCGTATCTTTGAGGAGTCCACTAAGAAGGTCAGCAGCGAGGACTCTATAGTGAGCGTAACCATCCCGCTCCTATGCGTCCTTAAAGAATCGCTCATCGCAATAAGGGAGAACGCATTGCACACAGAGGAGACGGGGGTAGGAGGAGACGCAACGCAGGTAGACAGTCAGACCACACTTTTGTCTGCTGCTCGGTGGCAGTTGCAGGAGGAGGAGGATGAGGAGGACAACGTGGAGGTGGCTGTGGAAGAGGATGCTGGCGGCGAGGGTAGCAGTCAGGCTGTGTGCGTCCCATTGGTTCAGCGTGGATGGGGCGGAGAGGAGGAGGAAGAGGAGGAAATGGAAAATGATCCTTCTGGTGGGGGCAGTGACGTCATGCCTACTCAGAGTCTGGCACACATGGCTGACTTTATGCTGGGCTGCTTTTCCCGGGACATACGTGTTGTCCGGATATTGGAGAACAAACTATACTGGGTCTTCGCACTCCTGGACCCCCGGTATAAAGATAACTTCTCCTCTTTTATTCCGGTAGAGGAGAGGACGAATCGATTACTGGAATACCAGAGGGAACTCTTGCAGAACATGATGCAGATTTTCCCACCCAGCATCGCTGGCGGCAGAGAGGAGAGTGTCTCCCAGAGTCTGACAACATCGATCAGGCCCACAGCCACCAGGGGAACACTCTCCAAGGTGTGGGACACGTTCATGTCACCCCCTCGTGCAACTTCCATCACTGCGGGGCCCGCTATCAGCAGGAGGGACAAGTATCGGCGGATGTTGCGGGACTACCTGGCAGACCACACCCCTGTCCTCCCCGATCCCTCGGCGACCTACACTTACTGGGTCTCCAAGTTGGACACGTGGCTGGAACTGTCCCTGTACGCCTTGGAGGTGCTTGCCTGCCCTGCCGCCAGCGTGCTATCAGAAAGGGTGTTCAGCGCAGCCGGGGGCATTATAACCGATAAGCGCAGCCGCCTGTCAACCGACAGTGCCGACAGGCTGACGCTAATCAAAATGAACAGCAAGTGGATTGACCCGGACTTTGCTTGTACAACAGTGGAAAGCAGCCAAGAGTGAAGTGCCATCTGTATGAAGTGCCATTTCCTCCTCCTCCTCCTCCTCCTTAACCGCTGTAGAATTGCTGTATTAATAAAAAAAAATTATGGCTCACCTCTTGGGCTTAATACAATCAATTTTTAAGAGGTCTCAGCTCTTGGGCCTCCACACAATTTTTAAAAGGTCTCAGCTCTTGGGCCTCCACACAATTTTTAAAAGGTCTCAGCTCTTGGGCCTCCACACAATTTTTAAAAGGTCTCAGCTCTTGGGCCTCCACACAATTTTTAAAAGGTCTCAGCTCTTGGGCCTCCACACAATTTTTAAAAGGTCTCAGCTCTTGGGACTCCACACAATGTTTGAGAGGTCTCAGCTCTTGGGCCTCCACACAATTTTTAAGAGGTCTCAGCTCGTGGGACTCCACACAATGTTTGAGAGGTCTCAGCTCTTGGGCCTCCACACAATTTTTAAAAGGTCTCAGCTCTTGGGCCTCCACACAATTTTTAAAAGGTCTCAGCTCTTGGGACTCCACACAATGTTTGAGAGGTCTCAGCTCTTGGGCCTCCACACAATTTTTAAAAGGTCTCAGCTCTTGGGCCTCCACACAATTTTTAAAAGGTCTCAGCTCTTGGGCCTCCACACAATTTTTAAAAGGTCTCAGCTCTTGGGCCTCCACACAATTTTTAAAAGGTCTCAGCTCTTGGGCCTCCACACAATTTTTAAAAGGTCTCAGCTCTTGGGACTCCACACAATGTTTGAGAGGTCTCAGCTCTTGGGCCTCCACACAATTTTTAAAAGGTCTCAGCTCTTGGGCCTCCACACAATTTTTAAGAGGTCTCAGCTCGTGGGACTCCACACAATGTTTGAGAGGTCTCAGCTCTTGGGCCTCCACACAATTTTTAAAAGGTCTCAGCTCTTGGGCCTCCACACAATTTTTAAAAGGTCTCAGCTCTTGGGACTCCACACAATGTTTGAGAGGTCTCAGCTCTTGGGCCTCCACACAATTTTTAAAAGGTCTCAGCTCTTGGGCCTCCACACAATTTTTAAAAGGTCTCAGCTCTTGGGCCTCCACACAATTTTTTAAAGGTCTCAGCTCGTGGGACTCCACACAATTTTTAAAAGGTCTCAGCTCTTGGGCCTCCACACAATTTTTAAAAGGTCTCAGCTCTTGGGACTCCACACAATGTTTGAGAGGTCTCAGCTCTTGGGCCTCCACACAATTTTTAAAAGGTCTCAGCTCTTGGGCCTCCACACAATTTTTAAAAGGTCTCAGCTCTTGGGACTCCACACAATTTTTAAGAGGTCTCAGCTCTAAGCTTCCCTTACTGCTGGGGTGACACACTGTAACAAACCTCCTCCTGTAAGCTTCCCTGACTGCTGGGGTGACACACTGTAACAAACCTCCTCCTGTAAGCTTCCCTGACTGCTGGGGTGACACACTTTAACAAACCTCCTCCTGTAAGCTTCCCTTACTGCTGGGGTGACACACTGTAACAAACCTCCTCCTGTAAGCTTCCCTTACTGCAGGGGTGACACACTGTAACAAACCTCCTCCTGTAAGCTTCCCTTACTGCTGGGGTAACACACTGTAACAAACCTCCTCCTGTAAGCTTCCCTGACTGCTGGGGTGACACACTGTAACAAACCTCCTCCTGTAAGCTTCCCTTACTGCTGGGGTGACACACTGTAACAAACCTCCTCCTGTAAGCTTCCCTGACTGCTGGGGTGACACAATGTAACAAACCTCCTCCTGTAAGCTTCCCTTACTGCTGGGGTAACACACTGTAACAAACCTCCTCCTTTAAGCTTCCCTTACTGCTGGGGTGACACAATGACACAAGAGGACATGTCTGACCACATCTCACACACACACACACACACACACACACACACACACACACACACACACACACAATGACAATTAGGGGTGGGGTCTATTTATTTTCCCCCTTGCCTATGCCATCTGTGGTTGTCATTAGGCAACGTGATTTTAAGGGGTGCAGAATTTTGTTCTTCTTTTTTGTACAGTTTGGCTTGGGGTCCATGGCAATGTAGAGGAAAGAAGGTTTCCTTGTCTTGTCTGACTTTACGTAGAAGTTATATTGTGTTTGGAGTGTATTGTTGAGTGGCTGTGATAGTGGCGTAATAGTGCGACTTGGGCGCGTTATATGCACCCAGACATGCTTCCCCTGCTGTCCCAGTTGCATTCCAGCAGTGTTGGCATCATTTTCTGATGTTTCAGGGTGGACTTGGTGACCTCCAAGTGGTCGAATTGAGATTTCCAAGTGTCGAGCATTTTTTTCCCATAGACTATAATGGGATTCGACATTCGGTCGAGTAGTCGAGTAACGCGGTCTATTCGAATCGAAATTCGAAATTTCGAATATTTCACTACTCGCTCATCTCTAGTTATTAGATGTAACAACATGTAGAGCTGTAAATACAGTTATTTGTGTTATTTACCTTATTCTAGTTGTTAAATTCGAACCTAAACACCTGAATCTAAACATTTAGGTAGAACTAAATTTGCTATTGTTTGTATGGTAATACACAACAACCTCTTAACACTTCTAATGACATTTGTCAACCAGTTTCTATGCATTACATACACATTAGCAATCCTTTTACTACTTAAAAATGGCCATTACAGCCCCCCAAGGGAGGTGAAAACGAACAAGTGAAATGGCAGACAATGACACATCAACAACAAAGTCACTGTTAATTAGCCATCACGTAGAGCCAAACTGTAAAGTACTTTGGGTCATCTAAGCTAAGGACTATAAAGGCTCATGAGATGTTTTAAGGCAAGGTCGGTTTTATACACAGAGCAAGGAAAGGCTAAGCCAATAAAACTTAATAGTTCAATGCTATATCTTTAGTGTCTCTAAAAGGAGAAAATGCACCTCCGTGCTTTGATGAGAAAGTCTAGCACCTTATTAATAATGATATGTTGCCAGGGAAAATTACCGCCACTTTACTTTGATGCTGAGCAATGAATATAACAAGAAAACATCAATCCAGCTCCATAACACCTACACTCAGCAACCTTTTCCTTGATATCTGATGAGAGGTATGATGAAAATGAGGTTTAAAGGGTACTCTCTAGAATCCAATTTATGCATACTTACATGCAAGAATTAACGTTACAGCGTTTGAATCTGGCCATATTCGACAATACACTCAGCCCACATCAGTTGTAGACCACCTGGTGTGTTAAAAAAACTTTGTGGACTCTGTGTGTCTCCCCTCCTGAGAAGCCAACCCTCAGCAAGAAATTAAAGGGACCATACCCCAATGCAGTCAAGTGGAAAAGGGCAGACTCTGGGGACCACCCACATAAAAGTATTCTGGGTACCTACCGCATTAGGTTTTATCTTTTGTATTCACATTAACACTCTTACCATCCCTGCAGGAACTGCACAGACTCAGAACAAAGTCACAGGCGGAAAAGATTCTTTGGGACCCCTCCAATCCTGGGAACGCCCTATTCCAGTATTTACCATCTGGACGACGTCTTGCAGGACTTCTATATCTAGGAATGGTTTCTTTCCTTTGGCTATCCCTACCCTTAAAGCCAGATGTCATAGGCCCAATAGTTTGTATTAGCCAGTATCACTTGCACTATATGTAGGAGCATCTGTATCTCTGTATTCATTGTAGTTTGTACCTCTTATACTCTCTGTATTCAATGTAGTTTGTACCTCTTGTATTCTCTGTATTCATTGTAGTTTGTACCTCTTGTATTCTCTGTATTCATTGTAGTTTGTAGCTCTTGTACTCTCTGTATTCAATGTAGTTTGCACCTCTTGTATTCTCTGTATTCAATGTAGTTTGTACCTCTTGTATTCTCTGTATTCAATGTAGTTTGTACCTCTTGCATTCTCGGTAATTATTGTAGTTTGTACCTCTTGTACTCTCTGTATTCAATGTAGTTTGTACCTCTTGTATTCTCTGTATTCAATGTAGTTTGTACCTCTTGTATTCTCTGTATTCATTGTAGTTTGTACCTCTTGTATTCTCTGTATTCAATGTAGTTTGTACCTCTTGTATTCTCTGTATTCAATGTAGTTTGTACCTCTTGTATTCTCTGTATTCAATGTAGTTTGTACCTCTTGCATTCTCGGTAATTATTGTAGTTTGTACCTCTTGTACTCTCTGTTTTCAATGTAGTTTGTACCTCTTGTATTCTCTGTATTCAATGTAGTTTGTACCTCTTGTATTCTCTGTATTCATTGTAGTTTGTACCTCTTGTATTCTCTGTATTCAATGTAGTTTGCACCTCTTGTATTCTCTGTATTCAATGTAGTTTGTACCTCTTGTATTCTCTGTATTCAATGTAGTTTGTACCTCTTGCATTCTCGGTAATTATTGTAGTTTGTACCTCTTGTACTCTCTGTATTCAATGTAGTTTGTACCTCTTGTATTCTCTGTATTCAATGTAGTTTGTACCTCTTGTATTCTCTGTATTCATTGTAGTTTGTACCTCTTGTATTATCTGTATTCAATGTAGTTTGTACCTCTTGTATTCTCTGTATTCATTGTAGTTTGTACCTCTTGTATTCGCTGTATTCAATGTAGTTTGTATCTCTTGTATTCTCTGTATTCAATGTAGTTTGTACCTCTTGTATTCTCTGTATTCAATGTAGTTTGTACCTCTTGTATTCTCTGTATTCATTGTAGTTTGTAGCTCTTGTATTCACTGTATTCAATGTAGTTTGTACCTCTTGTATTCTCTGTATTCAATGTAGTTTGTACCTCTGGTATTCTCTGTATTTAATGTAGTTTGTACCTCTTGTATTCTCTGTATTCAATGTAGTTTGTACCTCTTGTATTCTCTGTATTCATTGTAGTTTGTATCTGTTGTATTCTCTGTATTCAATGCAGTTTGTACCTCTTGTATTCTCTGTATTCAATGTAGTTTGTACCTCTTGTATTCTCTGTATTCATTGTAGTTTGTACCTCTTGTATTCTCTGTATTCATTGTAGTTTGTACCTCTCGTATTCTCTGTATTCAATGTAGTTTGTACCTCTTGTATTCTCTGTATTCATTGTAGTTTGTACCTCTTGCATTCTCGGTATTCATTGTAGTTTGTACCTCTTGTATTCTCTGTATTCAATGTAGTTTGTACCTCTTGTATTCTCTGTATTCAATGTAGTTTGTACCTCTTGTATTCTCTGAATTCAATGTAGTTTGTACCTCTTGTATTCTCTGTATTCATTGTAATTTGTACCTCTTGTATTCTCTGTATTCAATGTAGTTTGTACCTCTTGTATTCTCTGTATTCAATGTAGTTTGTACCTCTAGTATTCTCTGAATTCAATGTAGTTTGTACCTCTTGTATTCTCTGTATTTAATGTAGTTTGTACCTCTTGTATTCTCTGTATTCAATGTAGTTTGTACCTTTTGCATTCTCGATATTCATTGTAGTTTGTACCTCTTGTATTCTCTGTACTCAATGTAGTTTGTACCTCTTGTATTCTCTGTATTCAATGTAGTTTGTACCTCTTGTATTCTCTGAATTCAATGTAGTTTGTACCTCTTGTATTCTCTGTATTCATTGTAGTTTGTATCTCTGTTTTCAATTTCTATGTAAACTGTAATTTTTCGTTGCACTGTGTATATGCCAAAAATAATTCCTTGTTCATCTCATGATGTACTTGGTGAACAATAAATTGAATTGAATTACACACATACAGGGAATTTATTTTGCCTATTTGGCGTAGAGGCTAAATACATTGAATTAATAGTAAGTACATGTAGTATATGTTTCTATTTTAGCAATGGCCCAAGCAGCCATTTCTGTTGTGAATGGCACAGTGGGGGGCTCCCCAGGTGGTATGCCTTTCCCTACTCTATTCCCCACAACATCCCCCTCTGTCCTTTACCTGGCCTAAATATTCCCTCTACATTCTGGTGCAGGGTCTACCATCTTAATAGCAATTTAAAGGTCCCTTACCCTTACCTTAACTTACATCATATAGCCACACATGGCTATGGAAACTTAAAAATGCCATTGAAAGTGGAATTACCCTTTAACAATGGTTTTAGACTTTTTCATGCCTTATTCTGCCAATCCTTAAAATGGGCCAAACCCAGGATTTTGACTATCCTGGGTTTTGGTCCTTGCTTCCGTGGCACCCCGATTGGGGGTGCCCCCCTCTGTGAAACCCCCAGGTCGCCAAAACAAACGCACCTCTTTCCGGTCTTACAGTGCATGCGCAGACGCTCTTCCAATCAGCATGCTCAGATCTGCTGACGTCTCTTCGTCTGTGGCGAATGGCTCTGAGCGCGCTGATGCCCGCATCTCTCGCTACCCTCTAACAGGGAGCGTGCCTTCGCTGGCCATTCACAAATGCTTGGTGCAGGCATGCTCCCTGCTAGAGGGATAGTGGGGCTGTTGCTGCGGCTTGCGCATGCGCTGTTGGACCAAAAAGAAGGTAAGTGTATGGGCGACCTGGGGGGGGGGCTTTACACAGCAGGGCATCCCGATTTTGGATGCCCTGGGGGGAGGGAATCTATCAGCCGATTGCCGTAGGTTTTGGTCCCTTTTAAATGGTTAAATGTTTAGTCCTCTGGCTTTTGTACTAAGCGTCCCTGCCACACCAATTCCTAATATGTAGGTCATGTATGTACTTAAACAGTGTTTTGTATCTAGTGAAATAAATCTGAATATACATCTACAGGCCAAAAACTGGATTTGAAGGGGGAAAAAAACCTGGATAATGATACTACTACTACTACTATGGTTATACTGTGCTAAACCATGGAATGCCTGATTTAGCAAACGCCAGCACCTGGTAATACCACTCAGCCCCATTTTTTTGCCTAAGCGGCACTCAACGTGTGATTTAACAAAAATGGCAGCACTGATGCAACCGCCAACCTGCGTCTAATTTAACAAAGAGGTTGCAGCACTGGTGCTCTGGTTGAAGCAGCAGCAGTTTATAGTGGCTCTGTAGGTAAAAATCCCATAGAGCACAATGGGCAGAACTGGATTGCAGTGTTTAATGCTTATAATTAATATTACACACATTTAGTTGTACAGAATTTGCATTGTGATTTGTCAATACTGGAAACGCAGGACCCAGATGTCGCCAAAAGTTTTTTTTTCTGCAAAAGTTGATTTTCAGGGCTTATTTTGCTTAGCAATGTTTAATTTGGACAACAGCTAAAATGCAGCCTAAAAGCACCAATCATTTTAGGGTGGCAAAAAGTAATAAATACACTGTGCAGCACTGAAAAGATGGCAGTACAAAGTGGCGCTCACTGGCGCTGGTATAATCGGCAGTCGGGTCCAGCAGGCTATGACATAGGCCAATACCTAGTGCAACAATCAAAGCTAATTAGTTAACACCAGGGTTGTGACTTTCAGCTCCATTCTAGTAAAAATAGCAGCAGAAAAAGATAAGAGATGCCAGCGCTAGAAAACTGGCGCTATGCCAGCAAAATGGCGCACTTCTTAAATGAGGCCCATTATTTATGTTGCTGGCTTTCAAGCATTTTCCCATACAGACCCTAATCATTTGTGGATGTTCTCCAAATACTCAGTGGAATAAAGTATTGTACTAAATATGACTCCTGGAATATTGCCTTTACTTTTGGAAAGAAGAGGGCAGAAAATATTGATATCAAACTACATGGGCAGGAGATGGAAAGAGCAAAAGATGGAGGAGACAGGGTTGGAGTAAGGAATATCAAGACAGAATAGAGCCCTGGAATTAGGCAAGCAGGTGGGTATAATAATTAGGAAGAAGACAAGCAAGAAGATTCTCAACAGGAGTGCTCCTTAGCGGAAGCTGAAACCTCCCATCTGTCCCATGCAGGCTCATCACACTTTGTCTATAACATACACTGACCAGATATCCCACTTTGAGGTCCCCTGACCCCCCTCAAAACTCTGGGATTACTAAAATGTCCCACTTTACTGAAATCGGGAAGACTGACCCACCAAATGCAGAATGCTAGATGCCTGGGTGGCTTACAACTGCTCTGACTCTTTGGTTGAATGGTGGCAGTGGAATACATGGATTGGCTTACCATTGGCTCAATCACCAACATCTTTTATGGGCCAAACATTCTTAGACCATGTAATTAAGACACACACAGAACCATACCTCCACTACCCACAAACTCATTTATACTGCCCCACTTTGAGGACAACAAAAAATTATCAGTTTACTATAACACGTATTCATATACTTATGTGCAACTTATAATATGGTTATTTGAAATTACTCCTAGAGACAAGAACATATTATATACAGTAAGTAAGCCAGAGGAAATCCTCCCTGATGAAGGCAGGTCATCAAGGTGAAACGCGTTGTAGGAATCTAAAGTGTTTATTTAATCTGCCTTTAAAACCAGCTAGTAAGTTGTGTTCAAAAATATCAATATTTATTCTTAATATAAATTCTGAGTAAAGAGAATCTGTTTATAACAGTAATGGGTATCGAAGCATTTATATTGAGGGGTAGAGAAGGTACCAATATTGCTAATGAGGTATAGCATGGTGGGATAACCACATCTTTATGATACAAATTGTAAGACCATAAAAAATTATTTGCCCCTCCCCTAAACAAAATTAATCTTGTAATGGTGGATATTTATGGCTTATATAATGAATATCTAAGCACTTATATTGGGGGTCAGAGGAGGTACCAATATGCCTAGTGAGGTATAACATGGTGGGATGACCACATCTTTCTGATACAAACTGTAAGCCCATACAGTCGTATTCATTGCCCCCTTCCCCTAAATAAAATGAATCTTGTAATGGTGGATATATATGGCATATGAGTATTTTATCAGTGGTTGATTAGTATAAAGGTGTAGAACCACAACTTTAAAGTGGACCAATCACCCCCAGTGGCTGGCCTGGAATCAAAAAGATTTAAGGACCGGCTGTTAGCCTGTCCAGGGCGATCCTATGCCGGATGCCCCGCTGTGTGAACCTGGGGCCCTGGTAATCAGTGAAATCAGTGAAACTGAGGGATCTAGGGGTGTCACATAGGGGGCATTCTATATCGGGATGAAGGACCAGTCACATGAATTGTCAAAATCCTGGTGATTTAACTGGCCACAGGAAATCAAAAACAGGGGAATGGGGGTTTTCAAATGTTTATACATTATAATAATGATATTCTTCACACTGACTTTGCAGGAGGACTGGCGTTAAATAGGGATATAACTAAAAATAGATTATTTTAATTCTATATATCTTTTTAAGAAGACATGACATACTTAAAAACAGTGGCAGCCTCAGCATTTGTGCATGATGCCGGTTGCTGTTGTCTTGGTTTTCCTCTGTGCTTTTCTAGTGGAATGATTCATTGTGAGACTTGCTACAGTCTGACACAAATCTGTTTGCCAAAGGATGTTTTTTTATCCCTTGTTTTCTTTGGGAAGTCTGGATGTTTATTTTCATGCATACCTGCAGGCTACAACATCACTTTACTAACTGTCACCACCTCCCTCCTGCATTGCAAGGAAAAGTGAAACTATTCAGTCATTCACAGATTGCCCAAGCCGCTAACATTTCAGGCCTGTGCCGCTAAATGAACCGCTGACCATTGCAAGGAGATCCTGCAAGCACATTAAAGCCTTAAAGTGGACCAAAACCCAGGCTTTTGACTATTCTGGGTTTTGGTCCTTGCCCCCTGCGTGAAACCCCCTAGATTGCCCAATCTCACTTACCCTTCCCCGGTCCCACGACGCATGTGCAGCCTCTCATCCACTTAGCGCGCTCGGATCTGCTCCCGCCCCTTCGTCCAGGAGCTCGTCTAAGGTGAGCGGATCTGAGCGCACTGGCGGCCGCATCCCCTGCTACCCTTTAACAGTGAGCGTGCCCACGCTGGCTATTCACAAATGTCTGGCATCCCTGCTAAAGGGATAGTGAGCGGGGATGTGGCCGCTGTTCGTGCATGCGCCGTTGGACTGGAGGTGAGTTTCCGGGCAACCTCGGGGGTTTTACACAGCGGGGCATCCTTAATCTGGATGCCCCGAGAGGGGGGGGGCAAGTATGCCTGCCTTGGAGTCTCATAGACTCCAGAGTGGGTTTTGGGCCACCTTAAAGAGGAACATGGGACGGCAGGAAAACCTCCCCCAAACGGACTGTCCCCCCACCCCTCCTCTTTTACAATTGGGCACTATTTATTCAGCTTCAGCTCCAATCAGCTTCTACGTCCATGCATATTAATGTGCCACTGGGGAAGCTGAATGGAACCCTAGCCGCACTATTGATCAGTGTGAGGGACCCCCTGAATCTTTAGGCTCTGCGCACCCATGCCAGCCATTCAGTTACGGCAGACATGACAGAGCACAGCCTGAGAAGGATGCGAGCGATGACGCTGGACATGCATGCACTGTGGGCTTGTTGGCGGGATGCCCCGGGGTGGAATGCAAACCAGAGCTAGCATCTTTTATATATATGCTAGGTCCAGTTTTGGTCCACTTCCCCCACCTGATTAGTTAGCTCCAGAAAGGCATGTGATAAGCAGAAATAAGTCATGTGACTAACGGGGGAATGCAGTGGAGGTCTTAGGGAGCAGATGGCAGATAAATAGAGTGAGACACTATGAAAATGATAAGATGGAAATAGTGTAGTAAGAGAAATATACAACTAAGAGAGAAAGTCAGATCCGTAACAGTAATGATGATGACATTTTACTGAGAGGAGGAAGACTGAGAGTGGAGAGTGACTGCCAGTCGCCGTGGTGGTGTTGGTGGTTGCCATAGAAATCTGAGCTGGGCCTAATCCCGCAACACCAAAAACTTCTAGAGCTCCATCAGGAACTACCGTAGAATATAAATAACTATATAGTGTCCTCACTATACACAGCTGTGCATTTATGTTATCGAACATCTATAAATGAGCAAATGTGGGGTAGATCAAAATATCCCAGTGTCTTATATCCAACTGGAACTATCAAATGTTACCTGTATTTCTTATATTTTTGTGCACCTCTTTTAAAGTGGAACAAAACCCACTGTGGCCAACCCTGGAATGTAAAAGATTTCATTGCCAGCCACTGGTTGTCCTGCTGTTTAAAACCTCCCGGGGCTCCACAGAACTCACCTGTTTCCCGGTGCAAAGTAAACATCCGGCAGCTGCATCCGTGCACTTCAGTCTGTGAGCGCGCTCCCACCCCCAGGGCAGGGGCGCACACGTTGCTGGGGCAGAGGTGCACACGTTGCTGGGGTAGAGGCGCACAAGTTGCTGGGGCAGGGCAGGGGCGCACACGTTGCTGGGGCAGGGCAGGGGCGCACACGTTGCTGGGGCAAAGGTGCTCACGTTGCTGGGGTAGAGGCGCACAAGTTGCTGGGGCAGGGCAGGGGCGCACACATTGCTGGGGCAGGGCAGGGGCGCAAACGTTGCTGAGGCAGGGCAGGGGCGCACCCGTTGCTGGGGCAGGGCAGGGGCGCACACGTTGCTGGGGTAGAGACACACACGTTGCCAGGGCAGGGCAGGGGCGAACACGTTGCCAGGGCAGGGCAGGGGCGCACACGTTGCTGAGGCAGGGCAGGGGCACACACGTTGCTGGGGTAGAGGCGCACACGTTGCCGGGGAAGGGCAGGGCGCACACGTTGCTGGGGAAGGGGCGCACACGTTGCTGGGGTAGAGGCGCAGACGTCGTGGGGGCAGGGCAGGGACGCACACGTTGCTGGGCCAGGGCAGGGGCGCACACGTTGCTGGGGCAGGGCAGGGGCGCACACGTTGCTGGGCCAGGGCAGGGGCGCACACGTTGCTGGGGCAGGGCAGGGGCGCACACGTTGCTGGGGCAGGGCAGGGGTGCACACGTTGCTGGGGTAGAGCAGGGGTGCACACGTTGCTGGGGCAGGGGCGCACACGTTGCTGGGCTGGAGAGGCACACGTAGCTGGGGCAAGGCAGGGGCGCACACGTTGCTGAGGCAGGGCAGGGGTGCACACGTTGCTGGGGCAGGGGCGCACACGTTGCTGGGCTGGAGAGGCACACGTTGCTGGGGCAAGGCAGGGGCGCACACGTTGCTGGGGCAGGGCAGGGGCGCACACGTTGCTGGGGTAGAGGAGCAGACTTTGCTGGGGCAGGGCAGGGGTGCACACGTTGCTGGGCCATGGCAGGGGCGCACACGTTGCTGAGGCAGGGCGAGGGGCGCACACGTTGCTGGGGCAGGGCAGGGGCGCACATGTTGCTGGGGTAGAGGCGCACACGTTGCCGGGGCAGGGGCGCACACGTTGCTGGGCCAGGGCAGGGGCGCACACGTTGCTGGGGCAGGGCAGGGGCGCACACGTTGCTGGGCCAGGGCAGTGGCGCACACGTTTCTGGGGCAAGGCAGGGGCGCACACGTTAGGGCAGGGGCGCACACGTTTCTGGGGCAAGGCAGGGGGGGCACACGTTGCTGGGGCAGGGCAGGGGGCGCACATGTTGCTGGGCCAGAGCAGGGGCGCACACGTTAGGGCAGGGGCGCACACGTTTCTGGGGCAAGGCAGGGGGGCACACGTTGCTGGGGCAGGGCAGGGGCGCACACGTTGCTGGGGCAGGGCAGGGGGCACACACGTTGCTGGGGCAGGGCAGGGGGCGCACACGTTGCTGGGCCAGGGCAGGGGCGCACATGTTGCTGGGCCAGGGCAGGAGCGAACACGTTTCTGGGGCAAGGCAGGGGTACACACGTTGCTGGGGCAGGGCAGGGGCGCACACATTGCTGGGCCAGGGCAGGGGCGCACAGCAGGGCAGGGGCGCACACGTTTCTGGGGCAAGGCAGGGGTGCACACATTGCTGGGGCCGGGCAGGGGCGCACACGTTGCTGGGGCAGGGGGCACACACGTTGCTGGGGCAGGGCAGGGGCGCACACGTTGCTGGGGCAGGGGCGCACACGTTGCAGGGGCAGGGGGGCACACGTTGCTCAGGCAGGGCATGGGCGCACACGTTGCTGGGGCAGGGGCACACACGTTTCTGGGGTAGAGGCGCACACGTTGCCAGGGCAGGGGCGCACACGTTGCTGGGGCAGGGGCGCACACGTTGCTGGCGCAGAGGCGCATACGTTGCTGGGGCAGGGCAGGGGCGCACACGTTGCTGGGGCAGGGCAGGGGCGCACACATTGCTGGGGCAGGGCAGGGGCGCACACGTTGCTGGGGTAGAGGCGCACACGTTGCCGGGGCAGGGCAGGGGCGCACACGTTGCTGGGGCAGGGCAGGGGCGCACACGTTGCTGGGGCAGGGCAGGGGCGCACACGTCGCTGGGGCAGGGCAGGGGTGCACATGTCGCTGGGGGTGCCATCACCATGCTCCTGATTGCCGAAGGCTTGCATGTAAATAGAGACGTTTGCTGAGCATTACATATGCATGGCAAAAGGCTCTGATTGGACAAGAGCCTACACCTGTGTTATTTGACCAGGACGAGGTGGGTTTTTCTGGGTTTTGCACAGCAGGGCATCCCAAATCAGGATGCGTCAGGGGCATTGACCCAGGAAAGTCAAAATCAAAAGTAGACCTCCAGTCAAAAAATAAAGTTTAGTAATTTTCTCCCCTAAAGCCCCCTTTGATGATTAGTGTCATATGCTGTTTGAGAGGGTTTAAATTGATCCTATACCCAGAAAGGAAGTTTATGTCATCACCTTCTATCTCCAGCCCTGTGCCCTGAAACAGCCTGTGTTTTTTTTTTACTAAAGCATTTGCCCAATATTTATTGTAGTTATTGTAACTGATAAGGCTGACCTCCAATGCTGAGCTGTGTGTTCTGTAACTGAATGTATCATCGCTGGAAAGCACCTGGGGGGGGGGGGGGGGGGCTGCTCAGCCAGGGAGCAATATGGCCAATTGCATCTGGTTTGTGTTGTTATGAATATTGGGCAAAAGCCAATATTATGTAATAAAGTTATGTAATAATGTAAAAAAAAGACACACAGGCTGTTTTCAGGCTCTGGGCTGGGGATAGAAGGTAACAACATAAACTTCCTATCTGGGTATAAGATCACTTTAACCCCATACAGATGTTGAGAAATAGCTGTGCTCCTAGAGTTACATGGGAGCAACCATCTTGGATTCTACCTGAGAGCCCTACTTACACATAAGCATGACTGGGGGGTTGGAGGAAGCCTTTGCTAGCACATAGACATACTGCAGATAAACTGGGAGATTCCCTAGGATCAGCCCAACCAGTCAGAGGGAGATGTTATTTGTTTTCACACAGAACTTCTCTAGATGGCTGCATGATGTAGCATAGCTGCAGTGTACCTGTATGATATTGCTTCCCCACACAGGGCAGGTTGTCTGGAAATTGGGATTGTGCTATAAGCAGCCCACACCAAACTGAGAGATTTACCTCAATAAAGGGATCAGCATGTCTGACATGTTACACACTCACACTGAATCCCCAGCTGCTGCAGTGTAATGAGTGTAACGGGCAGGCTGATTCATCACTAACGCCAGGTAGCGACAGATGAGCGTCTGTAGCAGGCATTTTCAGAGCGCCCGCTAGTAGTCGCTGTGCTTGGCCATTGTTCGGTTGTTGATATCGACTGAGTCGGTGTGCAGTAATGTTGAATACGGGGTGACGAGTCGCTATTTGACAGGTTCCGCGATGTATGGGTGCGCATGATAGCGACTGGTCAGAGCGACCGGCTCCCACCACATTGTCAAAATTGTGGTCTCCAGCTTCGACATATAGACATAGGACAGAAAGAAGCGAGGTATCAGACACTACTTCTCCCTCCTCTCCATGGTGCTGTTACCGGCATACAGCGAATGTATGCATAGCGCTGACCGCTGCTTCTTTCGTGCTAGGAGACCGGTGCGCTCACATGCCTCTGGGCTCCAGCTTTACATGTGCTGATTATTCCTATCAGCAGTGCACACTGCAGGGCATGCAGCCATGGGGTGGGCTGAGCGTCACCAAACTATATTGTTATATTTTGAGCTTTGAAGCGTGATGTTATTTTTGCTTCAATTGTGTGAAGCATTTTTAAAACATTGTAGAAACTCCTTTGTGGTGACCTTAAAAAAGTTTTTACATAGAATCTTCATACACTATAAATACCAATAGAGGACTTTGGGGTTTATTCATCAAGGGATAGTGGCAAGTAGTGCTTCGTAGCGGCAGGCAGCGTCTGGTGAACGCTGGGCGCTGTACGCAAAACCATATTTATGAAAGCGATTCTGGTGAGCGACTCTAACAGCGCCATGTAGCGTACAATTCATCATTACAGGCAGCTTAGCATATAGCACCGGTGCTCTAGCTTCCAGAGCGCCAGGTATTACCTGTCGCTACCTGTCACTCTCCCATACATTTCAATGGACGTTACTTTTCTTCTGTTTAAACAGGGTTTTCTTTAATTTATTTTTTTGTTTTGTATCAAATCATTGTGTGACCTCTCCTGGCCTAGAAAAAGGCAATTTTGAAAACTTTTTTGATATTTTATATATTTATGCCGAATTGTCATTACAGGTCTGGCATTAAAGTGTTAATGTCTCAATGTTACAACAATGTAATTCCATGTGTTTTCGCTTTGTTACAGGTGGATAGGTGTTCAAAAACAGACTTTAATCACGCAGCGTCTGGCGCTCTGTGCTATAGTGACCAGATCCAGAGCGCTGCCGCTGTGTGTGTCTGTTTTTTTGTTGAATATGGTGTCGCTGAGAGTCGGTCGTACTGAGCTGGCGCTACCTTTCAGTCCCTGCAGCGCTGTACTGGTGTTAGAGTGTCCAACATACATCACATTCATCATTGCCGGCCAGGTTACTACAGCGACTGAGGCGCTCTGTTACATCGCCCGATAGCCGATCACAGCATATAATAGTGGTCGCTCTTAACGCCTCTGTACAGACACTCATCTGCCGATACCTGCCGCTAGTAATGAATCAGCCTGTATGTATTCTTCCCTGTAAAGGACAAATGACAAGTGCCCTTTTTACAGCTGAATGCATTGTTGATTTCAGTTTAAAATGATGTGGTTTGAGTGACTGTGTCCTCCTCTGCCCCAATATTTTTGCTACAAAACAATCTAATAGGGAGGACCTACTTTGGTATGCTTGACATACGGCATGAAAGTGGACCAAAACTCATTGAACATTTGGCCAAACCCCCTTCCGATACTCTATTCTTAGGGTGTAGAACTAGAAATAGATATTTTCACTTTTCTAATTGTCCTGGAACACTGATTTCTTGTTGTCCCTCTCTCTGTAAAATGGCAGACAATCAGTCATTGCATTGGTGTGGTAAAAACAACATCGCTACACACAACAATGGCAATGAATGGCGGAGGCAAACGGTGCTCCTCATGGGTGGGGGTAATTCAGGGGATGCTAGTTAAAAAATGTAGTTTTTGGTCCGCTTTAAAATTAACATGGTAATGACATAATTGCCACACACAACAATGGCAATGAATGGAAGAGGTGGAGCTTTACAGCTAAAACAAGGGCCATTATCTGGGATTAGAGTGAAGCAGAGGCAGTGAGAACTGGCAAAAGGTGCTCCTCATGGGGGGGGGGGGGGGGTTAATTCAGAGGATGCTAGTTAAAAAATTTAGTTTTTGGTCCGCTTTAACTTTTTGAATAAAAAAGAATAAAATATTCTCTCTGATTTAAAAAGTTAATGATTTCATTATAAATTGAATAAAATAGTGCAATGCCTTTGTAGCTTTACACATAGTTCCAATCATGTGACATGCGCACAGCACACAGATCAATTTGACCCCTTTATTTTTTACATAAAAAAAAACTCTGGGTGCCCCCTCCCAAGCCCACAATCTTGGTGCACCAAGTATAAGAGCTTGCATCCCTATGGCTCTCCATAAGAAAATATTGGTACCCGAGGGGTTCTCCCAAAGTCAACATTGCTGTAGAACTGCCAAATGCAATAATTATTTTCAGCCCCCTTACCCAACATTATGCCTCCTCAGCCATTGCCTACTCCCCAAATCATTGTTTTACCTGTTGCAAACATGACACCAAGGGTAATTACAGGGATGTGGGTAGCAGGTCCCTCTGAGCCCTCAGTTGTCCTATGGGGTACTTGTGGGTGCTGTCAGCCTTACTTACAAAATCTAAAACAGGCCAACTGCAACTTCCAAAAGTAACTCTCAGGTACAACACTACCTGTTCTCAACAGTTCCAGAATAATGTTCTCCAAACGGTGCAGCACAACTCCCAGAGGTAACAGTAACACCTGTACCTTAGTCATGTACAGTACCTGGGCCTTGTACTTCCTCCACGTGAACTCTGCGGTTGCTGTCTGGCCAAGTCCTTACTCCTGGTTCAGCTTTGTTCCTGGCTGCTTACTCCTTCTGCACACTGCATTGTCTATAGTTCCACTGCCTGAATGATAACAATCAATTGGTTCCCACCAAAACTTTATCTTTATATGTTCCTCCCATCTACAACATTGTATATACACTTATATAGGAGGTAAATGATCATTCCATGTCCAGAACACTTCTAGAAGTCTAGGCACAAGCTTAGATAACTAGTTATGTTATAATTAGCTACCTAAGCGTGTGCCTACACTTATAACTAACTTTCTAAGCATGTGTCTAGACTCCTAAAGAACGCAAGAAGTGTTTGGGACATTTAATGAGCATTTGGAGAAATAGTTAAAGATCAACTTCGGAGGCCCTGCAGTCTAAAAGACTCCTGGGCCGTCCAAGTTCCTGTCCTTGGTGCTTCTTGAATTGGGATGCCCCACAGTGTGAAACACCCCAGATGCCCAGATCCACTCACCTTCTCCTGAGCCCTCGTCGCTTCTCTGCTTTGCGGCCATATCCCCGCACACCTCTAGCCGTGCACCCACCAGGCCTTTCTGAATGAACTGCGCGGGCAAGTCTCTACTGCAAGGTGAGTGGGGGATGCAGCTGGCGGTGCACTCGGCTCCCTTTGGTGCCACTTGGGTGCTTAACCATCCAGGCGGCTTAGCTGTCAGGGGCGCCGAAGGGAGCCGAGTGACAGCGAGAGCACTGTGGAGCCGCTCAGCCAATCTGCGCACTCGCTTTCAGCTCAAACCTGTACCATGGGAGCAACTGGAAGATGAGTTGATGGGGCGACCTAGGGGAATACACACAGCAGAGCTTCCTGATTCGGGATATATAGCTTGATTGCTTTATAGCTTGCTATAAATGATATAATATACTAGTAATACTAGTTATGTTATAATTAGTTACCTAATATTATATAATATATAACAAGCTAAAATTAGTTAAATATTTCTTTCCCCAACTGACCATGCTATACATCCTGTACTGACAGAAGAGATCATGGAGAACAGGTTGTACCAGCCACCCTATTCTGCTCCTGGCATCATGTCACTCCCATTGTGCTCCCATTGTTTTCATGCTTGTCAACGGGTGGCAGCAGTGACAGGAAAGGGGAAAGGGAAGTGGTGCAGCTAAATAATTAAATACCCCTCCACCCACTTCCATTCAGAACTCTCTTCCCCTGAAGCTAGGTGCTCAGTATAACTGTTGGCAGGCATATTACATCAATGGAAAAAGATTTTCCCAGCCTTTGTAAAAGTATTCACCCAGTTTTTAGTGACAGATATTTATTATATTTTTGTTAAATGCACGTCAGTAGGGTTGTCCCAATCTCCTGCAACAGAAAGAGTTACACACAACTTCAGCAATATATCCAAATATATCCAAGATCAATTCAGTGTAACTCAATTTTCAGTAGCATTAAAGCAGTATGTCATACATTGGAGCATTTGTAGCTGCAAATTAGAGCAAATGTACCAAGAGCAACAGCAATCATTTTTTGACTCTGAGCCTCCAGGTCCTCCATAGGTCATAGACTTTACAGCTGGGTCCTTGGAGATCATCAGTGGAGCACCCAGGGATTTAATCTCGGAGGTATGGGACATAAAGGGCGTGGCTTCTGCTTCAACTAAACTAGTTGTGGTGAGACACTCACTCCTAGCACCTCATCAAGAAATATACTCCAAAAGGATATATCCGTCAAAGACCATTCGCCCAGAGTAAATGGACTAATGTAATCAATTCAATTTATTGTTTGCCAAGTACATTGTAAGAAATTATTTTTGGCATATACACAGTGCAACAGATAACTGCAGTTTACATAGGAATTGAATACAAAGATACAGATGCTCCAACATGGTGCAAGTGATACTGGCCAATGCAAACCCTTTAAGGATGGGTCTATGACATCTGGCTTTTATTAAGGCTGCGGATAGCCAAAGAAAGAAATCCAGTCAACATATTGCAAATTTGAATACTAAATAAGTTATTAGTTGAATCTAAAATAAAAAAAAAATTATGGCCTTGATTCACTAAGAGTTAAAAAAAATTCATGGTCTTAAAAAATTCAATTCAGGAAAAAAATGAGAATTTCACTTTTACTGAACCACCAGATAGGAAGACAATAAAAGTCAATGGCACTTTTTACTCCTGAGAAAAGTATCGAACTTTATACCCCATTTTTACCTGTAGTAAAAAGTGCCATTGGCTTCCATTGGCCTCGAGTTGAAAAAAACTCTCATGGCAGTAAAAAATTCAATAATGAGAAATGAGAATTTCACTGTTAATGAATCACCAGATAGGAAGACCATGAAAGTAAAGGAACTTTTTACTAAACAGAACAATACCCAACATGCATAGGTTCTTTTAACCATTTAGTTTTAATTTGTCACCCTCCGTCAACTGCCCATTTTTCACCATTTTGTGCTATGTATGTTTAAATGTGATTTTTGCAGGCATTTCCAAGGATATCCAGAGTTAGGACTTAAACATGAAATGCTTTGCCAAAAAAAGTATATATTTTAAATGTTGTCTTGTTTATTTTAATTTTAAAAAGTATTTTGCGTGTCAAACCCCCATTTCTCTCGATTACGAAGGTATGTATTGATAGTTCATTCCTGCTCAGATAATCACCTAAACTGAAAAGAGCCCCTTATGACATTTTCAAAAAAAATACAACTAATATCCACACTATCAAGAGTTAAATAAAAAATTGTCAGTTTCTCCATTTCTTTAATTTTTAAGGCTTAGAACTCCAACCGCCCTCCACCGATCACTACCGGCATCTGACAGAACTGGAGGAGGGGGGATGACGTCATACACTCCTCCTAAAAAAGTGGTGCTAGCAGCGGAAGGCAGCTCCACCAGATGTGGGGGGGGGGGCTTTTTTGGGCCACTCTCATTTTTGGTGAACGAGTCTGGGGGGGGGGGGGGGTGGTCAGAGGCCCCCCAGGTGAGGAGCACACCCGGCTGGGTAGATTGCGAGTGGAGGCGACTTTTTATCTTTTATAGTTTTTTCTTTTTATTAATGAAAATATCAGCTACATGAGTCTCATGTAGCTGGCATTTAACTGCCGGAGAGACAGCTAAGTGGAGCTCAAATGCTGACACATAATGGGTTAAACCATATCTGGATTTGGATGGAGTTGGAGTAAAATCTGGACTTTTCTGTTCAAAATAAAAAATAAAAAAGATAACTGTTCCAAATCTACTAGCCCAGAACACTGGCACATATTTGGGCTTGGAAGTCGAATGGCCAGCACACCAGCTGTTATGTCTTTTGTATAGGTCTGTGGTTTGCCAGGTGTGTCCTCAACAAGGGGCGCTTCTGGAAGAACACCAGACCAATATCGATGTGCACTGAGCTATTCTGCACACCTGGTCTTCATGAAGTGTTGGGGGTGGGCATGGGCAACCCCTCTGTTTGCTATGTCCCCTGGCTCCCCCTAATATCACAGTTCACTGTTGGGTTTAGTAAATATGAGAAATGTACTGTCTTAATGTTCCTCGAAACCCACACCCCAAAGGCCCTGAAATCTATACAATTCCAGGGCTGCTGAATTCCCTCCTCTGGGGCATCAAGGATCAACATGCCTCACTGTGTGGAAGCTGCGCAAGCTGTGGCCATATGCCTTTAGCAGGGTACATGTCTACGCCAAGCATTTGTGAATGGCTGACGTGGGCAAGTTCCCTGTTGGAGGGTAGCGGAGGATGCGGCCACCAGCGTGCTCGGATCCAGACAAGCTATTAGATGAAGGGGCAGGAGCAGATCCAAGCATGCTGATTGGATGAGAGGGCTACACATGTGCCGTAGGACTGGGAGAAGGCTACATGAGATCAGGCGACCTGGGGGGTTTTACACAGCGGGGCATCCCAGATCGGGGTGCCCCAGGGGCGCAGACCAAAAACCAAGGATAGTCAAAATCTCGAGTTTTGGTTCACTTTAACCCTTTACCAGTTTAAGGGGTAGGGCTTGGCTTTCTATTGCAATACTGGAATCCCGTCTTTGGCGAAAAGGGATGTGGAAGTTTTTCCATGGGTGTTGGAAATATGCATAGGGGCCATTTAGTATCCAAGCCCCTGTGTCTGGTGCACAAGGTTGGTAGGCCCAGGAGGTAGACTGCCCTTATTTTAAACAATAAAAACGTTAATAAATATATATTTAAACTTGAGATTTTTGACACCTGATCCCAAACTTGGATAAATGACATTCGAAATCAGAACTTTTCAAGCAACACAAGCCCACGCAACAAATGGTGTGGCTCCTACTCCTTAGTTGGTCCTTTGCTGCTTTCAGTATCAAAAGGTAAAAAACATGGAAAATGTGTACTGTGTTTTGCCACTGTTTACTGTAATAGCCTGTGTCTATTTATTGTAATGACTTCCACGGGTCATGTTATTATGTGCACTTATAGTAGTTAATAATACATTGGGGGTCACAGTGCTTTCTCTGTATATCTGTATTCACAGTTTGTCATGATCCGGGTTTCATCGTCATTACCTTTTCATGTTGTCAGGTGGGCGTATGAGTCACGTTTCCTCCTTGCAGCTGGCAAAATATCTGACATCTATGTTAGTCCACTTGAACATGTAGCTTTTTTTCTGCGTAGAATAGGAGGGGGTGCTTTGCTTTTATATGCACCTGTTGGGTGCGAGACTCCAAGAGAGCACTCGAGAGACCACCTTTATTAACCAACAAGAAGGACTGGGTGACAGCCTTTGCTTTACATGGGTCTCTGTGTGCCACTCAAGCACAAGGCAGTTTGATAATAAGTGTTGTGTGTGCTTTTTGTTCATTAGCCCCTTTTGAAGAATATTTTTTTCTTTTCATACACAGACTGTTCTGGAAAATGAATACAGATGGCGTCATTAGTTTTGAGATTGTCCTGAATTATTATTATTTTTTTTTTTTTAAGATTCTTTATTTAATAAGATATTTTTTTCCTTTTACAGAATTACAGATACACAAAGAAACTGAATGACAATATATAGTAATATAAGTAGTATATATATATATAAATAAAATAAAGAAGCTACCATTGATTCTATACATTTTCTTTAAACTATCATATGAAGATGAGGGAGATTTCATGCTATAAGGCACAATATAAAATAAGCTGTGATTCAAAGAAGAAATTACATTATTTAAAATGCTTAAAGTAGACCAAAACCTAGCTCAATCGGCCCGGCAATCTATAGGATTCCTGGACCAATCGATTCCCCCCCAGGGCATCCAAAATCGGGATGGCCCACTGTGCGACACCCCCCAGGTCCCCCATTCACGTATCTCGTATATACAGCGCGTCTAAGAGCAGTGGGCACATCCCACTATACCCCTAGCAGGGTGCGTACCCGCGGCGGTCATTTGTTACCCTGTTAGAGGGAAGCGGAGGATGCGGCCGTCAGAGCTGCTGCTCTTAGATGCTCTGTAGGACCGGGAAGAGGTGAGTTGGGCTCGGCAATCAGCAGGGTTTCACATAGCGGGGCACCCCCGGTTGGGGTGCCCAAAGGGAAGGGACCAAAACCAGGGTAGTCAAAATCCTGGGTTTTGGTCCACTTTAAAGAAGACCAACCATGTCCTATTGAAGGTTGCGTTTCAAAAAATAAAAACTCATGTATCAACTCCTCTTAGTGTCCTGGAAATGAATTAGAAAAAAACTTTAAAGGAAACATTGGGTGAAAATTAAGTAAAAAGTAAAATTTTCTTTTGGCTCTTATCATCCTTCTAGCATTATTTTCAATATGCTATTATTGTTTCCAGGAGGACAAGGAAAGGGCAGAGGGGGGCTTAAACAGCTAGTTTAGAACAATGATGTCCTGTCAGAAACCAATTGCATACCTGGAGAAAATGAAAATTATGAAAATAACAGGAATACCAAGAAGCATTGAGGGAAAAAAAAAACATCCAAACAGTAATGTACCTGTTTTGGGGGGTTTTGGTCCATTTTTGGGCCCATTTTTAAAGTCCTACCAACCAACCCTGGCACTGAAGCAGGGCAGGGGGTTGCATAAAAAAAAACCACTTACCTCGGCTGAAATCCAGCGCTGATGACCAGGCGACTCCAGTGTCGTGTGAATAGTTGGGTGGGGCTGCGCACAGAGCAGGAAACACTCTCTGGGTGACATGAGCAGCCGGAAAAAAGGTGGCCACGTCTAGTGCTGGAGTCGCCCGGTCATCGGCACTGCATGAGGTAAGTGCTTTTTATAATGCAATACCCCCTCTTCAGCGCCAGGAGAGGATGGCAGGATGGGCGAGACTTTAAAATCAGATGGTCTGGCTGGACAGGCTCTTTAAGTAGTAAATGTAAGGGTCCCGTTGGTGCCCATGCTGACCACCTAGTCACTTCTGGTAGCGATGAAGGCCAGATGAAACACATGTGTTCCACCAGGTCACATCACTTCCGTGGGCCATTTCCAGTTCCTTCTTCAGAATGCATGTGGGGCTCCGCTTACCCACTGAGTAACAGGCTAGAGCATACCAGCCTGGCTGGTTGGACCCTGTCTGTCTGCTAACCTGCCTGCCAAGTGGGACAATTGGATCTCGCCCATCGAAAAAAACCCTGGAACACGCCCATGAGATGGTGACTGGAGTGCCCCTGCCAAGATGTCAGCCATATCCTGCACGTCTGCCTATCTGCCTGCTGAAAAGCTGTCTAGAGCCCATCTGTTTCCCCACCGAGAAGACCAACACAGTGATAGAACTGGAGCTGTGGCGGGTGAGCCTCATGCAAATATAACTTAGAAAAAAATTCTTTATATGAAATAAGATGCCACATTAGTGTAGTTGGGGGGGATGGGAGGGGGGTCTTTAAGGTTTTGAGTTGCAGACCCTGCTTTAGCCTGACTCCTGTAATAGAGGCTGTGACCACTAATAGTGCCTAGGACACATGTGTCCAACCCTCCTCCTCAAGGGCCACCAACAGGCCGGGTTTGCAGATCTCCACACAGATGCACAGGGGGAGCAATTAGTGCTCAGACAGAGATGGGAGGGTCATGCTAAATAATCGGCAAAGCACGACCGACCAGTGTTGTGCCTTGTGGTGTGAATTGCAGCCTGCATCTCTTTTTAAGTTTAACACACAAGAGAGCGCAATAAAAAAAATTTTCTGTACCCAAAAAAAACCCTGTACCTGCGATGAAGCATTATTGCAAACATGATACATGATTTTTCCAATGAGATATGCAGAAAAAAATGACAAATGAGTCTGCATAGCCCATAGGGCATTGTTATTTCCAAAATTTCATTGGAAAAGTGATGTCCCTCACCTTTAATAAAGCTCCATCACAAGTGCAGGTGATATTTTGGGAAAAAATGGAGCAAAACATGTTATTGCCCTTGATTGTGTGCTAAAGTTAAAAAGCTCACTGAGATACAGGTTGTAGTTCACAGTGCAAAGAACACCACTGGTGTGTCATGCTTTACCAAATAATTAGCATGACCCTCATGGAGTCAGCACTAATTACTCTTCCTGTCCATCGATGTGGAGAGTCTACAAAACCTGGCCTGTTGGTGGCCCTTGAGAAGAAGGGTTAAGCACCTACAGTATGGTAGTACTAGGACCCATGTGTCAAAATTAAAGCCCAGGTGCCCAAATGTGGCCCTCTGACAGGTGCGGATAGTGGCGGTTGTTGGCGTTCCTTCCAGTTGGTCCTGTCACTCTAAGGCTTCTGACTGTGTGTGGTGCTGCCAAGTGCTGACCTCCTCTACCTCTAATCCTGTCCCCAGATTCAGTGCCTAAACAAATCAGCTGGTGTGCGCCTGGTGTGATTAGTATCTGCAACTGTTCTCTGTGCAACCAACTCAGGCAACACAAGGGGAGCCCACCTAACCCATCCAACTAACTGTCCCAGCAGGAGGTGCAACAGCTGCTGCAGGGAGTTTTGCTAGATATTGAGCTGTGGGGTGGGAAAAATGATTGCAGGGCTACCCTGGTCAAATCATTTCAGTCTCTATCTTGGGCAAAATAATTCTGTGGGTGTCCTGGGGAAAATAATTGTGCACCTGCATCTCTCCTGGGCAAAACATTTCTGCATCTGTACTGGGCAAAATAATTACGCTGTTGTTCTTGGCAAAATAATTAGGCATCTGAATCTGTTCTGTGCAAAATAATTTAAAGTCTGAATCTGTCAGTGGCTGCATCTGTCCTGGAACAAATAATTAGTTGGCCGTCTGCTAACCTGCCTGCTGTCTGTTTGCTGCCCTGGCCTGTCTATTTATTTCCTGTAACTATACATTTAAAGAAGAACATTGGAGGAGGTTAAAACCTTCCCAAAGCCTCACCAATCTCTTGCCCCCATCCTGTCTTACTTTAGGACATTCTTTACTCACCTCGCCAAGGGATCCATCTTCTAGGTCCATTGGTTACTGTCAAACTTCCAACGGGCAGCGCCAAATTGCATCCCAAGTCACTGCATGCGGCCCCGATCTGCACAGTGCCCATAAATGGGTTACAATGAGGCCGCCTGAAATCCCACTAGACTTCGCTGAGTGTTTTGGGACTTTGAAGAGCTAAAGCCGCTCTGTCACTAATAGACGGCCAAGCCGGCACAGGGGGCAGTGATCGAGCCCTAAAGCAGCCGGACGTAGCCACAGCAAACAGCGGTGGCATCCAAAAGGTAAGTAGGGGGCGATGGGGGGGTGGAGAATCAGCCCCTTTTTCTTTTTGGTCCGATGTTTCTCTTTAAATGGTTGTCCTTGCATTTTGTTTTGCGTTTGTTATTACTCGGTCCATATTCACTGATGTGGCCATCATATGAGTTTGACACCCCTGGCCTAGGACAACATGAATGAAAATGGCCCAGGATGCAACAAGAACTCTGATTACCCAGGTGTAGGGTAATGGTAAAAATATTTAGGTTTTTACTAGGGATGAGCGAATCGATCCGGACGAACCCGGATTCGATCCGAATTTCAGGAAAAATTCGATTCGGATCGAATCCGAATTTCCCCGCGATTCGATCACTCGAAGTTTTCCTTTAACATCCATTCATTTACATTACAGGCATTCTAAGATGGCGGGCGGGACATGTCTGGACATGTATCCCGCGCCAGTGCAAGCTGGGGCAGTCACATGCAGCCTATCAGCAGCCAGCAAGCCCGGTGACGTCACACAGCGGTATTTAACGGCGGCCATCTTGCTTTTCCTCATTTCTCTATTGCATTCGTGACAGACAGACAGAACGCTGTGTAGCTGAGGCAGTTAGACAGGCTGGAGA
The DNA here is from genome assembly GCA_027917425.1 of Gastrophryne carolinensis. Taxonomy (NCBI): domain Eukaryota; kingdom Metazoa; phylum Chordata; class Amphibia; order Anura; family Microhylidae; genus Gastrophryne; species Gastrophryne carolinensis. Next base: position 596,610,696 of record CM051234.1, read on the forward strand.
CAGGGACAGACAGGGACAGGCTGGAGACAGGCAGGAGACAGGCAGGAGACAGACAGGAGACAGACAGAAAGCCAGGGAAAGGTAGGAAAAACGGAGCTGGCTGACAGGGAGATTTTTTTTTTTTCATCCAGCCTTTGTTAGCGTTTTCAGGCTGCTTATAGTAACTAACTGTGCATATATACTGAACTGATCTTAAGTCTGCTGTGAGGCATCCCATTCTGTGACTAAAGCAGCCTCTGTTTAAGACCATATAAGCATTTGCTCTTATCATATTTGAAATTAGCCTGATAAAGACACTTTTGCTGGCCAAAGCACTACTGTACCCTGCCAGCTCGATTCCTGCCCGGGGCATCCCATTCTGTGACTAAAGCAGCCTCTGTTTAAGACCATATAAGCATTTGCTCTTATCATATTTGAAATTAGCCTGATAAAGACACTTTTGCTGGCCAAAGCACTACTGTACCCTGCCAGCTCGATTCCTGCCCGGGGCATCCCATTCTGTGACTAAAGCAGCCTCTGTTTAAGACCATATAAGCATTTGCTCTTATCATATTTGAAATTAGGCCTGATAAAGACACTTTTGCTGGCCAAAGCACTACTGTACCCTGCCAGCTCGATTCCTGCCCGGGGCATCCCATTCTGTGACTAAAGCAGCCTCTGTTTAAGACCATATAAGCATTTGCTCTTATCATATTTGAAATTAGGCCTGATAAAGACACTTTTGCTGGCCAAAGCACTACTGTACCCTGCCAGCTCGATTCCTGCCCGGGGCATCCCATTCTGTGACTAAAGCAGCCTCTGTTTAAGACCATATAAGCATTTGCTCTTATCATATTTGAAATTAGCCTGATAAAGACACTTTTGCTGGCCAAAGCACTACTGTACCCTGCCAGCTCGATTCCTGCCCGGGGCATCCCATTCTGTGACTAAAGCAGCCTCTGTTTAAGACCATATAAGCATTTGCTCTTATCATATTTGAAATTAGGCCTGATAAAGACACTTTTGCTGGCCAAAGCACTACTGTACCCTGGCAGCTCGATTCCTGCCCGGGGCATCCCATTCTGTGACTACAGCAGCCTCTGTTTAAGACCATATAAGCATTTGCTCTTATCATATTTGAAATTAGCCTGATAAAGACACTTTTGCTGGCCAAAGCACTACTGTACCCTGCCAGCTCGATTCCTGCCCGGGGCATCCCATTCTGTGACTACAGCAGCCTCTGTTTAAGACCATATAAGCATTTGCTCTTATCATATTTGAAATTAGCCTGATAAAGACACTTTTGCTGGCCAAAGCACTACTGTACCCTGCCAGCTCGATTCCTGCCCGGGGCATCCCATTCTGTGACTAAAGCAGCCTCTGTTTAAGACCATATAAGCATTTGCTCTTATCATATTTGAAATTAGGCCTGATAAAGACACTTTTGCTGGCCAAAGCACTACTGTACCCTGCCAGCTCGATTCCTGCCCGGGGCATCCCATTCTGTGACTAAAGCAGCCTCTGTTTAAGACCATATAAGCATTTGCTCTTATCATATTTGAAATTAGCCTGATAAAGACACTTTTGCTGGCCAAAGCACTACTGTACCCTGCCAGCTTGATTCCTGCCCGGGGCATCCCATTCTGTGACTAAAGCAGCCTCTGTTTAAGACCATATAAGCATTTGCTCTTATCATATTTGAAATTAGGCCTGATAAAGACACTTTTGCTGGCCAAAGCACTACTGTACCCTGCCAGCTCGATTCCTGCCCGGGGCATCCCATTCTGTGACTAAAGCAGCCTCTGTTTAAGACCATATAAGCATTTGCTCTTATCATATTTGAAATTAGCCTGATAAAGACACTTTTGCTTGCCAAAGCACTACTGTACCCTGCCAGCTCGATTCCTGCCCGGGGCATCCCATTCTGTGACTAAAGCAGCCTCTGTTTAAGACCATATAAGCATTTGCTCTTATCATATTTGAAATTAGGCCTGATAAAGACACTTTTGCTGGCCAAAGCACTACTGTACCCTGCCAGCTCGATTCCTGCCCGGGGCATCCCATTCTGTGACTAAAGCAGCCTCTGTTTAAGACCATATAAGCATTTGCTCTTATCATATTTGAAATTAGGCCTGATAAAGACACTTTTGCTGGCCAAAGCACTACTGTACCCTGCCAGCTCGATTCCTGCCCGGGGCATCCCATTCTGTGACTAAAGCAGCCTCTGTTTAAGACCATATAAGCATTTGCTCTTATCATATTTGAAATTAGGCCTGATAAAGACACTTTTGCTGGCCAAAGCACTACTGGACCCTGCCAGGTCCATTCCTGCCCAGGGCATCCCATTCTGTGACTAAAGCAGCCTCTGTTTAAGACCATATAAGCATTTGCTCTTATTATATTTATATTATAAGACACTTTTGCTGGGCATAGGCTTACTGCTGCCTGCCAGGTGCACTTCTGTTGAGGCATCCCATTCTGTAACATAGCATACCCCTCTTTATTTACACTAAGCAGCTCTCTTATTTACACTAAGCAGGCCTGTTGGAGGCTGAGTGTTACTGCTCACTTTTGGTGTGCATTATATTCTGTTTCATATAGACCCACCGCTGCCCGGGGTTTTTTTAAATATCACCTACTACCACGCCAGTTAGACTATGTCGGGCAGACAAGTGCCTGGAAGTGAAAAGAGGAGTGGCAGAGGCCAAGATTCCGCAGGCAGAGCTCGCATCAGACTGGGGGCCAGTAGCAGCAGGAGTCACGCTGAGAGACCTAATCTGCCAGTATCTGCTAGCGGTCGGGTCTCCACCAGTAACGCATCTGCCGTGGTAGATTGGTTGACGCGCTCATCAACAACATCATCACAACTTACGTCTGAGACCCCCAGTCTAGGGTCGGTAGGTTCCTCTGACACAACCCTGAGTTGGCATGCCCCGAGAGCAGTCCCTGTCCTCCCATTGCCTCTGGCCTACGCCGTTCCCTCCCCCAGCGACGTATGCTATGCTTTGGGTTCAGCTCCACTCTTTAGTGAGGAGGACCATCAGATAGAGGACAGTCAGCAGCTACTGCCCAGCCAAGAAATGGAGGTGGCTTCTTTAGCTAGGCAGACAAATAGTGATGTGGACAGTGTCGTGGGTGCTGCGAGCGTTCCAGCTCCTGCGCCAGACACTGTTGACGAATCCACGAACATCAGTGACGTACAGCCACAACCCGGTGATGATGATGATGATGACGATGAAGCCGATCGCACTTGGGAGCCGGGTGATGAAGGGGCTTCATCGTCATCATCAGGAGAAGAGGGGTGCAGGTTGCCCCGGAGTCAGCAGCTGAGGCAGCAAGGTGGTAGCAGTCAGCATGGGGGCACAATTCCAAAGGCTGGAGCCGGCCGGGGCCGGGGTAGAGCACCTGCTGTGCGGCAGTCTACCTTATCGGGAGGTAGTGGAGCAGGGGTTCCTGGAGTTGGCAACAGCAGCAGTGAATCAGTGAGGCCAGGGGGTGGGAAAAGTAGCTACTCGGCAGTGTGGCAGTTTTTCCTGAGGCATCCGCAGGAGGGTAACATGGCCACATGCAAGATATGTAGGCAAAAGGTGAAGCGTGGCCAGGGTCCAAATGTTGGCACCACGGCCCTGCGTCAACATATGATGCGTCACCATAAAACGACCTGGGAGAACCGAGGCTCCCAAGGGGTGGTCCAGTCTGCTTCCTCACCAAGTGAGCTCCCAATTTCTGCCAGCCAAGGCTCCAGCACCTCAGCCGAAGGCAGCTGTGCGTCATACCCATCCTCTGTCGCTCCTGCTCCTCCTCCTCCAAGTCATGCATCCCGCCAGCAATCCATCAGCGAAGCCATGTCCAAGAGACAGCAGTATGCGCCCACTCATCCTACGGCGCAGAAGCTGAATGTGCTCCTGTCCAAGTTGCTGGTGCTGCAGTCGCTCCCTTTTCAGGTGGTGGAATCTGCACCTTTCAGAGAACTGATGGCTTGTGCCGAGCCGAGGTGGAGAGTCCCAAGCCGTCATTTCTTTGCCAAGAAGGCAGTACCAGCGCTGCACACTTTTGTTGAACAGAAGGTGGGCCAGTCCTTGAGCCTGTCGGTGTGTAGCAAAATACATGGCAGCGCCGACATCTGGAGCTGTAACTACGGTCAGGGGCAGTACAGTCGTTTACGGCCCACTGGGTGAATGTGGTCCCTTTGCAGCAGCAACTTGGACAGGTCACGCCGCTTCGGCCTCCGCGCTCTCTGCCCATTGGGCCTGTGACACCGTGCGACTCGGCCTCCTCATCCTCCGCCATCTCCTCACCCTCCACTGTAGGCTCAAGTCTCAGTGCCCCTCCAGTCTACCATGTGTGCAGGGCACGGAGGTGTCACGCAGTGCTTCACATGGTTTGTCTTGGCGAACGGAGTCACACAGGGGAGGAACTGCTTAAATGTATTCATCAGGAAATCCAAACATGGCTTACTCCGAGAAAACTTAAAATGGGAATCATGGTTACCGACAATGGGAAGAACATTTTGTCTGCGCTGCGCCAAGGAAGCCTGACCCATGCCCCCTGCATGGCTCACGTCTTCAATCTGGTTGTCAAGCGGTTTCTGAAGTGTTCCCCCCATCTGCAGGACATCCTAACAACTTCACGGAAACTTTGCATGCACTTCAGCCACTCCTACACTGCCAAACACACCCTTCTTGAGCTACAGCGTCAGAATGGTATCCCCCAACATAGTCTGATTTGCGATGTTTCCACCCGTTGGAATTCCACCCTTCACATGTTGGACCGATTATATGAACAGAGAAAAGCCATCACGGATTTCCTGATGATCCAAGCAGATAGGGGGACTCCCCTGTGTAACTTCAATGTCAACCAGTGGCAGCTCATACGTGACACCTGCCGTTTGCTCAGGCCCTTTGAGGAAGCCACTTTATTTGTCAGTCGGCAGGATTACGGGATGAACGACGTGATTCCACTGCTTCATGTACTACAGCACATGTTGGAAACCATGGCTGGTCAGGGCACTGGAGACATGGCGTTTACATCTTACGGCCACATGAACCCCCTTGGAGCTGAACTGGAGGAGGAGGAGGAGGAAGAGGAGGAGGAGGAGTTGCCCAGCGAAACACAGTTTAGGCTTGGCGAAATGGCTGGTTTATCTAGTCAGCGGACAGGAGAGGAGGAGCAGGAGCAGCCAGAGGAGCTAGAGGTTTTTGAGGAAGGAGAGACAGAGGACCCGGGCACACCGTGGCAGTATGCAGTGGAGATGGAGACAGGTAGTCCATCCGAGTCACTTGCGCAAATGGCACGAAGCATGCTCACGTGCTTGCGTAGTGACCCCAGAATTGTTTCCATCTGTCGGCGGGATGACTTCTGGCTGTCCACCTTATTGGACCCTCGCTTCCGGCACAAAATGGGGGCATTTTTTAAACCCACCGAGAGGGAGGACAAACTCAACTACTACAAAGACATTCTACGTAGGCAGTTGGCCGATGCCTATCTGCGCCATGGTCCATACTCTCGCAGGTCTGACTCGAGGGGACCTCTGCGCTCACCTTCCACTGCCATGGCCGCTGGGGGGGTTGGCAGCAGCAGCAGCAGAAGCTCCATCAGCAGCAGCAGCCTCAGTCTTCAGTCGCTAATGAGTAGCTTTCTACACCCGCATAGTGAGGCTACTCATGAGCAGCAGGAAGACCTGGAGCAGGACCTGAACCAGCAGGTCATGTCATACTTTGACATGACCATGCCAACACACCTTGAGGATCCGCTGGACTTCTGGGCAGCCAAACTTGATTTGTGGCCGCAACTAGCAGAGTTTGCCCTGGAAAAGCTGTCCTGCCCGGCAAGTAGCGTGCCATCTGAGCGGGTGTTTAGTGCGGCGGGGGCCATAGTTACGGCGAGGAGAACTCGTCTGTCAACTAAAAATGTGGAGAGACTCACCTTTGTCAAAATGAATCAGGGATGGATCAGCCAGGATTTCCACCCACCAATGCCTGATGCATGCGACTAGATTCAGCATGGTGCCACGTTTTACACTTTCCAAATGGTGCAAAACATATTTATGTCTTTAGGCCATTTTTTGGGCTCCTGCTGCTGCTACTGTCAACTCCTGCCAACTCCAGGGTGTGATTCATCCAATTTTTGGGCTCCTGAAGCCAACTCCAGTGTATATTTGGGCTCCTGCTGCTGCTGCTGCCAACTTCTGCCAACTCCAGGGTGTGATTCATCCAATTTTTGGGCTCCTGAAGCCAACTCCAGTGTATATTTGGGCTCCTGCTGCTGCTACTGTCAACTCCTGCCAACTCCAGGGTGTGATTCATCCAATTTTTGGGCTCCTGAAGCCAACTCCAGTGTATATTTGGGCTCCTGCTGCTGCTGCTGTCAACTCCTGCCAACTCCAGGGTGTGATTCATCCAATTTTTGGGCTCCTGAAGCCAACTCCAGTGTATATTTGGGCTCCTGCTGCTGCTGCTGTCAACTCCTGCCAACTCCAGGGTGTGATTCATCCAATTTTTGGGCTCCTGAAGCCAACTCCAGTGTATATTTGGGCTCCTGCTGCTGCTGCTGCCAACTTCTGCCAACTCCAGGGTGTGATTCATCCAATTTTTGGGCTCCTGAAGCCAACTCCAGTGTATATTTGGGCTCCTGCTGCTGCTGCTGCCAACTCCTGCCAACTCCAGGGTGTGATTCATCCAATTTTTGGGCTCCTGAGGCCAACTCCAGTGTATATTTGGGCTCCTGCTGCTGCTACTGTCAACTCCTGCCAACTCCAGGCTGTGATTCATCCAATTTTTGGGCTCCTGAAGCCAACTCCAGTGTATATTTGGGCTCCTGCTGCTGCTACTGTCAACTCCTGCCAACTCCAGGGTGTGATTCATCCAATTTTTGGGCTCCTGAAGCCAACTCCAGTGTATATTTGGGCTCCTGCTGCTGCTGCTGCCAACTTCTGCCAACTCCAGGGTGTGATTCATCCAATTTTTGGGCTCCTGAAGCCAACTCCAGTGTATATTTGGGCTCCTGCTGCTGCTGCTGTCAACTCCTGCCAACTCCAGGGTGTGATTCATCCAATTTTTGGGCTCCTGAAGCCAACTCCAGTGTATATTTGGGCTCCTGCTGCTGCTGCTGCCAACTTCTGCCAACTCCAGGGTGTGATTCATCCAATTTTTGGGCTCCTGAAGCCAACTCCAGTGTATATTTGGGCTCCTGCTGCTGCTGCTGCCAACTTCTGCCAACTCCAGGGTGTGATTCATCCAATTTTTGGGCTCCTGAAGCCAACTCCAGTGTATATTTGGGCTCCTGCTGCTGCCAACTCCTGCCAACTCCAGGGTGTGATTCATCCAATTTTTGGGCTCCTGAGGCCAACTCCAGTGTATATTTGGGCTCCTGCTGCTGCTGCTGCCAACTTCTGCCAACTCCAGGGTGTGATTCATCCAATTTTTGGGCTCCTGAAGCCAACTCCAGTGTATATTTGGGCTCCTGCTGCTGCTACTGTCAACTCCTGCCAACTCCAGGGTGTGATTCATCCAATTTTTGGGCTCCTGAGGCCAACTCCAGTGTATATTTGGGCTCCTGCTGCTGCTACTGTCAACTCCTGCCAACTCCAGGCTGTGATTCATCCAATTTTTGGGCTCCTGAAGCCAACTCCAGTGTATATTTGGGCTCCTGCTGCTGCTACTGTCAACTCCTGCCAACTCCAGGGTGTGATTCATCCAATTTTTGGGCTCCTGAAGCCAACTCCAGTGTATATTTGGGCTCCTGCTGCTGCTACTGTCAACTCCTGCCAACTCCAGGGTGTGATTCATCCAATTTTTGGGCTCCTGAAGCCAACTCCAGTGTATATTTGGGCTCCTGCTGCTGCTGCTGCCAACTTCTGCCAACTCCAGGGTGTGATTCATCCAATTTTTGGGCTCCTGAAGCCAACTCCAGTGTATATTTGGGCTCCTGCTGCTGCTGCTGCCAACTTCTGCCAACTCCAGGGTGTGATTCATCCAATTTTTGGGCTCCTGAAGCCAACTCCAGTGTATATTTGGGCTCCTGCTGCTGCTACTGTCAACTCCTGCCAACTCCAGGGTGTGATTCATCCAATTTTTGGGCTCCTGAAGCCAACTCCAGTGTATATTTGGGCTCCTGCTGCTGCTGCTGTCAACTCCTGCCAACTCCAGGGTGTGATTCATCCAATTTTTGGGCTCCTGAAGCCAACTCCAGTGTATATTTGGGCTCCTGCTGCTGCTGCTGTCAACTCCTGCCAACTCCAGGGTGTGATTCATCCAATTTTTGGGCTCCTGAAGCCAACTCCAGTGTATATTTGGGCTCCTGCTGCTGCTGCTGCCAACTTCTGCCAACTCCAGGGTGTGATTCATCCAATTTTTGGGCTCCTGAAGCCAACTCCAGTGTATATTTGGGCTCCTGCTGCTGCTGCTGCCAACTCCTGCCAACTCCAGGGTGTGATTCATCCAATTTTTGGGCTCCTGAAGCCAACTCCAGTGTATATTTGGGCTCCTGCTGCTGCTACTGTCAACTCCTGCCAACTCCAGGCTGTGATTCATCCAATTTTTGGGCTCCTGAAGCCAACTCCAGTGTATATTTGGGCTCCTGCTGCTGCTACTGTCAACTCCTGCCAACTCCAGGGTGTGATTCATCCAATTTTTGGGCTCCTGAAGCCAACTCCAGTGTATATTTGGGCTCCTGCTGCTGCTGCTGCCAACTTCTGCCAACTCCAGGGTGTGATTCATCCAATTTTTGGGCTCCTGAAGCCAACTCCAGTGTATATTTGGGCTCCTGCTGCTGCTGCTGTCAACTCCTGCCAACTCCAGGGTGTGATTCATCCAATTTTTGGGCTCCTGAAGCCAACTCCAGTGTATATTTGGGCTCCTGCTGCTGCTGCTGCCAACTTCTGCCAACTCCAGGGTGTGATTCATCCAATTTTTGGGCTCCTGAAGCCAACTCCAGTGTATATTTGGGCTCCTGCTGCTGCTGCTGCCAACTTCTGCCAACTCCAGGGTGTGATTCATCCAATTTTTGGGCTCCTGAAGCCAACTCCAGTGTATATTTGGGCTCCTGCTGCTGCTGCTGTCAACTCCTGCCAACTCCAGGGTGTGATTCATCCAATTTTTGGGCTCCTGAGGCCAACTCCAGTGTATATTTGGGCTCCTGCTGCTGCTGCTGCCAACTTCTGCCAACTCCAGGGTGTGATTCATCCAATTTTTGGGCTCCTGAAGCCAACTCCAGTGTATATTTGGGCTCCTGCTGCTGCTACTGTCAACTCCTGCCAACTCCAGGGTGTGATTCATCCAATTTTTGGGCTCCTGAGGCCAACTCCAGTGTATATTTGGGCTCCTGCTGCTGCTACTGTCAACTCCTGCCAACTCCAGGCTGTGATTCATCCAATTTTTGGGCTCCTGAAGCCAACTCCAGTGTATATTTGGGCTCCTGCTGCTGCTACTGTCAACTCCTGCCAACTCCAGGGTGTGATTCATCCAATTTTTGGGCTCCTGAAGCCAACTCCAGTGTATATTTGGGCTCCTGCTGCTGCTACTGTCAACTCCTGCCAACTCCAGGGTGTGATTCATCCAATTTTTGGGCTCCTGAAGCCAACTCCAGTGTATATTTGGGCTCCTGCTGCTGCTGCTGCCAACTTCTGCCAACTCCAGGGTGTGATTCATCCAATTTTTGGGCTCCTGAAGCCAACTCCAGTGTATATTTGGGCTCCTGCTGCTGCTGCTGCCAACTCCTGCCAACTCCAGGGTGTGATTCATCCAATTTTTGGGCTCCTGAGGCCAACTCCAGTGTATATTTGGGCTCCTGCTGCTGCTACTGTCAACTCCTGCCAACTCCAGGCTGTGATTCATCCAATTTTTGGGCTCCTGAAGCCAACTCCAGTGTATATTTGGGCTCCTGCTGCTGCTACTGTCAACTCCTGCCAACTCCAGGGTGTGATTCATCCAATTTTTGGGCTCCTGAAGCCAACTCCAGTGTATATTTGGGCTCCTGCTGCTGCTGCTGCCAACTTCTGCCAACTCCAGGGTGTGATTCATCCAATTTTTGGGCTCCTGAAGCCAACTCCAGTGTATATTTGGGCTCCTGCTGCTGCTGCTGCCAACTTCTGCCAACTCCAGGGTGTGATTCATCCAATTTTTGGGCTCCTGAAGCCAACTCCAGTGTATATTTGGGCTCCTGCTGCTGCTGCTGCCAACTTCTGCCAACTCCAGGGTGTGATTCATCCAATTTTTGGGCTCCTGAAGCCAACTCCAGTGTATATTTGGGCTCCTGCTGCTGCTGCTGTCAACTCCTGCCAACTCCAGGGTGTGATTCATCCAATTTTTGGGCTCCTGAAGCCAACTCCAGTGTATATTTGGGCTCCTGCTGCTGCTGCTGTCAACTCCTGCCAACTCCAGGGTGTGATTCATCCAATTTTTGGGCTCCTGAAGCCAACTCCAGTGTATATTTGGGCTCCTGCTGCTGCTGCTGCCAACTTCTGCCAACTCCAGGGTGTGATTCATCCAATTTTTGGGCTCCTGAAGCCAACTCCAGTGTATATTTGGGCTCCTGCTGCTGCTGCTGCCAACTCCTGCCAACTCCAGGGTGTGATTCATCCAATTTTTGGGCTCCTGAGGCCAACTCCAGTGTATATTTGGGCTCCTGCTGCTGCTACTGTCAACTCCTGCCAACTCCAGGCTGTGATTCATCCAATTTTTGGGCTTCTGAAGCCAACTCCAGTGTATATTTGGGCTCCTGCTGCTGCTACTGTCAACTCCTGCCAACTCCAGGGTGTGATTCATCCAATTTTTGGGCTCCTGAAGCCAACTCCAGTGTATATTTGGGCTCCTGCTGCTGCTGCTGCCAACTTCTGCCAACTCCAGGGTGTGATTCATCCAATTTTTGGGCTCCTGAAGCCAACTCCAGTGTATATTTGGGCTCCTGCTGCTGCTGCTGCCAACTTCTGCCAACTCCAGGCTGTGATTCATCCAATTTTTGGGCTCCTGAAGCCAACTCCAGTGTATATTTGGGCTCCTGCTGCTGCTGCTGTCAACTCCTGCCAACTCCAGGGTGTGATTCATCCAATTTTTGGGCTCCTGAAGCCAACTCCAGTGTATATTTGGGCTCCTGCTGCTGCTGCTGCCAACTTCTGCCAACTCCAGGGTGTGATTCATCCAATTTTTGGGCTCCTGAGGCCAACTCCAGTGTATATTTGGGCTCCTTCTGCCCCTCATAGTGATGCCACTTCAACTCTCTGCAATTGTGCCGCTCTGCGATTCTATTAGCGATGCCTCTGATCTGCATGTGATATTTCTTAAAAGTATTATTTAACTAACCCAGCACGCATCCTGTGCGTGTTACAGCAAGGCTGAATGGTTTACAACCCTATTGAGGCTGTAGGAGGCTCAGAAATAGCCGTTTTTAATAGCGATTCGTCGCGAATTTATTCGGGTCGAAACGATTTTTGTCGGAAAATTCGGCGAATCAGTCGAATCGAATTTTTCAAAAGTTCGCTCATCTCTAGTTTTTACCTTACAGGATATCAAATCACGTCATAACATCCATGATACATGTTAAAAACTATATATTTATTAGATCCCAGTACAAGTCCATGGGAGGAATGGTGTATTTTGCTCTGCTTATCAGTCCTTAGATTTTATTTGCAAATACAGTTTCAGGAATCCCTGCCGCTTACAGTAATCTCCTAACTGTGGGTAGGAAAGAATATGTCCGCAGAGAATAAGTGTATTATGGATAGCTGAGATTGTCATGTGCAACTGATGTCTAATGTCAGTGACTGGTCAGCACGGTCTTATTCTATTGTTCTTATCCTCTATTTCCCAATAAATAAAGAGCGAGCCTATGTGTTTGCTCAGCGCTATCAGACCAGTGCACTTTTCCAAAACATTGTCTCAGGAATAGATTTTGCTGATTCAGATATGTTTGCTTAGTCTGCGTTCTTCTCGAACATTTCCTTATTTTATTTTGTGCAACCGAGATAGCAAGAAGCACGCTTTGTTCAATCAAGGTTCTAATTCTGCTCTTGAGCTGTTTGTCAACAGATCATTAGGCGCCAAGGAAGTTGCAGCCCATGCCAAAGTATGTATATAAATAAACTGTCCACGGAAAGCTTTTTCCATCTCTTTTTAGACAAGGGCCAACCAAGCTAGCCAGTTTGGCACGTTAATAAATGCCTATATTTTTACATCAATTTAATTTATGAATAATACAGTATGTGATATGTTGTGGCATAAAGGCTACTGTGAAATTACATCTTATGATCCATCAAATACATTGGTCAGTGTCCCTGTCCTTAGATTTTATTATGCTCCCAGTCTCTTGTAAACCAGTAAGTTTTGGTTAGATACAGTGCCTTGAAAAAGTATTTACATCACATGAATATTTCCACATTTTTAAAGGTTACAGCTACAAACTTAAAGTAGACCAATACCCATGTGAGTGCGGGTGTTGGTGGTAGCAATGGATCAGAAGCAAAAGAATGCTTCTGATCCATTGCTACTACTGATGAGTGTTTGATTGAGGTGGTTTGTGGCGAGACACCTTGGATCTCATTAGCACCCCCACACATTTTCTGGGGGGTTATGTGCAGGGAGGCTCCAGCATACTGGAGGCTTATAGCAGTGGGGACCAACACCCGCACCCACACCGGTGTTGGTCCTCTTTAACCCTTTTGGTGCCAAGCACGTAACACCTACGTGCTGGCTTGGCTGGGCCTTAAGTGCCAAGCCCGTAGGTGTTACGTGCTTGACTTTCCTCGCTTCTAGTTTAAAAAATAAAAATCAAAAATACTCACCTGACCCCTTGTTGGATCCGGCCGGGTCTCCTCTTTAATTTGGTGCCATCCGATCCCCCGTGGGGGGTCGGATGGCTCCAGGAGAGCCCCCGGAATAGGCCGCCCCCCCCCCCCCGCTTCTGCAGCAGCAGCTGCTAACTGTAAAAAAAAAAAAAAAATAAAAATGACATTCACTTACCTGTGTGTGCGCTGGCTCCCGCTGTCCCTCCTCTTCACCTGGGGGGCCTCCGATCCCCCCCCAGGACTTACCGTTCTTCAGGAGAGAGCCTGGGAGGCTCTCTCCTCTCTTCTTCAAGATGGCGGCCGCCATCTTGCCTCTAAGCCCCGCCCCCTTGGGGGCGGGGCTTATGACGTCATCCCGGTCCCGATCACCGGCTTCAGCTTTCTCAGCTTCTCAGATGCCGGTGATCGGTGCCCTGGAAGGAGGTGACAGGAGATCCTCTGATCTCCTGCCTTCTCCTTCTCTGGATGCCGATCACCGGCATCTGTCAGCTGAGCGGCGAGGGACAAGAGCTTGCAATCGAAGGTAAGTACAGTAAAAAAAAATTTTTTTTTTTTCTAATAAAATACTTTTTATTATTGTGTGGTGTTTTTTTTTCACATTAACCCTTTGTGAGCTGGTAAGGGGTCCATGAGACCCCTTATACCAGTTCACAAGGCTGGGGGGGTGGCAAGTCACCTGCCCTAGCGGGTGGCTTGCCATTAACCCCCGCACCCCCATTACCTGCCTCCCCAAAGGCCAGGGGGGGGCAGAAGAGCCCGGGCCCACATAGGCTATGTGGGCTCGTAGGCTGCAGGGTGGGGGGGCCACCAAAGCTGGCCCCCCCACTCTGTGCCTACAAGCCCCCATAGCTGGTCCCGGGCTGGTTACTTTGGGTAAGGGGGACCCCACGTCATTTTTTTTTTTGGATTTTTAAGGGTTTTTAACCCTTAAAAATCCAAAAAAAAATGGGGTCTCCCTCCCCGGGAAGGGGGACCCTATGTCATTTTTTTTTTTGAATTAACCATTTGTCATCCAGCAGCTATAAAAGGCTTCTGGGCAGGAAAGGGTGTCTACCTATACATATGTGGTATCGCTGTAACCGGGAGAAATTGGGGTTTCTCACGCAATAAGATTTTATTGACAAACTTACATTTTTTATTACAAAAAACTCGACAAATTGTAAAAAAATATATTTTTTTTAATTTTTTTCACACATTTCACCCAAAAATGTTGAGAATACACCTAAAAAATACAAACAAGACATTTCATGTTAAAGCCCAGACTCTGTTGAAAAAAACAATATATAATTTTCCTGGGAAATCCCTGGAAATCCTTTCAAAAATGACAGTTGAACATGTGTAGCGCGAAACAGTCAAACTCAGTCTGGCAACAGGGAGTGGCAAATGCTGCAGGTAGGCTGGCAGCGAAAGGGTTAAATGTAATTATTGAGATTTTATGTGATAGAGCAACACAAAGTGGCAAGTATTTGTGCAGTGTGAAAAATTATACAAGTTTTTCCAAATTAAAAAAATAAAAATAAAACATTAGGCATGCATAATGCAATCAGCTCTGTACTCTGATACCCCTAAATAAACGCCAGTGTGACCAACTGCCGTCAGAAATCACGTTAATAGTCCACTTGTATGTAAATGATACTCAGTAGAACTACAGATATTTTGTGAAAGCCTCAAAGGTTTGTTAGAGAACATTAGTGAACAAAAAGCATTATGAAAACCAAGGAACATACCAGGCAGGCCGGGCATAAAATGGTGGCAAAGTGCATGGCAGGGTTAGTTTTTATAAAAATCGCCCAAGCTCTGGACATAGCACAGAGCACTGTTCAATCCATCATCCATAAATGTAAGGAGTAAAGTCAAGGACGTACATAGCCCTGATGGGCCCCATAGCCGGGCCCCCATGATCAACAGTACCCCCCAGACACTCAGCAGCCAGGGAAGAGGCGAAGTAAAAAGAAGCGAGGCGTGCAGCGTGGTTGCCAGAGGTGTGGAATGCATGCACCTCGTCGTCAGAGGGGCAGGATGCTCGTGGCACTGTCGGAGGAGCAGCATTGTTGTAGGAGTGGAGTACGAGGTGGCAACATAGAGGTAGGGCCCGCGTCTGGCACTCACGTAGAGGCAGGGCGCGTGTCACACTGGGAAGGAGGTGCATGGCTAGGTAAGTATGTGCTGCATGTACATACCACAGAGGCGGTGGTATGTACACCCCTGTGTAAAGCACAACTGTAAACCTGCCAAGACATGGCCTTCCACCTAAACTGACAGTCCAGTCACACTGCAGGGCATCCCAAATCTAGTAGTTGTCCAGTTCTAGAATCCAGGGCCAGGCAAAAGGTTAAATTAGTCAGCCTGCTTTATTTTTTATCGTAAGTTCTAAAGAACTTTTAATTCTGCTGGGCTTCCCTAGCATCAAAGCATGATGCATTCACGCATCTGTCAATGTAACAGTCCTCTCAGAAGGGAAGTCAGTGAGAGGACTGATGTGGGATGAATCAGCAGAAGGGAGCAAGTTTAATGCTGTTTATCAGGGTGCAATATGCTGGTGAAGACACAACTCCTGGCAAGGGTTAATGGCAGTTTTTTTCTGGGGAACTCATTGCTGCTGCTTGATTTTGCTAAATCTGCTGATGATCTCACCTGTTACAGAGGAAGGATTCTGGGATTTGTAGTCAGAAACTAAATGAAGTGCTTTACTCAAGAGACACATGAATATAAGAAACTTGGAAACAGCATGCTGATAAGTAAGTCACAGGTCTGGGGGCACAATCCTAACACAAATGTTTATTTTACATTCCAAAAGTGAAAAACAACGAAGCAAGCATCAAAAAACCTGAAAAAAGGGAGTTTTATTGCAACAAGCCTTCCACAAAAAGTAAGCTGAATTGCTACTATATGTAAAGTGTATGGAAATGACTTAATGAAGATGAAAAATTCCAGTTATTTTGGCTCTCTTTTTTTAGTCATTTTTGCATTTCCATGTGTTTTTGGTTGAGACTGTATATGAACTTCACATTGACAGTTTACATTCCCTCCTGCTTATAAAGACAATTGCAGGGTAAAGATTTATTTCCATAATTGTAACATTAGAGGAATCTATGTATGCGGCCCTTTAAAACATACATTTTACTGGGAACTTTTGATGTAATCTAAGCACAACTTATTTTTTGACATCTTTGATCTTAAGGTTAGTGGTCTAATCTACCACACAACAGCATTTTTATTGATCTGTTCTCATGCTGAGCAAATCAAGTCTCCTTTTTATAGGCTAGATTGAGCAAAGATAGTAAAACTGCCTTCAAGACAGGGGGTTTAAATCTGCGCAATAACAGTGAAAGCTGCAGATAAGACTTTTATTGCACTCCCAAACTTAACGTGAACTCAAAGTGTCATTAAATAGGTATGTGTCATTTACCGGTGCTGTTTATTTTAGGAGATAGACTCGTTGCCACCCAGAGGCAATACCTTGTTTATCTCTCAGATATTTTTATTTTCTTTTGATTTTTACAGTTTTTATAATTTAGTGCCGAGATCGGGCTTCTTTAAATAATGACACGTTATATTGATGACGTTCCAAGTTCCAAATATTTATCATGACTTTGAAAGCCTGGGCTAAAACGCTGCATTTAAAAGCTTGGTAACATTAAGAGGTGGATTGTCTTTTATAGATTTCGTAGGATTGGTGGTTATTAATGCAGAGCTTTAGGCTTCCTGAGATATTGCTTATGATTAATGGCGAACACTGAGGCCGCCCCACACATTGGGTTATTTATAACTAGGAAGACCAAGTTCAAACTCTAGAAGAGGTCAGATCACCTTGACCTTGACTAAATCACGATAATGGCCATGTTTTAGACAGTGCAGAAGGGTTAGAGAGCAGACATATTGACAGTAAAATGTAAATAGACTTAAAAGGACTAAACACCATCCCTTCAAGGTAAACATATATCAAAGCTTGGGTAGACTCTTGGGGGATTTTTTTTATGTTTTGCAATGCAAATAAGATTTTTCTTACAAGAATTCTCATTGTCTTTTGTGCTCACTTTGATGTATATTTTTTTAACAGATTCATTGTAGATAAGATGTTGCAGAGTACTATAGCTAGTATACCCCCAAAAGAGGAACAAAACCCAGGATTTTCACTTTTAGTTCCCGATTTGGCACGGCATAGGATGCTAATCAGAGGAAAGCATACCCATGCACTGTGGGATTGTGAAAAGGGTATGCAGAACCATGAATCACACTGTTTGCAGTCAGTATATGTTTAATAAATATTGTAGATACATTATATTATGGTTTTTGGAGTGCCTTTGTGGTAATAAAAGGGGGTGTTTTTATAACCATGAATCAGGGGGTTTCACATATTGGGACATATTAAAGTGGACCTCTGGTCAAGAAAATAAAGTTTAGTAATTTGCTCCCCTAAAGCTTCCCTTTGAGGATCAGTGGCATATTTTGTTTCAGAGGGCTTAACCCCATGCAGATGTTGTGAAATAGCTGCACTCCTAGGGGAGTAGCCATCTTAAGGGCCCTTACACATAAGCAATGAATGGGGATTGGGGAGAGTTTTTGTTAGAACACTGCAGATGAGCAGGGAGCTTCCTTAGGAAGATAGATGTTTCCGTCTCTAGCTGGCTGCATTGATGCAGTATTGATGCACCCTGGCTGCAGTTTGCCTATGAGATATTGTTTCTTTACCCAGGGCAGACTATCTGGAGTTTAGGATTTTGCTATAATCATAAACTGACTAGACATCCCGATTTGGATGGGGCAGTTCGGATTTCAGGGTCTTTGTCCCACTGCCCCCATGAATTTGCTGGGGAGATCTAAATGTCCCGATTTAAAACATACTGCCCCGCTGTGTCCCGATCTGAGAACTGCCAATGAAGGAAGGAGAGGAGCAGCAGAGCGAGAGATGAGATTCAGCGTCAGTGATGTGCTGACATTACTAGTTGCTACAGTTAGGCTGGGATGTATTCTATTGGCTGTCAGGGCAGGGTGGAGCTTAGGCACCCAATGTTCTGCTCAGTTTGGAAAGCTGTAGAGAGAGGCAGCCAATCAGGATGTCTGGAAAGGGAGTGGGGAGTGTTTACATTCTTGGTCCAATGAAGATTAATTGAAGGACTAGGTCAGAGGGAAGGGGATTGAAAGCTGAATGAGGAAGCACAGCGCTCCATATAAATATATATATTTTTTTTTTTTTACTTTTGACTTACCAATCACTTTAACTGCGTGAAGTACCAGAATAGTGTGAAAATGCTTGTCCTGACTCCTAGTATTTATTTTTGATGATGTCCCTCTAGGGGAGGGACATATACAGAGATTTCCTGGGAAATGCCCTCCATGCCCTGCCCATCCAGTTATGTAATTAGACATATGGGGGATTCCCCAGAGGCATGTGGTATAAAAGCCTGCCTGCCCAAGTGGCCTGCCATTAGCTTGGCGGGATGCCCCCCTCAATACAGATGCTGACATCATGACTGCAATAGCGGCAACCTGGCATCAAAAAGATCAAAGGCCTCCAGACCAGGAGGAAGCCCCCGACCCGGCAAACCTACAAGAGAGGGTGCTGCATAGCAAGGGAAAGATGAAGGAAGATGTGCAACTTTTTTTTTTTATTTTGAAACTGTATTTTTTTCATTTTTGAATGTTTGTGAACCAGTAAGGGATCAAATGGATCCCTATACCAGTTCATACGTTATGTGGCCGGAGCTATTCAGTATTACTGTATGCCGGATACTGGGGACTATCCAGTCGAAAGGCTTCTGAACCAGATTGCTCTCGCTCTTGCTCATCACTAATACTAATTCATATTATATTATAATATCTGTTTGTAATTTTATTAAATTGACAAAAAAATCTTGAAAAAGAAAAAAAATAAATAAATAACGTTATTTTCTTGATACATGTTTCTTGCATCAAGGCCAGAATCCCACATTGGAATAGATGGTTCATTTGCAGCAAGATCCTATTTCTTCCCAATGTCAATACATAATTTTTGTATTTTGTTACATAAACTTTGCTTCCATCCAGTGTTTACAGCATATGCAGCCTAGACTGTGTCATGTGTTAGGCAAGACATTAAATGATCACAGCAGTCCATTAATCCCCCGCCTCGCTTGCAGTTCATCCTTAAGCTTTGAAAAATGTGGACTGAGCCAAGCTGCTAGTAAATGTCTACATCATAAACTAACTTAGCTTAATTTCCTATGAATAATGGCCTTGACTGAACCCCGGCTCTTGCTTCAGCTTGCTAAAGGACTTTATTACCCTTGGTGAGGGTGGTCCGAGAAGGTCAAAGTCGGGATCAATAGCAGGACACATCCATATAATGACTCAGGTTGGGTCTTTGCATGGGGGAGATTTTTAGTAAGCTGATGGTTGGATGGTTGTTTGGTACAGATCAGTTTATAACCCTTATGAGTAATGCATGTGTATGTCACAAAGTGTGTATATATATAACGTCATTTACTAGGCAATTACATCATCATGGGCCTGATAAAACACAAAATTATAATAAAAAAAATGAAAAATGTGCAAATATTGTAAACAAAGAGCTTTTATTTTTTCATTTTAAAGGCTATAGGCCCAATCACCGCAGGTGTTGGTAATACCACAATAAGACAAGCTTAGGAGTGCCCCCGCAAATAAGCCCCCAGAACACCCATAATTCTTACCTTTAGCCTTGATCTTTGCCAGGAAAACTGCGCCACAATTGGCTGCCAGGCGCTCACGTGAGTAGTGATGTTCCGGACGCTGGAAAGCCCTGCCCACAATTTGCCGGTGGCAAATTTTGGTGCTGTACTTCCGTTGGACAATCGAGGCTAAGGTAAGAATATCAGGTGTTCTGGGGGGGTTATGTGCAGGGGCGGTTCCAGCATTCTGGATGCTCCCCCCAGACAGTCTTATAACGGCGGAGACCTACACCCTCACCAGCACGGGCGTTGGTCCATTTTAAACAGAAACCTTGGAGTTCTACTTCCTAGGGGAACTCCAGATTGGTGCACTGATTGACTGAGCTGGCAGCTACTTTGATTTGGGAATGGTGGAAAGATGAGTTTCATGGGCAATCTGTGGGGGATACACACAGGGTGGGGAGCATCCCAAATCAGGATGTCCCATCTGAGAGGAACAACACCTAGGAAAGTTAAATTCCCTGGCTGTTGTTTCTCTTTAATGGAAGATTATCTGACCTCCCTTGATGCAAAGCTACATTTTTGAACGTAGCTTGAAGCTTAAAGCTACGTTTTATTTTCGCTGAATCCCCTGCAATGCTTTCCAAACACCAAACCTGTTGCAGCTCTGCCAAAAAGGGACATTTTTGAACCACTTGTAAGAGTTATGGCTTCTTATGAAAAATATGCATATGTATAAAGACCAAAAGACTTCTGTCCACAAAAGACACAAGTCCACAAAAAAAGTCTAAAAAACAAGAGGGAAATAGGTACACTTTCGATACAGACCTAAATTATTTGGTTCAAAATGAATCATTTCTATATTTCATAACCCCGGGTGCATCAGGTCAGGGGGGCACCAAAGGGGGGGCTGAGCACAGGTGTGGGGCGCCATTTTGAATCTTTGCCCCGGGTGCCAGAATGCCTAGCTACTCCACTCCACTTAGCACCACTTTCTTTTTGCAAAACACATTTTTTTACTGTTGTGTTCTGACATTTTTACATGAAATAAAATTATTATCAAAAAGCTGAAGAAAAAAGTTTCCCACGTCCGATTGACTTCACATACTCTGTAGTCCATTATTGTGCAAACCAAGGAGTGCGTCACTAACCAGTTTTTTTTTTTTTTTTTTGCTTTTACAAAGTAAATCGGTGTTCGCATTTTCACATCAGTCATTTATTGAAAGGTTTTGTTCATTTAAAGCATGTCATCAATGTATAAATAATCCGGGAACCAGCGTCCATTGGCTACCTTAAAGAGAATCAAAACCACATGGCGGCAACAACACTTAACGTCTAAATATTCGCTGCGGTTTAACTATTTACATCAAAAGGACCCATAAAAGAACAGGACTGAAGATAGCGACGGAATGTGACCTAATGCCGCTTTTTATGTGGAAAGAAAACAAAAAAAATATAAAAACGCCAGTATTATGGTATTCATATTTAAATTATTTTACTTTACCCTAGAAACATCTCTATTTAGAATTATATTTTTTAATGATACTATTGCATTGTTAACAGAGAACACAATATAAAAGTCATGTCTTTTAGCAATTTGGAACACCTCTAAGATGAAAAGCAAAAATCCCAATCTCCAGGATATTCATTCTGTCACTGTTTATTCCTGTTGTATCATCAAATCATCAAAGGTCTTTGAAAAAACTTGTGGTGTTGCTGTTTGGATTCAGGATAAAGTTAAATTCGACCATAATTTTGTTGATTTGCTTCACAAGAGAATTTTGGCACAATTTGATGAAATGTATCCAAGAAAATTAAAAAAGGCTTTAATGCAAGTCATTCATCCTTATAAATTTGCATAGTAGGGTATTAAAGACAAACAAAGCCCTTTAAACTGTTGTATAACAACTGTTTATAATGCCAGAATTGTTTTCTACTGTGCCATACTATATATATATATATATATATATATATATATATATATATATATATATATATCATATATATATATATATATATATATAAATATATATATATATATAAATAACAAAAATAACAAACAAAAAGTACAATTAAACCTCACACCCAGGTAATGTACGTGTTCATAGCCAGCAGCTGCACAATAATATTTTTTGCGTCGATTCAGAGCCTGGAGAGAAAACTCACTTCTTTTTTAGGAGAGAAAACTTCCATTCATCTTCATTGTCTACTGGGTGTAAATTTTCACCTGGCTCTCAGTCAGCCCCAATGTAGACAATTAAAGTGACTGTCAATTGTCTCTTCCAAAAAGGTGTGAGTTTTAGGTTCACAACCTCTGAATTGACCCCTATGCCAAAGTATAATGCACAGCTGCTTCCTGCCGCTGCACACTCTTCATTGGGTTTAGCTAGTAGATGGGCTGCTCAGCCCAGCTCTTCCAGGTTCATCCAAAGGACGATCTTGAACACGGACTTGTGGCTGAAGTCCATGTTCGAGTTTGGGAACCCCACCTTGCTGTATAGGTTCACAACCTATGGAAGGAACATGCACGCAGGGCTGGTTCCAGGTTTATGTAGGCCCTTGAGCAAGAGTTTCAGTGGGCCCCTTTGCAGTGTGTCATATGACATGTCATGTCATGCCCCCCTCAAAGTTCTGTGGCCACTAATGGGTCCTCTTCTGCTGCTGATCACCCTCCAGTCCTCAATACCTTCTCTAGTGCCACCAATCGTGCTATAGTACTTCCCTGTACTCTGGTGCTTGTTGCTCTCTTCCTTGGGTCTCTCCACCCAACATGTAGGACTGCTGCTGGGATCAGAGCCATCCTTTAATTATTTCTACGCCATGATGCTGCGTCAATTCTGGCGCTATGGACAAACCGTCCAGGGGGACCTATACAAGGTTTATGTGTTTAGTTAAGGTAAGCCAGTCTAATTTTTTTGTAATGTGGGATGGGGTAAGATGTGGAAAAGATGGGGGTGAGGGCCAATGTAATTTGAAAATCTGTAGAACATTGTTACAATAATATATATATACCTCATCAGTACTACAACCTGTCTTTCAAAAACTCCTCATCTGTCCTTCATAATGACAATCTGAGAGCTCTTTGTACTACTGACCCACCCAAACGGTACTGCAACTATCCCTGGTTTTGATCTATCCCCCTGGTGTTCGCCCAGTAAAACACACCTTTCCTCGCAGCGCATGCGTGGCTTTCGTCCAGGCAGCTGAATGAAATCCCAGCTGCACACATTGGAGGTGCGGCCATTCAGAATCTACCTCCAGGAACAACACAGCACTAACTGTATTGTATGGCTACCACACTGTTCCAGTTCCTGCTCAGTTCGCTTCTGTTCTTCTAATGCCCTGTTGATTGGAGGGTTTCCATGTCTAATGATGCCTTTCTGCCAAGTCCTGTTGCTAACGATTTTCATCTCTGACAACATACAGTACCAAACCCAGTTGTAGACCTGTGCTGCATCCAATCTTATCTAGTACCAATCGCATATTTTTACCTTTACCACATCTATACACATCACACACTGTCTTTCCTGAATGGTAGTTCTATCTTTAAAGGGTAATTTTACTTTCAATGGCATTTTTAAGTTTCTATTATCATGTGCTAATATGATGTGTTCAAGGCGCTGATCTTATGTATTATTTTTCTATGTGTTTGCAACTATATATATATATATATATATATATATATATATATATATATGAAAGAAAACAGTTTTCCCTAGCAACAATGGGTTTACCTTATTAATGTACATCTAAGTGGTGTTCATATGTAAATTATAGAAACTTTTTCATGCTGGCTTCCTCATTTGATAGGCTGAGGCAGAGATGACAAGTTTATCCCTATCTGCATTAATTCAACCTCTTCAGATAGGAGGAATCAGAGTCTGGTGTTCCAGAAGCTAAAGGGTTGCTGCCAGCATTCTCAGCTGGAGAGATTATTGCTGCTGCTTTGTTTAGCCAAAGTTGCTAATGAGCTCACCTGTTACAGTGAAAGAATTGTGGGATTT
The DNA here is from genome assembly GCA_027917425.1 of Gastrophryne carolinensis. NCBI lineage: Eukaryota > Metazoa > Chordata > Amphibia > Anura > Microhylidae > Gastrophryne > Gastrophryne carolinensis. Next base: position 596,634,086 of record CM051234.1, read on the forward strand.
GTAGTGAGAAAGTATACTTTAAGAGCTTTAATAAAGGGCAGGAAACTTGGAAAGAAAGTTCACAGGTCTGGGGGCACAATCCCGCCAAGAAATACAATTTTGTGAGTACTCACCTGTAGAATTGATTTTGTAGTTTACAGCACGTCCTGTTTCACTAAATTCTTTACGCGCAGTGGACTGCAGACTTGTGGCATCTCCCGGCCCTATAAAAGGACAGGAACCTCCCATAAATTAAAAGGAAGGGATGAAACAGGATGTGCTGTATACTATAAAATCAATTCTACGGGTGAGTACTCACAGAATTGTATTTTTCCAAGTATACAGCACTTCCTGTTTCACTAAATTCTTTATGCTTGGGACGTCCAAAAGCAGTGTCCGTAAAGTAGGGTGGGATCCCCAAAAACAACAGCAGGCAGTTTAAACCACTGCCGCCTGAAAAACTTTGCGGCCAAAAGCAGCATCAGCTGAGGCCCTAACATCAACCTTGTACAACTTGGAAAAAGTATGAACAGAAGACCAAGTAGCGGCCTTACAAATTTGTTCAACAGAAGCCTGGTGCTGAAAAGCCCAAGAGGCACCAATAGCACGAGTGGAATGAGCAGTAAGGTGGAGGGAGGTTCCTTCCCCTTGCCAGAATAGGCTTGCATCACCGCCTGACGGATCCACTTGCTGATAGTGGATTTAGCCGGAGGCAAACCCTTCCTAGACCCAGAAGTGAGAACAAACAGAGCATCAGACTTCCTAAATGTCTCAGTAGCAACCAAAGAGAACTTCAGAGCCCTGACCACATTCAGAGAATACAGAGTCCGCTCCTTGGAATTAGCAGGATTAGGACACAATGAAGGCAAGACAATGTCCTGATTGAGATGAAAGGTAGACACAACCTTAGGCAAGAAATCTGGCTTAAGCCGAAACACCACCTTATCCTGATGCCGCTCAAAATAAGGAGGTTTGAAGGAAAGCGCCGCCAGCTCAGAAACTCACCTTACAGAAGTGATAGCCACCAAAAAGGCTACCTTAAGAATCAAAATGGGCAAGGCGGCTTCACAGATAGGCTCAAAGGGAGGTCCTTGCATAGCAGACAACACCAGATTCAGATCCCAGACTGGTAGCAAAGGCTTACAGGGTAGACGCACATGAGAAACACCCTAGAAAAAAGTTTTAACCAGCCGGTGATTGGCAAAAAATCTTTGGAAAAAAATTGCAAGAGCTGAAACATGGCCTTTGAGGGTACCAAGTTGAAGGCCCAAATCCAAAACATGTTACAAGAATTCCAGAATTCTGGGAAGAGAAAACACCCTACAGGGAAGAGACTTGGACTCACACCAGGCAATGTAAGCATGCCAGACCCTGTAACAGATAAAAGACGAGGACTTCTTCCTAGTCCTAATCATGGTATCAACAACAGAAGAAGGTAACCCCTTTTCCATCAAGATGGAGGTTTCAGCAGCCAAGCCGTTAAAGCCAGTGTTCGTAAATTGGGGTGGCGTAGCTGCCCCTGAGTGAGAAAATCTGGATCCTTGGGCAAGACGTACCGGTCTACTGCCAACTGCATGACGTCTGCGAACCAAACCCTTCTTGGCCAACAAGGGGCCACCAGGATGGCAGGTACCTACTCCTGGACTATCTTGCGCATGACCCTGCCCAGGAGAGGTTAATCAAATACATGTAAATGCATGACATATGTCCTTCTTCCAAGGGATACAGTTAATGCATTTCCCACAGGTAAGTGTTTAAACTCCTTAAACCGGACCTTCAACATTATTTAATGAAAAACAAAAACTATTCACAAATGATTCTGCCCCACCTAAAAGTTAGTTAGGCTTTTTTGGGGATTACAGCGCCGCCATCTGGACTCTGAAGCATAACACTTAATGAGGAGTGGAGAGTTGGATAAAGTACAGGGGAGTAGGTTACAGTGGTGCGTTGGGAATCCAGAGCATAGCTGGGTTGCGGGAAAGGTCATCACTCACACAATGCATGGCAGCACCTTCCTTTTTTCAATCTGTATCCCATGCTGCCTGTAAATATTGTGCATTCCATATTCACCAATATTGGTTTGGTTCTGTCTAATAACATGCATTAGATGGGTGAAGGGTGTTTTTCCATGTTTCTAATCTGTAGGTACAGTGTGATGGCTAAGTCTTTGGTTCTTAATACTAGTTTGGGTCCTCTTTAAGCTAACGAAGTGCCCACATTAAAGTGTGAACTACACATTGGCTACGCCTTTAGTTATGTGTGTGTTATTAGCTAAGCAAACATTAATATGAATAATGGCATGGAGACTTACGGAGTTGGTGGCCGACAGATGGCTGGTTGGGGCCAACAGACTGCCCTTGGTCCTGGCTCGGCTGTGAAGAAGTCCCTGGAGAAACATGTGACATTTGGTTAGTATTTGTAGATAGTCACTATCCCCAACATATCTGGCTCCCAGTCTGGCTGACATCACTCACCTTCGCCAGGATCTCCTTCCAGCATCTCTGCTGCCTCCTCCTCCACTATCTCACCCGCTCCTGAAGCTTCTACAAATACATAATAAAGGATAACTTAGTTTTTGGCCTGCCATGTATATCTTTGTGCCTATACATGAAGAGTGACATACCAGAGCCTTCCCCATGCGTGGCCAGGTATGACTCCACGCCCACGCGGCTTGGCCCCTCCTCTGTGGTAAGGTCCAGGGGCTGGTCTGAGGAGGCCACAGAGGAGGGGTAGGTCCGTCGCCCGGGAGATCCACCACCTTCACTCACAGAAGCAGAGTCATGCAGCACTGGTCGGCCTGTACGTCTCCGGGTGCGGCGAATTCTGAAATCCATTTCCAACACTACCAAAGAAAAGTCATTATAAATAAAGGCATAACTTAGACATTTGGAACATATACCATGCAATTGCTTAGTACTTACTTGGGAAATGGATCCCAAAAAACCTCCGCACCCGGGGCATGTGCAGACGCTTCAGGTCCGACCAATGCTGCATTATCTGGGTGTGAGTGAAGGTGGTGCTGGTCACACGGTGTATCTCCGCGATGATCTCCCGGGCGATGTCCCTTTTCTCGCACACATTGGGCGCGAAGTCATACCGGCGCTGAAGCATGATCTGAAAAACATAATGGACACAGAGCTTGTACTTTTACACACAGACCCATATGTGTTGCATCACAAGTTGAGTATTTAATGTCATTAACACACACATTTCGAATGGCCGCCATTTTTGGGGAGTGCCTTAAAGAGGACGTTGACTGTGATTGACAGTCTGGTCTTATGTTATATGTATCACACACCATGTACATACAGATAATAGCCAACCTCAACAATCAGGCCACCTGCATCTAGGGCATGTTAGGATGTTTTAAATATCCAAGATGTAGCCTAATGCTTAGGCTTTTGGCCCACGTGTGTGGCTTCCCGTTGTGTTTTTATGGCTTAGGAAAACAGTGTTCCTCAAACATCCGCATCAAGGTCCGAGACAGGCCAGGTTTGACAGCTCGCCCCGCTACTCCACAGGTTAATTAACTGTTGCTAAGCCGGAGCAATTGGCCGAATTAGGACATCAGCATAGACAGGTGAAAACGTGGCCAGGCTCGGCCCTTGAGGATGAAGTGTGAGGAGGCAGTGATTAAACATTAAGAGACACCAAACTAGTTCCAAACGCATCATTTACATTTAGGCCAGCATTGACTATTACATTAAAATGCACAGGCAGCCACTTACCAGCATGAGGATCTCTTCCTGTTGACGGGTGAAGATAGTGGGCGCCATCTTTAGTCTTCTTCCAGGCAGCAGATAAGTGAAACCCCAGCGGTTTCCTGGTTCCGCACGAACGTACGTCCGTACGAGCGCGTAGTCGTGCGCATAGGCGTCAGACGCTGGGCGCATGATTTAAAGGTCCCTGCACCCAAAGCTCATTCTCTTTGAGCTTTTGGACAAAATGGCACCAAAAAAGGCAGCAGCTAAACGCGGCCAGCAAAGCCAGACCTCTGAGGGCCCAACAACCAGGTCCCAGCAACGACCGAAGAAGCTAAGGTCCCAGAAGGCCCAGAAGGCAAGTACCACCTCGGCCCCACCAAGGGACACTGGACCCTCCGTTTCCCAAAAAAGGGCCCCAAAGGCACGTGCCCCTGCGGCCAAAAAACAGGCCACAGCAGCCACCACCACCTCTGCCCCCAGAAGAGGCCGCCCAAGGGAGCCCACACCAGCCATGCTTTCAAGCCGGGCACTTAGCCAACCCAGGCCCCACAGCAGTGCCCGAAGCACATCCAGCCCACACAGAAGGGCCCGAAGCCCCTCCAGCCCGCACAGAAGGGCCAGAAGCCCAGCCAGGGCCAGAAGCCCAGCCAGGGCCAGAAGCCCCTACAGGGCCCGAACCCCATCCAGGGCCAGAAGAACCCCATCCAGGGCCAGAAGCCCAGCCAGGGCCAGAAGCCCCTACAGGGCCCGAACACCATCCAGGGCCAGAAGAACCCCATCCAGGGCCAGAAGCCCAGCCAGGGCCAGAAGCCCCTACAGGGCCCGAACACCATCCAGGGCCAGAAGAACCCCATCCAGGGCCAGAAGCCCCCGACCTGGCACCAGCCGGGAACAGAGCCCCCGACCTGGCACCAGCCGGGAACCTAGCCCCCCAAGAGGGCCCCGAATTGCAACCATGACCACATCTACACCTGGAAGTTCGGTGGCCAGCCACGCCAGAACACCCAGTCCCTTGGCCAGTCCAGTCCAGTCATTGGGAAGCCACCAATCCGGCCATTCCCCTACCCAGCCCCAGGCCATAATGTCACCACATGTGTCTGCACACATGGAGGAGCAGCCAAGCCAACCATCTGGCCGCACATTGCGCCGCGGCCAGTTGAGTGGGAGATTCTCCCATGACCAAAATATGGCATTGGCTAGTGGCCTTACATTATACTATGACGAGCTATATGGGAGCAAATCCAAACACACCACCAAGCAGCGCAAGATGGCATTGTTTGAAACCATCCTCCGACAAGTAAATGCAGCGGGGGAAGAGAGGAAAGATGTGTCCCAAATTCAGAAGAAAATCTCTGATCTGAAGTATGCTGTACGGCAAAAAGAAATTAAAAGGCATAATTACAGGTAAATAAATGTTTTCGCTAAATATAATGTTTGGGATGTGCTGTATGCCCCTTTTCTGAATACCAAACGATTTTCTCTTTTCAGCATGAAAACTGGAGGTGGCTTCCCATCTAAATTGGAGTTTACCCCTGCTGAGGAGATTGTGCTTGGACTTCTCCATCCGGTCGCGGTCGGTGGACATGCTGGTCTAAGGGACACAGACTCCCCGACCCGTACCCACGGTGAGTACTATTAAATCTGCATGTTTGCCTGTTTGCTAAATAATCTACAGTTCACTAGTAACAAGCTAACGGGATGCCCCTATGGTTTGCCTTGGTTGGCCTCGCACTACTGTGGCTGTTTGTGTCCTCTTTTGGTCCCTGTGAATCACACATTTAGGCCCACAGCCATTATGGCAAAGATCAAATGTCCAATTGTATTGTTAAAGTCATGAAGTTTCGCAAGATAAGTGAGATATTTAGAATCAATCACAAAACACACATCATTATGTATGGGTTGCCTTTTGGTTGTGTGAGTTGTGTTTGAGTTAACTATTTAATTAGCCACCCACAAACATATGTGACCAAGAGCAGCGAGACTCAACTGGCGGCCCGGGGTCCCAATGCGGACCTTGGCACCACATTCAAGGACCCCTGGCCAGACAGCCCTGCACTCAGTTACTTCTGTGTTTACGTGCTCAGAGCTGCCCCCTTGATCGGCCATGTAGTGGTTGGTCTCCTGCCCAATGTCATGGCTCCGTGAAACATAGCATTGCAATATGAAGTACTGGCCAGGAAGTGGCATTGCAAGGTACACAGTAACTTATTTAAATTTTCACTGGCCACAATCGTGTCCCGCTGCCCCTGCTCTGGCCCATGTGCCACAGTCCCCCCATGCCCCCCCCCCACATAAGCCCCATACATTTGTAACAGATTGGCTCCATCCATCACATCACCATCAATACGTTAACTCCCCCCTTTAGACATCCAATCCCTGTCCCCTCAGCTCTGGCCCATCCAGCCCAGCAAGGGCAAGCAGCCTTTATTAGTTGGCACTTTGAAAGCTCCAGCCCCTCCACCAGTGTCTTTATTTTTAACTAGACACCCCCTGCGTCAGCACCATGGCCAGACATTCACCTCTCACCACATACCTTGAAATGGGCGTTTAAAACAATTGTTTGAGTACCCCGGACCTAGCGAATGGTAGGCTAAATCCAAAAATGTGCCCTGAAAGTTGGATGCTGAATGGGTACACTTCATGACTTAGAACTGAGGTCACTTAGCAGTTGGTCCGAGCCATTGCACCTCTGTAAACTTGCGTGGGTTTGAACAAAGGTCACCATTGCTCTAGAGTTGAATAATATTCCAAATAGAGCTATATTTGATTACCTATCCAAAAAAAGGTTATGTGTGTGTGTTTACGTGGTATTTTTTTCTCTTCTTCAGCCCAGCATGATCCCTCAGCAAGGGTAAACTCACCCCCCAGTTTGGTTATGCCTACGATGTCCGTACAGCATCGGAGCCCAGATCAGAGATTTTCGGTAAGTTTATTTAGTAGCATAAATAATAACAAGTGCTTAAGAATGTGTTAAACTGTTGAAATCCTACATTGGGACGCAAACTTAGCCTTTTTTTTTTTATATGTCCCTACAGACCCGCACACTCATGGAAGAGATCCAGGACATGGAGGAAGATGATGATGTCTCCGTACAGGGCACGTCGGATGAACTCCCCCTGGGTCCCAATTTGGAACTGCTCGATAATGTTTCTCTGGCCAATCCTCAGCAGCAGAGTGAATCTCCATCCATTGTGCTTGCACATGGGGAGACTGACACTACAGTCCCCAGTGTTCACTCTGCTGCTGAGGATTTGCAAAGCAGGCCGGTTGCTGTTGAGGGTACGACACCACGCGGCAGGGCACGCCCAAGAGCCAGGGTAATTGTGCGGCGGACGCCATTACGCCGCCCCACAATTTCCCAGGGGAGGCAGAGTGCCCTGCTTGAATTATGGACCCAACAAAGGGACTCTTATGACGCCCAGCTCGTTACAGAGCGTGAGCAAAGGCATGCAGACATGGTGAACATCCATACCAGTCTACAGGGCATCCTCGCGGAGTTGCGTACCCTCAACAGCAACGTGGCCAATTCAAGTAATGGCATCCAGTCAGCCATGGCTGAGATGACCAATATGCAGAGAAACATTGTGGAGCAGTTTCAAATTCACAATGCTGCCATGGCCCAGGCTAGGTCCCATTCCCATGGACCTCCACCTGGACCTCCACCTGGGTATTATGGGCAGCCACCCTATTAAGCCATGGGTGTGTGGGACATCTTTTCTCTTAACCCCCACTGTATTTACTTGTCCTTTGAGGTTTCAAACAATCCATTTTGTGTTGCTCTGGCAGGTTGTGTTTTGTATTTGCTCCCATATAGCTCCTTAGAGTAATGCTTAAGGCCACTAGCCAATGCCATAGGTCTATGTGGAGTTTATCTGGCCACTTATGGCTTAACCTATGTATTTGGTTGGTGCTCCTCCTGTTTGCAGACATGTTTGTGTGACATTATGGCCATGCCCAAATATCCCTGGGCACAGGCAATATTAATGACTGGACTAGGCTGGCCTTTGGACTGGGTGTCCTTGTTTGGTTGTGCCACTCACTTCCAGGTGTAGATGTGCTCGATGTTTTTTTTAATTTAATCCATTTGTTACCACAGATGTATGTGGACTGATTTCTGTTAACCACTATAATTTTTCATTTGCTAAGTAAAACAAAAAATTAACTTCCAATACTTGTGGCGTTTTTAGTGGGAAGACTTTTGTAACAGCTTGGGCTAAACCAGATAATTTTGGTTGGAAGAGGTGTAACAATGCACAGCGAAAGCTAAGGAAACTACATGAAATACATTAGGCAACAATTAAGGTCGAAATGTTTTACTTAGAGGTAATGCCACATTAGGGCAAAACAACATATGTTTCCAAAAGGATAACACAAACATACAGAATGGTGAGACAGGGAAAAAACTTAACTAAAATGCTGGCTGATCAGGTTGGCTCTAACAGATTGGCCAGACTCACTGGGGGGCCCCTCAAAATTCTCGGCTTCATCCTCGACGGCTGAAGAGGGCAGGCTGTCCACATAACGTGGGACACGTTCCAGGATGGCAAAATTGTGCAAAACAGCACATGCCATTATAATGTCGATCACTTTCTTGGGATCATATTGCAGGGCCCCCCCAGTATGGTCAAGGCAACGAAAACGTGTCTTCAGCAGACCAAAGGCCCTCTCCACAACAGCCCGGGTCTTGCGATGTGCACGGTTATACGCTTCCTGCGAGGCATCCTGGGGCCGCAGCACAGGCGTCATGAGCCAGGGTAGAAGTGGGTACCCGGAATCACCTTAAACAGAGAATTAAATGTAATCAAAATTAAAAAGGCAACACAACCAACACCAAAAAATTCACAGATATCATAATGATGTAAGGTAAAGTGTCCCCAAGAAAAAACAGGGCACATTAGGGCCCCCAAATATTGCACTAAGGTATAACCTAAATAAAAATGGCACTTCTATATACCAATTAATTAACAAACATCTGCACGGCCAAGGGTATTTGTATTTTACATATATTTGTAGTTTTCAGACATGTTACAATTAGGATGCTGCTGAGGGCCTATCCACATTTCACTGGAAACTACAATGTAGGCAGTTTAAGTCCACTTTGACATTTAACGACCAATAGTACAAAAGCAGCCAAATGTCAAAGATCCCTAGCCACATTTCACTGGAAACTACAATGTATGCAGTTTAAGTCCACTTTGACATTTAACGACCAATAGTCCAAAAGGAGCCAAATGTCAAAGATCCCTAGCCACATTTCACTGGAAACTACAATGTATGCAGTTTAAGTCCACTTTGACATTTAACGACCAATAGTCCAAAAGGAGCCAAATGTCAAAGATCCCTAGCCACATTTCACTGGAAACTACAATGTATGCAGTTTAAGTCCACTTTGACATTTAACGACCAATAGTACAAAAGGAGCCAAATGTCAAAGATCCTTGGGTATAAACTCCAAACCAATATATTTAGCCACAAGGAACTTACAGACATCCTAACTAAAGGGAAAACATTCTGAAGGCCAAAGCGAGACAAGGGTTTTTTGGGTAAGTTCCTAATATATGAGCCAAGAAAAAGGCAGTTGGACGCTTCTGTCAAGTTTTCCAAAACAAACAGATCAACAAATACAAGATTAATGCCACATTTAATAACACACAAATAGGACACACTTACCAAGCAGCCATGCCCCCGAAAATTCACCTGCCTCAAATCTCCGAAACAACCCAGATCGCCTGAGTATATAGGAGTCGTGGGACGATCCGGGGTAGCCGGCAAGGACACTCATAAACCGCATATCCGGACCAACCACGGCCTGGACATTAAGTGAGTGTCCCATTTTACGATTCCTTAAGGCAAAAACATACAAAAAGGGTAATTTATATTTGACCCAAAATAATAAATTAAACACAAAACATGTCTGCACTCTATTGGGAAATACTAATGAAAAGCCGAGATAAAGCAGCTACACAAATGAGGGATAAACAAATATGCTGCCGCAAAGGAAAACAGGTGACATGACACGTTGGGCAACATAATAACCAATCTCAATACCTATATATATACTCGTCGGCTGCCCTAGGTACGAGTGCCACATGTGTGCAGTCAATTGCACCAATAACGTTGGGCATGTCGGCCACATTATAAAACCCAAGCTTAATGGCGTTTCTGGCTGCCATATCATCAGGGAAATAAATATATTTTTGAGTTATGGCAGCCATGCCTTCCAAAAATTTAGATAGTGCGCGGCTCAGCGTAGGCTGTGACATCCCCACGGAGAGGGCACCCAGCCTCTGGAACGAGCCGTTCGCCAAAAATTGCAGGCAGCCAAGCATCTTGGTCATACCTGAAATTGCATGCCCCTTCCTTGTGGTGCGGGCTAACCATGGCCGCAGCTCACTATATAATTTATGGAGGGAAGCGCGATTAAGCCTGGTCAGCTCGAACAGCTCAACATCATTCATGCTATCGATGTTCATGCGACGACGCAGGGGCAATCTGCTCTCAGACATCTCGATCAACTCAATGCCAAAAAGCATAAGCCCTTGATGTGCCACAAACTCGCTCCGCTCCATCCTACTCCCGAGGCCAAATAGCTGCCGGCAAACATTTCGTAAAGCAGCTCTTTAATGGGCTTCAAAACAATTAGCAATCACCTCTCTGAATTGGGCGCAAGCCCATGTGAAGGACGTAAAAAATAGGATCGGACGCAAATAATACGATTTTGACGGGAAAAACACACGAACTAACGCAAATAATACGATTTGGACGGGAAAAACACACGAACTAACGCAAATTATACGATTCTCGTACGAAATGCGTATGTTCATATACGTCTATGCGCGAACGATCGTACGAATACGAAATGGCCAAAAAAACCAGAAAAAATGACAAACACCCACCCAAACTTACGATTCTCGATACGAAATCACTTAACTTTTGCTCTTTGAATCGAGGGGACAGAGAAGTCTAAACTTCTTCCAAGGAATAGCCAATTGGGTTGATTCAAAGAAACATGTAACAGCTTGGATTTGGCTCACGATCATCCTATTTTTCACGTCCGCTCGTGCGTTCGTAAGAACTTGCGAGTGATTCAATAAGCAAATACGTTTCTATCCTAAAAGATACGTCCGTTCGTATGATATCTCCCGAACTTGCCTCAGTCAGTTGTCAATCGTAAAAATCACGTTCATGTGCTCACCTGTTGCGGCGGCAGCCTGTTTTGTCGGCGGCTTCCATCGTCCAGCTCTTCCAATTACTTGCGTTTGCCTCTGGTTTGCATTGGTTTTTGGCCTCTTAGATTCGTGCGTTCTTATGTATATAAGATCTTGCGCATGCGCACCCTCATCCAGAAACTTACATAAACCCCTTAGCGGCTGCATCCAACTTCATTTCTCGCTCCCTCAAACTTACCTAAACCCTTTTGCGCTTGCATCCAACTTCATTTCTCGCTCCCTCAAACTTACCTAAACCCTTTAGCGCTTGCATCCAACTTCATTTCTCGCTCCCTCAAACTTACCTAAACCCCGTAGCGGCTGCATCCAACTTCATTTCTCGCTCCCTCAAACTTACCTAAACCCTTTAGCGCTTGCATCCAACTTCATTTCTCGCTCCCTCAAACTTACCTAAACCCCTTAGCGGCTGCATCCAACTTCATTTCTCGCTCCCTCAAACTTACCTAAACCCCGTAGCGGCTGCATCCCACTTCATTTCTCGCTCCCTCAAACTTACCTAAACCCTTTAGCGCTTGCATCCAACTTCATTTCTCGCTCCCTCAAACTTACCTAAACCCCGTAGCGGCTGCATCCCACTTCATTTCTCGGTCCATAAAACGTAAGAAAATCTCATAATTTACATATGTCTATATGTTTCTAAGTGTGTTGTTTCTGGTTTGTGTAATTTTTTGGGTGTGTGCATATTAGAAAAGACACATTTAGGAAGGCTTCCAATATAATTTATTTTAAATTTTTTCTTTGTTTGTTTTTGAATAAAATGGCACCTTTTTTTTTATAGTTTTTTTTTTTTGTTAAAAAACTTTTTTTTTTTTGTGCCTCGGTAAAACATATCTATTTTTTTTTTTTTTTTAACAGTAAAACCCTTTTTTTTTTTTTTTTGGGTTTTTTAGTTTAAAAAATCTATTTTTTTTTTTTTTAAAAACAATATAAAACTCTCTAAAATTGGAACAACTTTAAAACCAAGTTAAACAAAGGAGCCAGGACCAAGGGCACTATTCATCATCCTCTTCTTCATCTGTTGGCCCCAACGTTGCCTGTATGGCCAGCAGCTCGGCCACCAACTCCTTCATTCGTTTTTTTTTACCCGCCAAGGTTTTGGGGATCATCCCTGTAACCAATAGAGAAAGAAACATAAATAGGAGTCCCAGACCGGTTGGTATGCTGGAAATAGATTTAGGGTTAATCAAATACATGTAAATGCATGACATATGTCCTTCTTCCAAGGGATACAGTTAATGCATTTCCCACAGGTAAGTGTTTAAACTCCTTAAACCGGACCTTCAACATTATTTAATGAAAAACAAAAACTATTCACAAATGATTCTGCCCCACCTAAAAGTTAGTTAGGCTTTTTTGGGGATTACAGCGCCGCCATCTGGACTCTGAAGCATAACACTTAATGAGGAGTGGAGAGTTGGATAAAGTACAGGGGAGTAGGTTACAGTGGTGCGTTGGGAATCCAGAGCATAGCTGGGTTGCGGGAAAGGTCATCACTCACACAATGCATGGCAGCACCTTCCTTTTTTCAATCTGTATCCCATGCTGCCTGTAAATATTGTGCATTCCATATTCACCAATATTGGTTTGGTTCTGTCTAATAACATGCATTAGATGGGTGAAGGGTGTTTTTCCATGTTTCTAATCTGTAGGTACAGTGTGATGGCTAAGTCTTTGGTTCTTAATACTAGTTTGGGTCCTCTTTAAGCTAACGAAGTGCCCACATTAAAGTGTGAACTACACATTGGCTACGCCTTTAGTTATGTGTGTGTTATTAGCTAAGCAAACATTAATATGAATAATGGCATGGAGACTTACGGAGTTGGTGGCCGACAGATGGCTGGTTGGGGCCAACAGACTGCCCTTGGTCCTGGCTCGGCTGTGAAGAAGTCCCTGGAGAAACATGTGACATTTGGTTAGTATTTGTAGATAGTCACTATCCCCAACATATCTGGCTCCCAGTCTGGCTGACATCACTCACCTTCGCCAGGATCTCCTTCCAGCATCTCTGCTGCCTCCTCCTCCACTATCTCACCCGCTCCTGAAGCTTCTACAAATACATAATAAAGGATAACTTAGTTTTTGGCCTGCCATGTATATCTTTGTGCCTATACATGAAGAGTGACATACCAGAGCCTTCCCCATGCGTGGCCAGGTATGACTCCACGCCCACGCGGCTTGGCCCCTCCTCTGTGGTAAGGTCCAGGGGCTGGTCTGAGGAGGCCACAGAGGAGGGGTAGGTCCGTCGCCCGGGAGATCCACCACCTTCACTCACAGAAGCAGAGTCATGCAGCACTGGTCGGCCTGTACGTCTCCGGGTGCGGCGAATTCTGAAATCCATTTCCAACACTACCAAAGAAAAGTCATTATAAATAAAGGCATAACTTAGACATTTGGAACATATACCATGCAATTGCTTAGTACTTACTTGGGAAATGGATCCCAAAAAACCTCCGCACCCGGGGCATGTGCAGACGCTTCAGGTCCGACCAATGCTGCATTATCTGGGTGTGAGTGAAGGTGGTGCTGGTCACACGGTGTATCTCCGCGATGATCTCCCGGGCGATGTCCCTTTTCTCGCACACATTGGGCGCGAAGTCATACCGGCGCTGAAGCATGATCTGAAAAACATAATGGACACAGAGCTTGTACTTTTACACACAGACCCATATGTGTTGCATCACAAGTTGAGTATTTAATGTCATTAACACACACATTTCGAATGGCCGCCATTTTTGGGGAGTGCCTTAAAGAGGACGTTGACTGTGATTGACAGTCTGGTCTTATGTTATATGTATCACACACCATGTACATACAGATAATAGCCAACCTCAACAATCAGGCCACCTGCATCTAGGGCATGTTAGGATGTTTTAAATATCCAAGATGTAGCCTAATGCTTAGGCTTTTGGCCCACGTGTGTGGCTTCCCGTTGTGTTTTTATGGCTTAGGAAAACAGTGTTCCTCAAACATCCGCATCAAGCTCCGAGACAGGCCAGGTTTGACAGCTCGCCCCGCTACTCCACAGGTTAATTAACTGTTGCTAAGCCGGAGCAATTGGCCGAATTAGGACATCAGCATAGACAGGTGAAAACGTGGCCAGGCTCGGCCCTTGAGGATGAAGTGTGAGGAGGCAGTGATTAAACATTAAGAGACACCAAACTAGTTCCAAACGCATCATTTACATTTAGGCCAGCATTGACTATTACATTAAAATGCACAGGCAGCCACTTACCAGCATGAGGATCTCTTCCTGTTGACGGGTGAAGATAGTGGGCGCCATCTTTAGTCTTCTTCCAGGCAGCAGATAAGTGAAACCCCAGCGGTTTCCTGGTTCCGCACGAACGTACGTCCGTACGAGCGCGTAGTCGTGCGTCACCCAAAGCTCATTCTCTTTGAGCTTTTGGACAAAATGGCACCAAAAAAGGCAGCAGCTAAACGCGGCCAGCAAAGCCAGACCTCTGAGGGCCCAACAACCAGGTCCCAGCAACGACCGAAGAAGCTAAGGTCCCAGAAGGCCCAGAAGGCAAGTACCACCTCGGCCCCACCAAGGGACACTGGACCCTCCGTTTCCCAAAAAAGGGCCCCAAAGGCACGTGCCCCTGCGGCCAAAAAACAGGCCACAGCAGCCACCACCACCTCTGCCCCCAGAAGAGGCCGCCCAAGGGAGCCCACACCAGCCATGCTTTCAAGCCGGGCACTTAGCCAACCCAGGCCCCACAGCAGTGCCCGAAGCACATCCAGCCCACACAGAAGGGCCCGAAGCCCCTCCAGCCCGCACAGAAGGGCCAGAAGCCCAGCCAGGGCCAGAAGCCCCTACAGGGCCCGAACCCCATCCAGGGCCAGAAGAACCCCATCCAGGGCCAGAAGCCCAGCCAGGGCCAGAAGCCCCTACAGGGCCCGAACCCCATCCAGGGCCAGAAGAACCCCATCCAGGGCCAGAAGCCCAGCCAGGGCCAGAAGCCCCTACAGGGCCCGAACACCATCCAGGGCCAGAAGAACCCCATCCAGGGCCAGAAGCCCAGCCAGGGCCAGAAGCCCCTACAGGGCCCGAACACCATCCAGGGCCAGAAGAACCCCATCCAGGGCCAGAAGCCCAGCCAGGGCCAGAAGCCCCTACAGGGCCCGAACACCATCCAGGGCCAGAAGAACCCCATCCAGGGCCAGAAGCCCCTACAGGGCCCGAACCCCATCCAGGGCCAGAAGCCCCTACAGGGCCCGAACCCCATCCAGGGCCAGAAGAACCCCATCCAGGGCCAGAAGCCCCTACAGGGCCCGAACCCCATCCAGGGCCAGAAGCCCCTACAGGGCCCGAACCCCATCCAGGGCCAGAAGAACCCCATCCAGGGCCAGAAGCCCCTACAGGGCCCGAACCCCATCCAGGGCCAGAAGAACCCCATCCAGGGCCAGAAGCCCCCGACCTGGCACCAGCCGGGAACAGAGCCCCCGACCTGGCACCAGCCGGGAACCTAGCCCCCCAAGAGGGCCCCGAATTGCAACCATGACCACATCTACACCTGGAAGTTCGGTGGCCAGCCACGCCAGAACACCCAGTCCCTTGGCCAGTCCAGTCCAGTCATTGGGAAGCCACCAATCCGGCCATTCCCCTACCCAGCCCCAGGCCATAATGTCACCACATGTGTCTGCACACATGGAGGAGCAGCCAAGCCAACCATCTGGCCGCACATTGCGCCGCGGCCAGTTGAGTGGGAGATTCTCCCATGACCAAAATATGGCATTGGCTAGTGGCCTTACATTATACTATGACGAGCTATATGGGAGCAAATCCAAACACACCACCAAGCAGCGCAAGATGGCATTGTTTGAAACCATCCTCCGACAAGTAAATGCAGCGGGGGAAGAGAGGAAAGATGTGTCCCAAATTCAGAAGAAAATCTCTGATCTGAAGTATGCTGTACGGCAAAAAGAAATTAAAAGGCATAATTACAGGTAAATAAATGTTTTCGCTAAATATAATGTTTGGGATGTGCTGTATGCCCCTTTTCTGAATACCAAACGATTTTCTCTTTTCAGCATGAAAACTGGAGGTGGCTTCCCATCTAAATTGGAGTTTACCCCTGCTGAGGAGATTGTGCTTGGACTTCTCCATCCGGTCGCGGTCGGTGGACATGCTGGTCTAAGGGACACAGACTCCCCGACCCGTACCCACGGTGAGTACTATTAAATCTGCATGTTTGCCTGTTTGCTAAATAATCTACAGTTCACTAGTAACAAGCTAACGGGATGCCCCTATGGTTTGCCTTGGTTGGCCTCGCACTACTGTGGCTGTTTGTGTCCTCTTTTGGTCCCTGTGAATCACACATTTAGGCCCACAGCCATTATGGCAAAGATCAAATGTCCAATTGTATTGTTAAAGTCATGAAGTTTCGCAAGATAAGTGAGATATTTAGAATCAATCACAAAACACACATCATTATGTATGGGTTGCCTTTTGGTTGTGTGAGTTGTGTTTGAGTTAACTATTTAATTAGCCACCCACAAACATATGTGACCAAGAGCAGCGAGACTCAACTGGCGGCCCGGGGTCCCAATGCGGACCTTGGCACCACATTCAAGGACCCCTGGCCAGACAGCCCTGCACTCAGTTACTTCTGTGTTGACGTGCTCAGAGCTGCCCCCTTGATCGGCCATGTAGTGGTTGGTCTCCTGCCCAATGTCATGGCTCCGTGAAACATAGCATTGCAATATGAAGTACTGGCCAGGAAGTGGCATTGCAAGGTACACAGTAACTTATTTAAATTTTCACTGGCCACAATCGTGTCCCGCTGCCCCTGCTCTGGCCCATGTGCCACAGTCCCCCCATGCCCCCCCCCCACATAAGCCCCATACATTTGTAACAGATTGGCTCCATCCATCACATCACCATCAATACGTTAACTCCCCCCTTTAGACATCCAATCCCTGTCCCCTCAGCTCTGGCCCATCCAGCCCAGCAAGGGCAAGCAGCCTTTATTAGTTGGCACTTTGAAAGCTCCAGCCCCTCCACCAGTGTCTTTATTTTTAACTAGACACCCCCTGCGTCAGCACCATGGCCAGACATTCACCTCTCACCACATACCTTGAAATGGGCGTTTAAAACAATTGTTTGAGTACCCCGGACCTAGCGAATGGTAGGCTAAATCCAAAAATGTGCCCTGAAAGTTGGATGCTGAATGGGTACACTTCATGACTTAGAACTGAGGTCACTTAGCAGTTGGTCCGAGCCATTGCACCTCTGTAAACTTGCGTGGGTTTGAACAAAGGTCACCATTGCTCTAGAGTTGAATAATATTCCAAATAGAGCTATATTTGATTACCTATCCAAAAAAAGGTTATGTGTGTGTGTTTACGTGGTATTTTTTTCTCTTCTTCAGCCCAGCATGATCCCTCAGCAAGGGTAAACTCACCCCCCAGTTTGGTTATGCCTACGATGTCCGTACAGCATCGGAGCCCAGATCAGAGATTTTCGGTAAGTTTATTTAGTAGCATAAATAATAACAAGTGCTTAAGAATGTGTTAAACTGTTGAAATCCTACATTGGGACGCAAACTTAGCCTTTTTTTTTTTATATGTCCCTACAGACCCGCACACTCATGGAAGAGATCCAGGACATGGAGGAAGATGATGATGTCTCCGTACAGGGCACGTCGGATGAACTCCCCCTGGGTCCCAATTTGGAACTGCTCGATAATGTTTCTCTGGCCAATCCTCAGCAGCAGAGTGAATCTCCATCCATTGTGCTTGCACATGGGGAGACTGACACTACAGTCCCCAGTGTTCACTCTGCTGCTGAGGATTTGCAAAGCAGGCCGGTTGCTGTTGAGGGTACGACACCACGCGGCAGGGCACGCCCAAGAGCCAGGGTAATTGTGCGGCGGACGCCATTACGCCGCCCCACAATTTCCCAGGGGAGGCAGAGTGCCCTGCTTGAATTATGGACCCAACAAAGGGACTCTTATGACGCCCAGCTCGTTACAGAGCGTGAGCAAAGGCATGCAGACATGGTGAACATCCATACCAGTCTACAGGGCATCCTCGCGGAGTTGCGTACCCTCAACAGCAACGTGGCCAATTCAAGTAATGGCATCCAGTCAGCCATGGCTGAGATGACCAATATGCAGAGAAACATTGTGGAGCAGTTTCAAATTCACAATGCTGCCATGGCCCAGGCTAGGTCCCATTCCCATGGACCTCCACCTGGACCTCCACCTGGGTATTATGGGCAGCCACCCTATTAAGCCATGGGTGTGTGGGACATCTTTTCTCTTAACCCCCACTGTATTTACTTGTCCTTTGAGGTTTCAAACAATCCATTTTGTGTTGCTCTGGCAGGTTGTGTTTTGTATTTGCTCCCATATAGCTCCTTAGAGTAATGCTTAAGGCCACTAGCCAATGCCATAGGTCTATGTGGAGTTTATCTGGCCACTTATGGCTTAACCTATGTATTTGGTTGGTGCTCCTCCTGTTTGCAGACATGTTTGTGTGACATTATGGCCATGCCCAAATATCCCTGGGCACAGGCAATATTAATGACTGGACTAGGCTGGCCTTTGGACTGGGTGTCCTTGTTTGGTTGTGCCACTCACTTCCAGGTGTAGATGTGCTCGATGTTTTTTTTAATTTAATCCATTTGTTACCACAGATGTATGTGGACTGATTTCTGTTAACCACTATAATTTTTCATTTGCTAAGTAAAACAAAAAATTAACTTCCAATACTTGTGGCGTTTTTAGTGGGAAGACTTTTGTAACAGCTTGGGCTAAACCAGATAATTTTGGTTGGAAGAGGTGTAACAATGCACAGCGAAAGCTAAGGAAACTACATGAAATACATTAGGCAACAATTAAGGTCGAAATGTTTTACTTAGAGGTAATGCCACATTAGGGCAAAACAACATATGTTTCCAAAAGGATAACACAAACATACAGAATGGTGAGACAGGGAAAAAACTTAACTAAAATGCTGGCTGATCAGGTTGGCTCTAACAGATTGGCCAGACTCACTGGGGGGCCCCTCAAAATTCTCGGCTTCATCCTCGACGGCTGAAGAGGGCAGGCTGTCCACATAACGTGGGACACGTTCCAGGATGGCAAAATTGTGCAAAACAGCACATGCCATTATAATGTCGATCACTTTCTTGGGATCATATTGCAGGGCCCCCCCAGTATGGTCAAGGCAACGAAAACGTGTCTTCAGCAGACCAAAGGCCCTCTCCACAACAGCCCGGGTCTTGCGATGTGCACGGTTATACGCTTCCTGCGAGGCATCCTGGGGCCGCAGCACAGGCGTCATGAGCCAGGGTAGAAGTGGGTACCCGGAATCACCTTAAACAGAGAATTAAATGTAATCAAAATTAAAAAGGCAACACAACCAACACCAAAAAATTCACAGATATCATAATGATGTAAGGTAAAGTGTCCCCAAGAAAAAACAGGGCACATTAGGGCCCCCAAATATTGCACTAAGGTATAACCTAAATAAAAATGGCACTTCTATATACCAATTAATTAACAAACATCTGCACGGCCAAGGGTATTTGTATTTTACATATATTTGTAGTTTTCAGACATGTTACAATTAGGATGCTGCTGAGGGCCTATCCACATTTCACTGGAAACTACAATGTAGGCAGTTTAAGTCCACTTTGACATTTAACGACCAATAGTACAAAAGCAGCCAAATGTCAAAGATCCCTAGCCACATTTCACTGGAAACTACAATGTATGCAGTTTAAGTCCACTTTGACATTTAACGACCAATAGTCCAAAAGGAGCCAAATGTCAAAGATCCCTAGCCACATTTCACTGGAAACTACAATGTATGCAGTTTAAGTCCACTTTGACATTTAACGACCAATAGTCCAAAAGGAGCCAAATGTCAAAGATCCCTAGCCACATTTCACTGGAAACTACAATGTATGCAGTTTAAGTCCACTTTGACATTTAACGACCAATAGTACAAAAGGAGCCAAATGTCAAAGATCCTTGGGTATAAACTCCAAACCAATATATTTAGCCACAAGGAACTTACAGACATCCTAACTAAAGGGAAAACATTCTGAAGGCCAAAGCGAGACAAGGGTTTTTTGGGTAAGTTCCTAATATATGAGCCAAGAAAAAGGCAGTTGGACGCTTCTGTCAAGTTTTCCAAAACAAACAGATCAACAAATACAAGATTAATGCCACATTTAATAACACACAAATAGGACACACTTACCAAGCAGCCATGCCCCCGAAAATTCACCTGCCTCAAATCTCCGAAACAACCCAGATCGCCTGAGTATATAGGAGTCGTGGGACGATCCGGGGTAGCCGGCAAGGACACTCATAAACCGCATATCCGGACCAACCACGGCCTGGACATTAAGTGAGTGTCCCATTTTACGATTCCTTAAGGCAAAAACATACAAAAAGGGTAATTTATATTTGACCCAAAATAATAAATTAAACACAAAACATGTCTGCACTCTATTGGGAAATACTAATGAAAAGCCGAGATAAAGCAGCTACACAAATGAGGGATAAACAAATATGCTGCCGCAAAGGAAAACAGGTGACATGACACGTTGGGCAACATAATAACCAATCTCAATACCTATATATATACTCGTCGGCTGCCCTAGGTACGAGTGCCACATGTGTGCAGTCAATTGCACCAATAACGTTGGGCATGTCGGCCACATTATAAAACCCAAGCTTAATGGCGTTTCTGGCTGCCATATCATCAGGGAAATAAATATATTTTTGAGTTATGGCAGCCATGCCTTCCAAAAATTTAGATAGTGCGCGGCTCAGCGTAGGCTGTGACATCCCCACGGAGAGGGCACCCAGCCTCTGGAACGAGCCGTTCGCCAAAAATTGCAGGCAGCCAAGCATCTTGGTCATACCTGAAATTGCATGCCCCTTCCTTGTGGTGCGGGCTAACCATGGCCGCAGCTCACTATATAATTTATGGAGGGAAGCGCGATTAAGCCTGGTCAGCTCGAACAGCTCAACATCATTCATGCTATCGATGTTCATGCGACGACGCAGGGGCAATCTGCTCTCAGACATCTCGATCAACTCAATGCCAAAAAGCATAAGCCCTTGATGTGCCACAAACTCGCTCCGCTCCATCCTACTCCCGAGGCCAAATAGCTGCCGGCAAACATTTCGTAAAGCAGCTCTTTAATGGGCTTCAAAACAATTAGCAATCACCTCTCTGAATTGGGCGCAAGCCCATGTGAAGGACGTAAAAAATAGGATCGGACGCAAATAATACGATTTTGACGGGAAAAACACACGAACTAACGCAAATAATACGATTTGGACGGGAAAAACACACGAACTAACGCAAATAATACGATTTGGACGGGAAAAACACACGAACTAACGCAAATTATACGATTCTCGTACGAAATGCGTATGTTCATATACGTCTATGCGCGAACGATCGTACGAATACGAAATGGCCAAAAAAACCAGAAAAAATGACAAACACCCACCCAAACTTACGATTCTCGATACGAAATCACTTAACTTTTGCTCTTTGAATCGAGGGGACAGAGAAGTCTAAACTTCTTCCAAGGAATAGCCAATTGGGTTGATTCAAAGAAACATGTAACAGCTTGGATTTGGCTCACGATCATCCTATTTTTCACGTCCGCTCGTGCGTTCGTAAGAACTTGCGAGTGATTCAATAAGCAAATACGTTTCTATCCTAAAAGATACGTCCGTTCGTATGATATCTCCCGAACTTGCCTCAGTCAGTTGTCAATCGTAAAAATCACGTTCATGTGCTCACCTGTTGCGGCGGCAGCCTGTTTTGTCGGCGGCTTCCATCGTCCAGCTCTTCCAATTACTTGCGTTTGCCTCTGGTTTGCATTGGTTTTTGGCCTCTTAGATTCGTGCGTTCTTATGTATATAAGATCTTGCGCATGCGCACCCTCATCCAGAAACTTACATAAACCCCTTAGCGGCTGCATCCAACTTCATTTCTCGCTCCCTCAAACTTACCTAAACCCTTTTGCGCTTGCATCCAACTTCATTTCTCGCTCCCTCAAACTTACCTAAACCCTTTTGCGCTTGCATCCAACTTCATTTCTCGCTCCCTCAAACTTACCTAAACCCTTTAGCGCTTGCATCCAACTTCATTTCTCGCTCCCTCAAACTTACCTAAACCCCGTAGCGGCTGCATCCCACTTCATTTCTCGCTCCCTCAAACTTACCTAAACCCTTTTGCGCTTGCATCCAACTTCATTTCTCGCTCCCTCAAACTTACCTAAACCCTTTAGCGCTTGCATCCAACTTCATTTCTCGCTCCCTCAAACTTACCTAAACCCTTTAGCGCTTGCATCCAACTTCATTTCTCGCTCCCTCAAACTTACCTAAACCCCGTAGCGGCTGCATCCAACTTCATTTCTCGCTCCCTCAAACTTACCTAAACCCTTTAGCGCTTGCATCCAACTTCATTTCTCGCTCCCTCAAACTTACCTAAACCCCGTAGCGGCTGCATCCCACTTCATTTCTCGGTCCATAAAACGTAAGAAAATCTCATAATTTACATATGTCTATATGTTTCTAAGTGTGTTGTTTCTGGTTTGTGTAATTTTTTGGGTGTGTGCATATTAGAAAAGACACATTTAGGAAGGCTTCCAATATAATTTATTTAAAATTTTTTCTTTGTTTGTTTTTGAATAAAATGGCACCTTTTTTTTTATAGTTTTTTTTTTTTGTTAATAAACTTTTTTTTTTTTGTGCCTCGGTAAAACATATCTATTTTTTTTTTTTTTTTTTAACAGTAAAACCCTTTTTTTTTTTTTTTTGGGTTTTTTAGTTTAAAAAATCTTTTTTTTTTTTTTTTAAAAACAATATAAAACTCTCTAAAATTGGAACAACTTTAAAACCAAGTTAAACAAAGGAGCCAGGACCAAGGGCACTATTCATCATCCTCTTCTTCATCTGTTGGCCCCAACGTTGCCTGTATGGCCAGCAGCTCGGCCACCAACTCCTTCATTCGTTTTTTTTTACCCGCCAAGGTTTTGGGGATCATCCCTGTAACCAATAGAGAAAGAAACATAAATAGGAGTCCCAGACCGGTTGGTATGCTGGAAATAGATTTAGGGTTAATCAAATACATGTAAATGCATGACATATGTCCTTCTTCCAAGGGATACAGTTAATGCATTTCCCACAGGTAAGTGTTTAAACTCCTTAAACCGGACCTTCAACATTATTTAATGAAAAACAAAAACTATTCACAAATGATTCTGCCCCACCTAAAAGTTAGTTAGGCTTTTTTGGGGATTACAGCGCCGCCATCTGGACTCTGAAGCATAACACTTAATGAGGAGTGGAGAGTTGGATAAAGTACAGGGGAGTAGGTTACAGTGGTGCGTTGGGAATCCAGAGCATAGCTGGGTTGCGGGAAAGGTCATCACTCACACAATGCATGGCAGCACCTTCCTTTTTTCAATCTGTATCCCATGCTGCCTGTAAATATTGTGCATTCCATATTCACCAATATTGGTTTGGTTCTGTCTAATAACATGCATTAGATGGGTGAAGGGTGTTTTTCCATGTTTCTAATCTGTAGGTACAGTGTGATGGCTAAGTCTTTGGTTCTTAATACTAGTTTGGGTCCTCTTTAAGCTAACGAAGTGCCCACATTAAAGTGTGAACTACACATTGGCTACGCCTTTAGTTATGTGTGTGTTATTAGCTAAGCAAACATTAATATGAATAATGGCATGGAGACTTACGGAGTTGGTGGCCGACAGATGGCTGGTTGGGGCCAACAGACTGCCCTTGGTCCTGGCTCGGCTGTGAAGAAGTCCCTGGAGAAACATGTGACATTTGGTTAGTATTTGTAGATAGTCACTATCCCCAACATATCTGGCTCCCAGTCTGGCTGACATCACTCACCTTCGCCAGGATCTCCTTCCAGCATCTCTGCTGCCTCCTCCTCCACTATCTCACCCGCTCCTGAAGCTTCTACAAATACATAATAAAGGATAACTTAGTTTTTGGCCTGCCATGTATATCTTTGTGCCTATACATGAAGAGTGACATACCAGAGCCTTCCCCATGCGTGGCCAGGTATGACTCCACGCCCACGCGGCTTGGCCCCTCCTCTGTGGTAAGGTCCAGGGGCTGGTCTGAGGAGGCCACAGAGGAGGGGTAGGTCCGTCGCCCGGGAGATCCACCACCTTCACTCACAGAAGCAGAGTCATGCAGCACTGGTCGGCCTGTACGTCTCCGGGTGCGGCGAATTCTGAAATCCATTTCCAACACTACCAAAGAAAAGTCATTATAAATAAAGGCATAACTTAGACATTTGGAACATATACCATGCAATTGCTTAGTACTTACTTGGGAAATGGATCCCAAAAAACCTCCGCACCCGGGGCATGTGCAGACGCTTCAGGTCCGACCAATGCTGCATTATCTGGGTGTGAGTGAAGGTGGTGCTGGTCACACGGTGTATCTCCGCGATGATCTCCCGGGCGATGTCCCTTTTCTCGCACACATTGGGCGCGAAGTCATACCGGCGCTGAAGCATGATCTGAAAAACATAATGGACACAGAGCTTGTACTTTTACACACAGACCCATATGTGTTGCATCACAAGTTGAGTATTTAATGTCATTAACACACACATTTCGAATGGCCGCCATTTTTGGGGAGTGCCTTAAAGAGGACGTTGACTGTGATTGACAGTCTGGTCTTATGTTATATGTATCACACACCATGTACATACAGATAATAGCCAACCTCAACAATCAGGCCACCTGCATCTAGGGCATGTTAGGATGTTTTAAATATCCAAGATGTAGCCTAATGCTTAGGCTTTTGGCCCACGTGTGTGGCTTCCCGTTGTGTTTTTATGGCTTAGGAAAACAGTGTTCCTCAAACATCCGCATCAAGGTCCGAGACAGGCCAGGTTTGACAGCTCGCCCCGCTACTCCACAGGTTAATTAACTGTTGCTAAGCCGGAGCAATTGGCCGAATTAGGACATCAGCATAGACAGGTGAAAACGTGGCCAGGCTCGGCCCTTGAGGATGAAGTGTGAGGAGGCAGTGATTAAACATTAAGAGACACCAAACTAGTTCCAAACGCATCATTTACATTTAGGCCAGCATTGACTATTACATTAAAATGCACAGGCAGCCACTTACCAGCATGAGGATCTCTTCCTGTTGACGGGTGAAGATAGTGGGCGCCATCTTTAGTCTTCTTCCAGGCAGCAGATAAGTGAAACCCCAGCGGTTTCCTGGTTCCGCACGAACGTACGTCCGTACGAGCGCGTAGTCGTGCGCATAGGCGTCAGACGCTGGGCGCATGATTTAAAGGTCCCTGCACCCAAAGCTCATTCTCTTTGAGCTTTTGGACAAAATGGCACCAAAAAAGGCAGCAGCTAAACGCGGCCAGCAAAGCCAGACCTCTGAGGGCCCAACAACCAGGTCCCAGCAACGACCGAAGAAGCTAAGGTCCCAGAAGGCCCAGAAGGCAAGTACCACCTCGGCCCCACCAAGGGACACTGGACCCTCCGTTTCCCAAAAAAGGGCCCCAAAGGCACGTGCCCCTGCGGCCAAAAAACAGGCCACAGCAGCCACCACCACCTCTGCCCCCAGAAGAGGCCGCCCAAGGGAGCCCACACCAGCCATGCTTTCAAGCCGGGCACTTAGCCAACCCAGGCCCCACAGCAGTGCCCGAAGCACATCCAGCCCACACAGAAGGGCCCGAAGCCCCTCCAGCCCGCACAGAAGGGCCAGAAGCCCAGCCAGGGCCAGAAGCCCAGCCAGGGCCAGAAGCCCCTACAGGGCCCGAACCCCATCCAGGGCCAGAAGAACCCCATCCAGGGCCAGAAGCCCAGCCAGGGCCAGAAGCCCCTACAGGGCCCGAACACCATCCAGGGCCAGAAGAACCCCATCCAGGGCCAGAAGCCCAGCCAGGGCCAGAAGCCCCTACAGGGCCCGAACACCATCCAGGGCCAGAAGAACCCCATCCAGGGCCAGAAGCCCCCGACCTGGCACCAGCCGGGAACAGAGCCCCCGACCTGGCACCAGCCGGGAACCTAGCCCCCCAAGAGGGCCCCGAATTGCAACCATGACCACATCTACACCTGGAAGTTCGGTGGCCAGCCACGCCAGAACACCCAGTCCCTTGGCCAGTCCAGTCCAGTCATTGGGAAGCCACCAATCCGGCCATTCCCCTACCCAGCCCCAGGCCATAATGTCACCACATGTGTCTGCACACATGGAGGAGCAGCCAAGCCAACCATCTGGCCGCACATTGCGCCGCGGCCAGTTGAGTGGGAGATTCTCCCATGACCAAAATATGGCATTGGCTAGTGGCCTTACATTATACTATGACGAGCTATATGGGAGCAAATCCAAACACACCACCAAGCAGCGCAAGATGGCATTGTTTGAAACCATCCTCCGACAAGTAAATGCAGCGGGGGAAGAGAGGAAAGATGTGTCCCAAATTCAGAAGAAAATCTCTGATCTGAAGTATGCTGTACGGCAAAAAGAAATTAAAAGGCATAATTACAGGTAAATAAATGTTTTCGCTAAATATAATGTTTGGGATGTGCTGTATGCCCCTTTTCTGAATACCAAACGATTTTCTCTTTTCAGCATGAAAACTGGAGGTGGCTTCCCATCTAAATTGGAGTTTACCCCTGCTGAGGAGATTGTGCTTGGACTTCTCCATCCGGTCGCGGTCGGTGGACATGCTGGTCTAAGGGACACAGACTCCCCGACCCGTACCCACGGTGAGTACTATTAAATCTGCATGTTTGCCTGTTTGCTAAATAATCTACAGTTCACTAGTAACAAGCTAACGGGATGCCCCTATGGTTTGCCTTGGTTGGCCTCGCACTACTGTGGCTGTTTGTGTCCTCTTTTGGTCCCTGTGAATCACACATTTAGGCCCACAGCCATTATGGCAAAGATCAAATGTCCAATTGTATTGTTAAAGTCATGAAGTTTCGCAAGATAAGTGAGATATTTAGAATCAATCACAAAACACACATCATTATGTATGGGTTGCCTTTTGGTTGTGTGAGTTGTGTTTGAGTTAACTATTTAATTAGCCACCCACAAACATATGTGACCAAGAGCAGCGAGACTCAACTGGCGGCCCGGGGTCCCAATGCGGACCTTGGCACCACATTCAAGGACCCCTGGCCAGACAGCCCTGCACTCAGTTACTTCTGTGTTTACGTGCTCAGAGCTGCCCCCTTGATCGGCCATGTAGTGGTTGGTCTCCTGCCCAATGTCATGGCTCCGTGAAACATAGCATTGCAATATGAAGTACTGGCCAGGAAGTGGCATTGCAAGGTACACAGTAACTTATTTAAATTTTCACTGGCCACAATCGTGTCCCGCTGCCCCTGCTCTGGCCCATGTGCCACAGTCCCCCCATGCCCCCCCCCCACATAAGCCCCATACATTTGTAACAGATTGGCTCCATCCATCACATCACCATCAATACGTTAACTCCCCCCTTTAGACATCCAATCCCTGTCCCCTCAGCTCTGGCCCATCCAGCCCAGCAAGGGCAAGCAGCCTTTATTAGTTGGCACTTTGAAAGCTCCAGCCCCTCCACCAGTGTCTTTATTTTTAACTAGACACCCCCTGCGTCAGCACCATGGCCAGACATTCACCTCTCACCACATACCTTGAAATGGGCGTTTAAAACAATTGTTTGAGTACCCCGGACCTAGCGAATGGTAGGCTAAATCCAAAAATGTGCCCTGAAAGTTGGATGCTGAATGGGTACACTTCATGACTTAGAACTGAGGTCACTTAGCAGTTGGTCCGAGCCATTGCACCTCTGTAAACTTGCGTGGGTTTGAACAAAGGTCACCATTGCTCTAGAGTTGAATAATATTCCAAATAGAGCTATATTTGATTACCTATCCAAAAAAAGGTTATGTGTGTGTGTTTACGTGGTATTTTTTTCTCTTCTTCAGCCCAGCATGATCCCTCAGCAAGGGTAAACTCACCCCCCAGTTTGGTTATGCCTACGATGTCCGTACAGCATCGGAGCCCAGATCAGAGATTTTCGGTAAGTTTATTTAGTAGCATAAATAATAACAAGTGCTTAAGAATGTGTTAAACTGTTGAAATCCTACATTGGGACGCAAACTTAGCCTTTTTTTTTTTATATGTCCCTACAGACCCGCACACTCATGGAAGAGATCCAGGACATGGAGGAAGATGATGATGTCTCCGTACAGGGCACGTCGGATGAACTCCCCCTGGGTCCCAATTTGGAACTGCTCGATAATGTTTCTCTGGCCAATCCTCAGCAGCAGAGTGAATCTCCATCCATTGTGCTTGCACATGGGGAGACTGACACTACAGTCCCCAGTGTTCACTCTGCTGCTGAGGATTTGCAAAGCAGGCCGGTTGCTGTTGAGGGTACGACACCACGCGGCAGGGCACGCCCAAGAGCCAGGGTAATTGTGCGGCGGACGCCATTACGCCGCCCCACAATTTCCCAGGGGAGGCAGAGTGCCCTGCTTGAATTATGGACCCAACAAAGGGACTCTTATGACGCCCAGCTCGTTACAGAGCGTGAGCAAAGGCATGCAGACATGGTGAACATCCATACCAGTCTACAGGGCATCCTCGCGGAGTTGCGTACCCTCAACAGCAACGTGGCCAATTCAAGTAATGGCATCCAGTCAGCCATGGCTGAGATGACCAATATGCAGAGAAACATTGTGGAGCAGTTTCAAATTCACAATGCTGCCATGGCCCAGGCTAGGTCCCATTCCCATGGACCTCCACCTGGACCTCCACCTGGGTATTATGGGCAGCCACCCTATTAAGCCATGGGTGTGTGGGACATCTTTTCTCTTAACCCCCACTGTATTTACTTGTCCTTTGAGGTTTCAAACAATCCATTTTGTGTTGCTCTGGCAGGTTGTGTTTTGTATTTGCTCCCATATAGCTCCTTAGAGTAATGCTTAAGGCCACTAGCCAATGCCATAGGTCTATGTGGAGTTTATCTGGCCACTTATGGCTTAACCTATGTATTTGGTTGGTGCTCCTCCTGTTTGCAGACATGTTTGTGTGACATTATGGCCATGCCCAAATATCCCTGGGCACAGGCAATATTAATGACTGGACTAGGCTGGCCTTTGGACTGGGTGTCCTTGTTTGGTTGTGCCACTCACTTCCAGGTGTAGATGTGCTCGATGTTTTTTTTAATTTAATCCATTTGTTACCACAGATGTATGTGGACTGATTTCTGTTAACCACTATAATTTTTCATTTGCTAAGTAAAACAAAAAATTAACTTCCAATACTTGTGGCGTTTTTAGTGGGAAGACTTTTGTAACAGCTTGGGCTAAACCAGATAATTTTGGTTGGAAGAGGTGTAACAATGCACAGCGAAAGCTAAGGAAACTACATGAAATACATTAGGCAACAATTAAGGTCGAAATGTTTTACTTAGAGGTAATGCCACATTAGGGCAAAACAACATATGTTTCCAAAAGGATAACACAAACATACAGAATGGTGAGACAGGGAAAAAACTTAACTAAAATGCTGGCTGATCAGGTTGGCTCTAACAGATTGGCCAGACTCACTGGGGGGCCCCTCAAAATTCTCGGCTTCATCCTCGACGGCTGAAGAGGGCAGGCTGTCCACATAACGTGGGACACGTTCCAGGATGGCAAAATTGTGCAAAACAGCACATGCCATTATAATGTCGATCACTTTCTTGGGATCATATTGCAGGGCCCCCCCAGTATGGTCAAGGCAACGAAAACGTGTCTTCAGCAGACCAAAGGCCCTCTCCACAACAGCCCGGGTCTTGCGATGTGCACGGTTATACGCTTCCTGCGAGGCATCCTGGGGCCGCAGCACAGGCGTCATGAGCCAGGGTAGAAGTGGGTACCCGGAATCACCTTAAACAGAGAATTAAATGTAATCAAAATTAAAAAGGCAACACAACCAACACCAAAAAATTCACAGATATCATAATGATGTAAGGTAAAGTGTCCCCAAGAAAAAACAGGGCACATTAGGGCCCCCAAATATTGCACTAAGGTATAACCTAAATAAAAATGGCACTTCTATATACCAATTAATTAACAAACATCTGCACGGCCAAGGGTATTTGTATTTTACATATATTTGTAGTTTTCAGACATGTTACAATTAGGATGCTGCTGAGGGCCTATCCACATTTCACTGGAAACTACAATGTAGGCAGTTTAAGTCCACTTTGACATTTAACGACCAATAGTACAAAAGCAGCCAAATGTCAAAGATCCCTAGCCACATTTCACTGGAAACTACAATGTATGCAGTTTAAGTCCACTTTGACATTTAACGACCAATAGTCCAAAAGGAGCCAAATGTCAAAGATCCCTAGCCACATTTCACTGGAAACTACAATGTATGCAGTTTAAGTCCACTTTGACATTTAACGACCAATAGTCCAAAAGGAGCCAAATGTCAAAGATCCCTAGCCACATTTCACTGGAAACTACAATGTATGCAGTTTAAGTCCACTTTGACATTTAACGACCAATAGTACAAAAGGAGCCAAATGTCAAAGATCCTTGGGTATAAACTCCAAACCAATATATTTAGCCACAAGGAACTTACAGACATCCTAACTAAAGGGAAAACATTCTGAAGGCCAAAGCGAGACAAGGGTTTTTTGGGTAAGTTCCTAATATATGAGCCAAGAAAAAGGCAGTTGGACGCTTCTGTCAAGTTTTCCAAAACAAACAGATCAACAAATACAAGATTAATGCCA
The DNA here is from genome assembly GCA_027917425.1 of Gastrophryne carolinensis. Lineage (NCBI taxonomy): Eukaryota > Metazoa > Chordata > Amphibia > Anura > Microhylidae > Gastrophryne > Gastrophryne carolinensis. The sequence continues at coordinate 596,664,765 of CM051234.1, forward strand.
CATTTAATAACACACAAATAGGACACACTTACCAAGCAGCCATGCCCCCGAAAATTCACCTGCCTCAAATCTCCGAAACAACCCAGATCGCCTGAGTATATAGGAGTCGTGGGACGATCCGGGGTAGCCGGCAAGGACACTCATAAACCGCATATCCGGACCAACCACGGCCTGGACATTAAGTGAGTGTCCCATTTTACGATTCCTTAAGGCAAAAACATACAAAAAGGGTAATTTATATTTGACCCAAAATAATAAATTAAACACAAAACATGTCTGCACTCTATTGGGAAATACTAATGAAAAGCCGAGATAAAGCAGCTACACAAATGAGGGATAAACAAATATGCTGCCGCAAAGGAAAACAGGTGACATGACACGTTGGGCAACATAATAACCAATCTCAATACCTATATATATACTCGTCGGCTGCCCTAGGTACGAGTGCCACATGTGTGCAGTCAATTGCACCAATAACGTTGGGCATGTCGGCCACATTATAAAACCCAAGCTTAATGGCGTTTCTGGCTGCCATATCATCAGGGAAATAAATATATTTTTGAGTTATGGCAGCCATGCCTTCCAAAAATTTAGATAGTGCGCGGCTCAGCGTAGGCTGTGACATCCCCACGGAGAGGGCACCCAGCCTCTGGAACGAGCCGTTCGCCAAAAATTGCAGGCAGCCAAGCATCTTGGTCATACCTGAAATTGCATGCCCCTTCCTTGTGGTGCGGGCTAACCATGGCCGCAGCTCACTATATAATTTATGGAGGGAAGCGCGATTAAGCCTGGTCAGCTCGAACAGCTCAACATCATTCATGCTATCGATGTTCATGCGACGACGCAGGGGCAATCTGCTCTCAGACATCTCGATCAACTCAATGCCAAAAAGCATAAGCCCTTGATGTGCCACAAACTCGCTCCGCTCCATCCTACTCCCGAGGCCAAATAGCTGCCGGCAAACATTTCGTAAAGCAGCTCTTTAATGGGCTTCAAAACAATTAGCAATCACCTCTCTGAATTGGGCGCAAGCCCATGTGAAGGACGTAAAAAATAGGATCGGACGCAAATAATACGATTTTGACGGGAAAAACACACGAACTAACGCAAATAATACGATTTGGACGGGAAAAACACACGAACTAACGCAAATTATACGATTCTCGTACGAAATGCGTATGTTCATATACGTCTATGCGCGAACGATCGTACGAATACGAAATGGCCAAAAAAACCAGAAAAAATGACAAACACCCACCCAAACTTACGATTCTCGATACGAAATCACTTAACTTTTGCTCTTTGAATCGAGGGGACAGAGAAGTCTAAACTTCTTCCAAGGAATAGCCAATTGGGTTGATTCAAAGAAACATGTAACAGCTTGGATTTGGCTCACGATCATCCTATTTTTCACGTCCGCTCGTGCGTTCGTAAGAACTTGCGAGTGATTCAATAAGCAAATACGTTTCTATCCTAAAAGATACGTCCGTTCGTATGATATCTCCCGAACTTGCCTCAGTCAGTTGTCAATCGTAAAAATCACGTTCATGTGCTCACCTGTTGCGGCGGCAGCCTGTTTTGTCGGCGGCTTCCATCGTCCAGCTCTTCCAATTACTTGCGTTTGCCTCTGGTTTGCATTGGTTTTTGGCCTCTTAGATTCGTGCGTTCTTATGTATATAAGATCTTGCGCATGCGCACCCTCATCCAGAAACTTACATAAACCCCTTAGCGGCTGCATCCAACTTCATTTCTCGCTCCCTCAAACTTACCTAAACCCTTTTGCGCTTGCATCCAACTTCATTTCTCGCTCCCTCAAACTTACCTAAACCCTTTAGCGCTTGCATCCAACTTCATTTCTCGCTCCCTCAAACTTACCTAAACCCCGTAGCGGCTGCATCCAACTTCATTTCTCGCTCCCTCAAACTTACCTAAACCCTTTAGCGCTTGCATCCAACTTCATTTCTCGCTCCCTCAAACTTACCTAAACCCCTTAGCGGCTGCATCCAACTTCATTTCTCGCTCCCTCAAACTTACCTAAACCCCGTAGCGGCTGCATCCCACTTCATTTCTCGCTCCCTCAAACTTACCTAAACCCTTTAGCGCTTGCATCCAACTTCATTTCTCGCTCCCTCAAACTTACCTAAACCCCGTAGCGGCTGCATCCCACTTCATTTCTCGGTCCATAAAACGTAAGAAAATCTCATAATTTACATATGTCTATATGTTTCTAAGTGTGTTGTTTCTGGTTTGTGTAATTTTTTGGGTGTGTGCATATTAGAAAAGACACATTTAGGAAGGCTTCCAATATAATTTATTTTAAATTTTTTCTTTGTTTGTTTTTGAATAAAATGGCACCTTTTTTTTTATAGTTTTTTTTTTTTGTTAAAAAACTTTTTTTTTTTTGTGCCTCGGTAAAACATATCTATTTTTTTTTTTTTTTTAACAGTAAAACCCTTTTTTTTTTTTTTTTGGGTTTTTTAGTTTAAAAAATCTATTTTTTTTTTTTTTAAAAACAATATAAAACTCTCTAAAATTGGAACAACTTTAAAACCAAGTTAAACAAAGGAGCCAGGACCAAGGGCACTATTCATCATCCTCTTCTTCATCTGTTGGCCCCAACGTTGCCTGTATGGCCAGCAGCTCGGCCACCAACTCCTTCATTCGTTTTTTTTTACCCGCCAAGGTTTTGGGGATCATCCCTGTAACCAATAGAGAAAGAAACATAAATAGGAGTCCCAGACCGGTTGGTATGCTGGAAATAGATTTAGGGTTAATCAAATACATGTAAATGCATGACATATGTCCTTCTTCCAAGGGATACAGTTAATGCATTTCCCACAGGTAAGTGTTTAAACTCCTTAAACCGGACCTTCAACATTATTTAATGAAAAACAAAAACTATTCACAAATGATTCTGCCCCACCTAAAAGTTAGTTAGGCTTTTTTGGGGATTACAGCGCCGCCATCTGGACTCTGAAGCATAACACTTAATGAGGAGTGGAGAGTTGGATAAAGTACAGGGGAGTAGGTTACAGTGGTGCGTTGGGAATCCAGAGCATAGCTGGGTTGCGGGAAAGGTCATCACTCACACAATGCATGGCAGCACCTTCCTTTTTTCAATCTGTATCCCATGCTGCCTGTAAATATTGTGCATTCCATATTCACCAATATTGGTTTGGTTCTGTCTAATAACATGCATTAGATGGGTGAAGGGTGTTTTTCCATGTTTCTAATCTGTAGGTACAGTGTGATGGCTAAGTCTTTGGTTCTTAATACTAGTTTGGGTCCTCTTTAAGCTAACGAAGTGCCCACATTAAAGTGTGAACTACACATTGGCTACGCCTTTAGTTATGTGTGTGTTATTAGCTAAGCAAACATTAATATGAATAATGGCATGGAGACTTACGGAGTTGGTGGCCGACAGATGGCTGGTTGGGGCCAACAGACTGCCCTTGGTCCTGGCTCGGCTGTGAAGAAGTCCCTGGAGAAACATGTGACATTTGGTTAGTATTTGTAGATAGTCACTATCCCCAACATATCTGGCTCCCAGTCTGGCTGACATCACTCACCTTCGCCAGGATCTCCTTCCAGCATCTCTGCTGCCTCCTCCTCCACTATCTCACCCGCTCCTGAAGCTTCTACAAATACATAATAAAGGATAACTTAGTTTTTGGCCTGCCATGTATATCTTTGTGCCTATACATGAAGAGTGACATACCAGAGCCTTCCCCATGCGTGGCCAGGTATGACTCCACGCCCACGCGGCTTGGCCCCTCCTCTGTGGTAAGGTCCAGGGGCTGGTCTGAGGAGGCCACAGAGGAGGGGTAGGTCCGTCGCCCGGGAGATCCACCACCTTCACTCACAGAAGCAGAGTCATGCAGCACTGGTCGGCCTGTACGTCTCCGGGTGCGGCGAATTCTGAAATCCATTTCCAACACTACCAAAGAAAAGTCATTATAAATAAAGGCATAACTTAGACATTTGGAACATATACCATGCAATTGCTTAGTACTTACTTGGGAAATGGATCCCAAAAAACCTCCGCACCCGGGGCATGTGCAGACGCTTCAGGTCCGACCAATGCTGCATTATCTGGGTGTGAGTGAAGGTGGTGCTGGTCACACGGTGTATCTCCGCGATGATCTCCCGGGCGATGTCCCTTTTCTCGCACACATTGGGCGCGAAGTCATACCGGCGCTGAAGCATGATCTGAAAAACATAATGGACACAGAGCTTGTACTTTTACACACAGACCCATATGTGTTGCATCACAAGTTGAGTATTTAATGTCATTAACACACACATTTCGAATGGCCGCCATTTTTGGGGAGTGCCTTAAAGAGGACGTTGACTGTGATTGACAGTCTGGTCTTATGTTATATGTATCACACACCATGTACATACAGATAATAGCCAACCTCAACAATCAGGCCACCTGCATCTAGGGCATGTTAGGATGTTTTAAATATCCAAGATGTAGCCTAATGCTTAGGCTTTTGGCCCACGTGTGTGGCTTCCCGTTGTGTTTTTATGGCTTAGGAAAACAGTGTTCCTCAAACATCCGCATCAAGCTCCGAGACAGGCCAGGTTTGACAGCTCGCCCCGCTACTCCACAGGTTAATTAACTGTTGCTAAGCCGGAGCAATTGGCCGAATTAGGACATCAGCATAGACAGGTGAAAACGTGGCCAGGCTCGGCCCTTGAGGATGAAGTGTGAGGAGGCAGTGATTAAACATTAAGAGACACCAAACTAGTTCCAAACGCATCATTTACATTTAGGCCAGCATTGACTATTACATTAAAATGCACAGGCAGCCACTTACCAGCATGAGGATCTCTTCCTGTTGACGGGTGAAGATAGTGGGCGCCATCTTTAGTCTTCTTCCAGGCAGCAGATAAGTGAAACCCCAGCGGTTTCCTGGTTCCGCACGAACGTACGTCCGTACGAGCGCGTAGTCGTGCGTCACCCAAAGCTCATTCTCTTTGAGCTTTTGGACAAAATGGCACCAAAAAAGGCAGCAGCTAAACGCGGCCAGCAAAGCCAGACCTCTGAGGGCCCAACAACCAGGTCCCAGCAACGACCGAAGAAGCTAAGGTCCCAGAAGGCCCAGAAGGCAAGTACCACCTCGGCCCCACCAAGGGACACTGGACCCTCCGTTTCCCAAAAAAGGGCCCCAAAGGCACGTGCCCCTGCGGCCAAAAAACAGGCCACAGCAGCCACCACCACCTCTGCCCCCAGAAGAGGCCGCCCAAGGGAGCCCACACCAGCCATGCTTTCAAGCCGGGCACTTAGCCAACCCAGGCCCCACAGCAGTGCCCGAAGCACATCCAGCCCACACAGAAGGGCCCGAAGCCCCTCCAGCCCGCACAGAAGGGCCAGAAGCCCAGCCAGGGCCAGAAGCCCCTACAGGGCCCGAACCCCATCCAGGGCCAGAAGAACCCCATCCAGGGCCAGAAGCCCAGCCAGGGCCAGAAGCCCCTACAGGGCCCGAACCCCATCCAGGGCCAGAAGAACCCCATCCAGGGCCAGAAGCCCAGCCAGGGCCAGAAGCCCCTACAGGGCCCGAACACCATCCAGGGCCAGAAGAACCCCATCCAGGGCCAGAAGCCCAGCCAGGGCCAGAAGCCCCTACAGGGCCCGAACACCATCCAGGGCCAGAAGAACCCCATCCAGGGCCAGAAGCCCAGCCAGGGCCAGAAGCCCCTACAGGGCCCGAACACCATCCAGGGCCAGAAGAACCCCATCCAGGGCCAGAAGCCCCTACAGGGCCCGAACCCCATCCAGGGCCAGAAGCCCCTACAGGGCCCGAACCCCATCCAGGGCCAGAAGAACCCCATCCAGGGCCAGAAGCCCCTACAGGGCCCGAACCCCATCCAGGGCCAGAAGCCCCTACAGGGCCCGAACCCCATCCAGGGCCAGAAGAACCCCATCCAGGGCCAGAAGCCCCTACAGGGCCCGAACCCCATCCAGGGCCAGAAGAACCCCATCCAGGGCCAGAAGCCCCCGACCTGGCACCAGCCGGGAACAGAGCCCCCGACCTGGCACCAGCCGGGAACCTAGCCCCCCAAGAGGGCCCCGAATTGCAACCATGACCACATCTACACCTGGAAGTTCGGTGGCCAGCCACGCCAGAACACCCAGTCCCTTGGCCAGTCCAGTCCAGTCATTGGGAAGCCACCAATCCGGCCATTCCCCTACCCAGCCCCAGGCCATAATGTCACCACATGTGTCTGCACACATGGAGGAGCAGCCAAGCCAACCATCTGGCCGCACATTGCGCCGCGGCCAGTTGAGTGGGAGATTCTCCCATGACCAAAATATGGCATTGGCTAGTGGCCTTACATTATACTATGACGAGCTATATGGGAGCAAATCCAAACACACCACCAAGCAGCGCAAGATGGCATTGTTTGAAACCATCCTCCGACAAGTAAATGCAGCGGGGGAAGAGAGGAAAGATGTGTCCCAAATTCAGAAGAAAATCTCTGATCTGAAGTATGCTGTACGGCAAAAAGAAATTAAAAGGCATAATTACAGGTAAATAAATGTTTTCGCTAAATATAATGTTTGGGATGTGCTGTATGCCCCTTTTCTGAATACCAAACGATTTTCTCTTTTCAGCATGAAAACTGGAGGTGGCTTCCCATCTAAATTGGAGTTTACCCCTGCTGAGGAGATTGTGCTTGGACTTCTCCATCCGGTCGCGGTCGGTGGACATGCTGGTCTAAGGGACACAGACTCCCCGACCCGTACCCACGGTGAGTACTATTAAATCTGCATGTTTGCCTGTTTGCTAAATAATCTACAGTTCACTAGTAACAAGCTAACGGGATGCCCCTATGGTTTGCCTTGGTTGGCCTCGCACTACTGTGGCTGTTTGTGTCCTCTTTTGGTCCCTGTGAATCACACATTTAGGCCCACAGCCATTATGGCAAAGATCAAATGTCCAATTGTATTGTTAAAGTCATGAAGTTTCGCAAGATAAGTGAGATATTTAGAATCAATCACAAAACACACATCATTATGTATGGGTTGCCTTTTGGTTGTGTGAGTTGTGTTTGAGTTAACTATTTAATTAGCCACCCACAAACATATGTGACCAAGAGCAGCGAGACTCAACTGGCGGCCCGGGGTCCCAATGCGGACCTTGGCACCACATTCAAGGACCCCTGGCCAGACAGCCCTGCACTCAGTTACTTCTGTGTTGACGTGCTCAGAGCTGCCCCCTTGATCGGCCATGTAGTGGTTGGTCTCCTGCCCAATGTCATGGCTCCGTGAAACATAGCATTGCAATATGAAGTACTGGCCAGGAAGTGGCATTGCAAGGTACACAGTAACTTATTTAAATTTTCACTGGCCACAATCGTGTCCCGCTGCCCCTGCTCTGGCCCATGTGCCACAGTCCCCCCATGCCCCCCCCCCACATAAGCCCCATACATTTGTAACAGATTGGCTCCATCCATCACATCACCATCAATACGTTAACTCCCCCCTTTAGACATCCAATCCCTGTCCCCTCAGCTCTGGCCCATCCAGCCCAGCAAGGGCAAGCAGCCTTTATTAGTTGGCACTTTGAAAGCTCCAGCCCCTCCACCAGTGTCTTTATTTTTAACTAGACACCCCCTGCGTCAGCACCATGGCCAGACATTCACCTCTCACCACATACCTTGAAATGGGCGTTTAAAACAATTGTTTGAGTACCCCGGACCTAGCGAATGGTAGGCTAAATCCAAAAATGTGCCCTGAAAGTTGGATGCTGAATGGGTACACTTCATGACTTAGAACTGAGGTCACTTAGCAGTTGGTCCGAGCCATTGCACCTCTGTAAACTTGCGTGGGTTTGAACAAAGGTCACCATTGCTCTAGAGTTGAATAATATTCCAAATAGAGCTATATTTGATTACCTATCCAAAAAAAGGTTATGTGTGTGTGTTTACGTGGTATTTTTTTCTCTTCTTCAGCCCAGCATGATCCCTCAGCAAGGGTAAACTCACCCCCCAGTTTGGTTATGCCTACGATGTCCGTACAGCATCGGAGCCCAGATCAGAGATTTTCGGTAAGTTTATTTAGTAGCATAAATAATAACAAGTGCTTAAGAATGTGTTAAACTGTTGAAATCCTACATTGGGACGCAAACTTAGCCTTTTTTTTTTTATATGTCCCTACAGACCCGCACACTCATGGAAGAGATCCAGGACATGGAGGAAGATGATGATGTCTCCGTACAGGGCACGTCGGATGAACTCCCCCTGGGTCCCAATTTGGAACTGCTCGATAATGTTTCTCTGGCCAATCCTCAGCAGCAGAGTGAATCTCCATCCATTGTGCTTGCACATGGGGAGACTGACACTACAGTCCCCAGTGTTCACTCTGCTGCTGAGGATTTGCAAAGCAGGCCGGTTGCTGTTGAGGGTACGACACCACGCGGCAGGGCACGCCCAAGAGCCAGGGTAATTGTGCGGCGGACGCCATTACGCCGCCCCACAATTTCCCAGGGGAGGCAGAGTGCCCTGCTTGAATTATGGACCCAACAAAGGGACTCTTATGACGCCCAGCTCGTTACAGAGCGTGAGCAAAGGCATGCAGACATGGTGAACATCCATACCAGTCTACAGGGCATCCTCGCGGAGTTGCGTACCCTCAACAGCAACGTGGCCAATTCAAGTAATGGCATCCAGTCAGCCATGGCTGAGATGACCAATATGCAGAGAAACATTGTGGAGCAGTTTCAAATTCACAATGCTGCCATGGCCCAGGCTAGGTCCCATTCCCATGGACCTCCACCTGGACCTCCACCTGGGTATTATGGGCAGCCACCCTATTAAGCCATGGGTGTGTGGGACATCTTTTCTCTTAACCCCCACTGTATTTACTTGTCCTTTGAGGTTTCAAACAATCCATTTTGTGTTGCTCTGGCAGGTTGTGTTTTGTATTTGCTCCCATATAGCTCCTTAGAGTAATGCTTAAGGCCACTAGCCAATGCCATAGGTCTATGTGGAGTTTATCTGGCCACTTATGGCTTAACCTATGTATTTGGTTGGTGCTCCTCCTGTTTGCAGACATGTTTGTGTGACATTATGGCCATGCCCAAATATCCCTGGGCACAGGCAATATTAATGACTGGACTAGGCTGGCCTTTGGACTGGGTGTCCTTGTTTGGTTGTGCCACTCACTTCCAGGTGTAGATGTGCTCGATGTTTTTTTTAATTTAATCCATTTGTTACCACAGATGTATGTGGACTGATTTCTGTTAACCACTATAATTTTTCATTTGCTAAGTAAAACAAAAAATTAACTTCCAATACTTGTGGCGTTTTTAGTGGGAAGACTTTTGTAACAGCTTGGGCTAAACCAGATAATTTTGGTTGGAAGAGGTGTAACAATGCACAGCGAAAGCTAAGGAAACTACATGAAATACATTAGGCAACAATTAAGGTCGAAATGTTTTACTTAGAGGTAATGCCACATTAGGGCAAAACAACATATGTTTCCAAAAGGATAACACAAACATACAGAATGGTGAGACAGGGAAAAAACTTAACTAAAATGCTGGCTGATCAGGTTGGCTCTAACAGATTGGCCAGACTCACTGGGGGGCCCCTCAAAATTCTCGGCTTCATCCTCGACGGCTGAAGAGGGCAGGCTGTCCACATAACGTGGGACACGTTCCAGGATGGCAAAATTGTGCAAAACAGCACATGCCATTATAATGTCGATCACTTTCTTGGGATCATATTGCAGGGCCCCCCCAGTATGGTCAAGGCAACGAAAACGTGTCTTCAGCAGACCAAAGGCCCTCTCCACAACAGCCCGGGTCTTGCGATGTGCACGGTTATACGCTTCCTGCGAGGCATCCTGGGGCCGCAGCACAGGCGTCATGAGCCAGGGTAGAAGTGGGTACCCGGAATCACCTTAAACAGAGAATTAAATGTAATCAAAATTAAAAAGGCAACACAACCAACACCAAAAAATTCACAGATATCATAATGATGTAAGGTAAAGTGTCCCCAAGAAAAAACAGGGCACATTAGGGCCCCCAAATATTGCACTAAGGTATAACCTAAATAAAAATGGCACTTCTATATACCAATTAATTAACAAACATCTGCACGGCCAAGGGTATTTGTATTTTACATATATTTGTAGTTTTCAGACATGTTACAATTAGGATGCTGCTGAGGGCCTATCCACATTTCACTGGAAACTACAATGTAGGCAGTTTAAGTCCACTTTGACATTTAACGACCAATAGTACAAAAGCAGCCAAATGTCAAAGATCCCTAGCCACATTTCACTGGAAACTACAATGTATGCAGTTTAAGTCCACTTTGACATTTAACGACCAATAGTCCAAAAGGAGCCAAATGTCAAAGATCCCTAGCCACATTTCACTGGAAACTACAATGTATGCAGTTTAAGTCCACTTTGACATTTAACGACCAATAGTCCAAAAGGAGCCAAATGTCAAAGATCCCTAGCCACATTTCACTGGAAACTACAATGTATGCAGTTTAAGTCCACTTTGACATTTAACGACCAATAGTACAAAAGGAGCCAAATGTCAAAGATCCTTGGGTATAAACTCCAAACCAATATATTTAGCCACAAGGAACTTACAGACATCCTAACTAAAGGGAAAACATTCTGAAGGCCAAAGCGAGACAAGGGTTTTTTGGGTAAGTTCCTAATATATGAGCCAAGAAAAAGGCAGTTGGACGCTTCTGTCAAGTTTTCCAAAACAAACAGATCAACAAATACAAGATTAATGCCACATTTAATAACACACAAATAGGACACACTTACCAAGCAGCCATGCCCCCGAAAATTCACCTGCCTCAAATCTCCGAAACAACCCAGATCGCCTGAGTATATAGGAGTCGTGGGACGATCCGGGGTAGCCGGCAAGGACACTCATAAACCGCATATCCGGACCAACCACGGCCTGGACATTAAGTGAGTGTCCCATTTTACGATTCCTTAAGGCAAAAACATACAAAAAGGGTAATTTATATTTGACCCAAAATAATAAATTAAACACAAAACATGTCTGCACTCTATTGGGAAATACTAATGAAAAGCCGAGATAAAGCAGCTACACAAATGAGGGATAAACAAATATGCTGCCGCAAAGGAAAACAGGTGACATGACACGTTGGGCAACATAATAACCAATCTCAATACCTATATATATACTCGTCGGCTGCCCTAGGTACGAGTGCCACATGTGTGCAGTCAATTGCACCAATAACGTTGGGCATGTCGGCCACATTATAAAACCCAAGCTTAATGGCGTTTCTGGCTGCCATATCATCAGGGAAATAAATATATTTTTGAGTTATGGCAGCCATGCCTTCCAAAAATTTAGATAGTGCGCGGCTCAGCGTAGGCTGTGACATCCCCACGGAGAGGGCACCCAGCCTCTGGAACGAGCCGTTCGCCAAAAATTGCAGGCAGCCAAGCATCTTGGTCATACCTGAAATTGCATGCCCCTTCCTTGTGGTGCGGGCTAACCATGGCCGCAGCTCACTATATAATTTATGGAGGGAAGCGCGATTAAGCCTGGTCAGCTCGAACAGCTCAACATCATTCATGCTATCGATGTTCATGCGACGACGCAGGGGCAATCTGCTCTCAGACATCTCGATCAACTCAATGCCAAAAAGCATAAGCCCTTGATGTGCCACAAACTCGCTCCGCTCCATCCTACTCCCGAGGCCAAATAGCTGCCGGCAAACATTTCGTAAAGCAGCTCTTTAATGGGCTTCAAAACAATTAGCAATCACCTCTCTGAATTGGGCGCAAGCCCATGTGAAGGACGTAAAAAATAGGATCGGACGCAAATAATACGATTTTGACGGGAAAAACACACGAACTAACGCAAATAATACGATTTGGACGGGAAAAACACACGAACTAACGCAAATTATACGATTCTCGTACGAAATGCGTATGTTCATATACGTCTATGCGCGAACGATCGTACGAATACGAAATGGCCAAAAAAACCAGAAAAAATGACAAACACCCACCCAAACTTACGATTCTCGATACGAAATCACTTAACTTTTGCTCTTTGAATCGAGGGGAATGCATCCGTGGCGAAGGCCAGAGGAACCTGAGACAGAGAGACAAATCTGGGAAGTTTGTGATTGTGACGAAACGCAAACAGGTCCACGCCCGGCTGCCCCCAGCGATGACACAGGGAGAGAACACCCGGTTGTTGAGGGACCATTCCCCCATACAAGACGTCCCCCTGTTCAGGGAGTCCGCCTCCTGGTTCTCCACCCCCGAAATGTAGACCGCTGAGATGCCGGGAGCATACTGTTCAGCCCAAGATAGGATCAGGGACACTTCCTTGAAGGCTCGCTTGCTCCGAGTTCCTCCCTGATGAATGATGTAGGCAATCACCGTCTGGTTGACTGAGCGGATCTGAACAGCCCGACCCCGAAGGTGAGTGGTCAGGAGAGAAAGAACCACTCTGATCGCCCTCAGTTCCAGGACTTTGATGGAAGCATGGGCCTCTTGTGGGCTCCACCTACCCTGGAACCTCAGGGACTTCCAGAAATCTCCCCAACCGGTCAGACCGGCATCTGTGGTGACCTTCTCCCAGCACGGAGGCAGGAAGGTCATGCCCACTAGAAGGTTCCTTGAGTCCAGCCACGATGAGAGGGACCGTCTGGCCAGGGGGGACAGAGCAAACTCTTGATCCAAGGACACAGGGTCCTGATCCCAAACTGACAAGAGGAGTAACTAAAGATGTCTCATGTGAAACTGAACAAAGGGGACTGCCTCGAAGCAGGGCACCATCAGGCCCACCAACTGCATCCCCTGACGGATGGAGGGATGAGGACATGATAGCAGAGCCCGAGCCTGCATCTGAAGATCCTCCACCTTCTGCGGAGGAAGGAACACCCCAACCTGAGAGGTATCCAGAGTCATGCCCAGAAAGGACCTCACCAAGGACAGGGACAGAGAAGACTTGGGAAAGTTGAATACCCAGCCGAAGGACTCCAGAGTGGAGGTCACCATCTGAGTGTCCTGCTCGGCTCAAAGAAAAGACTGGGCCACAATCAGGATGTCGTCCAGGTAAGGAATGATGCGGATGCCCTGGATCCGTAGCAGAGCCATCACTCCCGCCAGTATCTTGGCGAACACCCGAGGTGCCAAGGTGATACTGAAGGGCAGAGCCGCAGACTGGTAATGCTGATCCTCCAGCGTGAACCTTAGAAATATCTGATGACCTGGAAAGATAGGCACATGAAGATAAGCATCCTTGATGTCCACAGTGGTCATGAAGTCGCCCGGGCGAAGGGTACTGACAGCAGAGAGTAGCGTCTCCATACGAAAATGCTTGACTCTGACAATTTGTTAAGTCCCTTCAGATCTTGTAACTGGAGGACAAAACCTCCTGTATCCACCGGTCTGAGACGTGAAGCCTCCAGATGTGAGCAAAGAGCCGAAACCACCCCCCCACCTGGATGGGTAAGGGCGCGCCTTCATGCCTGAGGGGGCTTGTGAGAGGGTTTGGGCTTGGTATCCAGGAGAGACCGGGACGACCACGGGATCTGCCACGGCCCCAAGAATCTCTGCGGCCACTAGAGAAGAGGGAGCCACGACCTCCTCTGGGAGCCGAAAGGAAGGGAGGATGGAGGACCCCAGAAATGGCCTCTAAATCAGAACAAAGTAAGAGAGTACTATAGCCCCCCCCCCCCCCCCGCTACCAGCTGTAGCACCATCAAGGAGACGCTTGAGCAGCCTCTTGAGCAGTAATGGCAGCGGCACAGAACGGAAGCAATCCAGCCCCTACACAGGTAAAAGCATGGCAGGCCAATTGATCCATGCGCCGGTCCTCACCATCCCTCAGAGAGGTAGTGTCAGGGGAATGCATGACCGAAGTATTGGACAAGCCTTCTTAACAAGATCAGCAGGAAAAGGATACCTTTTATCCAACCCTTGGGCACAGCAGGCAGCCTGCTAGGACGTTCCCATTCTTTAAGTACCAAAATAGTAAAATGTTCCTGCTCAGGGAACTCTGGACGCTGTTTACCAGGGCGAAAGAGCTCCCCCTGCTTTCTCTTAGCCACCTCAGGGGCAGCAATGTGCAATATATCTAAAATATGTGACAGCAGATTATCAGTGTCCTCAGGGTACCATGAATCCTCTCCGGACAACGACGCAGGGTCACTATCGCAACCCTCTTGCTGGTTCCCAGAGGAGTCAGAATCCTGGGAAAGTCCCCCCATCTGAAGGGAGTGACAACCACCAAGCTCATCAACCCCCACATATACCTTAGCAAGGGGGGAGGGCCTGGGATCCAGGTGCCGCTTCTTGCCAGAGGCCTTCCTAGGAACAGGCCTGGCAAGCTGCCTCTCAATGTTAGCCACCCGCAGAGCCAAATCAGAATGAGACTCCCTGCTAACAGTGCCCTCACAGGGGCCTAGTTGCAGGAGCGGGGGAGTAGGGGAAGCAGGGGGAGGCGCAGAGCTGGGAAGCGAAGCAGGCAAACCAGCTTGTAGTGCAATGTCAGCACATGGCATTCGCACACCGTGGCACTGTTAATCACAGGGGATACCCACACATGGAACACAGCCGGGCTTGCCACGCAAGGCCCCCAAGCATGCTATCCCCTGAAGCCTCCATATGGTGATTAACACAGGCGCAATAGACCAGTAGTGGGTAAAGCCTTAAGACAGAAGCCACCCGGGATGCCCTCCCACGGGATGCCCCAAGAAGTCTATTTTGTGAAGGGGGAGTGAGGGGGAGGAAGGAGTAAGCCGGGAGAACCACAACCCAATGGTATCCCGCCTGAAAGACATAAGTAAAAATACACATGAGCATCCCGCAGCACATGAAAATCCCAGGGTCAATAAAAAACCCCCCCAAGGGGGACTCACGGGCCAAAGACACCGCGGGGTCACTCAGGCACAGACCGCTAGGTAAAGCGATACACCAGGGGAAGCAGCGCTGCAGCCGGGAATTAAGAAAACCAGACACGCAGGTTGTACAAAATGGCGCCGGCTGAGGTACCTCGAGGGGCGGGCCGCAGGGGAACAGCGTGATCCACACCATCACCAGGCCCTGCCCCCCCCCTCGAGGAGCGCAAAAACGGCGCTCATGTGACCCGGCCAAGGCCATGACAAAGCAAAATTACCTCAGGTTATAGCGCCCACAGCCGCGGAGCATAGTACAAAGCTCCGCAGCAGCTAAAAACACCAAAAAAACACACCAAAATCGCCAAATTACCTAAGAAAACACCACACGTGACCTGGCCGGCGCCATATCAAAGCAAAATTACATCAGGTTATAGCGGCCACAGCATCGGAGCGTAGTACAAAGCTGCGCGGCAGCTAAAAACACCAAAAAACACACCAAAATCGCCAAATTACCTCAGAAAAAAACACACATGACCTGGCCGGCACCATGACAAAGCAAAATTACCTCAGGTTATAGCGCCCACAGCCGCGGAGCGCAGTACAAAGCTGCGCGGCAGCTAAAAACGCCAAAAAACACACCAAAATCGCAAAATTACCTCAGAAAACACCACTCACCACCACTGCCACCCCCCCCCACCCCCCGAATGGAGACAGAGAGGGGGGAAAGAGAGGGAGATGAAGGGAGGCAGCGGCGAGTATCCATGGCCAGGGAGGGGAGGGGGGGGAGTCCCAGAAGTAAAAGAAGAGGAAATAGCTCCCAAATAACTCACCCCCTCAGAAGGCAGTGCATGAACTCCGAATCCCTAGTAGGCTCACCATAAAGCCTATGGCAGGCTCCCCTTTGTAGTACAGGGTCCTGCAGCTTGGAGCAGTGCTCCTGGAGCACTTGACCCTAGTGCTCTTCTACCTTCACCCGATCTGTCAGCCGAGGCTGGGAGGCAGGGAGGGTCCAGAATCCGACGGGAATGGACTTGCAGGGCCGCAGGCTTGGTTGCCTCACTCACCTGCGCAAGAGAGAGGGCCATCTTCTATCTTCGCAGTCCGACTGCAGAAGGAAAACTGGAAATTTGTGGGAGGTTCCGGGCTTTTTATAGGTCCGGGAGATGCCACAAGTGTTTTCTGCAGTCCACTGCGCCACCTTGTGGTGGGATATCCCAAGCGTAAAGAATTTAGTGAAACAGGACGTGCTGTATACTTGGAAAGTGTTTATTTTACATTCCAGAAGAGGAAAACAATAAGGCAGAACACCAAAAACCCTTTAGGCAGTCATCCTATCATAATGGACTTGCTCTGCTTTGACGGTTATGTGTGGGTCCTGTCTTAGCATTTTTTGGGGTGGTATATATGGCCATTGTATGCTTGCAAGCAGTGATTGTTCACATGGCTGGAGCGGTGGATTGCCCTTATCACGGTTCTTGGGGAGCAGTTGGTGGTTACCTTGGTATACCTTGCTCAATGGCACTTCAATCATGTCCCATCTGGGAATCAAACCTGCAAGCCTCAGGTCATGAGATAATTTTTTTTACCACTAGGCCACGACTGCCCCTTAGTATGCCTGCTGACTCCTAAGTACCAGTAAGGGTTAGTTAACAACAGAGCGTAGGTGAAGCAAGGGATATGAGGACCTACATGGTTACTAGCAAGGGTTGGGGGTGGGGTAATGAGGGATGTATATGGAGGGGTGCATGGTGTTGGTTGGGCTGCAAGTCCCTGCGAGGTACTTTAATGAGGAGGGAGTGACATGTGACCCGAGCAGATGAAAGGGATTTCTTGGGGGGGGGGCAGAAGATTTCTTGTTTGTGGAAGGGGAGACTTTAAAGATGAAGGGTAGAGGGGTTTGGAAGCATTACAGGATCTAGGTCAGGGGTACTCAACCACTTCTTTTAAAGGTCCATATACAGGCATCTGGTGAGAGGTGAAGGTCTGGGCGGGGGGGCTGCCACGGGGGGTTGGATAGTAAGAAATCAGCGCGGTGGGGAGGGGGCTATAGATTCCACAAGCAAAACTAAAAAAGGCTGGGCTGGATGGGGCAGAGCTGAGGGGACAAAGATGGATGGGGAAAAGCTGAGGGGACAGGAATGGATGGGGATGGGATTGATGGGACAAAGCTGGGGGGACAGGAATGGATGGGGCAGAGTTGGCGGGACAGGGATGGATAGGGCTGAACTGAGGCAGCGGGACAGGATTGGATGGGGCAAAGAGACCAGGAAACAAAGTTTGTGTGTACCCTGCAATGCCACTACCAGTGCAGTACTTCATATTGCAATGCTTGGTGCCAGGGAGCAAAGTCATGACACTGGCAGAGACTAAGCACTACATCACTGATCAAGTAAAGGGACCAGTGCTGAGCACGGCAGCACAGAAGCAACGGAGTGTAGGGCTGTCAGGGCAGGGGTCCGGAAATCTGGAGCCGAGGTCAGCATTCGGACCCCGGTCCTCCAGTTGAGTACCTCTAGGTTATTGTATATGTCAGGGTTTGAAAGATGCTTACCCAGGGACAGGATTTCTTGGAAGGCAGCAGGGATTGTTGTGTTTAAAGGGATTAACATGTTCTGAAAGAGCTATTTAAATCTCCCCCCAAATATCTTTCCATTTGGCATAAAACATATTAGACATGAATACCTATTTATTTATACCTTGCACGCCACACACCGAAACTTCACCTTCTCTTCTGCTTGTTGGGTGCCGCCATCTTGAAGCTTCCTGCTGAGCGAATTCTCTCACCTGCACAGTACGTTGCAGCACATTAATCCCTGGCAGGCATCAGCAGCACGAGATCTCAAGCTTCTCTTCTCTGGCTGAGTATCGGCAGGACTTCGCGCATGGGATAATGGCAGGGGAGCTGCCTGGGCATGTGCAAAGTCCCGGCACTGCTTGGTCAAAAGCAGAGCTTGAAATCTTGTGCTTCTGATGCAGTGTAAGGTGACTGTCACTTCTGGCCTGCTGGTGGCCGGCAGATACATATGTCGCCATTATTAACCATCATGAGCTAAGGTAATTAAAAAATTGTTATAGCCAATCTGTGCACAGTGGGGCAGGAGAAAGGGGCCGTGTTTAGAGAACAAAATAACTGTTAAGGTTTGTGGTCTGGTTTAAGAAAAGATTATTGGATGGTACGGAATGTTGCAGGGGCGGATTATGTGCATGGAGGATTCTATAGAGGGACTATTTCCTGAGGGGTACTTCTCAACTGGCTTTTGTAAGGTGGTCTCTCAGCTGAGAGGTCATCGTGTTGCTAAATTTAAAATGATGAGCATGGGGGTGACCTGGAGGCAGTTGGTGACTATTATTAGTATTAGTCCGTACCGAACTTTACGAGTTCAGGTTCCCAAACCCGAACAGGGACAGCCAGAAGTCCCTGTTTGAATTCGGTGTTCGGTCTGAAGATGGAAAAGCTGGAGGAGCTGGGCTGCTGAGCAGAGTGTGCAGCAGGAAGCGCTGCTGTAACTCACCTAAGCTCTGATCCAGTCCCTGGTTGGCGTTCCTGTCAAATGGGCTCCTAGTGCCAGCACTTTAAAAGTTCATCCAAACTCGCCAGATCTGAACCTTGGGGGGATTCACCCAACACTATTATAGAGGGACAATTTTCTGAGGGGTTCTCACCTGGCTATTGTAAGGAGGTCTCTCAGCCGAGAGGTCATCATGGTGAGTCTCTTGCTAAATTCAAAATGTCAGTGATTAAATATTTATAAAAAAATGTATATTGTTTACTTATTGAATTACTTAGTTAATTTAATAAAACTATTTAAATAGTGGTAGTTATTCATACCTTCTCTGGTTCACATGCCATTCTGTAGCCTGCTACCACTATAAAGCTATAGAGCACTATCGCAAAAAATTGCCCAATGATAAAAATCCATATAAATATGCTGGATGGTGGGGGAAGGGGTCATTTATACACCCGACATCAAGAAATATCCAGACAGGCTTGTTTTTTTAAGTGCCATGTGCTCTACACATGTTCAACCTTGATTTTTAAAGGGATTTCCCAGGAAAATTATATATTGTTTTTTTCAGCAGAGTCTGGGCTTTAACATGAAATGTCTTGTATGGCCTTTTTTTAGTGTATTCTCAATACATTTGAGTGAAATATGTGCAAAAAAATAAAAAAAAAAACTATTTTTTGCAATTTGTAGTGTTTTTTTGTAATAAAAAATGTAAGTTTGTCAATAAAATATTATTGTGTGTGAAACCCCAATTTCTCCCAGTTACAGCGGTACCACATATGTATAGGTAGACACCCTTTCCTGTCCAGGAGACTCCCCCTAACGGAAACAGTGCTTTAGAAGATTTTCAGATAAAATACAACTGTGATATGCGCTATGCACACCTATCTGTTTTTCCAGAAAAACAACCCTTTACATTTGAAATACCCCCCCCCCAAACTATATATTCTCTGGAAGTACACACCTCAAGCTTTCTAGGCGTACCAGGCTTGTTTATGTGGGCATAGTTTTCTGGAAGTAATTTCTCAATCAATTCTTTGAAAAAGCAACATGCCCCGAAAAGAACAATGCCCAGCATGCATAGGTACTGTCAAGGGAAGAGTTGCCAAACACCACAAAGTAAAGCATGCGCAAAACGGTAATTTTACTTGAAAATTTCAGCTCTGCAGACAAAGTGCGCACCTTACAATTTTTCAACCAAAACAACCCTTTACATTTTGAATATCCCCCATAAACCATATATTCCCTGAAAGTACAGCTTTCTAAGCGTACCCAGTATGTTGTAGTGGGCTCAACTTTCTGGAAGTAATCCCTCGAAAGAATTCTAAGGTTGCACAGGGTTTCCCTAAAAAAATGTATAAAAAAGCTGAATAAAAAACATGTTTTCCTAAAATATCAATATGCAAACAAGAAAAAACAAGCTAAATATGAAAGCGCAAGGGCCCCTGAGCAGAACAATACCCAACATGCATAGGTACTATTAACCCTTTAAATTGCCAGCCTACTTCAAGTTTTGTCACCCTCTGTTGACAGGTAATTTTTCCCCATTTTGCGCTATGTTTAACCGTGATTTTTGCTGGAATTTCCAGGAAAATTATATATATATTTTTTGCAGCAGAGTTTAGGCTTTAACATGGAATGTCTTGTTTGTAATTTTTCTACTGTTTTTTTTTAATATTTTTGCGTAAAAAACAAAAAAATAAATAAAAAAATATTTTTTAGACAATTGTCTCCTTTATTTTAAATAAAACATTTGTTTTATTAATGAAAACCATATTGCATGTTATAGCCCCATTTCTCCCGATTACAACGGTACCACATATGTTTCAGTAGCCCCCATTATTCTTGCCCAGGAGACCCCCCAAACTGAAATAAGCACTTTATAACATTTACAATTAAAATACAACTACTATCCACACTATAAACATAAGGGGTTAATTTAAAAAAAAGACATAGGGCCCCCCCCTCCCATTTTATGGAGGAATTTTAAGGGTTAAAATCCCTTAAAAATAAAAAAAAACGACATGGAATCCCCCCTGCCTAGTATAACCAGCCCAGGACCAGCTATGGGGGCTTGTAGATCAGGACGCAGGGACCAGCTTTGGTGGCCCCCTGCCCTGCAGTCTACAAGCCCACATACCCTCTGTGGGCCTGGGCTCTTCTGCCCCCCTGAGCTTTGGGGAGGCAGGAAATTGGGGGTGCCGGGGTTTAATGGCAAGTCACCCGCTAGTTGCAGGTGACTTGCCAGCCCCCAGCCTGAACTGAACTGGTGTAGGGGTCTCATGGATCACTTACCTGTTCACAAGAGGTTAACAGTATAAAATAAACACACACACATTTTTTTTTTCTTTACTCACCTCCGATCCTCCTCTGTCCCCCGGCGATCCCTGATGACAGCTGCCAGGTGCTCGGTGAAGGGAGGCTGGGGGGGGGCAGGGATCACAGCTCTCTGCCCACCTCCAACCTCTCTCCTTCGAGCACCCGGCAAGACTGATCGTCTCGGGTGAGAGAAGCTGGCTGCCGGGTGACATCATAGTGACGTCACCCGCCCCGCCCCCAAAGGGCAGGGCTAGCCGCCGCAAACCAGGAAATGAGAGGGAGGGCAATTTCTCGCCCTCTCCTCACCACGGAAGAGCCCGGGGGTGATCGGAGCCCCCCCCCCCCCGGTGAAGAGGAGACAATTGTGCCATCGGCCGAAACGGGGGGGGGGCGTTATTTTGAGCACTCTCCTGAAGAGAGAAGACCCGCCCAATCCAACGAGGGGTCAGGTGAGGTATACTTTTTTTCTGTGGGGGTTTAAACTCAGCTGCATGAGACTCACGTAGCTGGCACTAAAAGGGTTAATTTAAAGGTTAAAGGGAAGGAAAAGGACATCCGGCTCTGTCACCCCTGATAGACTAAACCTGTCACCCCTGGATTTTATTCCTACCATGGCAGCATGGCATAAACCACAAGCTTGGCGGCAGTTTAATTCAGTTGGTGTGTATAAGTGACCTCTCCTCTTATTAGCCGACTTGTTTCTATGCTTTTTTAATATTACACAATTTTTAAATATTTTTTAATATTACACAATTTCGCGATAGCGCTCCTTTCACTCTATTAGATGTACAGGGAATCTAAATGCGGATGTGGATTTAACATAGGACAGGAAATTAGTTAATGTCACGCATGATAAAAAAATAGATAAAACTAAATACAAATCTAGCTGAAATATATCCTCTGAAAAGATCAACCTTCTTCCTAAAAGCAATCAATCTTTCAATTAGTCACAGGAGACACTTCTCAATGCGAATTGTTCTGGGTAATCTCTCCCTTCAGGTACTACAAGTTTATAATCCCCTCAGAGATTGATATAACTTTCTTTGTTACGAGATGAGCAGTCAAAACAAGTGTTTGCCGGAAAGGTAACCAGGAGCGCTTTGCTCGCAGCAGTCTTCAGGGCAGTTTCCGAGATCATCATTTGCCCTAAAGGGCCCTGCTTGGCCAAGCAAACATTCAAGGAGGCAGAAGTCATGACAGTCGTGTAATGGCAAACAATAGACAAAGCCAACATTGCCTCGGAGGTGAAATGCGACGCCACTTTCCGTCTGATTCAGACTAACTGATAAGGACTAGGAAGGATTCTGAGCTTTGCTTTAAAAACATTACAAAAAAATAACAGGCTTACAATTCCAGCCGGGACAAGTTGTGTAAAGCCTCGGGTGCCTGGGGCTTAATAGGACACTTAGCTGAGGCTCACAGGCCTTAAAATGCCTTTACAAACTGGAAATTTCTTTTTGAAGAGACTACAAGAGAAGAAACATGATTTACGTTTTACTTTTGTGGAATATGTGGAGGAGAAACTTCAGGATACAATTAAAGCAATTAGTGGCTTGCTTATCCTATTCAGGAAATATTTCAACTGTGTTCAGGTCACAAAGTTCATGAACACAAGTTCCTCTATCTGATATATATGTTCAGAGCCCACTGCTGGTATTCATTTTGCTGCTTCTCTTAGATTTTCATTCACCTGGGCTTTGGTCTGGTTTACAATGTCAAACCCCGGGATCTCCTGTTTGCTGACCTCAGTCCATGCTCCCACTGCAAAAAAGGGACCCCCATCCAATCAGAACTCATCCTATTTATGCCCAGCAATGGCTTCTGCGCACCTTCTTGGGGTCCTTCACCCTTCTGCTTTAGCAAGAACCTGATGGAAGGGCCTGAAAAAGTTGGCTGCAGCTGATGCTGAACCGGAGGTCAGAGACCTGTGATAGCGGCAGAGACCCAGCAACGAATGACAGGGAGGTAGCAGTGAGTGTGTCCCTTTCACTGCACTGCAGAAAAAAGCTCACAGTATAAGCAACAGCGGGACCCATTTTTGATTTCTTCCCCAGGGCCTGGTCACATTTACCATAAGACACACCTAGAATTTGGAGGAGGAAAATATGAAAAAAAAAATATTCTAAAACAAATGTTGTGCTAAAACACCCCATTACAGGCAGTGTGGCATTCTCCCCACCCCATTCTCCATGGCCAGTGTGGCATTCCCCCCTCCCATTCCCTATAGGCAGTGTGGCATCACCCCATCTCATTCCCCATAGGCAGTGTGGCTTTCCCCCCTCCCATTCCCATAAGCAATGTGGCAGAATCACCCCGACCCCCAGAAAAAAAATATTCTTACATGAACACTGTCCCCGATCTGTCTTCCGGCAATGCCACTGCATCTTAGGTGTCAGGGCGCTCTGACACAAACACTTGGGTGTCAGCACATGCCGGAAGCCAGAGCAGGGGCCAGCGGACAGCGTTCATGACCCGTCGGCACACTGCTCGGCTGGCCTCCTGGTGGCCATAGCACGGGCGCGAGACTCATGCAAGTGTAAGTGTACTTTTCTTCACTTTTTACTGTACTTACACTTCTGGCATTAATGGGAAAGGGCCCATTTATTTTTGTGGGATACCTTTTTTGCCGTTTTTGACACAATAGGCTTTCCGTAGCTGTCTGTGAAAGTTTTGGTGGGTGTTTGTCATTTTTTGGCTTTTTTTCGTACATTTTTCACTTGCACGAACGTTCGGGAGAATGTGTATATGCGCTTTCGATAAACGGAAGCAATTCGGAACATTTCCAAACAAAATTGAAAAATTTCCGTTCCTTCAGAAAACTTCCGTTGCTGGGATGGTTTCCGTCTGATTCAGAGAGCTGTTTGCCAACGGCTCACCACCCTACAAATTCGTTTAATTGTAAAACCACTTCCGACACCTCTGAGGACTCGGATTGCTATTGTTGAACATGTTTTGCGGCTATGTGGAGGAGTCTGCGCTCCTTTAGCACCAAGGCATTGCATGTATCAGCATGGCCGAGGCCATAAATTGTATAGCAATGCACCTGAATCAATACATTTCATGTATGTCTTATAGATGCATTTTAATGCTGACCTAAATTAGTCCTTAGCATGTAAACATTTATTTTTCCACACATCCATATAATTGCTATATTTTTTTAGACTTATGTCCTTTGTGAATTATATTTGGATTGTTGAACTTGAATCTTAATGTGTTGTAGGAGTTAGTGTTTTAGTTGGTTACCTTTGCTTTGTGTAATTATTTTATATTTGGTTGCAGGAACCGCAAGATGTGCCACTCCCCCTTGCTCCTGATGCCCTTTCTTTGCCTGCAGAATGCGGGCCAGGGGTTCTCTAATCGGGCACTATGCAAAACCCGGCCCGTGGTGGCGAGGGCCCTCTGGCTTATGAAGTCCAGATTTAGGTGTTTGGACCATACAGGGGGGGGGGGGGGCACTGCAGTATGACCCCAACAAGGTTATACCAAAATTTTAATTTACAGGGACCACACGTGCCAGAGTGGCACAAATGAGTGTCAGGGTCCTTCAGTTGGTGGGCGAGATGCAGGAGCTGCGCAACTTGTTGTGGACCACAGATGAAGAATAATGTTCAGTGGCCTGCCATTGCTATGTATTTAATTTTTTATAGTTGTAAAAAGTTGAAATTAAACACATTTTTAAAAAATGCATATTTGATGCTGGTAATTATTACAAAAAAATTACATTGTCATTTCATTAACAAACTAAATTAACACAAAACTAATGGGCACAGAATTATTTAAAGATGAATATTCACATGACCGAGAAGTGATTTGGGTGAGCTTTGAGGGTCCAAAAGGGAAGATGGAGGATAGTGATAAGTGATTTGGGTAAGTTTTAGGGTGCTAAAATGGAAGAAGAACCTAAGCGCTAAGTGATTTGGGTAAGTTTTAGGGACCCAAAAGGGAAAAGGCAGGATAGTGCTAAGTGGTTTGGGTGTGCTTTAAGGGTCCAAAAGGGAAGATGGAGGATGGAGTGCTAAGTGGTTTAGCTAAACATTGTAGTAGAAGTGAGGGTGGCAAATATGTAGGCGAGCACTTTAATGAGTTAAGTTTGTAGTGCGCAGGCGCAAGATCGTAAGGATTCCGTCTGGACGATTATTTTTGATAAAATGGAAACAGAATCTATCGGGAAACGTAAAGGATTCGTTGGAGGATACGATGGGAAAAGGGCAAAAACGAAAGCCTACGTTGTAACATGTGGAAATGAAACGGAAAAGTCTGGATGAAAAATGACATCCGCGTAATTCGTAATCTGCCGTACGAACGGACGGAAACTTTTCACAAGGTTTTCAATGCATGCATAGAATCGCTCGAACGCTCATACGAGAGCGGGAACATTTGAAAAAAATACGACATCGGCACCGTTTTGAAAGTTTTTTTGTGTCTCTCTGAATCGAGCCTAATATTTCCACTTCAATGTAATGTAAAGGGGTGATAGGGGCCTTAGTGTTGCTGTTCTGAATTTGGGTTTCCTAAGAACAAAATATTTTTAAAAATTCTACTGAATTGCCCGAGAATGAAACAGAGGCAAACTTTCAGCAACACTTAAACAATGAGAAAAAGAATAAAACAAGGTGGCACATTGTCTATTTACTGCTGTGTACAGTTGTCTAAAAAGAAAAAACAAAAGTGGCATTTAAGCCATTTTACTGCCAAGAATTTGCCTTTTAAGGTGCAATTTGAGTATTTGTCAACAGTTTAAATATGTCTTATTCCTTTTTCTTCCTTTGGTAAATAGAATATTGTTTAAATCAAATATTTGACAGTTAAAAGCTTATTTCAAAATGCAGAAATGGTTTCTTTCATCTCCATCCTTCACAAGTTAAAAAATAAAAATTCCACCTAATCCTGTCCGGTCGTATTGAGTTACTTCAGTCAATGGCCTGTTTGAATTTTTTTTTTTACATTTTACTCTTATGGCTTTATTAGACCTGCGTGTATTTTTTTAATTTTGGCAAAGGAGCTTTAAAGCACTTTACAATTAGAGGTTCATGTGGTGTCGGACGTAAGTACCTTGGGCAATTCATTCTTAGGGCCCAACAGAGGAAATAATTTTTGGGGCCAACCAAAGGAGATCATTTCCAAGCATCTCCACGGCTGATGCATGCTCTCATGCCCAGCTATTCAGATAAGCTAGACAAGGGGGCATGCTACAGACTGCAGCGAGTCCAGGGATGCGGGCGATCCCCCTTCCTATGACGGAGCTCTAGTCTGAACCAGTACTGTGTGGCATGCAATAATATATATACAATATACACAGCGCTGATTGGACCACAGCCCACACATTTGCAGTGGAAAGTAAGTCTTAGAGGCAGTCCCAGAGGTTTCACATTGTGGGGTATCCCAAATTGGGATTCCCCAGGGACAAGGACCAAGATCCGGGATTTTGAAAGTCCTGGGTTTTGGTCCAATTAAAAGAAAACCAAAGGAGATTGTTCTTGGGACCCACCAGAGGTGATCATTGTTAAGGCTGGCCGGAGGAAATAATTCTCATGTTCAAACAGAGGAAATCATTCTTGTGTCCCATCAGAAAAAATCATTCTTGGGTCCCGTCAGAGGAAATCATTCTTGGGTCCCGTCAGAGGAAATCATTCTTGGGTCCCGTCAGAGGAAATCATTCTTGGGTTCCGTCAGAGGAAATCATTTTTGGGTCCCCATCAGAGGAAATCATTCTTGGGTCCCCACCAGAGGAAATAATTCCTGGGTCCCCATCAGAGGAAATCATTCTTGGATCCTGTCAGAGGAAATCATTCTTGGGTCCCCATCAGAGGAAATCATTCTTGGGTCCTGTCAGAGGAAATCATTCTTGGGTCCCCATCAGAGGAAATCATTCTTGGGTCCCCATCAGAGGAAATCATTCTTGGATCCTGTCAGAGGAAATCATTCTTGGGTCCCCATCAGAGGAAATCATTCTTGGGTCCTGTCAGAGGAAATCATTCTTGGGTCCCCATCAGAGGAAATCATTCTTGAGTCCCCATCAGAGGAAATCATTCTTGGGTCCCATTAGAGGAAATCATTCTTGGGTCCTGTCAGAGGAAATCATTATTGGGACCCCATCAGAGGAAATCATTCTTGGGTCTCCATCAGAGGAAATCATTCTTGGGTCCCCATCAGAGGAAATCATTCTTGGGTCCTGTCAGAGGAAATCATTCTTGGGTCCCCATCAGAGGAAATCATTCTTGGGTCCTGTCAGAGGAAATCATTCTTGGGTCCCCATCAGAGGAAATCATTCTTGGGTCCCCATCAGAGGAAATCATTCTTGGGTCCCCATCAAAGGAAATCATTCTTGGGTCCCCATCAGAGGAAATCATTCTTGTGTCCCCATCAGAGGAAATCAAACCTGTATTTGGAGTGGTGGGGAGCAGATTGGGGTTAGGTGCCTTGCTTAGGAGAACTTCAGTCATGCCCCTGCTGGGAACCTGGACCTGCAACGTTCCAGTTCCCAAACCACTAAGCCATGACTGCCTCCTCAAGTGGCACATCCTGTCCCTGACCAGTTATTAGGCTTAAAGTGATGCAGAAAGCAAGTTTATGCCATCACCTGCCATCCCCAGCCTGTTTTTTTTTTACTCACAGCTCAGCAGTGGGAAGCTTTTCAACCTAACTGCCTTTATTTGACAAATTAGTTGTGTGGCCCAGTAGAAAACAGGGGTAC
This sequence comes from Gastrophryne carolinensis, assembly GCA_027917425.1. Classification (NCBI taxonomy): domain Eukaryota; kingdom Metazoa; phylum Chordata; class Amphibia; order Anura; family Microhylidae; genus Gastrophryne; species Gastrophryne carolinensis. The sequence goes on from CM051234.1 coordinate 596,692,158, forward strand.
ACTAAAACATTACAAACATCCCTGTGCAGGAACCAGTAAAGCTGTATGTAATAAGAAACAGCAGCTACACAGTAAATAAGCAGAAGCTGTGGAAGTGACATCACAGGGAGAGGCCCAATGCAATATGGGAAAACAGAGTTGATAAATATCCCTGCTACTTCCTGGCATTGCCAGTTCGGAGTGTAAGAGTCCAGTCCAGTACAGTGCAGTGTGTAGTGAGTGCACCAGAGTTAGAGTTACAGTGCAGATAAGGAGGCCTAAACCAGAGAGAGCGAGTGCAGAGCCTAAGGAAGCCGCAAATAAAGAGAACGTGAATTAAGAGCACTTTTGGGGAAGTTAAGACACACACAGAAAGTGAAGCAGAAGAGTCTAGCAAGCCAGTAAACAGGACAGCGCTACTCGAGTGTGCGAGAATCCATTCAGGTGTAGGAGGATCTGGGAGCAGTACACTGAAGACCATCAGAAAGGTACCGAAAAAAGTATAATCCCTGCCCCTAGTGAGACAGTGGATGCAGGGACTGCCATTGTTTAAAGTGGACCAAAACCCAGGATTTTGACTATCTATAAGATTCCCAGGCCAATCGATTCCCTCCCACGGGGGCTTTCAAAATCAGGATGCCCCACTGTGTGAAACTCCCTAGGTCGACCTAAACACTTACCTTGTTTCCCGGTCCAGCGGCGTATGCACGAGCCGCGGCCGCATTCCCGCTATCCCCCTAGCATGGCGCATGCCTGCGCCAGGCAATTGTAGATGGCCACCACGGGAACACTCCCTGTTAGAGGAGTGCGGGAGATGCGGCCTTCAGTGTGCTCGGAGCCGCTGGCCTTAGACGAACCCTTAGACGACTTGATGCCAGCAGTTCCGAGCACGCTAATTGGCCGAGCGTCTGTGCATGCTCCGTAGGACCGAGAAGAGGTGAGTTGACTTCAGTGATCTGGGGGGTTTCATGCAGTGGGGCACCTCCGATCGGGGTGGCCCGGGGGAAAGGACCAAAACTGGACAAAAGTCAAAATGGGGTTTGGTCCACTTTAAGATGTTTCATCGGCTGAAAACGAAATGTCACGTCTGGCGCCAAAGTTTTTTGCGCACCTGTCTGTAGTGGCTCTGAATCACCTGAGATTGCGAGAATCCAAGCTGGCGTGTTGTCTTTCGCACCGAAAAAAGATTTTCATTCAGGACTCTCAATCAGGCTTTCTTTTTATTGGTAAATTGTATTTTGCATCCATGTTTCGCATTGTATAAATAACTGTCAGGCTGGCTGGTCAAGCAGCAGGAGTCCGCTCACTCTGTGGCATCTCACTCTCAGAGCCAGGTGCAACTGACCAATCTCAGCTACCGTTGCCCAACCAACAACCACACATCCCTAAAAACAGCTCTGCAACCTAACATGGCCAAACCAAATATTCTCTAAATCACCTAAGTATGTACAATACATCTAATACAAACCATTAAACATATATAAAGTAATATATATATAAACACATATAAAGTAATATATGAGAACATATAAATAATAAATCAACCATTTATTTCCTGAGGAGAGGAAGCTACCCAGTAGGGGACAGAAAGAGGAAGACACGGAAAGGTCAGGTATTTTTTTATGTATATATTTTATAAACTGTTTGACATGTAGTGGTGGCTGACATGTCACCTAACCGGTACTGGTGGGTGGCATGCAGGATGATTTGACCCAGATTTTTCCAGTATCTGGGATAGTTACAAATCTAATTACGGCCCCCATCCAAAACCTATTACTATTAGTGATGTAAGCTATTTGTGAGGGCTTAAATGTATTGACCAGACAAATGCAGCCCTGCCACTCCCATCACAGAGGACAACACAACATTCAGTGAAACTTTAATTTGTATTTTTTAAGTTGTGGAATCGCGCTCCTGAACTGCATGGGAGTGGGCATCTTGCTAAACTCCCTGAATCTGAAAAACCCAGTCCCACAGTCAAAAATGCTTTAAATCTCTGTGCAACCATCCCTTATCACTAGCCAGAACTGTAATTGTAATGACTCATCATTGCTCAGTAAGCTCTTAGAAACATTTTAGCAACTGTTTCAAGGTGGTGCTGCTAGTGCGCCATAAAGTTACATTGAGCTACATAGCTCTCTATCCCATGTGTACATGTGCCTTGTGTTTCTGGGATATATAGCCCTCTTCTCAAACCTCCCTAAAGCTCCTTTCACACTGGAGCAGGGCATAGTGTTATCAATAAATGCTAATGCTATGTCCCCCTCCTACGTACTGATGATTTACCAGCGTTTTATTATCAATTTCATTTTGCTGCTTGATATATAGCGAAAAATGCCATTTACACTAAAGTGTCGTATGCACAACTTTTTGGGCGAGTGTGGTTGCCCCATGATCTCCTTGCAAGCATGTGAAAATACCAACAGAATCCTATGTTTCACTGGCATTTTTGAGCTGATCGTGAGCTATTTGTGATTGCCACAGTTTAAAAAGGGCCTTAGTGCATGACAATCTAAATTGCCTGGGCCTGACACTCACCTGACAGCCATCTAGTCCGGCGGTCTGATCAGTTCTGGTACTAATCGTATGCTTCCAGCCAGTATTGGTGTACAGTAGGTCCCTACTGTTAGTCATGAAAGAGCATGATTGGCTGCAGGGGTCAGGTGGCACATCACGTTACCATGCAATGCTCATATGCTATCAGCAATAAATGCTCAGGTACATGCCAGGAGCCAGTCAAGAGCATGCACCCAGCTTCGAAACTGATAGCTCAGCAACCAGAGCGACTCAACTCACAGGACTACCTGGGATTATGTCAGTGGGCTGGCAGAGTTTTTTATACTTGCCTTAACAGTCCCTTTAACTTTAATTATTACATCTTTCACTTTTGACAGGCAACAGATTTGTAAAATGCAGCAGGTTCTTGGTAGACTAGAGTAAAGACAAATGTATTTGGGAACAGTAAGCCCGCTAATAATCTAAACATCAGGCTGCCAGATTTTTTTTCATCTAATGTAAGTGAAAGCTCCGAAGGAGAAAAAAAGGGCTCAAACAAGGTCTATTAGCAGTAAATAGTTCTGCCAATATCCTTCACAGTAGGAAAACTCCTACAGCAATTTTCACGATTAATTACCAGAGGCAAGCGTATTCATAATCTGGTGTTAATTTTGCCGTTCCTGAATGACGCGGGGTCTGGCACGCTCTGGTTTTGTTTCTTTGCTACCAGGAGGATGAACAGCTTGTTCAGGTCATGCTGTGTCAAAAGAGTGCTAATGTGTTTATATAAACACTCCGAGCAGCACCTGTTTAAACCCTGCTTGTGTTTTACCAGACAAGGGACATGCGAGAAGAGATGGTGGTGCAAACTCTATAGCGTAGGCGCCCATATGAGAAGGATCCCTAAACTACAACACAAAAGGTCATCCCAGCCTATTCCAAGGTTTGGCTCTGGGTTCTTAGAGATTGATTGGAACTATCTACCACAGCCGCGTTTTTGAATACGGGAACCTAAACAGACATGTGCTTGTAGAACAAAGAGTGCAGGTGGAGCTTTTTGTCTCTATTTTTGAAATAGCATTCAGAGATAAGCAAAGCTAAGTGGGGAATGGAAGGCTTTCCCTGAGCAAGAGCCAAGGCACATCTTTCCCAAGAAAAAGCTCACCAGCAGAAAATACAGAGATAGTAGCCATACCTGAATCCACTTAATTTATTAAATGGACTTACAAATAGGTAAACGACACAGAGCAAAAAATAAACTTCTTTAGAGAGTCTTTGAGAAGAACTGTCCAGAACAGTAATGAATCCCACGGTGCATGCACTCAAGAAACCATGTGCTGATATCCTCCACCTTTCAGATAAACTTCTTACCGGAAATACAAAGATGAAAAGCCTTTAGATATAAACTGGATTTCCAATCACAGTAGCCATAAGTTGGAGAGTGCACTTTTTGAGGTGGTTTTCTTGAATAAAATACCAGTCCACCTAATCAACTCTCGGTCAAGGACCGGGCATAGGAAGGTGGAAAAAGCAAAAACAAAAACCTAGTGCAACTCTGTGTAGACAAAGGCTTAACGATTTTAATAAGAAATGCACTTACAAAACATCAGTTGATAAAGGCACAGAACAAGTACACATAAAACCGCAGAAGTAGTGCTTCTCAATAATCCTCCATACATACAGCCAAAGGGTTAGTAAGGCAGGTCCAGGAAGAAAAGCAGCATATCATTTAAAATACAGCCAAATCCCGGCCTGAAGCGTCTTGTTGCGCTTGGCAACTTTAACGAAGCCTCAACGAAGAGTTGATTAGGTGGACTGGTATTTTATTCACGAAAACCACCTCAAAAAGTGCACTCTCCAACTTATGGCTACTGTTAGGGATGAGCGAATCGATCCGGACGAACCCGGATTCGTTCCGAATTTCATGGAAAATTCGATTCTGAACGAATCCGAATTTCCCCGCGATTCGATCGATTGAGGTTTAAACTCCATTCATTTCAATGACAGGCATTCTAAGATGGTGGACGCACATGTCCAGACATGTACCCTGGGGCAAGGTATGATGGAACAGTCACATGCAGCATATCAGCAGCCAGGAAGCCCGGTGACGTCACCTTGCTATATAAAGCGGCGGCCATCTTGCTTGTGCGCATTTCAGACTTGCATTCGTGAGACAGCGGTGGTTGCTGCAGACAGGGACAGACAGTTAGCGATAGGTAGGGAGAGTTACAGATAGGTAGGGAGATTTACAGATAGGTAGGGAGATTTAGAGAGGCAGACAGAGCCAGGGAAAGATAGTGGAAAACCGGAACAATCCAGGGACAGCATAAAAATGACAGTGACAGGGTGATTTGCCTGATCAGTTTTCAATTCAATTTGATTTCTTTGTGCTGTAAACCGTAATCTGCTTTGCCACTGTGCATGCCATCTATGAAGTACCTTATGTAACCATATCTGTTACACACAAGCATTTCAATAACTGGATTAGTGTTAATATTTTTGGGTCTGCTTTAAATACACCAGGCCACTGTGCTTGCCATCTATTCAGTGCCTTATGTAACCCTATCTGTTACACACAAGCATTTAAATAACTGGATTAGTGTTAATATTTTTGGGTCTGCTTTAAATACACCAGGCCACTGTGCATGCCATCTATGCAGTGCCTTATGTAACCCTATCTGTTACACACAAGCACTTATATAACTGGATTAGTGTTAATATTTTTGGGTCTGCTTTAAATACACCAGGCCACTGTGCATGCCATCTATGCAGTGCCTTATGTAACCCTATCTGTTACACACAAGCATTTAAATAACTGGATTAGTGTTAATATTTTTGGGTCTGCTTTAAATACACCAGGCCACTGTGCATGCCATCTATGCAGTGCCTTATGTAACCCTATCTGTTACACACAAGCATTTAAAGTGGACCAACACCCAGGATTTTGACTATCCTGGGTTTTGGTCCACTTCAGGGGGGCACCCCGATTTGGGGTGCCCCGCTATGTAAAACCCCCCAGAAAGCCCCCAATACTCACCTCAACACGCTCCCACGTGGCCACGGACAAGCGGGTGACAGCGGCGGACAAGACAGTGCGCCCTCCGCCGCCTCCCGCACGTCGCTCTGACAGGGCGCGCGCCCGCGCCGGCCATTCACAAACGGGCAGCGCGGGCGCGCGCACGTCTAGAGGAGCGCGCGGGAGGCGGGATGAGGTGAGTTTATTTGGGGTTTTGGGGGGGCCCTCACCGCGGGACATCCCGATCTCGGATGTCCCGCGGTGTGTGAGGTGATCGGCCCGGGAATCTTATAGATTCCCGAGCCGATCACCTCAGGGTGTTGGTCCACTTTAAAAAACTGGATTAGTGTTAATATTTTTGGGTCTGCTTTAAATACAACAGGCCACATGGGCATCCCAAACCTGCACTTAGCAGCCTATCGGTTATACTAAGGCCGATAGGCGTTAGTTCAGCATCAGCTTTATTAAGGTTTTGCATTTTGAATTGGTTTTTGTCCTGCTGTTAATACACCAGGCCGCAGGGTATCCCAAACCACCACGTTGCACCCTATCTGTTATACTAAATAAGCATCTACAGCCTCAGCTTTATTAAGTTATTGCATTTTGAATTGGTTTTTGTCCTGCTGTCAATACACCAGGCCGCAGGGTATCCCAAACCACCACGTTGCACCCTATCTGTTATACTAAATAGGCGTCTACAGTCTCAGCTTTATTTAGCTATTGCATTTTGAATTGGCTTTTGTCCTGCTGTCAATACACCAGGCCGCAGGGTATCCCAAACCACCACGTTGCACCCTATCTGTTATAATAAATAAGCGTTGTTAAGCATCAGCTTTATTAAGCTATTGCATTTTGAATTGGTTTTTGTCCTGCTGTCAATACACCAGGCCGCAGGGTATCTCAAACCACCACGTTGCACCCTATCTGTTATACTAAATAAGCGTCTACAGCCTCAGCTTAATTAAGTTATTGCATTTTGAATTGGTTTTTGTCCTGCTGTCAATACAACAGGCCGCAGGGTATCCCAAACCACCACGTGGCACCCTATCTGTTATACTAAATAAGCGTCTACAGACTCAGCTTTATTAAGTTATTGCAGTTTGAATTGGTTTTTGTCCTGCTGTCAATACACCAGGCCGCAGGGTATCCCAAACCACCACGTTGCACCCTATCTGTTATACTAAATAAGCGTCTACAGTCTCAGCTTTATTTAGCTATTGCATTTTGAATTGGTTTTTGTCCTGCTGTCAATATACCAGGCCGCAGGGTATCCTAAACCACCACGTTGCACCCTATCTGTTATACTAAATAAGCGTCTACAGTCTCAGCTTTATTAAGCTATTGCATTTTGAATTGGTTTTTGTCCTGCTGTCAATACACCAGGTCGCAGGGTATCCCAAACCACCACGTTGCACCCTATCTGTTATACTAAATAAGCGTTGTTATGCATCAGCTTTATTAAGCTATTACATTTTGAATTGGTTTTTGTCCTGCTGTCAATACACCAGGCTACAGGGTATCCCAAACCACCATGTGGCAACCAATCTGTTATACTAAATAAGCGTCTACAGCCTCAGCTTAATTCAGTTATTGCATTTTGAATTGGTTTTTGTCCCGCTGTCAATACACCAGGCCGCAGGGTATCCCAAACCACCACGTGGCACCCTATCTGTTATACTAAATAAGCGTCTACAGCCTCAGCTTTATTAAGTTATTGCATTTTGAATTGTTTTTTTTCCTGCTGTCAATACACCAGGCCGCAGGGTATCCCAAACCACCACGTTGCACCCTATCTGTTATACTAAATAAGCGTCTACAGTCTCAGCTTTATTAAGCTATTGAATTTTGAATTGTTTTTTGTCCTGCTGTCAATACACCAGGCCGCAGGGTATCCCAAAACACCACGTGGCACCCTATATGTTATACTAAATAAGCATCTACAGCCTCAGCTTTATTAAGTTATTGCATTTTGAATTGGTTTTGGCCTGGTTTAAATACACCAGGCTGCAGGGTATCCCAAACCTGCACGTTGCACCCTATCTGTTATACTAAATAGGCGTTGTTCAGCATCAGCTTTATTAAGCTATTGCATTTTGAATTGGTTTTTGTCCTGCTGTCAATACACCAGGCCGCAGGGTATCTCAAACCACCACGTTGCACCCTATCTGTTATACTAAATAAGCGTCTACAGCCTCAGCTTAATTAAGTTATTGCATTTTGAATTGGTTTTTGTCCTGCTGTCAATACAACAGGCCGCAGGGTATCCCAAACCACCACGTGGCACCCTATCTGTTATACTAAATAAGCGTCTACAGCCTCAGCTTTATTTAGCTATTGCATTTTGAATTGGTTTTTGTCCTGCTGTCAATATACCAGGCCGCAGGGTATCCTAAACCACCACGTTGCACCCTATCTGTTATACTAAATAAGCGTCTACAGTCTCAGCTTTATTAAGCTATTGCATTTTGAATTGGTTTTTGTCCTGCTGTCAATACACCAGGTCGCAGGGTATCCCAAACCACCACGTTGCACCCTATCTGTTATACTAAATAAGCGTTGTTATGCATCAGCTTTATTAAGCTATTACATTTTGAATTGGTTTTTGTCCTGCTGTCAATACACCAGGCTACAGGGTATCCCAAACCACCATGTGGCAACCAATCTGTTATACTAAATAAGCGTCTACAGCCTCAGCTTAATTAAGTTATTGCATTTTGAATTGGTTTTGGTCTGCTTTTAATACACCAGGCCGCAGGGTATCCCAAACCACCACGTGGCACCCTATCTGTTATACTAAATAAGCGTCTACAGCCTCAGCTTTATTAAGTTATTGCATTTTGAATTGTTTTTTTTCCTGCTGTCAATACACCAGGCCGCAGGGTATCCCAAACCACCACGTTGCACCCTATCTGTTATACTAAATAAGCGTCTACAGTCTCAGCTTTATTAAGCTATTGAATTTTGAATTGTTTTTTGTCCTGCTGTCAATACACCAGGCCGCAGGGTATCCCAAAACACCACGTGGCACCCTATATGTTATACTAAATAAGCATCTACAGCCTCAGCTTTATTAAGTTATTGCATTTTGAATTGGTTTTGGCCTGGTTTAAATACACCAGGCTGCAGGGTATCCCAAACCTGCACGTTGCACCCTATCTGTTATACTAAATAGCCATTGTTCAGCATCAGCTTTATTAAGCTATTGCATTTTGAATTGGTTTTTGTCCTGCTGTCAATTCACCAGGCCGCAGGGTATCCCAAACCACCACGTTGCACCCTGTTATACAAAATAAGCGTTGTTCAGCATCAGCTTTATTAAGCTATTGCATTTTGAATAGTTTTTTTTCCTGCTGTCAATACACCAGGCCGCAGGGTATCCCAAACCACCACGTGGCACCCTATCTGTTATACTAAAAAAGCGTCTACAGCCTCAGCTTAATTAAGTTATTGCATTTTGAATTGGTTTTTGTCCTGCTGTCAATACACAAGGCCGCAGGGTATCCCAAACCACCACATGGCACCCTATCTGTTATACTAAATAAGCGTCTCAGCTTTATTAAGTTATTGCATTTTGAATTGATTTTGGTCTGCTTCAAATACACCAGGCTGCAGGGTATCCCAAACCACCACGTGGCACCCTATCTGTTATACTAAATAAGCGTCTACAGCCTCAGCTTTATTAAGTTATTGCATTTTGAATTGGTTTTTGTCCTGTTGTCAATTTACCAGGCCGCAGGGTATCCCAAACCACCACGTTGCACCCTATCTGTTATACTAAATAAGCGTCTCAACTTTATTAAGTTTTTGCATTTTGAATTGGTTTTTGTCCTGCTGTCAATACACCAGGCTGCAGGGTATCCCAAACCACCACGTGGCACCCTATCTGTTATACTAAATAAGCATCTACAGCCTCAGCTTTATTAAGTTATTGCATTTTGAATTGGTTTTGGTCTGCTTTAAATACACCAGGCCGCAGGGTATCCCAAACCTGCACGTTGCACCCTATCTGTTATACTCAATAGGCGTTGTTCAGCATCAGCTTTATTAAGCTATTGCATTTTGCATTGGTTTTTGTCCTGCTGTCAATACACCAGGCCGCAGGGTATCCCAAAGCACCACGTGCCACCCTATCTGTTATACTAAATAAGCGTTTTTGAGCATTAGCTTTATTAAGCTATTGCATTTTGAATTGGTTTTGTCCTGCTGTCAATACACCAGGCCACAGGGTATCCCAAACCACCACGTTGCACCCTATCTGTTATACTAAATAAGCGTCTACAGCCTCAGCTTTATTAAGCTATTGCATTTTGAATTGGTTTTTGTCCTGCTGTCAATACACCAGGCCGCAGGGTATCCCAAACCACCACGTTGCACCCTATCTGTTATACTTAATAAGCGTTGTTCAGCATCAGCTTTATTAAGCTATTGCATTTTGCATTGGTTTTTGTCCTGCTGTCAATACACCAGGCCGCAGGGTATCCCAAAGCGCCACGTGCCACCCTATCTGTTATACTAAATAAGCGTCTACAGCCTCAGCTTTATTAAGTTATTGCAGTTTGAATTGGTTTTTGGTCTGCCTTTACCAAAAAAAAACACCAGCCCACCTGGGTATCCCAAACCTGCACTTAGCAGCCTACCTGTTATACTAAATACGCTTGTTCATCCTTCCTCAATTTAATCAAAGTATTGCATTTTGAATTGGTTTTTGGTCTGCCTTTAACAGAAAAAACACCAGGCCACACGGCATCCCAAACCTGCATTAGGCAGCCTATCTGTTATACTAAATATGCTTGTTGATCCTTCCTCAGCTTAATCAAAGTATTGCATTTTGAATTGGTTTTTGTCCTGCAATCAAAACACCAGCCCACATGGGCATCCCAAACGAGCACGTCACCCTATCTTTTATACTAAATAAGCTTGTTCAGCCTCAGTTTTATTAAGCTATTGCATTTTGAATTGGTTTTTGTCCTGCTGTCAAAACACTAGACCACATGGGCATCCCAAACCAGCACATGTCACCCTATCTGTTATACTAAATAAGCTTCTACAGGTCCTTTTTTTATTTATTTTTTTTATATAGAGCTGTAATAGATTATATAGTGAGGTAAATTCGCCATTTTGCACCATTATATAGAGAAGCCCACTGTGTAAATCTGAGGAGCAATAGTTTATACAGTATTGTGAGGTAAATTTGCTGTTTTGCACTATCATATATATCAACCTAAATTCCTGTGTAAATCTGAGGAGCAATAGTTTATATTGTGAGGTAAAATTGCCATTTTATAGAGCAGGCCCTGTCTGAAAATCTCATTTTGCAATCTATGTTATATTGTGAGCTAAATTCACCGTGTTGCACCATTCTTTAGAATGGCCCAATAGTTTATATTGGACAATACATTTGCCCTGTTTTGCACCATTATATGGAGCAGCCCCTGAGTAAATCTGGGGGGCAATAGTTTATATTATGAGGTAAATTCATGGTTTTGCACCATTACATAGAGCAGTCCTTATATAAACCTGAGAAATAGGTTATATTGTGTGAGTTAAATCCGCTCTTGGTTTTGTAGCATTCTATAGAGCAGGCCCTGTGTAAATCTGAGGGGCAATAGCTTATACTGTGAGGTAAATTTGCCATTTTGCAGCATAATATAGAGCTGCCCCTGTGTAAATCTGAGGGGCAATAGCTTATATTATGAGGTAAATTCATGTTTTTGCACTGTTATATACAGCAGCCCGTATATAAATCTGAGGAGTAACAGTTTATATTGTGAAATAAATTCAGTTTTGCACCATTATAAGGAGCAGTCCCTATATAAACCTGAGAAATAGGTTATATTGTGTGAGTTAAATCCGCTCTTGTATTTGTAGCATTATATAAAGCAGCTCCTGTGTCAATCTGAGGGGCAATAGCTTGTACTGTGAGGTAAATTTGCCATTTTGCAGCATAATATAGAGCAGGCCCTGTGTAAATCTGAGGGGCAATAGCTTATATTGTGAGGTAAATTTGCCATTTTGCAGCATAATATAGAGCAGCCCCTGTGTAAATCTAAGGGGCATTAGCTTACACTGTGAGATAAATTTGCCATTTTGCAGCATTATATAGAGCAGGCCCTGTGTAAATCTGAGGGGCAATAGCTTATATTGTGAGGTAAATTTGCCATTTTGCAGCATAATATAGAGCAGCCCAGTTGCCATCTAAATCAACTACTGGCCGGGCAGGACAGCTTTTCCAGGGCAAACTCTGCTAGTTGCGGCCACAAGTCAAGTTTGGCTTCCCAGAAGTCCAGCGGATCCTCAAGGTGTGTTGGCATGGTCATGTCAAGGTATGACATGACCTGCTGGTTCAGGTCCTGCCCCAGGTCTTCCTGCTGCTCATGAGTAGACTCACTATGCGGGTGTAGAAAGCTACTCATTAGTGACTGAAGACTGAGGCTGCTGCTGATGGAGCTGCTGCTGCTGCTGCCACCCCCCCCCCCCCCCGGAAGCCATAGCAGTGGAAGGTGAGCACAGAGTTCCCCCCGAGTCAGACCTGCAAGAGTATGGACCATGGCATAGATAGACATTGCCCAACTGACTACGTAGGATGTCTCTGTAGTAGGTCAGTTTGTCCTCCCTCTCAGTGGGTGTAAAAAATGCCCCCATTTTGTGCCGGAAGCGAGGGTCCAGTAAGGTGGAGAGCCAGAAGTCATCCCGCTGACAAATGGAGACAATTCTGTGGTCACTACGCAAGCATGTGAGCATGCTTCCTGCCATTTGTGCAAGTGACTCGGAGGGACTACCTGCAAACTGCCACGGTGTGTCTGGGTCCTCTGTGTCGCCTTCCTCACAAACCTCTAGCTCCTCTGGCTGCTCCTGCTCCTCCTCTCCTGTCAGATGACTAGATAAAATGGTCATTTTGTCAAACCTAAACTGTGCTTCGCTGTGCCCCACCCCCTCCTCCTTCTCCACTTCAGCCCCCACATGTGGCTTCATGTGGCTGTGAAATGTATGCGCCATGTCTCTAGTGCCCTGACCAGCCATGGTTTCCAACATGTGTTGTAGTACATGAAGCAGTGGAATCTCATTGTTCATCTCATAGTCCTGGCGACTGACTAATAAAGTAGCTTCCTCAAAGGGCCTGAGCAAACGGCAGGTGTCACCTATGAGCTGCCACTGGTTTACATTGAAGTTACACAGGGGATTCCCCCTATCCGTTTGGATCATCAAGAAATCCGTGATGGCTTTTCTCTGTTCCTATAGTCGATCCTGCATATGGAGGGTGGAATTCCAACGGGTGGAAACATCGCAAATCAGGCTATGTTGGGGGATATCGTTCTGACGCTGAAGCTCAAGAAGGGTGTGCTTGGCGGTGTAGGAGTGCCTGAAGGGCATGCAAAGTTTCCTTCCCGTTGTTAGGATGTCTTTCAGATGGGGGGAAGACTTCAGAAAACCCTTACAACTAGATTGAACACGTGTGCCATGGCAGGACGCATGGCTCAGGCTTCCTTGTCGCAGCGCAGACAAGATGTTCTTCCCAGTGTCAGTCACCATGGGTCCCATTTGCAGTTTTCGTGGAGTAAGCCATGATTTCATGTACTGAGTTCTCATTTTTAGCAGTTCCTCCCATGTGAAGAACAGCGTGAAACCGCCATGTCCTGCACACATGGTAGACTGGAAGGGCACTGGGAAAAAAAAATAAAAAAGTAAAAAAAAAATTGTTCCAAAATTCACAAAATATTAAAAGGCAATGGAAAATATATATATATATATATATATATATATATATATATTTTTTTTTTTTCAAAAAATACCAAATATTAAAAAAAAAAATACAAAATTAACCAAAAAAAAAAAATGTTGATACATTTTATATGTTACTGTTATTATGTTATATGTTATTGTTGCTATGTTATATGTTATTACATGTTATTATTATAAATATGTTCAAATAAGATAAATGTTAACTATTAATATGTACCGTATATACTCGAGTATAGGTCGACCTGAATATAAGCCGAGGCACCTAATTTTACCACAAAAAACTGGAAAAGTTATTGACTCGAGTATAAGCCTAGGGTGGGAAATGCGAGAGACTGCACATGGAGTAAAGGAGAAATCTAGCAGCACTGGGGGCTTCACACACATGGTAAATATCAAATCTGGGTGTTTCACCGCAGAACACATTGAATGTACTGCTTTTGTACTGGACCTCGGCTTGCCCATTTAGTTGCTGCCCTGAACTAGAGTCATGGTTAAACAATATGCTGGTAGGTGTGGGTTGCTCAGGGGTTAATAAGCCCCCTCTCCCTCACCCTCCTTCCTCCCCGCACTCCTTGCTGACAGTGTTACCTCTCTCCAAGTAAACGAGCAGCCTCCGCTCCCGCCATCCACTGCCTGACAAGCAGCGCAGAGGCGGCTGGGAGAGGGTGACGTCACTCCCAGCAGCGCTGCTCGTGGAGACGGTAGACGGCAGAACCGGAAGCTGCTCGTTTACTTGGAGAGAAGTAAAGATTGTCAGCAAGGAGTGCCGGGAGGAAGGAGGGTGAGGAGGAGGGCTTATTAACCCCTGAGCTACCCATGCCTAGCAGCGTAGCGTTGTGACTGTCCTTCTGACTCGAGTATAAGCCGAGGCGGCTTTTTTCAGCCCAAAAAGTGGGCTGAAAAACTCGGCTTATACTCGAGTATATACGGTAATTGACAATTTGCCACTTTTCTCTGTGACACCATTGCTAAGTGCAAGCGCACTGTCACAGGCACAAAGGCCTAGGAGCATGGAGGCCACAGCGGAGGGACCTGTCCAAGTTGCTTTTGTGGTTGTGCAGGAACCACAATCACCCAGTGGTCCTAAAAGGATATTTATTGTCCCTGACTATAGTTACAGCTCCAGACGTAGGTACTGCTGTGCACTTTGGTACACACTGACAGGCTAAAGGACTGGCCCACCTTCTGTTCAACAAAATTGTACAGGGCTGGTGCTGCCTTCTTCGCAAAGAAATGACAGCATGGGACTCTCCACCTCGGCTCGGCACAAGCCATCAGTTCTCTGAAAGGTCCACCAACTCAAAAGGGAGGGACTGCAGCACCAGCAACTTATACAGGAGCACATTTAGATTCTGCACGTTGGATGAGTGGGCACATACTGTTGTCTCTTGGACATGGCTTGGCAATGGATTGCTGGTGGAATGAATGACTCGAATTAAGAGGAGGAGGAGCATCTGGAGCGACAGAGGATGGGTATGACACACAGGAGGTGGTGGGGCCTTGGCTGGCTAGAACAGAGAGCGATGTGCCACTGGGTAATGCAGCAGGCTAGACCACCACTTTGGAGCCAACTCTCCCAGGCCGCTTTATGGTGATGCTGCAAATGTTGACGCAGGGCTGTGGGTCCAACATTGGGACCCTGGCCACACTTCACCTTCTGCCTACACATCTTTCATATAGCCATGTTAACCTCCTGCGGATGCTTGATGAAAAACTGCAACATGCGCTTGTAGCTGATTTGTCCTACCAACAGTCCGCACTAGTTCGCTGATGCTGCTGCCGCCGCCAACTCCAGGGTCCCTCTTCCACTACCTCCTGGGAAGATAGCCTGCCGCGCAAGTGGTCTACCCCGAGCACATTTGCCTCCATACTTTCCCCTTCTGCCACCATGCTGGCCGCTAAATCTGTCACTCTCCATCACTCCAAGCCTTTAAAAGTGCCCTCAAAACTCACTGATGTCCTCCTCAGGTTCCTCAACAGTGTCTGCTTAAGGAGCCAAAATGCTTGCAACACCTCCTCCCACGACACTCTCCTTATCACTACTTGCCGCCTAGTGGAAGAAGCGCAAGTGTCTCCTCCACTTCTTGGCTGGGCAGTAGCTGCTGATTTTTCTGATTATCAGATCGTCCTCACTGAATAGTGGAGCTGAACCCAAAGCATAACATACAACAGACAGTTCACTGGGGGTGTCAGATGTCACTTGTGATGCAGTGGATGATCGTGTTAACCAATGGATGATGGCAGATGGGTTGCTGTTCAAGACACGACCGCTAGCTGATCCCGGGAGATCTCTCACTGAGACTCCTGCTGCCACTCACCCCTATTCTGCAGAGACCTCTGATTAAATGAGGCCTTATATGTTGCTATGTTACTAATATGTTCCTATGTTACTAATATGTTACTAATCTGTCACTCTCCATGTTTTTTTTTGATAGACTGGCCTGCGTGGAAATGAATCGAGCATGGATCAGCCAAGATTTTCCCCCACCAATGCCTGATGCATTAGAGTAGATTGATGATGGGGCCAGACCAAAACTAAAGAAATATGGATCGTGCAAAACAGATTTAAGGCGCTGCTCTCCAGTTACAGACATTCCTCCGCATCAGACCACAAGTAATTATTGACTACAACTAATTATTGTTAATGCTTTACGTTACTCTTAATTTTTATTAATATTCTTCGGATAAGATATATGTGCCGAAAATCTGTATATGTTCTCTTCATGCTGCTGCCAACTCCAGGGTGTGTCTTTCTGGCAATTTTGGGCTCCTGCTGCTGCTGCTTGCAACTCCAGTGTGTCTTTAGGCCAATTTTTGGGCTCCTGCAGCCAAATCCAGTGTCTCTTTAAAGCAATGTTTGACCTCTTGCTCCTGCTGCTGCTTGCAACTCCAGGGTGTGATTCATCCAATTTTTGGCCTCCTGCAGCCAACTACAGTGTCTCTTTCAAGCAATGTTTTGGCTCCTGCTGCTGCTTGCAACTCCAGGGTGTGATTCATACAATTTTTAGGCTCCTGCAGCCAACTCCAGTGTCTCTTTCAAGCTATGTTTGGGCTCCTGCTGCTGCTTTCAACTCCAGGGTGTAATTCATCCAATTTTTGGCCTCCTGCAGCCAACTCCAGTGTCTCTTTCAAGCTATGTTTGGGCTCCTGCTGCTGCTGCTGCTTGCAACTCCAGGGTGTGATCCATCCAATTTTTAGGCTCCTGCAGCCAACTCCAGTGTCTCTTTAAAGCAATGTTTGAGCTCCTGCTGCTGCTTGCAACTCCAGGGTGTAATTCATCTAATTTTGGGCTCCTGCTGCTAACTCCAGTGTCTCTTTAAAGTAATGTTTGGGCTCCTGCTGCTGCTTGCAACTCCAGGGTGTGATTCATCCAATTTTTGGGCTCCTGCAGCCAACTCCAGTGTCTCTTTCAAGCTATGTTTGGGCTCCTGCTGCTTGCAACTCCAGGTTGTGATTCATCCAATTTTTGGGCTCCTGCAGCCAACTCCAGTGTCTCTTTCAAGCTATGTTTGGGCTCCTGCTGCTTGCAACTCCAGGTTGTGATTCATCCAATTTTTGGCCTCCTGCAGCCAACTCCAGTGTCTCTTTCAAGCTATGTTTGGGCTGCTGCTTGCAACTCCAGGGTGCCATTCAGCCAATTTTTGGGCTCCTGCAGCCAACTCCAGTGTCGCTTTCAAGCTATGTTTGGGCTCCTGCTGCTGCTGCTGCTTGCAACTCCAGGGTGTGATTCATCCAATTTTTGGGCTCCTGCAGCCAACTCCAGTGTCTCTTTCAAGCTATGTTCGGGCTCCTGCTGCTGCCGCTTGCAACTCCAGGGTGTGATTCATCCAATTTTTGGGCTCCTGAAGCCAACTCCAGTGTCTCTTTAAAGCAATGTTTGGGCTCCTGCTGCTGCTGCTGCTTGCAACTCCAGGGTGTGATTCATCCAATTTTTGGGCTCCTGCTGCCAACTCCAGTGTCTCTTTCACGCAATGTATGGGCTCCTGCTGCCGCTGCTTGCAACTCCAGGGTGTGATTCAGCCAATTTTTGGGCTCCTGCTGGCAACTCCAGTGTCTCTTTCAAGCTATGTTTGGGCTCCTGCTGCTGCTGCTTGCAACTCCAGTGTGTGATTCATCCAATTTTTGGGCTCCTGAAGCCAACTCCAGTGTTTCTTTCAAGCTATGTTTGGGCTCCTGCTGCTGCTTGCAACTCCAGGGTGTGATTCATCAAATTTTTGGCTCCTGCAGCCAACTCCAGTGTCTCTTTAAAGTAATGGTTGGGCTCCTGCTGCTGCTTGCAACTCCAGAGTGTGATTCATCCAATTTTTGGGCTCCTGCAGCCAACTCCAGTGTCTCTTTAAAGCAATGTTTGGCCTCCTGCTGCCAATTCCAGTGTCTCTTTCAAGCTATGTTTGGGCTCATGCTGCTGCTGCTTGCGACTCCAGGGTGTCATTCAGCCAATTTTTGGGCTCCTGCTGCCAACACCAGTGTCTCTTTCACGCAATGTTTGGGCTCTTGCTGCTGCTGCTTGCAAATCCAGGGTGTGATTCAGCCAATTTTTGGCCTGCTGCTGCCAACTCCAGTGTCTCTTTCAAGCTATGTTTGTGCTCCTGCTGCTGCTTGCAACTTCAGGGTGTGATTCATCCAAATTTTGGGCTCCTGCTGCCAACTCCAGTGTGTCTTTCAAGCTATGTTTGGGCTCCTGCTGCTACTTGCAACTCCAGGGTGTGATTCATCCAATTTTTGGGCTCCTGCTGCCAACTCCAGTGTCTCTTTCAAGCTATGTTTGGGCTGCTGCTGCTGCTGCTGCTAGCAACTCCAGGGTATGATTCAGCCAATTTTTGGGCTCCTGCAGCCAACTCCAGTGTCTCTTTAAAGTAATGTTTGGGCTCCTGCTGCTGCTTGCAACTCCAGGGTGTGATTCATCCAATTTTTGGGCTCCTGCTGCCAACTCCAGTGTCTCTTTAAAGCAATGTTTGGGCTCCTGCTTCTGCTTGCAACTCCAGGGTGTGATTCATCCAACTCTAGTGTCTCTTTAAAGCAATGTTTGGGCTCCTGCTGCTGCTTGCAACTCCAGGGTGTGATTCATCCAATTTTTGGGCTCCTGAAGCCAACTCCAGTGTCTCTTTAAAGTAATGTTTGTGCTCCTGCTGCTGCTTGCAACTTCAGGGTGTGATTCATCCAAATTTTGGGCTCCTGCTGCCAACTCCAGTGTGTCTTTCAAGCTATGTTTGGGCTCCTGCTGCTACTTGCAACTCCAGGGTGTGATTCATCCAATTTTTGGGCTCCTGCTGCCAACTCCAGTGTCTCTTTCAAGCTATGTTTGGGCTGCTGCTGCTGCTAGCAACTCCAGGGTATGATTCAGCCAATTTTTGGGCTCCTGCAGCCAACTCCAGTGTCTCTTTAAAGTAATGTTTGGGCTCCTGCTGCTGCTTGCAACTTCAGGGTGTGATTCATCCAATTTTTGGGCTCCTGAAGCCAACTCCAGTGTCTCTTTAAACCGGACCTTCACCATGATTTAATGAAAAGCCCAAACTCTTAAAAAACGGTTCCCCAGCATCTAAAATGAATATATTTTAAGTTTTTAGTCACTTACTTATTATTCTTTCCCCCACTGGGCTGCAACTCTGTTCAGGAATTTAGGATACGGGCGCCGCCATCTTGACTCAGAAGCATCACACTTACTGAGGAGAGGAGAGTGGGATAAGGTACAGGGGGGCGGGTTATAGCTATGCTTTGCTCAGACAGAGCAGAGCTGGGGTCAGGGAAAGGTCAGCAGTCCCAGAATGCAGAGCGACACAGTCAGGAGGCACTTCCTGTTTGCAGGCTGCCTGATAAGATGGCGGCTTCCATAAGCCGCCATCTTGGATGTTTAAAGGCTCATAACATGCAATAGATGCAGGTAGGATGATTTTTAATGTGAGCAATCTGTATGTACAGGGTGTGGGAAACATATAAGATAGACTCTTATTTAGAGTGAAGGTCCGCTTTAAAGTAATGTTTGTGCTCCTGCTGCTGCTTGCAACTTCAGGGTGTGATTCATCCAATTTTTGGGCTCCTGCAGCCAACTCCAGTGTCTCTTTAAAGTAATGTTTGGGCTCCTGCTGCTGCTTGCAACTCCAGGGTGTGATTCATCCAATTTTTGGGCTCCTGCTGCCAACTCCAGTGTCTCTTTAAAGCAATGTTTGGGCTCCCGCTTCTGCTTGCCACTCCAGGGTGTGATTCATCCAATTTTTGGCCTCCTGCTGACAACTCTAGTGTCTCTTTAAAGCAATGTTTGGGCTCCTGCTGCTGCTGCTGTCAACTCCAGGGTGTGATTCATCCAATTTTTGGGCTCCTGCTGCCAACTCCAGTGTCTCTTTCAAGCATTGTTTGGGCTTCTGCTGCTTGCAACTCCAGGGTGTGATTCAGCTAATTTTTGGTGTTCCTGCTGCTGCCAGCTCCAGGGTGTGTTTTTCAGGCACTATAGGGGCCCCTCATAGTGATGCCACCTCAACTCTCAATTGTGCCGCTTTGCGATTCTATTAGCGATGCCTCCGATCTGCATGTGATAATTATTTACAGTATTATTTCACTAACCCAGCACGCGTCCTATGCGTGGTACAGCAAGGCAGAATGGTTTACAACCCTATTGAGGCTCTAGGAGGCTCAGAAATAGCTGTTTTTAATAGCGATTCGTCGCGAATAAATTCAGGTCGAAACGATTTTTGTCAGAAAATTTGGCGAATCAGTCGAATCAAATTTTTCAAAAGTTCGCTCATCTCTACTGTTGAGAATTGAGGAAAATTAAATTCAACCTGAATTTTGCAGGTCTCTTCAAACTAAATAAACTCAAAATCTGGGTTAAATCCAGCTAGCTCTGTTTTCAGTTGGAGATGCATGCAGCAGCAGGTAGTCTACTCTGTAATCAATAATCACGTTGGAACATGTATATACATATACTGAAGGGAGGTCATTTGAAGAAAATAAAAGTGGAAGTATTAAATGTGCATTAGGAGATATATATATGTGCTATTTTTTCCAGAGGGTCAGATTGTAATGGCAGTAATTTAAAAATGGCAGCAACCCATCTTTAGATAATGGCAAAGGTCTCCTTAGACCAACTAATCTATTTTAAAGTAAAAAAAAAACCATAAAATGGTTGTAAATTATCAGTATACAACAGCATGTGTACAGTAAAATAATGTATAACTAGAATGAAAGAGGGATCTCCTTTTAACTATATTAAATATATTTTTCTGCTTTATCTGCCAAGCAGTTGCGTAACTAAAAGTGATGGGGCCCAGGTGCGAACATTAAATGGGGTTCTATCACGGCTCGTATAGTAAACTTTTTCTGTCTTTTAACTCAATTGAATGCAGCTTGACAGCTAATGACTGAAACAACTTGTGGACCCTTTACCAGTTCACAAAAAAAGAAGAAAATACAGTTCTGAAATAAAAAGTAACTCACTGCTGTCCCGCCTGCTTTTGTTTGTACCTCTCTGCAGGCCCGCTTGGTCGGGGGCACCCTCCTTGTCCGGCTGGCACTGGTCTGCTGCTGGTGGTGAGTCGCTTTTGCCATTGCACTACAGGCATCTGCATTGATTCCTGACAAACTGATGCTGGGCCAACATGCAAGGGATCTTTTATACCACAAGAGGAGTTGGGTAAAGGTAGTTTAATGATTATAGGACAGCTATTGCTGAGATGATGAGTGTGCTGTTTTGCGACTCTCAGTCTCTCAATCATATGATCTGTGCTTGCTCTTTAATATGCACAGTGGGTCTGGATCCAGCACCCTATAAAATAGTTGCCTCCTCACTGGTGGATCTAGCAACCCCCAAGATTAAATGGCAGGCTTGACCAGGTGTAGAAGTCTGTATCTGAAGCTTCCAGCACCGAAATTTGGTTTTCCAGCTTTTTGTCCTCTGCAGAGCATAAAAATGAAGTGATGATGATGAGTGAAGTTTGGATAAGTAAGGTAAAGTGGCAACTATAGTTGTAAACCCTGACCTCAGGGGTCCCTTTTTGGTTACTACTCTGGAACATTAACCTGAGATAGCTTTTAAGGGAAC
The DNA here is from genome assembly GCA_027917425.1 of Gastrophryne carolinensis. NCBI lineage: Eukaryota > Metazoa > Chordata > Amphibia > Anura > Microhylidae > Gastrophryne > Gastrophryne carolinensis. Next base: position 596,713,424 of record CM051234.1, read on the forward strand.
CAATAGGGGCTGGCAAGCCACATGTGTTGGAAAACCCTAATATAAGGTATGTAGCTGCTGTGTACAATATTTGACTGTAATTTGCAATATTTTTTTGTTGTACATTAAAAAGCTACAGATAGCAGCTATCCGATATACAGTGAGTGTACTGTACATAGAATTTCTGACATGAGGAAGTCATTATAGTAACAAAAAATTATATTCCAGAAACATAACTTCTTTTTTTCTATAATCAAAAAAAACAGGACATCTTTCCAAATAAAACATTTCTACACACCATTTACTTCAATACTTACAGAAAAAAGTTTCATTCGAGCTATAATGTTTGTAAACTAATGTTAACCATCTAAGGCATTGATGGAGAAATTTTTAGATGCTAAGTGTCCAAACTGCAACCCAAAACCAACTTACTTATCGCAAAGTTCCAACACTGCAATTTATCCTAAAAAACAAGATTTTAGTTTAGAAAAAAAACACAAATCGGGATGCCCCTCTGTGGGAAACCCCAGGGGTTACCTTTACTCACCTTTACCGGAAGACTCCCAGCATCCACACAATTAAGATAGGCTGGGGGCAACAGCATGCCCATGTCTAAAGGGATGCACCCGAGATGTCAGGTATGTGGCCAACATTGTTTATCTCACCGTGGGAGCCGCCAACAAAGATGAGTTGGACAAGTAGGAAGCGGTACACAGAACAGTGGAGGAAGGGAGGTCACAGCGTGCACAGCATCCAAACCACAAAGTAGGAAGGAGTAGAGGGGACAAGCCGTGCACTGCACAGATGGTGGAAGGGGGCCATGACTGGCGCAAGAGCCAGCATCACACTGCACAAGGAAGAGCAGGGGGGAAGTGACTGGCACAGCAGCCAGCACATATACTGTGCACGCTTTATCGGAGCGCATTGCAGTGACAGATGCGATGACACGCAGAAAGGGTTCTGTGTGCTGCCTGTGCCATATGTGCCATAGGTTCGCCATCGCTGATCTAATGGGTTATATATTAAAAGACTTGTTTGGTTAAAAAGGGGTAGAACAAAGTAAGCAGAGTAAAGAAAGAAAAATTAGGAAAAATGAAAGAAAAGTATAATAAAAAGAAGAAGAATTATAATGTACATCCTCCCACAGCCTTACTGGTAGTAGCAGTTTTTACCCCAAAGCTACTAGACAAGAATCCAAATTCATATCTTGTTTACCATATTGCCAGAGTTTCTTCCCCGTCTTGTAAACCAGGAGATAGATGAAGACTTCCAAGATCTCACTTTATCCTGCCTTACTGCTGATAAGATACGAGTAGTAAGTGTCCAAGTTATTGTAAATATTCAATATAAGAGATAACAGAGATTCCCATGTCTCTGCTTTGAGATCGCAATTTAAAATAGGGTTCATGCTAAATATTTGGTGAAGCCAGTGTGGTGAAGCTGGTGTGCATTGCAGTGCGGATTGCAACCTGCATCCCGGTGAGCTTTTTAGCAATAATACATAGAAATGTTTTACATTTTCCCAAAAAAATTCAGCAGTTTAGGTATAGGGATGAGCAAACTGATCCGAACGAACCCGAATTCGTTCCGAATTTCAGGAAAAATTCGATTCTGAACGAATCCGAATTTCCCCGCAATTCGATCGATCAAAGTTTTCCTTTAAACTTCATTTATTTCAATTACAGGCATTCTAAAATGGTGGATCAACATGTCCAGCCATATCCCCTGGGGCAAGGTATCATGGGAAAGTCACATGCAGCCTATCAGCAGCCAGGAAGCCCGGTGACGTCACCGTGCTATATAAACCGGCAGCCATTTTCCTTGTGCGCAGTTCAGCGTTGTATTGCGGCCAGAGCTGAGCTGGTTACAGACAGGGACAGAGTTAGAGATAGGTAGGGAGAGTCAGAGAAACCGACAGAGAGGCAGAAAGAGAGGTAGAATGAGCCAGGGAAAGATAGTGAAAGATAGGGAAAAACCGTAACGATCCAGGCAGGGACAGCACTGAAGTGACGGGGAATTTTTTATTTTTATTTTCATTAGCCAGATCAGTTTTCAATTAAATTTCAGTTCTTTGTGCTGTAAACCTGCCTTGCCACTGTGCATCCCATCTATGCAGTGGCATATTTTACCCTATCTGTTACACACAAGCATTTCTCATAACTGGATTAGTTTTAATATTTTTTTGTCTGGTTTAAATACACCAGCCCACATGGGCATCCCAAACCAGCACGTCACCCTATCTGTTATACTAAATAAGCGTTGTTCAGCCTCATTTTAATTAAGCTATTGCATTTTGATTTGGGCTTTGTCTGCTTTAAATACACCAGCCCACATGGGCATCCCAGACCAGCACATGTCACCCTATCTGTTATACTAAATAAGCTTTGTTCAGCCTCATTTTAATTAAGCTATTGCATTTTGAATTGGTTTTTGTCTGGTTTAAATACACCAGCCCACATGGGCATCCCAAACCAGCACGTCACCCTATCTGTTATACTAAATAAGCGTTGTTCAGCCTCATTTTAATTAAGCTATTGCATTTTGAATTGGTTTTTGTCTGGTTTAAATACACCAGCCCACATGGGCATCCCAAACCAGCACGTCACCCTATCTGTTATACTAAATAAGCGTTGTTCAGCCTCATTTTAATTAAGCTATTGCATTTTGAATTGGTTTTTGTCTGCTTTAAATACACCAGCCTACATGGGCATCCCAAACCAGCACATGTCACCCTATCTGTTATACTAAATAAGCGTTGTTCTCCTCAGCTTAATCAAGCTATTGCATTTTGAATTGGTTTTTCTCCTGCTGCCAAAACACTAGGCCGCAGGGTATCCCAAACCTGCACGTAGCACCCTATCTGTTATACTAAATACCCTTGTTCATCCTCAGCTTAATCAAGCTATTGCATTTTGAATTTGTTTTTGTCCTGCTGCCAAAACACTAGGCCGCAGGGTATCCCAAACCTGCACGTAGAACCCTATCTGTTATACTAAATACCCTTGTTCATCCTCAGCTTAATCAAGCTATTGAATTTTGAATCGTTTTTTGTCCTGCTGTCAAAAAAACAGTAGGCCGCAGGGTATCCCAAACCTGCACGTAGCACCCTATCTGTTATACTAAATACGCTTGTTCATCTTCAGCTTAATCAAGCTATCGCATTTTGAATTGGTTTTTGTCCTGCTGCCAAAACACTAGGCCGCAGGGTATCCCAAACCTGCACGTAGCACCCTATCTGTTATACTAAATACGCTTGTTCATCCTCAGCTTAATCAAGCTATTGCATTTTGAGTTGGTTTTTGTCCTGCTGCCAAAACACTAGGCCACAGGGTATCCCAAACCTGCACGTAGCACCCTATCTGTTATACTAAATACCCTTGTTCATCCTCAGCTTAATCAAGCTATTGCATTTTGAATTTGTTTTTGTCCTGCTTTTAAAAAAACACCAGGCCGCAGGGAATCCCAAACCTGCATGTAGCACCCTATCTGTTATACTAAATACGCTTGTTCATCCTCAGCTTAATCAAGCTATTGCATTTTGAACTGGTTTTTGGTCTCCTGCCAAAACACTAGGCCGCAGGGTATCCCAAACCTGCACGTAGCACCCTATCTGTTATACTAAATACCCTTGTTCATCCTCAGCTTAATCAAGCTATTGCATTTTGAATTTGTTTTTGTCCTGCTGCCAAAACACTAGGCCGCAGGGTATCCCAAACCTGCACGTAGAACCCTATCTGTTATACTAAATACCCTTGTTCATCCTCAGCTTAATCAAGCTATTGCATTTTGAACTGGTTTTTGGTCTCCTGCCAAAACACTAGGCCGCAGGGTATCCCAAACCTGCACGTAGCACCCTGTTATACTAAATACGCTTGTTCATCTTCAGCTTAATCAAGCTATCGCATTTTGAATTGGTTTTTGTCCTGCTGCCAAAACACTAGGCCGCAGGGTATCCCAAACCTGCACGTAGCACCCTATCTGTTATACTAAATACGCTTGTTCATCCTCAGCTTAATCAAGCTATTGCATTTTGAGTTGGTTTTTGTCCTGCTGCCAAAACACTAGGCCACAGGGTATCCCAAACCTGCACGTAGCACCCTATCTGTTATACTAAATACCCTTGTTCATCCTCAGCTTAATCAAGCTATTGCATTTTGAATTGTTTTTTGTCCTGCTTTTAAAAAAACACCAGGCCGCAGGGTATCCCAAACCTGCATGTAGCACCCTATCTGTTATACTAAATACGCTTGTTCATCCTCAGCTTAATCAAGCTATTGCATTTTGAACTGGTTTTTGGTCTGCTGCCAAAACACTAGGCCGCAGGGTATCCCAAACCTGCACGTAGCACCCTATCTGTTATACTAAATACCCTTGTTCATCCTCAGATTAATCAAGCTATTGCATTTTGAATAGCTTTTTGTCCTGCTTTAAAAAAAAACACAAGGCCGCAGGGTATCCCAAACCTGCACGTAGCACCCTATCTGTTATACTAAATACGCTTGTTCATCCTCAGCTTAATCAAGCTATGGCATTTTGAATTGGTTTTTATCCTGCTGCCAAAACACTAGGCCGCTGGGTATCCGAAACCTGCATGTTGCACCCTATCAGTTATGCTAAATACGCTTGTTCATCCTCAGCTTAATCAAGCTATTGCATTTTGAATTGGTTTTTGTCCTGCTGCCAAAACACTAGGCCACAGGGTATCCCAAACCTGCACGTAGCACCCTATCTGTTATACTAAATACCCTTGTTCATCCTCAGCTTAATCAAGCTATTGCATTTTTAATAGTTTTTTGTCCTGCTGTCAAAAAAACACCAGGCCGCAGGGTATCCCAAACCTGCACGTAGCACCCTATCTGTTATACTAAATACGCTTGTTCATCCTCAGCTTAATCAAGCTATCGCATTTTCAATTGGTTTTTGGTCTGCTGCCAAAACACTAGGCCACAGGGTATCCCAAACCTGCACGTAGCACCCTATCTGTTATACTAAATACGCTTGTTCATCCTCAGCTTAATCAAGCTATTGCATCTTGAATTGGTTTTTGTCCTGCTGTCAAAACACCAGGCCGCAGGGTATCCCAAACCACCACGTTGCACCCTATCTGTTATACTAAATCAGCAAGTTCATCCTCAGCTTTATTAAGCTATTGTGTTTTGAATTGGTTTTTGTCCTGCTGTCAAAACACCAGGCCGCAGGGTATCCCATATTGCCAATTTTAATAGTATCTGGTGCAGAGAAGCAGTTCCTCACGTTATTTAGCTTCTGCTTTTTAAAGTAAACACATTTTTTAAAGTACCTATTGCGCATTTTAAATACATAAAATGTCAGGCAGACAAGTGCTAGGATGTTCAAAGAGGAGTGGCAGAGGCCAAGATTCAGCAGGCAGAGGTCGCAGCAGACTAGGGGCGAGTGGCAGCAGGAGGCACGGTGAGAGACCTGATCTGCCAGTATCTGCTAGCGGTCGTGTCTCCACCAGTAACACATCTGCCGTGGTAGATTGGTTAACGCGCTCATCAACATCATCACAAGTTACATCTGAGACCCCCAGTCTAAGGTTGGAAGGTTCCTCTGACACAACCCTGAGTTGCCATGCCCCGAGAGCAGCCCCTGTCCACCCATTACTCTGTCCTACACCGTTCCCTCCCCCAGCGACGTAGCCTATGCTTTGGGTTCAGCTCCACTCTTTAGTGAGGAGTCAGCAGCTACTGCCCAGCCATGAAATGGAGGTGGCTTCTTTAGCTCGGCAGACAAATAGTGATGTGGACAGTGTCGTGGGTGCGCCAGACACTGAAGAAACCGAGAACATCAGTGACGTACAGCCACAACTCGGTGATGATGATGATGATGAAGCCGATCGCACTTGGGAGCCGGGTGATGAAGGGGCTTCATCGTCATCATCAGGAGAAGAGGGGCGCAGGTTGCCCCGGAGTGTCTCTTGAAAGCAATGTTTGGGCGGCTGCTGCTGCTGCTTGCAACTCCAGGGTGTGATTCAGCTAATTTTTGGGCTCCTGCTGCTGCCAGCTCCAGGGTTTGTTTTTCAGGCACTATAGGGGCCCCTCATAGTGCTGCCACCTCAACTCTCTGCAATTGTGCCCCTCTGCGATTCTATTAGCGATGCCACTGATCTGAATGTCATAATTATTTACAGTATTATTTCACTAACCCAGCACGCATCCTATGCGTGTTACAGCAAGGCAGAATGGTTTACAACCCTATTGAGGCTCTAGGAAGCTCAGAAATAGCCGTTTTTAATAGCGATTCGTCGCGAATAAATTCGGACCGAAACAAATTTTGTCCGAAAATTCGGCGAATCAGCCGAAGCGAATTTTTCAAAAGTTCGCTCATCTCTATTTAGGTACATTATTTTTCCAGTGATGTAAGGACATAGGCCTTGATTCAATAAGAGTTGAAAAAAATTCTCATGGTAGTAAAAAATCCAATTCATGAGAAGAAAGCCTGAGAATGTTTCTGAATCACCAGCTAGGAAAGCAATGAAAGTCAATGGAACTGTTTACTCTTTTCTACACTGTAGTAAAAGCTGTCATTCACTTTCATTGTCTTTTTATCTGGTGATTCAGGCTTTTTTTTCTCATGAATTGAATTTTTTACTACCATGAGAATTTTTTTCAACTTTTATTGAATCAAGGCCATAGTTTTAAAGTTTGGAAATGACAGCATGCTATGGGCTATGCTAAAGATTTCACCATTTTTTTTCTGCATAGCCTATAGGGTGCTATTGTTTCCAAATTTAACAACAAATATCCTTACCTCTTTGGAAAAATTATGTGCCTAACCTGTGAAAATGCCCCATCACAGGTACAGATTATTTTGGGGGAAAACAGGTAGAAAACACTTCTTTTTGCACTTTTTTGAGTCTAAACATTATAAAGCTTACCTGGATGTGGGTTGCAATCCACACTGCAATGCACACTGCAAGTCACACTGGCTTCACCAAATATTTAACATGACTCCCATAGACTCAGGTGGAGCTTTTCTTGAATGAAAGTGAAAAGCAATGTGGCAGTAAAGAGGTAGATTTTCACCTGATTCACCTGCTGCATTGGCTCTAAGACCAGCTTCCATGGAGTGTCTGGTGGCTTAACAACTAAATAATTCCAGCTTCTATGCCACTGTTAAAATGTTTATTTGCACGCAGGTCAATTTCATGAAATACAAAGCCATAAAAAGCATCCATTTTACTTACTTGTTTCAAAAGGTTAAATAAACCATTCAGCGCTGACAGCACTTAGTAATCGCTAAAAAAGAGAACATTTCAGCATTGTGGTTCAAATAAGATTAATATTTAAGATAACAGCAATCCCTACAGTGGCTCGCATTATTGTGTAAGACCAGCAAGCAAAGTTAAAGGTTGCCCTGTGCAAGATTCATGCATGGTGCCCCCCAAACACACACATTTACATGTACATCTATATTGTACATTCACACAATATGAAAATGATAGAGACAGAGAAAAGAATTAAAAAGAGTGATGGCAAGAAAGTACAAGAGAGAATGTGAAAGAAAGAGACAGAGGGAATGCAGGAGGAGAAAAAGAATGTATGTAGAGAGAGGGAGAGGGAGGATGAGAGAACTTAAGATAGAAGAAGCACACAAAAGAAAGGGAAGAAGATGGAGGGTACATGCTGGAATACAACAACTACATCCTTTATGTGACTGTCTATTGATAAAGTTAGTTTAAGGGAAAAAAAGTGCAGTTCTCAGATAGATATCAGAACTTTAGCGCATTCAAAGGCGAGCCACTAAATTAATAAATAGAATGACGGAACTAGAGGACCCTGAAAGATTGTCAAAGTTAGGTTTATTTAGTTTGGAAAAGAGATGTCTGAGAGGTGATCTAATAACTATCTATAAATATATTCGGGGTCAATACAAAGATCTGTCCCATGATCTGTTTAAAGCCAGGACTCTAAGTAAAACTCAGGGGCACCCACTAAGGTTAAAAGAAAGAGGATTCTTACACCAGCATAGAAGGGATTCTTTACTGTAAGAGCAGTGAGATTATGAAGCTCTCTGCCAGGGGAGGTAGTCATGAAGAAGGCACTAAAAGAGTTCAAATGTGGCCTGGATGGCTTCCTAGCATGTACTATGTTAGGCAGACCATGTGAATTTTGCATAGTGTATATAACCTTCTAATAGAAAGGAGATGTTTGCTTTGCTCTATGATGAGATATCTTGCTGATGTATCATGCTCACGTTTATGTTCCTGATTGTTTCTGAACAAACAGCAGTTGTTCTTACACGCTAGAAGAGTGTCATGTACAATTCACTGCCAAAGGGTAATGGGTAGAGATGGGTGAGCCTGAATTGTAAAGTTTGGGTTCGTACCTAACTTTGCGAGTTTGGGTTCCCAAACACTAACACGGACTTCAGCCCGCACACAGAAAAGCTGGTTGATGGGCTGCTGCACAATCCTCTTCTCATCAGTGGTGGTGGAGCAGGGCTGCGGCAGCAGCAACATCATCAACTGAAACTGGCCCCAGCTAGCACTAGAAGTGTCTTTACTTTACTTTATGGGAGCCGATGGCCATTTTTCTGTATCCCCGGCTGGGGCCAGTTTCAGTCGATGCTGTTGCTGCTGCCGCAGCCACTGCTCCGCCACCACTGACGGGAAGAGGATCGGGCAGAGGTGAGTAAAAGCAGTGCATTCTGCTGCACACTCTGCACCCCCCTCCACAGCCACCCCCTAAAGTTGGAGTCCCCATTTATTTCAATTTGGACCGGGTTCGGACCATGTATTCAAAGTTCAGCTGAACTTGCCAGACTCAAACTTTGGGGGGTTCACCCATTCCTAGTTATGGGCCCAGAGCAGGAATAACCCAGAACAGTAATAGCTCAGGGGAGGATTTTCCCAGGGCAACAGTAAATCAGAAAAGCATGAGAAGCACATAAAATACCTGCTAAAAGCAATCCTGTCTAATTCACTGTGACATGCCTGACTAACCAGAACTACCAGTCCTGGAAATTCAAGGGGAGATGCTACTGTTAAGAGAAGGTATATGTACATTTACTCAGGAACCTGTGCCCAGTCCATTACCAGATGATTGGCTAGAAAAGGTTCAAAAAGCACAGAGCACTATCTCCCTCAGCATAGATGGTTATCAGATTGTGCGTATATGCAAATGTGCAACTGCAAAGGAGATGTGGGATGAGTTACAGAAAGTGCATGAAAGATCAAACCACAACAATAGGCTTTATCTCATGAGAAAACTGCATCCGTCTAAGCTAAGTGAGAGCTAGAATATGCTGGAGCAGGAGCATTGTGGAGCACCTCAGAGGCATTCTACTAAGTGGTCTTCCTGAAAATTATGACACACTTGTCACTGCACTATATGCCCGGCCAGATGATGAGCTTACACTAGAGTATGTTGAAGGCAAACTTGTTGATGAGTACACGAGAAAAGCAGAGGTAATGAATCCAGAGAAGAGACAGCATTAGAGACACTGCTAAAAATAAGGGCAACTAAAGGGAAACTGTGGAGTTTGGAAAGCTAGAATGAGTTATCTTCAGAAGCAGAAAGTTCAGCAAAGGGTTAAGTCTGATGTGGAGGAAGCTGATGCTCCTGGATGTATGGAGGCTGATGAATGTATTGAATCTGCATTTAATGTAAACAGGCACAGCAGCAAGGAATGCATGGTGTATAGAATCAGGTGCCACAAGCCATATGACAATCGACAAAAACGCTTTCTTTACTATTGATGAAAGCAAGTCAGGAAGAGTTATCTTAGCTAATGGTCACTATTAGGGGTAACCCGTTGAAGTCATTGGGGACCTAAATTTGGGGGACCAGAAATGGCTGTAAAATGGTGGGACAAAGGGCTAGAGGGCTGCAAATCAAATGGAATACCAGAGTGATTGCCCTGCACACAATGGGAAAGGGAAAGTAATAACAGAAAAAAAAATACATACAGAAATGAAAACAAACAAAGTATTATTTTTTACAGGGGTTTGAGGTCAAATTGGGTTGGGAACACCTGGGTGCCCTGCACAAAATGGGCAAAGGAAAGTACTTAAATAATATCAAAAAAATAAAGAAATATTAAAAAAAAAAATACGGGTCTAATGAGGGAAAGGTGTTTAAATTGGACTTTTGGGTCTGGGATTTAGGAGTGGCTGTAGAGTCTGGGTGGGATAGCCATTACCATACCCCAATCCAGTATTCACAAACTGCTGCACCTGAGTTGATATTAAGGGAAAAGCTGCTGGATGTCAGAGAGATAAAAGAGATGTGAACTAAGCAGGAGGGAGATAACACCGCTGCTCTGCTGGAATTATGTTTTTTTGCTGAAGAAAGTGTGATTTGTTTGATGGGCTTTTGATGCGATGCTCAACTGGAACTGGTGACTGTTTCTGAGAATAAAAATCTTGTGTTTACACAAGAACTGTGCCAGTGCCTGCCTGTTTTTCTGCTAGTCATCCCACAATACATAAATGAGTAAATAAATATTTATTAACATCAATAAATAAATATATACAAATAAATAAATATTAACATCAATAAATAAATATATACATATATACATTTACAAAAATAATACATTTTTTACAGGTGTCAGAGGTTTGGTGGGGAGTTGGTGGTGGAGGTTGATGTGGCGGTGTAAGTGGAAGAGACAGAAAAGGTGGAGGCGGAGGAGGCCGTAAACAATTTAACCACTCACTCATGTGCTGGCACAGCCAAGTCATGTGGGATCCAGGCCTTGTTCGTCTTAAGGAATGTAAGGATTTTTTGGCTGTGGATAGGTGGATCCTCCTGTCAGTGATGACACACTCTGCAGTGCTGACTACACGTTCTGATAGGACATTTGCGGCAGGGCAAGCCAGCACCTCCAAGGCATAGAGGGCAAGCTCTGGCCACGTGTCCAGTTTAGCGACCCAGAAATTTAATGGGGAACACCCATTGCCCAGTTCGAGGAGACGCATGGACAGGTGGTCATCCTCCATGCGAGTCAAAGTCTGCCTTCTTTTACTATGGGCCGATGGTCTGAGGGTGGTGGACGTGGCAGACAATTGAATACGTTGCTCCACATTGTGGCTATGCTCACCCTCCCCTGTGAGGTGTTGTCAATTTCCCTGCTGTGTTGCCGACTTGCTGCTGTTCCTACGCGGCCTTGTGTCGCAACTGAGCAAATTTAGCAATATTGAGTCAACCAGAGTGCGTTTGTACTCTCTCATTTTGTGACGCCCCAGTGCTGGTATCAAGGAGGTGATGTTGTCCTTATAGTGGGCATCCAGCAGGGTGGCCATCCAGAAATCTGCAGTGGTGATCAAGCAGGCAACTCTGCGGTCGTTGTGCAGGCACAGGAGCATTTGGTGGCTCCTGTGTGGTGGAGTCAAGGAGAAGTTGTCTTCAGTGACAGCTGTCTCCTCCTCTTGCTCCTCCCTCCAGTGATGCCTGTGAGAATCCCTGAACCAGTGGACACTACACACATTTTTTTTTGTCTTGCAATAGGGCCTTGAGTAGCCTGTACCAGTGGATACTCCACTAACAATTGGTATTAAAGAATACTGACACACAAGGGGCCTGAACAATTGCTATTAAAGTGCGGACCACTAAGTGACCTGAACTATTGTTATTAAGGAGTACTCATATCCAAGTGGCTGCAACAAGTGGTATTAAAGAGTACTCACTCAAGTGGTTGGGACAAGTGGTATTAAAGGGCATTGACATACCTGTGGTTTGAGCAAGAGGTAGTAAAGAACACTGACACACAAGTGGTTTAAGCAAGTAGTATTAAATAGTACTCACATCCAAGTGGTTTGAGCCAGTGTTATTATAGGAACCCAAAAATGGCCCAAATATAAAGAGCACTCACAATCAATTGGTGTGAGCCAGTGGTAATAAAGAGTACTGACACACAAGTGGTTTGAGCCAGTGGTATTAAAGAGCACTGACACATAAGTGGTTTAAGCAAGTGGTATTAAAGAGTACTGACACACAAGTGCCCTGAACAATTGGTGTTAAAGAACAGTTACCCCAAGTGGCCTGATCTATTGGTATTACAGAGCAGTGACAAACAAGTGCCCTGAACTACTGATATTAAGGAGTACTCAAAGAGCACTGACACACCAGTGGTTTGAGCTAGTGGTATTAAAGAGTACTCACATCCAAGTGATTTGAGCAAGTGGCATTAAAGGGACCCCAAAATTGGCCAAAGATGGGATTAATCAGTACTCACACCCAATGGGTGTGAGCCAGTGGTAATAAAGAGTACTGACACACCAGTGGTTTGAGCCAGTGGTATTAAAGAGTATTGACACACCAGTGATTTGAGCAAGTGGTATTAAGGAATACTCACACCCAAGTAGTTTAAGCAAGTGGTATTAAAGAGAACTGGCACACCAGTGGTTTGAGCAAGAGGTATTAAAGAGTACTCACGCCCAATTGGAATGAGCAAGTGGTATTAAAGAGTACTCACACCCAATTGGATTGAGCAAGTAGTATTAAAGATGGGTGTGAGCCAGTGGTAATAAAGAGTACTGACACACCAGTGGTTTGAGCCAGTGGTATTAACCCTTTAAATGCCAAGCACGTAGTTTCTACGTGGTTGCTTCTCCTACCCTTAAGTGCCAAGCACGTAGAAACTACGTGCCTGGCATTTCCCCCAAACAGTTAAAAGACAGAAAAAAAACCCCACTTACCTCTGGTATCCCCGTGAAGCTTGGGGTCCTCTCTTCCTGGGGGGGGGCATCCGATCCCCCCCGTCGTCCTCCGTCTTCAGGAGGGGGCCCGAAACCAGCCGCACTCCCCCCCCCCCCGTTTCCAGCGCTGACATCGCCGCAGTAAAAAAAAAACAAAAAAACACTGTCATTTACTCACCTCTGCGCCCGATCCTTCTTCCTCCGGTCTGCTCTGGTCTCCTCTTCCCCGGGGGGGGGGGGGAGGGTCCGATCCCCCCCTGGGCTGCGCAGGCTTCAGGTGAGGACCCTCTTACGGGTCCTCACCTCTTGTAATGGCGGCGATGGCCGCCGTCCCCTGGCCCCGCCCATTGTGGGAGGAGCGGGATGACGTCATCCCGCTCCTCCTATACCCCCTCCGAGCTCCGATCGGAGCCCCCTCGCCTGTCACCCGCCCTGCGCCGATCACTACCGGCATCTGTCAGCAACATGACAGCGGCGCGGGACAGCGGCGAGGGACGCCGGATCGGAGGTGAGTACAGTAAAAAAAAAAATAAAGATTTTTTTCTTATGTGTCAGTGTCTTATTTTTTACTTTTAACCCCTTGTGAACTGGTAAGGGGTCCATGACCCCTATACCAGTTCACAAGGCTGGGGGGATGGCAAGTCACCTGCGCTAGCGGGTGACTTGCCATTAACCCCCGGCACCCCCATTACCTGCCTCCCCAAAGCCCCAGGGGGGGGGCAGAAGAGCCCGGGCCCACGGGCTATGCGGGCTTGTAGCCTGCAGGTCCAGGGGCCACAAAAGCTGGCCCCTGTGCCCTGTTCCTACAAGCCCTGCATAGCTGGTCCCGGGCTGGTTACTTTGGGTAAGGGGGACCCCACGTCAATTTTTTTTTTGATTTTTAAGGGTTTTTAACCCTTAAAAATAAAGAATAAACATGGGGCCCCCCTCCCCTGGGACCCTTTCTGTTCTGTCACCCAGCAGCTATAAAAGGCTTCCAGCAGATGAGCAGAAGCCAGTGATCACCGAGGGACAGAGTGCTCCAGGATGGATGGGAGGTAAGTATAAAAAAAAATAAAAATTAATAAAATATTTTTTTCTCTGTGTGTGTGTCTGTGTTTTTTTTTACATTTAACCCCTTGTGAACTGGTAAGGGGTCCATGACCCCTATACCAGTTCACAAGGCTGGGGGGATGGCAAGTCACCTGCGCTAGCGGGTGACTTGCCATTAACCCCCGGCACCCCCATTACCTGCCTCCCCAAAGGCCAGGGGGGGGCAGAAGAGCATAAGAGCCCGGGCCCACGGGCTATGCGGGCTTGTAGCCTGCAGGGCCAGGGGCCACAAAAGCTGGCCCCTGCGCCCTGTTCCTACAAGCCCTGCATAGCTGGTCCCAGACTGGTTACTTTGGGTAAGGGGGACCCCACGTCAATTTTTTTTTGATTTTTAAGGGTTTTTAACCCTTAAAAATAAAAAAAAATGGGGTTCCCCTCCCCTGGGAGGGGGGACCCTATGTCATTTTTTTGATCGATTTAACCCTTTGTAGTGTGGATGGTATTTGTATTTTATTTGTGAATGTTATAAAGTACTTATTTCAGTTAGGGGGGTCTCCTGGGCAGGAACGGGGGGCTACCGATAAATATGTGGTACCGTTCTAATCGGTAGAAATGGGGCTTTCACATGCAATATGCTTTTCCTTAATAAAATACATTTTTTATTTAAAATAAAGCAGTCAATTTTCTAAAAAAAAATTAAATTTATTTATTTAGTTATTTTAATTAATAATATTGTAAAAAAAAAAAAAATTACAAACAAGACATTTCATGTTAAAGCCTAAACTCTGCTGCAAAAAAATATATATATAATTTTCCTGAAAGTTCCAGCAAAAATGGCGCAAAACATGGCGCAAAATGGGGAAAAATGGCCTGTCAACAGAGGGTGACAAAATTTCAAGTAGGCTGGCAATTAAAAGGGTTAATAGTACCTATGCATGTTGGGTATTGTTCTGTTCGGGGGACCTTGCGCTTTCAGACTTAGCTTGTTTTTTCTTGTTTGCATATTTATATTTTAGGAAAAGGTGTTTTTTATTCAGCTTTTTAATAAATTTTTTAGGGAAACCCTGCGCAAACAAAGAATTCTTTGAGGTAATAATTCCAGAAAGATGAGCCCACTAGAACAAGCTGGGTACGCTTAGAAAGCTTAACGTGTGTACTTTCAGGGAATATATGGTTTATGGGGGATATTCCAAATGTAAAGGGTTGTTTTGGTTGAAAAATCACAAGGTGCGCACTTTGTCTGCAGAGCTGAAATTTTCAAGTAAAATCACTGTTACGCACATGCTTTACTTTGGGGTGTTTGGCAACTCTTCCCTTGACAGAACCTATGCATGTTGGGTGTTGTTCTGTTGCGTTTTCAGATTAAACTTGTTTTTTCTTTTTTGTATATAGTTTTTTTAGGAAAATGTGGCTTTGATTCTGCTTTTTTATCCTTTTTTTAGGGAAACTCTTTGCAACCAAAGAATCCATTGAGGGATTACTTCCAGAAAACTATGGCCACATCAACAAGCCTGGTACGCCTAGAAAGCCTGAGGTGTGTACTTCCAGAGAATATATAGTTTGTTGGGGGTATTTCAAATGTAAAGGGTTGTTTTTCTGGAAAAACTGCAAGGTGCACATATTGCATAGCATAGTTGTATTTTATCTGAAAATCCCCTAAAGCACTGTTTCAGTTTGGGGGAGTCTCCTGGGCAGGAAAGGGTGTCTACCTATACATATGTGGTATCGCTGTAACTGGGAGAAATTGGGATTTCACACGCAATAAGATGTTATTGACAAACTTACATTTTTTTATTACAAAAAAAAACTACAAATTGTAAAAAATATATATATTTTTTTTTTGCACATATTTTACCCAAAAATATTGAGAATACACCTAAAAAAAGACAAACAAGACATTTCATGTTAAAGCCCAGACTCTGCTGAAAAAAACAATATATAATTTTCCTGGGAAATCCCTGGAAATCCCTTCAAAAATCACATTTGAACATGGGGAGCGCATATTAGTGCAAAATGGTCTGGCAACAGAGTGTGACAAAAACTCCAGGTAGGCTGGCACTTAAAGGGTTAAAGAGTATTGACACACCAGTGATTTGAGCAAGTGGTATTAAGGAATACTCACACCCAAGTAGTTTAAGCAAGTGGTATTAAAGAGAACTGGCACACTAGTGGTTTGAGCAAGAGGTATTAAAGAGTACTCACGCCCAATTGGAATGAGCAAGTGGCATTAAAAAGTACTCACGCCCAATTGGAATGAGCAAGTGGTATTAAAGAGTACTCACACCCAATTGGATTGAGCTCCAACCACTGGTGTTCACTGACACACCAGTGGTTGGAGCCAGTGGTATTAAAGAGTACTGACACACCAGTGGTTTGAGCAAGTGAGATTTAACCCTTTAAATGCCAGCCACGTAAAATTTATGTGGTTGCCTCTCCGTCACTTAAGTGCCAGCCACGTAAAATGTACATGCCTGGCATTTACCTCTGCTAGCAGGCAAAAAAAAAAAAAAAATACTCACCTGACCCCTCATTGGATCCAGCCGGGTCTCCTCTTTAATTTGGTGCCATCCGATCCACCATGGGGGCTCGGATGGCTCCAGGAGAGCCCCTGGAATAGGCCACCCCCCTCCCACTTCTGCAGCAGCAGCTGCTAACTGTAAAAAAAATAAATAAATAAAAATTACATTCACTTACCTGCGTGTGTGCTGGCTCCCGCTGTCCCTCCTCTTCACCTGGGGGCCTCCGATCCCCCCCCAGGACTTACGGATCTTCAGGAGAAAGCCCGGGAGGCACTCTCCTCTTTCCTCCTCGATGGCGGCCGCCATCTTGCCGCTTGGGGGCGGGGCTAATGACGTCATCCCGGCCCCGATCACCGGCTTCAGCTCTCTCAGCTGTCAGATGCCGGTGATCGGTGCCCAGGGAAGGAGGTGGCAGGAGATCCTCTGATCTCCTGCCTCCCCCTTCTCTGGATGCCAATCACCGGCATCTGTCATCAGAGCGGCGCGGGACAAGAGCTTACAATCGGAGGTAAGTACAGTAAAAAAAATTTTTTTTTTTTTAATAAAATACTTTTATTACTTGTGTGGTGTTTTTTTTTCACAGTTAACCCTTTGTGAGCTGGTAAGGGGTCCATGAGACCCCTTATACCAGCTCACAAGGCTCTGGGTGTGGCAAGTCACCTGCGGCTAGTGGGTGACTTGCCATTAACCCCCAGCCCCCCCATTACCTGCCTCCCCAATGGCCGGGGGGGGCAGAAGGGCCCAGGCCACTTAGTGGCTATGTGGGCTAGTAGCCTGCAGGGCCAGGGGCCACCAACGCTGGCCCCTGCGCCCTGTTCTACAAGCCCCCATAGCTGGCCCGGGTCGGTAATGCTGGGTAGGGGGGACCCTACGTCATTTTTGGGGGGGATTTTTAAGGGTTTTTAACCCTTAAAATTCCAAAAAAAATGCCCCCCCCCCCCCGGGAGGGGGGACCCTATGTCATTTTTTTTTAATTAACCCTTTTGTGTTCTGTCATCCAGCAGCTATAAAAGAGTGCTCCAGTATGGATGGGAGGTAAGTATTAAAAAAATAAATAATAATAAAATATTTTTTCTCTGTGTGGTGTTTTTTTTTACATTTAACCCCTTGTGAACTGGTAAGGGGTCCATGAGACCCCTATACCAGTTCTCAAGGCTGGGGGGATGGCAAGTCACCTGCGCTAGCCGGTGACTTGCCATTAACCCCCGGCACCCCCATTACCTGTCTCCCCAAAGGCCGGGGGGGGGCAGAAGAGCCCAAAGCCATGGGCTATGCGGGCTTTTAGCCTGCAGGGCCAGGGGCCACAAAAGCTGGCCCCTGCGCCCTGTTCCTACAAGCCCTGCATAGCTGGTCCCGGGCTGGTTACTTTGGGTAAGGGGGGGGGGGGCCATGTCATTTGTTTTTGGATTTTTAAGGGTTTTTAACCCTTAAAAATCCCCCCCAAAAAATGCCCCCCCCCTCCCGGGAGGGGGGACCCTATGTCATTTTTTTTTCTTGATTTAACCCTTTGTAGTGTGGATGGTAGTTGTATTTTATTTGTAGATGTTAAAAATTACTTGTTTCAGTTAGGGGGTCTCCCTAACTGGCAACTCTTCCCTTGACAGTAACTATGCATGTTGGGTATCGTTCTGTTCGGGGGATGCTTTTTCAGATTATACTTGTTTTTTCTTGTTTGTATATAGTTTTTTTTAGGAAAATGTGGCTTTGATTCTGCTTGTTTATCCTTTTTTTAGGAAAACTCTTTGCAACCAAAGAATACATTGAGGGATTACTTCCAGAAAACTGTGGCCACATCAACAAGCCTGGTACAAATAGAAAGTCTGAGGTGTGTACTTCCAGAGAATATATAGTTTGTGGGGGGTATTTCAAATGTAAAGGGTTGTTTTTCTGGAAAAACTGCAAGGTGCGCATAGCGCATATCACAGTTGTATTTTTTTCTGAAAATCCCCTAAAGCTCTGTTTCAGTTTGGGGGAGTCTCCTGGGCAGGAAAGGGTGTCTACCTATACATATGTGGTATCGCTGTAACAGGGAGAAATTGGGATTTCATACACAATAAGATTTTATTGACAAACTTACATTTTTTATTACAAAAAAATACTACAAATTGTAAAAAATAGATTTTATTTTATTTTTTTGCACATATTTCGCCAAAAAATATTGAGAATACACCTAAAAATGACAAACAAGACATTTCATGTTAAAGCTCAGACTCTGCTGAAAAAAAAATATATAATTTTCCTGGGAAATCCCTGGAAATCCCTTCAAAAATCAAATTTGAACATGGGGAGTGCAAAATAGTGCAAAATGGTCAGGCAACAGAGTGTGACAAAAACTCCAGGTAGGCTGGCACTTAAAGGGTTAAGAGTACTGACACACTAGTAGTTTGAGAAAGTGGTATTAAAGAGGGCTCACACTTTAGTCGTAGTTTGAGCCACACAATTATTGATGTTTTTCCAGATACACAATTGTTTGCCTGCTGCACAGCAAAGACGATGTGAAACAGAGACTTGAAGAATATATTGCTGTAGTGTTTAACAAATTTGGAAGAATGCCAAAAGCCCTGCATGCATATTATGGAAATGAATATACAAATGGCAAGGTGCAAACGATTTAAAAAAAAATGAATTGAGTTTCAGACTACCGTTCCATTCAACCCTGAACAAAATGGTATTGCAGAAAGAAAGAACCGCTCACTCTGTGAAAGTGCAAGAAGTATGCTGTTTGATGCAAATCTACCTACAACAATTTGGGCAGGAGCCACCATGAAAGCGTACTATCATCAAAATAGACTGCCTGGTAGATATACAAACAAAACTTCATATGAGCCATGGAACTACATGAAGCCTGACCTAAAGCACCTCAGGATATTTGGAAGCAAAACATTTGTGCATGTTCCCAAAGAAAATATTCAAAGTGGGAAACTCATGCAAAAGAAGGGGTCCTGGTTAACTATAGTGAAACTCGAAAGGGATACAGGATCCTGCACCCAGAGACCAACACAGTAACAATCAGCAGAGATGTAGTGATTGATGAGAACACTGTATCCTTTAAATTCCATTAAGTTTTGCCAGTATTTCAACCAAAGCAAAAAGAATAAGAATCTCAGACACAAGCTCCAGATACTGAAAAGGAAAGCACTGAAGTCTGGATAAACTCTGGAACCACCAAGAAGGTACAGAGTAACCAAGTCAATCTCCAGGCAGGAGATCACAGAGGCCAAACAAAAGAATCCCAGCTACGCTCCTTTCTTATATGGTCCGAACACTTCCAGAATCAGAGCCACAGTCTTGGCAGCAGATGCAACAAGTGCCTGTCCACAAGAAGCAGAAGTGGATTAAAGATGTGGAAGCTTACTAAACTAACAGAAATATGGCTCTGAAGGTAAAGTGAACTGGTTTAAGGGAAGATTAGGCACCAAAGGATACTCACAAAAATATGGTGAAGATTATGATGCTACATTTTCTCCAGTTGCTAAGCAAACCACATTCAGAACTTTAACAACAGCAGCTGCTATTCAACAGATGAGAGTGAGCCATTTTGACATCAAAACTGCCTTTCTAAATGGCAACTAGAGATGAGCGAACTTTTGAAAAATTCGATTCGACTGATTCGCCGAATTTTCCGACAAAAATCGTTTCGACCCGAATAAATTCGCGACGAATCGCTATTAAAAACGGCTATTTCTGAGCCTCCTACAGCCTCAATAGGGTTGTAAACCATTCAGCCTTGCTGTAACACGCACAGGATGCGTGCTGGGTTTGTTAAATAATACTTTGAAGAAATATCACATGCAGATCAGAGGCATCGCTAATAGAATCGCAGAGCGGCACAATTGCAGAGAGTTGAAGTGGCATCACTATGAGGGGCAGAAGGAGCCCAAATATACACTGGAGTTGGCCTCAGGAGCCCAAAAATTGGATGAATCACACCCTGGAGTTGGCAGAAGTTGGCAGCAGCAGCAGGAGCCCAAATATACACTGGAGTTGGCTTCAGGAGCCCAAAAATTGGATGAATCACACCCTGGAGTTGGCAGAAGTTGGCAGCAGCAGGAGCAGGAGCCCAAATATACACTGGAGTTGGCCTCAGGAGCCCAAAAATTGGATGAATCACACCCTGGAGTTGGCAGAAGTTGGCAGCAGCAGCAGCAGGAGCCCAAATATACACTGGAGTTGGCCTCAGGAGCCCAAAAATTGGATGAATCACACCCTGGAGTTGGCAGGAGTTGACAGTAGTAGCAGCAGGAGCCCAAATATACACTGGAGTTGGCTTCAGGAGCCCAAAAATTGGATGAATCACACCCTGGAGTTGGCAGAAGTTGGCAGCAGCAGCAGCAGGAGCCCAAATATACACTGGAGTTGGCCTCAGGAGCCCAAAAATTGGATGAATCACACCCTGGAGTTGGCAGAAGTTGGCAGTAGTAGCAGCAGGAGCCCAAATATACACTGGAGTTGGCTTCAGGAGCCCAAAAATTGGATGAATCACACCCTGGAGTTGGCAGAAGTTGGCAGCAGCAGCAGCAGCAGGAGCCCAAATATACACTGGAGTTGGCTTCAGGAGCCCAAAAATTGGATGAATCACACCCTGGAGTTGGCAGAAGTTGGCAGCAGCAGGAGCAGGAGCCCAAATATACACTGGAGTTGGCCTCAGGAGCCCAAAAATTGGATGAATCACACCCTGGAGTTGGCAGAAGTTGGCAGCAGCAGCAGCAGGAGCCCAAATATACACTGGAGTTGGCCTCAGGAGCCCAAAAATTGGATGAATCACACCCTGGAGTTGGCAGGAGTTGACAGTAGTAGCAGCAGGAGCCCAAATATACACTGGAGTTGGCTTCAGGAGCCCAAAAATTGGATGAATCACACCCTGGAGTTGGCAGAAGTTGGCAGCAGCAGCAGCAGGAGCCCAAATATACACTGGAGTTGGCCTCAGGAGCCCAAAAATTGGATGAATCACACCCTGGAGTTGGCAGAAGTTGGCAGTAGTAGCAGCAGGAGCCCAAATATACACTGGAGTTGGCTTCAGGAGCCCAAAAATTGGATGAATCACACCCTGGAGTTGGCAGAAGTTGGCAGTAGCAGCAGCAGGAGCCCAAATATACACTGGAGTTGGCTTCAGGAGCCCAAAAATTGGATGAATCACACCCTGGAGTTGGCAGGAGTTGACAGTAGCAGCAGCAGGAGCCCAAATATACACTGGAGTTGGCCTCAGGAGCCCAAAAATTGGATGAATCACACCCTGGAGTTGGCAGGAGTTGACAGTAGCAGCAGCAGGAGCCCAAATATACACTGGAGTTGGCTTCAGGAGCCCAAAAATTGGATGAATCACACCCTGGAGTTGGCAGAAGTTGGCAGCAGCAGCAGCAGCAGGAGCCCAAATATACACTGGAGCTGGCTTCAGGAGCCCAAAAATTGGATGAATCACACCCTGGAGTTGGCAGGAGTTGACAGTAGCAGCAGCAGGAGCCCAAATATACACTGGAGTTGGCCTCAGGAGCCCAAAAATTGGATGAATCACACCCTGGAGTTGGCAGGAGTTGACAGTAGCAGCAGCAGGAGCCCAAATATACACTGGAGTTGGCTTCAGGAGCCCAAAAATTGGATGAATCACACCCTGGAGTTGGCAGAAGTTGGCAGTAGCAGCAGCAGGAGCCCAAATATACACTGGAGTTGGCTTCAGGAGCCCAAAAATTGGATGAATCACACCCTGGAGTTGGCAGAAGTTGGCAGCAGCAGCAGCAGGAGCCCAAATATACACTGGAGTTGGCTTCAGGAGCCCAAAAATTGGATGAATCACACCCTGGAGTTGGCAGAAGTTGGCAGCAGCAGCAGCAGCAGGAGCCCAAATATACACTGGAGTTGGCTTCAGGAGCCCAAAAATTGGATGAATCACACCCTGGAGTTGGCAGGAGTTGACAGTAGCAGCAGCAGGAGCCCAAATATACACTGGAGTTGGCCTCAGGAGCCCAAAAATTGGATGAATCACACCCTGGAGTTGGCAGGAGTTGACAGTAGCAGCAGCAGGAGCCCAAATATACACTGGAGTTGGCTTCAGGAGCCCAAAAATTGGATGAATCACACCCTGGAGTTGGCAGAAGTTGGCAGCAGCAGCAGGAGCCCAAATATACACTGGAGTTGGCTTCAGGAGCCCAAAAATTGGATGAATCACACCCTGGAGTTGGCAGGAGTTGACAGTAGCAGCAGCAGGAGCCCAAATATACACTGGAGTTGGCCTCAGGAGCCCAAAAATTGGATGAATCACACCCTGGAGTTGGCAGGAGTTGACAGTAGCAGCAGCAGGAGCCCAAATATACACTGGAGTTGGCTTCAGGAGCCCAAAAATTGGATGAATCACACCCTGGAGTTGGCAGAAGTTGGCAGTAGCAGCAGCAGGAGCCCAAATATACACTGGAGTTGGCTTCAGGAGCCCAAAAATTGGATGAATCACACCCTGGAGTTGGCAGAAGTTGGCAGCAGCAGCAGCAGGAGCCCAAATATACACTGGAGTTGGCTTCAGGAGCCCAAAAATTGGATGAATCACACCCTGGAGTTGGCAGAAGTTGGCAGCAGCAGCAGCAGCAGGAGCCCAAATATACACTGGAGTTGGCTTCAGGAGCCCAAAAATTGGATGAATCACACCCTGGAGTTGGCAGGAGTTGACAGTAGCAGCAGCAGGAGCCCAAATATACACTGGAGTTGGCCTCAGGAGCCCAAAAATTGGATGAATCACACCCTGGAGTTGGCAGGAGTTGACAGTAGCAGCAGCAGGAGCCCAAATATACACTGGAGTTGGCTTCAGGAGCCCAAAAATTGGATGAATCACACCCTGGAGTTGGCAGAAGTTGGCAGTAGCAGCAGCAGGAGCCCAAATATACACTGGAGTTGGCTTCAGGAGCCCAAAAATTGGATGAATCACACCCTGGAGTTGGCAGGAGTTGACAGTAGCAGCAGCAGGAGCCCAAATATACACTGGAGTTGGCTTCAGGAGCCCAAAAATTGGATGAATCACACCCTGGAGTTGGCAGAAGTTGGCAGTAGTAGCAGCAGGAGCCCAAATATACACTGGAGTTGGCTTCAGGAGCCCAAAAATTGGATGAATCACACCCTGGAGTTGGCAGAAGTTGGCAGTAGCAGCAGCAGGAGCCCAAATATACACTGGAGTTGGCTTCAGGAGCCCAAAAATTGGATGAATCACACCCTGGAGTTGGCAGAAGTTGGCAGCAGCAGGAGCAGGAGCCCAAATATACACTGGAGTTGGCCTCAGGAGCCCAAAAATTGGATGAATCACACCCTGGAGTTGGCAGGAGTTGACAGTAGCAGCAGCAGGAGCCCAAATATACACTGGAGTTGGCCTCAGGAGCCCAAAAATTGGATGAATCACACCCTGGAGTTGGCAGGAGTTGACAGTAGCAGCAGCAGGAGCCCAAATATACACTGGAGTTGGCTTCAGGAGCCCAAAAATTGGATGAATCACACCCTGGAGTTGGCAGAAGTTGGCAGTAGCAGCAGCAGGAGCCCAAATATACACTGGAGTTGGCTTCAGGAGCCCAAAAATTGGATGAATCACACCCTGGAGTTGGCAGAAGTTGGCAGCAGCAGCAGCAGGAGCCCAAATATACACTGGAGTTGGCTTCAGGAGCCCAAAAATTGGATGAATCACACCCTGGAGTTGGCAGAAGTTGGCAGCAGCAGCAGCAGCAGGAGCCCAAATATACACTGGAGTTGGCTTCAGGAGCCCAAAAATTGGATGAATCACACCCTGGAGTTGGCAGGAGTTGACAGTAGCAGCAGCAGGAGCCCAAATATACACTGGAGTTGGCCTCAGGAGCCCAAAAATTGGATGAATCACACCCTGGAGTTGGCAGGAGTTGACAGTAGCAGCAGCAGGAGCCCAAATATACACTGGAGTTGGCTTCAGGAGCCCAAAAATTGGATGAATCACACCCTGGAGTTGGCAGAAGTTGGCAGTAGCAGCAGCAGGAGCCCAAATATACACTGGAGTTGGCTTCAGGAGCCCAAAAATTGGATGAATCACACCCTGGAGTTGGCAGAAGTTGGCAGCAGCAGCAGCAGGAGCCCAAATATACACTGGAGTTGGCCTCAGGAGCCCAAAAATTGGATGAATCACACCCTGGAGTTGGCAGAAGTTGGCAGTAGTAGCAGCAGGAGCCCAAATATACACTGGAGTTGGCTTCAGGAGCCCAAAAATTGGATGAATCACACCCTGGAGTTGGCAGAAGTTGGCAGCAGCAGCAGCAGCAGGAGCCCAAATATACACTGGAGTTGGCTTCAGGAGCCCAAAAATTGGATGAATCACACCCTGGAGTTGGCAGAAGTTGGCAGCAGCAGCAGCAGCAGGAGCCCAAATATACACTGGAGTTGGCCTCAGGAGCCCAAAAATTGGATGAATCACACCCTGGAGTTGGCAGAAGTTGGCAGTAGCAGCAGCAGGAGCCCAAAAAATGGCCTAAAGACATAAATATGTTTTGCACCATTTGTAAAGTGTAAAACGTGGCACCATGCTGAATCTAGTCGCATGCATCAGGCATTGGTGGGTGGAAATCCTGGCTGATCCATCCCTGATTCATTTTGACAAAGGTGAGTCTCTCCACATTTTTAGTTGACAGACGAGTTCTCCTCGCCGTAACTATGGCCCCCGCCGCACTAAACACCCGCTCAGATGGCACGCTACTTGCCGGGCAGGACAGCTTTTCCAGGGCAAACTCTGCTAGTTGCGGCCACAAATCAAGTTTGGCTGCCCAGAAGTCCAGCGGATCCTCAAGGTGTGTTGGCATGGTCATGTCAAAGTATGACATGACCTGCTGGTTCAGGTCCTGCTCCAGGTCTTCCTGCTGCTCATGAGTAGCCTCACTATGCGGGTGTAGAAAGCTACTCATTAGCGACTGAAGACTGAGGCTGCTGCTGCTGATGGAGCTTCTGCTGCTGCTGCTGCCAACCCCCCCAGCGGCCATGGCAGTGGAAGGTGAGCGCAGAGGTCCCCTCGAGTCAGACCTGCGAGAGTATGGACCATGGCGCAGATAGGCATCGGCCAACTGCCTACGTAGAATGTCTTTGTAGTAGTTGAGTTTGTCCTCCCTCTCGGTGGGTTTAAAAAATGCCCCCATTTTGTGCCGGAAGCGAGGGTCCAATAAGGTGGACAGCCAGAAGTCATCCCGCCGACAGATGGAAACAATTCTGGGGTCACTACGCAAGCATGTGAGCATGCTTCGTGCCATTTGCGCAAGTGACTCGGATGGACTACCTGTCTCCATCTCCACTGCATACTGCCACGGTGTGCCCGGGTCCTCTGTCTCTCCTTCCTCAAAAACCTCTAGCTCCTCTGGCTGCTCCTGCTCCTCCTCTCCTGTCCGCTGACTAGATAAACCAGCCATTTCGCCAAGCCTAAACTGTGTTTCGCTGGGCAACTCCTCCTCCTCCTCTTCCTCCTCCTCCTCCTCCAGTTCAGCTCCAACGGGGTTCATGTGGCCGTAAGATGTAAACGCCATGTCTCCAGTGCCCTGACCAGCCATGGTTTCCAACATGTGCTGTAGTACATGAAGCAGTGGAATCACGTCGTTCATCCCGTAATCCTGCCGACTGACAAATAAAGTGGCTTCCTCAAAGGGCCTGAGCAAACGGCAGGTGTCACGTATGAGCTGCCACTGGTTGACATTGAAGTTACACAGGGGAGTCCCCCTATCTGCTTGGATCATCAGGAAATCCGTGATGGCTTTTCTCTGTTCATATAATCGGTCCAACATGTGAAGGGTGGAATTCCAACGGGTGGAAACATCGCAAATCAGACTATGTTGGGGGATACCATTCTGACGCTGTAGCTCAAGAAGGGTGTGTTTGGCGGTGTAGGAGTGGCTGAAGTGCATGCAAAGTTTCCGTGAAGTTGTTAGGATGTCCTGCAGATGGGGGGAACACTTCAGAAACCGCTTGACAACCAGATTGAAGACGTGAGCCATGCAGGGGGCATGGGTCAGGCTTCCTTGGCGCAGCGCAGACAAAATGTTCTTCCCATTGTCGGTAACCATGATTCCCATTTTAAGTTTTCTCGGAGTAAGCCATGTTTGGATTTCCTGATGAATACATTTAAGCAGTTCCTCCCCTGTGTGACTCCGTTCGCCAAGACAAACCATGTGAAGCACTGCGTGACACCTCCGTGCCCTGCACACATGGTAGACTGGAGGGGCACTGAGACTTGAGCCTACAGTGGAGGGTGAGGAGATGGCGGAGGATGAGGAGGCCGAGTCGCACGGTGTCACAGGCCCAATGGGCAGAGAGCGCGGAGGCCGAAGCGGCGTGACCTGTCCAAGTTGCTGCTGCAAAGGGACCACATTCACCCAGTGGGCCGTAAACGACATGTACTGCCCCTGACCGTAGTTACAGCTCCAGATGTCGGCGCTGCCATGTATTTTGCTACACACCGACAGGCTCAAGGACTGGCCCACCTTCTGTTCAACAAAAGTGTGCAGCGCTGGTACTGCCTTCTTGGCAAAGAAATGACGGCTTGGGACTCTCCACCTCGGCTCGGCACAAGCCATCAGTTCTCTGAAAGGTGCAGATTCCACCACCTGAAAAGGGAGCGACTGCAGCACCAGCAACTTGGACAGGAGCACATTCAGCTTCTGCGCCGTAGGATGAGTGGGCGCATACTGCTGTCTCTTGGACATGGCTTCGCTGATGGATTGCTGGCGGGATGCATGACTTGGAGGAGGAGGAGGAGGAGCAGGAGCGACAGAGGATGGGTGTGACGCACAGCTGCCTTCGGCTGAGGTGCTGGAGCCTTGGCTGGCAGAAATTGGGAGCTCACTTGGTGAGGAAGCAGACTGGACCACCCCTTGGGAGCCTCGGTTCTCCCAGGTCGTTTTATGGTGACGCATCATATGTTGACGCAGGGCCGTGGTGCCAACATTTGGACCCTGGCCACGCTTCACCTTTTGCCTACATATCTTGCATGTGGCCATGTTACCCTCCTGCGGATGCCTCAGGAAAAACTGCCACACTGCCGAGTAGCTACTTTTCCCACCCCCTGGCCTCACTGATTCACTGCTGCTGTTGCCAACTCCAGGAACCCCTGCTCCACTACCTCCCGATAAGGTAGACTGCCGCACAGCAGGTGCTCTACCCCGGCCCCGGCCCCGGCCGGCTCCAGCCTTTGGAATTGTGCCCCCATGCTGACTGCTACCACCTTGCTGCCTCAGCTGCTGACTCCGGGGCAACCTGCGCCCCTCTTCTCCTGATGATGACGATGAAGCCCCTTCATCACCTGGCTCCCAAGTGCGATCGGCTTCATCGTCATCATCATCATCATCACCGGGTTGTGGCTGTACGTCACTGATGTTCGTGGATTCGTCAACAGTGTCTGGCGCAGGAGCTGGAACGCTCGCAGCACCCACGACACTGTCCACATCACTATTTGTCTGCCTAGCTAAAGAAGCCACCTCCATTTCTTGGCTGGGCAGTAGCTGCTGACTGTCCTCCTGTATCTGATCGTCCTCCTCACTAAAGAGTGGAGCTGAACCCAAAGCATAGGATACGTCGCTGGGGGAGGGAACGGCGTAGGACAGAGGCAATGGGAGGACAGGGACTGCTCTCGGGGCATGCCAACTCAGGGTTGTGTCAGAGGAACCTACCGACCCTAGACTGGGGGTCTCAGATGTAAGTTGTGATGATGTTGTTGATGAGCGCGTCAGCCAATCTACCACGGCAGATGCGTTACTGGTGGAGACCCGACCGCTAGCAGATACTGGCAGATTAGGTCTCTCAGCGTGACTCCTGCTGCTACTGGCCCCCAGTCTGATGCGAGCTCTGCCTGCGGAATCTTGGCCTCTGCCACTCCTCTTTTCACTTCCAGGCACTTGTCTGCCCGACATAGTCTAACTGGCGTGGTAGTAGGTGATATTTTAAGAACCCCCAGGCAGCAGTGGGTCTATATAAAACAGAATATAATGCACACCAAAAGTGAGCAGTAACACTCAGCCTCCAACAGGCCTGCTTAGTGTAAATAAGAGAGCTGCTTAGTGTAAATAAAGAGGGGTATGCTATGTTACAGAATGGGATGCCTCAACAGAAGTGCACCTGGCAGGCAGCAGTAAGCCTATGCCCAGCAAAAGTGTCTTATAATATAAATATAATAAGAGCAAATGCTTATATGGTCTTAAACAGAGGCTGCTTTAGTCACAGAATGGGATGCCCTGGGCAGGAATGGACCTGGCAGGGTCCAGTAGGGCTTTGGCCAGTCACAGAATGGGATGCCAGTGCCACAAAAACCAGAGAGCATGCACAGCAAAAGTGTCTTTATCAGGCCTGATTTCTATGAGAATAAGTGCAAATGTTTATTATGCTATTAAATAGAGGCTGCTTTAGTCACAGAATGGGATGCCAGTGCCACAAAAACCAGAGAGCATGCACAGCAAAAGTGTCTTTATCAGGCCTGATTTCTATGAGAATAAGTGCAAATGTTTATTATGCTATTAAATAGAGGCTGCTTTAGTCACAGAATGGGATGCCAGTGCCACAAAAACCAGAGAGCATGCACAGCAAAAGTGTCTTTATCAGGCCTGATTTCTATGAGAATAAGTGCAAATGTTTATTATGCTATTAAATAGAGGCTGCTTTAGTCACAGAATGGGATGCCAGTGCCACAAAAACCAGAGAGCATGCACAGCAAAAGTGTCTTTATCAGGCCTGATTTCTATGAGAATAAGTGCAAATGTTTATTATGCTATTAAATAGAGGCTGCTTTAGTCACAGAATGGGATGCCAGTGCCACAAAAACCAGAGAGCATGCACAGCAAAAGTGTCTTTATCAGGCCTGATTTCTATGAGAATAAGTGCAAATGTTTATTATGCTATTAAATAGAGGCTGCTTTAGTCACAGAATGGGATGCCAGTGCCACAAAAACCAGAGAGCATGCACAGCAAAAGTGTCTTTATCAGGCCTGATTTCTATGAGAATAAGTGCAAATGTTTATTATGCTATTAAATAGAGGCTGCTTTAGTCACAGAATGGGATGCCAGTGCCACAAAAACCAGAGAGCATGCACAGCAAAAGTGTCTTTATCAGGCCTGATTTCTATGAGAATAAGTGCAAATGTTTATTATGCTATTAAATAGAGGCTGCTTTAGTCACAGAATGGGATGCCAGTGCCACAAAAACCAGAGAGCATGCACAGCAAAAGTGTCTTTATCAGGCCTGATTTCTATGAGAATAAGTGCAAATGTTTATTATGCTATTAAATAGAGGCTGCTTTAGTCACAGAATGGGATGCCAGTGCCACAAAAACCAGAGAGCATGCACAGCAAAAGTGTCTTTATCAGGCCTGATTTCTATGAGAATAAGTGCAAATGTTTATTATGCTATTAAATAGAGGCTGCTTTAGTCACAGAATGGGATGCCAGTGCCACAAAAACCAGAGAGCATGCACAGCAAAAGTGTCTTTATCAGGCCTGATTTCTATGAGAATAAGTGCAAATGTTTATTATGCTATTAAATAGAGGCTGCTTTAGTCACAGAATGGGATGCCAGTGCCACAAAAACCAGAGAGCATGCACAGCAAAAGTGTCTTTATCAGGCCTGATTTCTATGAGAATAAGTGCAAATGTTTATTATGCTATTAAATAGAGGCTGCTTTAGTCACAGAATGGGATGCCAGTGCCACAAAAACCAGAGAGCATGCACAGCAAAAGTGTCTTTATCAGGCCTGATTTCTATGAGAATAAGTGCAAATGTTTATTATGCTATTAAATAGAGGCTGCTTTAGTCACAGAATGGGATGCCAGTGCCACAAAAACCAGAGAGCATGCACAGCAAAAGTGTCTTTATCAGGCCTGATTTCTATGAGAATAAGTGCAAATGTTTATTATGCTATTAAATAGAGGCTGCTTTAGTCACAGAATGGGATGCCAGTGCCACAAAAACCAGAGAGCATGCACAGCAAAAGTGTCTTTATCAGGCCTGATTTCTATGAGAATAAGTGCAAATGTTTATTATGCTATTAAATAGAGGCTGCTTTAGTCACAGAATGGGATGCCAGTGCCACAAAAACCAGAGAGCATGCACAGCAAAAGTGTCTTTATCAGGCCTGATTTCTATGAGAATAAGTGCAAATGTTTATTATGCTATTAAATAGAGGCTGCTTTAGTCACAGAATGGGATGCCAGTGCCACAAAAACCAGAGAGCATGCACAGCAAAAGTGTCTTTATCAGGCCTGATTTCTATGAGAATAAGTGCAAATGTTTATTATGCTATTAAATAGAGGCTGCTTTAGTCACAGAATGGGATGCCAGTGCCACAAAAACCAGAGAGCATGCACAGCAAAAGTGTCTTTATCAGGCCTGATTTCTATGAGAATAAGTGCAAATGTTTATTATGCTATTAAATAGAGGCTGCTTTAGTCACAGAATGGGATGCCAGTGCCACAAAAACCAGAGAGCATGCACAGCAAAAGTGTCTTTATCAGGCCTGATTTCTATGAGAATAAGTGCAAATGTTTATTATGCTATTAAATAGAGGCTGCTTTAGTCACAGAATGGGATGCCAGTGCCACAAAAACCAGAGAGCATGCACAGCAAAAGTGTCTTTATCAGGCCTGATTTCTATGAGAATAAGTGCAAATGTTTATTATGCTATTAAATAGAGGCTGCTTTAGTCACAGAATGGGATGCCAGTGCCACAAAAACCAGAGAGCATGCACAGCAAAAGTGTCTTTATCAGGCCTGATTTCTATGAGAATAAGTGCAAATGTTTATTATGCTATTAAATAGAGGCTGCTTTAGTCACAGAATGGGATGCCAGTGCCACAAAAACCAGAGAGCATGCACAGCAAAAGTGTCTTTATCAGGCCTGATTTCTATGAGAATAAGTGCAAATGTTTATTATGCTATTAAATAGAGGCTGCTTTAGTCACAGAATGGGATGCCAGTGCCACAAAAACCAGAGAGCATGCACAGCAAAAGTGTCTTTATCAGGCCTGATTTCTATGAGAATAAGTGCAAATGTTTATTATGCTATTAAATAGAGGCTGCTTTAGTCACAGAATGGGATGCCAGTGCCACAAAAACCAGAGAGCATGCACAGCAAAAGTGTCTTTATCAGGCCTGATTTCTATGAGAATAAGTGCAAATGTTTATTATGCTATTAAATAGAGGCTGCTTTAGTCACAGAATGGGATGCCAGTGCCACAAAAACCAGAGAGCATGCACAGCAAAAGTGTCTTTATCAGGCCTGATTTCTATGAGAATAAGTGCAAATGTTTATTATGCTATTAAATAGAGGCTGCTTTAGTCACAGAATGGGATGCCAGTGCCACAAAAACCAGAGAGCATGCACAGCAAAAGTGTCTTTATCAGGCCTGATTTCTATGAGAATAAGTGCAAATGTTTATTATGCTATTAAATAGAGGCTGCTTTAGTCACAGAATGGGATGCCAGTGCCACAAAAACCAGAGAGCATGCACAGCAAAAGTGTCTTTATCAGGCCTGATTTCTATGAGAATAAGTGCAAATGTTTATTATGCTATTAAATAGAGGCTGCTTTAGTCACAGAATGGGATGCCAGTGCCACAAAAACCAGAGAGCATGCACAGCAAAAGTGTCTTTATCAGGCCTGATTTCTATGAGAATAAGTGCAAATGTTTATTATGCTATTAAATAGAGGCTGCTTTAGTCACAGAATGGGATGCCAGTGCCACAAAAACCAGAGAGCATGCACAGCAAAAGTGTCTTTATCAGGCCTGATTTCTATGAGAATAAGTGCAAATGTTTATTATGCTATTAAATAGAGGCTGCTTTAGTCACAGAATGGGATGCCAGTGCCACAAAAACCAGAGAGCATGCACAGCAAAAGTGTCTTTATCAGGCCTGATTTCTATGAGAATAAGTGCAAATGTTTATTATGCTATTAAATAGAGGCTGCTTTAGTCACAGAATGGGATGCCAGTGCCACAAAAACCAGAGAGCATGCACAGCAAAAGTGTCTTTATCAGGCCTGATTTCTATGAGAATAAGTGCAAATGTTTATTATGCTATTAAATAGAGGCTGCTTTAGTCACAGAATGGGATGCCAGTGCCACAAAAACCAGAGAGCATGCACAGCAAAAGTGTATTTATCAGGCCTGATTTCTATGAGAATAAGTGCAAATGTTTATTATGCTATTAAATAGAGGCTGCTTTAGTCACAGAATGGGATGCCAGTGCCACAAAAACCAGAGAGCATGCACAGCAAAAGTGTCTTTATCAGGCCTGATTTCTATGAGAATAAGTGCAAATGTTTATTATGCTATTAAATAGAGGCTGCTTTAGTCACAGAATGGGATGCCAGTGCCACAAAAACCAGAGAGCATGCACAGCAAAAGTGTCTTTATCAGGCCTGATTTCTATGAGAATAAGTGCAAATGTTTATTATGCTATTAAATAGAGGCTGCTTTAGTCACAGAATGGGATGCCAGTGCCACAAAAACCAGAGAGCATGCACAGCAAAAGTGTCTTTATCAGGCCTGATTTCTATGAGAATAAGTGCAAATGTTTATTATGCTATTAAATAGAGGCTGCTTTAGTCACAGAATGGGATGCCAGTGCCACAAAAACCAGAGAGCATGCACAGCAAAAGTGTCTTTATCAGGCCTGATTTCTATGAGAATAAGTGCAAATGTTTATTATGCTATTAAATAGAGGCTGCTTTAGTCACAGAATGGGATGCCAGTGCCACAAAAACCAGAGAGCATGCACAGCAAAAGTGTCTTTATCAGGCCTGATTTCTATGAGAATAAGTGCAAATGTTTATTATGCTATTAAATAGAGGCTGCTTTAGTCACAGAATGGGATGCCAGTGCCACAAAAACCAGAGAGCATGCACAGCAAAAGTGTCTTTATCAGGCCTGATTTCTATGAGAATAAGTGCAAATGTTTATTATGCTATTAAATAGAGGCTGCTTTAGTCACAGAATGGGATGCCAGTGCCACAAAAACCAGAGAGCATGCACAGCAAAAGTGTCTTTATCAGGCCTGATTTCTATGAGAATAAGTGCAAATGTTTATTATGCTATTAAATAGAGGCTGCTTTAGTCACAGAATGGGATGCCAGTGCCACAAAAACCAGAGAGCATGCACAGCAAAAGTGTCTTTATCAGGCCTGATTTCTATGAGAATAAGTGCAAATGTTTATTATGCTATTAAATAGAGGCTGCTTTAGTCACAGAATGGGATGCCAGTGCCACAAAAACCAGAGAGCATGCACAGCAAAAGTGTCTTTATCAGGCCTGATTTCTATGAGAATAAGTGCAAATGTTTATTATGCTATTAAATAGAGGCTGCTTTAGTCACAGAATGGGATGCCAGTGCCACAAAAACCAGAGAGCATGCACAGCAAAAGTGTCTTTATCAGGCCTGATTTCTATGAGAATAAGTGCAAATGTTTATTATGCTATTAAATAGAGGCTGCTTTAGTCACAGAATGGGATGCCAGTGCCACAAAAACCAGAGAGCATGCACAGCAAAAGTGTCTTTATCAGGCCTGATTTCTATGAGAATAAGTGCAAATGTTTATTATGCTATTAAATAGAGGCTGCTTTAGTCACAGAATGGGATGCCAGTGCCACAAAAACCAGAGAGCATGCACAGCAAAAGTGTCTTTATCAGGCCTGATTTCTATGAGAATAAGTGCAAATGTTTATTATGCTATTAAATAGAGGCTGCTTTAGTCACAGAATGGGATGCCAGTGCCACAAAAACCAGAGAGCATGCACAGCAAAAGTGTCTTTATCAGGCCTGATTTCTATGAGAATAAGTGCAAATGTTTATTATGCTATTAAATAGAGGCTGCTTTAGTCACAGAATGGGATGCCAGTGCCACAAAAACCAGAGAGCATGCACAGCAAAAGTGTCTTTATCAGGCCTGATTTCTATGAGAATAAGTGCAAATGTTTATTATGCTATTAAATAGAGGCTGCTTTAGTCACAGAATGGGATGCCTCACAGCAGACTTAAGATCAGTTCAGTATATATGCACAGTTAGTTACTATAAGCAGCCTGAAAACGCTAACAAAGGCTGGATGAAAAAAAAAAAATCTCCCTGTCAGCCAGCTCCGTTTTTCCTACCTTTCCCTGGCTTTCTGTCTGTCTCCTGTCTGTCTCCTGCCTGTCTCCTGCCTGTCTCCAGCCTGTCCCTGTCTGTCCCTGTCTGTCCCTGTCTCCAGCCTGTCTCCAGCCTGTCTAACTGCCTCAGCTACACAGCGTTCTGTCTGTCACGAATGCAATAGAGAAATGAGGAAAAGCAAGATGGCCGCCGTTAAATACCGCTGTGTGACGTCACCGGGCTTGCTGGCTGCTGATAGGCTGCATGTGACTGCCCCAGCTTGCACTGGCGCGGGATACATGTCCAGACATGTCCCGCCCGCCATCTTAGAATGCCTGTAATGTAAATGAATGGATGTTAAAGGAAAACTTCGAGTGATCGAATCGCGGGGAAATTCGGATTCGATCCGAATCGAATTTTTCCTGAAATTCGGATCGAATCCGGGTTCGTCCGGATCGATTCGCTCATCCCTAATGGCAACATTGAAGAAGAGCTGTGCATGACTCAATCTGAAGGTTATATCAAAAAGGGTGAAGAACATCTTGCTTAAAAAATGCAAAAATCTCTCTGTGATCTTAAACAGTTGACAAGAGCATGGAGCACCAAAAATGAACAAAGTCTTGATTGATGAAGGATTTCAAAGATCTCAAGCTGATCCATGTTTATACACAAAATGCACATCATTTATGGACATATGTTGTTTGTGTAATGCTTGGGTATTGTTCTGCTACACTGGCTTGACATCCACCTGAGTCTTGTGCCCCTTCCACTTCAGGTGGCCTCATTGCTGCATACTCACCCTATGATGATTCTGTAGGACAGAGAAGCACACCAGAACTTAGCAAACATAGTTTTAGACTTTACATGCGGCACAACCTGTATGTTTATTGGGGTATTGACCTACCGAAGTGTGCAGGAGCTGTGGGCAACTCCAAGCCCAACACACCCTCCTCTTTAGCGGGCTGCATGGCTGGCGGTGTTGCTGCTTCTGAGGAGGAAGAGGGCGTTGGCAGGGTTCGGAGCCACTGCCTTACACCCACTCCCTGTCTTCTTGACCCCACTGGTTGGATACCTCTCCTCTGGGTGGGCTTGATTCGCAGCCAGATCTCCCCAGCTACAAAAGAAAATATCATTTTGTAAAACATGTAACTCATTAACCCTGATAGCTCACCTTCTTTGTTGTACATCCACCTTCCTGGGAAGTTCTGACTGTAGAACCCAGGGCTTTCGCCTTTTGAGGTCTGACCACTGCTGCATTATTTGGGTGAATGTGTAAGGCGATGTCCCCTCACCACTCACATGTGCAGCCAGTTACTCTGCCAACGTCCTCTTTTCATGTGTGTTGGGCTTGAAATTGTACTTTTGTTCTATAAATGTCTGCAAATAACAAACAGATGTGTATTATTAACTTTTGTTTTTTTTTTTGGGTCTCCTTTACCAAGCACACAAGTCTTGTATACACTAATGTATGCCAATGCTAACTAATCCAGCTCTCCCATCCCACAGTAGTAGTGGATTACAAGTCCAATCACACTTAGCCCAAAAAGTGCACCTAACTCTCCACTCCGCTATTACTGTCAGATAGAGCTCGCTAACCGCGGCCACCAACAAGGCGAAGCCAGGTCTCCCATCCCACAGTAGTAGCGGATTGCATAGAAATGTCAAACATAAATCATTTATGCATCCTACGTCACATACAAGCATGCCGGAGTGATACATGTGACAGCAAAGTACTGTGGGCACCATTTGCCTTCGCTCGTATTTTGCGGCCATATTGTCACCTGTTTGCACCTTGGAAGGAGTGTAATGCAGCACACATGCATAGGCGAATGGCAAGTGTAACTTACCATCATAATGTCCTCCTGCTGCTCACAGGTGAATATGGTGGATGCCATGTTAAACCTTTGGGTGTTGCCTGTATGACGCACCCCTGCAGCAAGGCGCACAAGTGCAGATGCACCTTGGTGGACCCCATGCTTGCATCCATATGCCCATGTAGCCTATAGCTTGCTTGCGCCTGTGATGGGCTGTTAAATAAACCAAATTGTTTCCAACACAATTTCCTACTCAATTAGGTATAAAAGAACACAGCTGAGGGTCAGATTTTATTGCCATTAAATTAATTAAAAAGGACATAAGTGGACTAAAACAAAACAAATCAAGAAACCAAATGCTGGTGAATGCTGGTGAAAGATAATTTTCACAACCTTCTCTGGCTTGTATTGAAGGGCATCCCCTGTGTGGTCCAGATGGTGAAATCTGGCCTTCAACAGCCTGAACGCACGTTCAACTACAGCCTGTGTGCGGCGGTGGGCCCCATTGTAAGCCTGCTGGCCAGGTGTCTGGGGCCTTAAGAAGGGCATCAGGAGCCAGGGCAGCAACCGATAACCAGAATCACTTAAAAGACTAATGTCATGCTGTGGGAAAGAGATGTTTTTCTCATGCAGCATACGGCTCATCGAAGGCTGGGAGATGCCAACTGACACAAAGTGCTCCTATGGATGCCAAGTGCTCCTAGCCTCTGGAAGGAGCCATTCGCTAAAAATTGGAGGTAGTCAACCAATTTGGTCATACCTCTAATTGCATGCCCCTTTCTTGTGGCCAGGATCAACCAGGGCCACAACTCTGAGTAAAACTTCTCAAGAGAAAGGCGGTTCAGTCGGGTCAAATCGAACACCTGATTGCACATGTGATCGATATCCAGGTGATGACAGATGGACTGAAAGGTACATGGTTAACAGCACCCACTGCTGCAGACTCTTGAACTCTTCACTGGACTCGCCAGTGGGCTCCATCAGAGGCTGTAGCCTGTATTTTCACTAGCAAAAAGAGGCAGTTCAAGTATTCCTGCTAGCAAAAGGATGACGTAAGTTTGAAGCACAGGCTAAACCAGTAATATTACAGATGCACGGACACCTTGGGCCATAAATATACAGTGAACACTCGGTTTGGAACACGCATACCCTAATTCCTCACAAAAAGGACAACTCAGCCAAAGAAACAAGGCTCAGAATCAACCTACGCGGAAAAGAGACCAAATAGGTGCAAGAGAGGCGTTGAATTAGGCCAATGTTCTTCTATATGTAGATGAGGTAATAAAGTTCTCAATCAGCACTTTGTAACAAAAGACCTTGGAAATTTGACATATTATTTGGGAATCCAAATCCAAGATAAGTAGCTGTTGAGTAGAGGTGTTGGAATAGCTAATGCAGCAACTACATCCTGTGTGTGACTTTCTGCTTGTCATGCTATTGATAAAATTAGTTTAAAGAAAAAAAGCCAGGATGTCTTAGGCAGGCCATGTGAATGTGGCATAGTATGTTTAACCTGGTAACAGAAAAGAGATGTTTGCTTTGCCCCATGCTGAGATATCTGGCTGATGTATCATGCTAATGTTTATGTTCCTGATTATTGCTGAATAAACAGCCATCGTTCCTGCACGCTAGAAGAGTTTTGTGTACAATCCACTGCCAACAGTACGCAGAAAAAGAGAAAATGAAGTAAGGTAGAAGGTACAGAAAGGAGATTTTTGAGAATGGCTTCATGCTGGCCACAAAGCAGAGCAGCCCATCTTGAAGTCCCCCAGCTCTTCCTATGGCCAGTTCATCCCTGATGGTAAATTGTGCAGGGAAGGAAGCCATCTGCTGTCTTGTAAGATGGTCATGCTCCAGAAAGGAATGGAAGAATTAATCTAAAAACTTCCAGAAGAATAGGAATTGCTCACCCACACATAATCTCAAACCACTTGGAATGACATTGCAGCAAAGTCATGACTAGTGAGATCACAAAGTGTTTAATGTAAAGAAAACACACCACACAAAGAATAAAAGTATTTTATTCTTTTTTTTACCCCTACACCTCTAATCCATCGCTGCACTCCACAGAAACCCAAGCCGATCTGGCCCACGTGGTCCACCGTGGTGTCATTGAGAGATTGGTGGAGGTTAAACGTGGGCTTCTGCTTATCTCTCTTCTGACATCTTTGCTCCCCGCCACAGCATGAGCTGTTGTCCGCTCACTCCTGGTTTAAAAGGCCCTCCCTGCTGCAGGGAACTGAGATATCAGGAGCCAAGAGATACCGGGAGCCCAGCCAGGGCACTGGATTCTATGGAGATGGGGCAGGACAGACTGGGGAAAACGAGATAGCAGTTAAGTTAAGACTTTAAGGGAATGTTTGCTTTGCACAAACCCAAAAGAATTCATATTAGTGCCAAATCAAATTTTTCCTGAAATTCGGAGTGAACTCTGGTTCTATCGAAACGGTTCACTCATCTATACTCGTGATAATAAGGATTGCTTTGTGCTTCATTTCAAAATAAGGTGAGATTTAGTAACAAGAGGAAGTTAGAGCATGTTTTGCATCTAAAACTTTCACTAATATAATGTAATATAAAGTAATGGGACAACTTTTTCATATGCATTTATAATCTTAGTTTTTGTAGTCATTTGACCTTTTCAGTTTCATGATTTAGGTGTCAATATGAGCATTCATGAATTCTTGGACTTTCCTGTCTTCTTATTCCTTAATTTACCCAATGCCTTTTTCCAAAATAAAGCATGGCATGTCCCTTATCATTATAAGATATTTAAGGAAAATTTAATGAAGCAAGGCTCTGAATCAGGACAAATGTCTTTTTTTCAGATAATTGTAGAAGGAAAAAGCAATCATATAAACGTGATCTACGCCACCAACTGTCCGCATTTCCAGTATGTACTGTAACTTTAAATAATCTCCAAGGCATAGTTGTCTTTCTTTTCTTGAAGCAAGTAATGGCGGTTCAGTATCAATTTGTTCTAGTAATTCCTCAATTACCTGTATATCATTATAACTGCACACACTCTAAGCAGCACACAATTTAATTATCGCTGCTTGGAGCACACCAAGATGAAGGGATCTGCTCAAGATCACAAGGAGGCTGACACTTGGATTTTAAATCAAATTCATTTACTTCAAAGGCCCCAATGCTAAAAGTGATATTATTGCAATGCAAGATTGTAGACAAAACACAGGGCAAATTGCTTTCTCTACCACTTGGAAAATATACCTTTCAGGATTTACTTTGTTTAAAGCCGCAATCAGGAACTGTTTTCCAAGACGACCTTTTTTGTATAATTAAGTTAGTTCTTCGGAGAGTGAATTAAAGGGAATCAATTGTGTTGTATGCATTTCTAAAGGCACTTACGTTTCCGCTTAAAAAGACACCTTACCACCCTGAAGGACTTTTTAATTAATATTGTCACCAGATCTACACTTGGTCTGTTTGTTCACCTTGATTGGCAGAGTGGGTAGGTGGTCCGGAATTCAGAGAGTATTATGGGAGCATGTAAACCTCCACTACATAGACAGGTATAAAATGTTAAATGTTAAATCTTGGCAATGAATAGAAATGATGACACAATTTTTGGTCCAGTAGCACTTTAACTAGCTCTGTCAAGGAACAGTCCCGGCAACAGCAATAATAAGGCAGCAAGCAGCGCATCTGATCTCAAGTAAGAATGGCAGTGGTCCTACAGCTAACTCTCAACAGCGTGCTCATTACTTAAAAAGCTGCACCATGACATTGGGGTTTATTCATCAAGGGATAGCGGCAGGTAGGGTCTCGTAGCTGCATGCAGCGTCTGGTGAATGCCGGGCGCTGTAGGCTATACTACATTTATGAAGGCGATTCTGGTGAGCAACTCTAACAGCGCCATGTAGCTTACAATTTATCATTACAGGCAGCTCACCAGCAGTCACGTGATTAACTACCATTTTGCTCCGTAGACCATGAATGAGGAAGTGGTGACTTGCTCATAGTTCCTAATGGAATAATCTAGTTATGAAGGACTCCTGTTGCAACTGATGGATTATTTCCACAGGGTGTGTACATAATTATTCCAGTACAATTGAAATTAATTTGAATCACCTTTGAGGAGGTCAGAGGAGACATCTGACAAAACGTGTCAATCAAGAAATGACAGTGTAAAAATAATGGCATTAAGGGCAAATTACTATGATGATGCATTAAAATGCAAGGAACTATAGACTGTAATGCCCTGGCGGATCATCGATCTTCCTTTAGATGGCAACCTCCATCTACTTTGCCTTCTTCGACAATTGTAGGACCCCTGAGATGCCACCTTAGACCTCGAAGACCAACGTACCAACTACTAGGGCAAACAAATTACACTAAGACCTTGAGTATTCATTGACAGGTCAGAGTCGGTAATTTGTCCACTTATCCTGAAATTAGTCCACTTAGCGTCTAATACAGGAGGACTAGGATAAATGAGGGTCCAGGGACGAACCTTGTTAATTCATGGTCAGGCAAGCAGAGTTCGCTTCAGGGGTAGTCATAAAAGAAGTGTGGGTCAGCAATGGATGAACACTAAATTAGTAAACAACTCGTCCAGATGCAGGCTCATTGGTCCTTAACCATAAACAGGAATTCTATGGCCCAACAGTTTAGCAGGGCTCATTGAGCAAGGCATATGCACCCCAGAGGCTGTGCCTTCTGTCTCAAGTGGCACCGCATCTCCTAAATGCATACAATGCCGAGGTTATGCCCCAGTGGGAGCAGAAGAGCAGGTAAGTTACTTGCCCTTACTATCCTGCCAGACAAAGCAAAAAAAATGTGTTTTATTACATTAGGTTTCGTAAGTGAGGTGCAGAGGAATAACCACAGGGGGTGCAGGGGTGGCGACCATATTGCTGCCCATGAGGTCATGGGTCCCATCAATGCTGGTTTCTTTTATAAGGAAATGTATGCAGAAATGGCATCATATACAGAACGAAATATCATTTGTCTTAGCCATTCTAGTGTAGTAGTTTAATTGTGCCTAGTTCAGTTAAAATGACCAGAAAAAGGTTACTGTATGAGACGTAAAGGGGGCCCTATTTAATGTCTGCAATAGGGTCCCATCATAATTAGTTACACCTCTAGTGATGTGCATTAATTAACATATTTAAGATGTTGGAATAAATATTCATGGACTGTATTAAGGTAGCTCCATATAGAATAAAAAAGAACCCAAAAACATGTATGATGAGTTTTGTTTTAGAAACAATAGGAGCGTGACTGAGTGTATATTGTCTTCCATGTTGGACAGGTGTGTTTATTGTGTGATACACAACAAAGCCACATGGCACCCGTCTTACCTGGTAACACTTTCATCTGTTTTAAGAATCAGCAGAAAAGAGAATTATGAGCCTATAACGATGACTCAAACATTACGCCTCTCTCCCTCAGTTCCCAAAACAATCTGTTTTTAAAACCCTTAATTACTTTCTACAATTGGTAGACAAGTGTTACGGGATAAAAAAAAAAGCTACAGTTAATTGGTTCTTCATTGTTTCTATAAATAATTCATGGCCTCCCTATGAAATGCAGCTAAATTAAGAGTGCTTAACGTGTATTTTGGCAAAACCAAACATGTTTTTGTTGTTGCAGAATCATGAAAGACTGCCATATGTTAAGATTAAATGCAGCAAAAGACACCATTTAAAGGAATAAACAGTAGTTATTAAAATGAATTACTCTTATTGGCTGCTAAAGAAGCAAAATGGAGGACTGGCATATGGAGTCAGATGTGCTGCTGAGTGCAGGTTTTTTTTTTTTTTTATAGTGCTGTAGCGAGGACCTCAGTAGGAGAAGAGGCCACCAGCTGTATCACTATATAGAATCACAAAAGAGAAGAGCTTTCTGGTCGTAGTGCTGTAGGCTAGATATTGCTTTTGAGAGCAGATGTCTACTTGAGACGACTTCCTAGCTAGGAAAAAATATAAAAGAATAAAGGCTTGTATCACTAGAAATACAGTAGCCTTGATTCTACGGCTAATGCTACTTAAATCATCGCAAAAATGAGAAAATGGATTTTTATCATAGAAGCTTGAGGCACACTTCTAGTTAAAAATAAGCAAAAATAAGTTTAAAAAAAGAAAAAACTATTTAATTTTTTACGTTTTCTAACAAAGAAGGAAAAAAGAAAAATACATATGAAGCCGTTTATTTAATTTATTTTTAAAATAAACAAGGAATATCAATATTTTATAATAAATGAGTGGTAAAAGGAAACAAAAGTTATTAGGGTTGTAATAGTATGATCTCTTATCTCAATGCCTTTTTAGGAAGAGTCCCTGGGGTGAATGGAACCCCCTGACTATGGAAAACAGAAAGGGCTACTGGGGAATAGGTGCCTCTAGGGGTTATCAGCTTATCGCAAGTACAGCCCATCGCCCCTTAACATTTGGACTCCAAGTGAAGTGGTACCATAAGACAATGTGGCTCTTGGATCAAAAAGGTGCACCACTGTCCTAAAGTCAAAAAGAAAAACATATATGATAATAATGTTTTAAACACAATCAGGTTTGCATCTTGAAGTATCAGCCTAGTATCTATCTAAAACCTGTTCTGTAAGCAGGGATGTCTTGTGCCCCTCTGACAATCTTAATCTAGATTCTGTATGACAAGCCCATAAGAGTGCACTTTTCCTTTAATGAAAATGCCTCTAATGTCTTAACCAACTGGGAGGCCGATTTATTAATAGTGCCAGGTAGCGACAGATGAGCGACAGTAGCGTTATTTTCACAGCGGCCGCTAGTATTCGCTGTGCTTGGCCGTTGTTCGGCTGTTGACAGCGACTCAGTCGGTGTGCGGTAATGTTGAATACGGTGTTAGGAGTCGCTGTTTGACAGGTTCCGCGCTGTATGGGAGCGCATGACAGCGAACGGCCATAGCGAACGGCTCCCAGCATATTCATTAACAAATCACGCTCCAAAAATTCTCGCACTGTGAAATGCTTGTTTAAACCCCAGAGCGCTGGCGGCGATGGGTTAAAAGTAGTTTTTTAACCCCCAAACAACCATATTTTTAGAAAAAAAAAAAACATGTTTTCAAAACATTTTGCAATATGAATACATTAATATCAGACTTGTAATATCAATTCTGCCTTACCTTAAAAAAAATATCTAACATTGCAGAAGTGGTCACAGAATTTTTGACATTTAAAAAAAAAAAAATAATAAAATAGCAATTAATTATGAATATTTAAAGATTGCTCCATTGAAATGCATTGGAGAGCGCCAGGTAGCGAGAGGTCATACCTGTCGCTGTTCAAGGTCTCTCGCTGGCGCTGTGGGGTGAGGCTGGAATAATGATGAATGATTCGCTATCTGGCGCTCTGTCAGTCGCTAAGCAGGATCGGCTTGAGAAATGTGTGATTGCGGAGGGGAGCCGGCGTTCTCGTGGCGGTGAGCGTCATTACCGTTCGCTCACCATTCGCTACCTGGCGCTATCCCTTGTTAAATAAGGGCCTAAGTCTGAAACTGGTCCTATAAGCAGGAGAGCCTTGTTGCCCTCTGGCCACTCTGATGCATGAGTCTGTATGAAAACTTTACTTTTACTTTCTACAATCCTTTAAAGTGGAGCAAAACCATGTGCGGCCACTGGCTTTCCCCAGAGGCATCCCAAATTGTGTGAATTTGTGCTGTGTGAAACTCCCTGGGGCACAGGTAATCACTTACCTTACCCCTGGGCAACAGCACATGCGTGCGCTCTCATCCAATCAGAGTTTTTAATGACTTCAATGGGGAGAAAGAGCAGCCGGCGCATGCTTCATGCATTTGGATAGGCTGGGTGGGAGGGCACACACAGCCTGGGGATGCAGGTGGAGTTGGAGGTTGAGGTGGGACCCCGTGCCCGGGATGCGGCTACTCTCGCTCCCCATTGAAGTCATTGAGAGCCCTTTGCCAAAGGATGTAAACAGAGAAAATGTCTCT
This sequence comes from Gastrophryne carolinensis, assembly GCA_027917425.1. NCBI lineage: Eukaryota > Metazoa > Chordata > Amphibia > Anura > Microhylidae > Gastrophryne > Gastrophryne carolinensis. The sequence continues at coordinate 596,757,449 of CM051234.1, forward strand.
GATTGGAGGAGGGTGTACGCACGCGCTATTGGACCGAGGAAAGGTGAGTTTTACTGGGCAATTGGGACAGTGGGGCATCCCAATTCGGCACAGAATATAGTCAAAATTCTGGGTTTTGTTCCACTTTTATGAAATGCCTCTAAAATCTTCTTTTGACCAAATGAGTAAAAAAAATGACAAGTTTTTATCATGAAATATCAGCCTATTTATGTTTTTAGAGGACCAAAAACTTGAAAATAGAAAAATCTCTAAGAAACATCTATTTATTGAACTGTACAGTAAAAAAAAAAAATCAAACGGGAAATAAATCCAATTTTAACGAATAAATGAGCACTAAAAATAAAGTCTTCTTGTGACCAATTAATAAAATAACACAAATGCTTTAGGAACTTTCAGATTCTTTTAAAGTAGGTACAAAATTAGGTGGAGGGTAAAAATATGAATTTCCCACCTGGAAGAAAGTGGCTTAAATTCTATCCAATTACTTGCCATGACAACCAGCTAAACACAAAGGCCTGGAATGGATGTAGAGTACTGCCTCTATAATCATCCCTGTATGTCCTTCAAATCATGGATATGCAGTACCACTATCCCCATCTACTTCAGGGCCATAAGCCTACACAGTAATTACAGGCTTTGCAACACTCCACTTAAGTGCATCAATAATATAGTGAGTGCACGTGTTCCCTTAATTCTGCACCTGTAAATGGAGGAGAAAAAAATAAAATAAAAGAAAAACGCTGTAACCAGAACATGGAAAAAAATTAGGCAAAGGAAAAATAAAACTGTACTAACAACAAAAAAGTAAAAGGTGTACCGAGGACCAGTGATGGCATTGTCCATGAATTTATTAACCAATAAAGCCTGACAGTAAATGAAAAAAAGGTATAACATTAAGAAAGATGTGCTTTCCTGGACTGTAATTGGTTGTACAGAAGCGAGGTGCCAGTTGTGCCAGCATCCCTAATTTGCTTATCTTCGTTATCCTAATTACGACCTCAGCGAGAGCATCACCTTTTCCGATAGGAAGTGGAGAATGTGCGAAGTGTACAAGTTTAGAATATAAGACATTATCTGTGGCTGTCATCTAGTGGTTAGCTCCTCGTATTACAAAGATTATTTTATATTTCAAGAAGATATTCTATGTATCCAAAAGTTACGTTTTCAAGGGAAGCCGATGTTTCAGAGAAACACTTGTTGCGTATCATGCTTGACCACTATTTGTGCTTCTTAGCGCAGTCCCTTTGAGGTGTCCTCTTTATTAGGTCAGGGCACATCCATATTGAGCTCAGTTAACATTACGCTAGTGTGAAGGTATTGTCTTTGTTCCCATTTAGGCTGCCTGACTGAGTCACTGTGCTGGGGACATCAGCTACTAATACACAGGGTATTTCTTCACGCTCGGCTGGGCCGCACTCAAGGGATTCTGACAGATTGAACTGACGGGTTAGCAATCTGGTTGCAGATGGCATTGAAGAAGAAGCCCACGGTGAAGAAGAAAACTCCCATGACCTTCCTGTCATCTCCTGGTGTCCCAAAGAGGGAGTGCTACAAGGGATCAAGGAAATGATGATACGCCGATCCTTTCAGTCACAAAATCCCAAAAGTGTTTCTGCAGATGTTGCACAATGATACAGTATGCTGACATGGTAGCATAGATATGTCACATGACAGCAGTTCATGTGCTCATCAGCTGGAGGTTCAGAGTTGGAGGGACATTTGGCCAAGCTGTAAACACAGCAACATTAATATTGTGTTCTAGAACAGCTTTGGTGACTGTTTCTCGAAAGCAAGTTAACAACCTGTTTCATGCAACGGTTTTAGTGCCCCGAACAGAGTGCCTTTATCGAAATAAAGTGAAAGCCTACAGGAGATGCCATTAAGCACTAGGAATGTTTTCAAGGGAAGCCGACGTTGCAGAGGAAAACTTGTCGTGTATGACGCTTGGTCATTATGGATCCCTCCAAGGTACAGATGTAAAAGACAGAAAAGAAAATGTACAGTATACTGAATATGCTTAAAAACAACATATTCTCTAGACCAAAACCTGTGATTTTCACTATCCGGGGTTCTGGTCCATTCCGATTTGGCCAGCCTTTCTTACCTTCCCAAGGAGCCCACAATGCAGACACGGCTCTCCTCCTCAGTTTCTCAGGTCGTGCACATGCAGCATGGGCTCATTGGCGAGAAATCAGGCTATAAGACTATAAGACTCCAGGGCCACTTTTAGTCTGCTTTAAAGCAGACCAAAGCCTATTCACCATTCTATCTTTTCAACCTATTTTCTCGATTGCTGATGCCCCCTGCTCATACAACATCCCCAACCTTAATTCTCCCTACCTGCACCACATTCTCCCTGTTTGGTTTGTTGCTGTTCTTCACTGGATGCCCCTCTGTACTTGGACCAACATCCATTTTGTTGAATATGGGTGGTGATTTGCTATAAAGTCCCTGTCAAGGCATGCACTAACTTCCACCTCCTTATCTGACTTCTGGACTGTGAAATTATTATTGCAGTTGCCTGGGCTGTCCCCTTAATTTTAGCATTAGGTAGAGTGGTTTTAAAGAGGAGCACAGCTTATCCACTCATAATAGCAATGGGGTTGTGTTCTGTTTATTAGTGGCTTTGGTTACTGACATGTGTATAAATTGGCCTGATAGTACACAATATTGTGATCTTTAGAGCAAGGAGCAATGATTGGTTTTGCAGTTTTACAGGGGAGAAGAATGGTTTTGAAGTGAGAGGGTTGGTAACCCGTTTCTACATACATGCAAAGCCCTGGCATGCCCCCTCTATCACAGTAAATGAAGTGGGTGTGACAGCATCACTGTGACAGATGACAGGGAGGTGGTCTGTTTATCACAGAGGCTGCCTGGAGATGATATGGCCAGGATGGCACAGGGGACTGGATCTGACATTGCGTTTAGTGTGCAAGCAAAGGCAAGCATTTTTGTTGTTAAGTTACTTGGCTGGACTATCACAAATAGGATGACCAGTGGTATAAAAAAAGCCTTACCTCTCCCGTAATTCAGCGCTATCGCCCGGGCACCGACCGTACAGAGAATGCTCAGAGTGGCACCCCCCCTCCTACGGATGGGGACACTGGACTTATTGAAAAAAAAATACTGCATCAGGGGCTTCCGCCAGATTTTCTGGCTAGGACACACACACACTCTGTGTATTTGAGTGTCTTTGACTCTCAACCTATTTACACATTGTCCTTCTTTACCAACACAGGCAGAGCTTTGCACTACCATACCAAGTTCAGCTTATAGCATCATTACCCTCCTAACTACAGCCAAACTCTTCTCATTCACTGCAAGTCCTAGTTTAATAAGGCTATCACTAGACTGAAACAGTACTCTCGAGTCACAGAACTGTGATAGTGAAAATCCTAAACCAATGAGCCTTTGCTCATCTGGGAAATCGGAACTGCCCTTTTATCTACATAACACATGTAATCAGTGAATTTTGGCACAGATTCTGGGTGAGATGGATATTCCCCTTTTGGAATAAATAGGAATGAAAGGACAAACATAATTGTCAATAAATTATCACCAAATGTACATATTTTCTGCCCCATCATGCTATGAGAACCATGAAAACAATAGGGAAAAAGCAGATTGGATCCTATTGGAGCATGCACAGTGGTGATGCTAACCTCTCTGCTGCCTGAGGCAAACTAAAGAAGGATGCAACCCCTGCCTTATTATCTACCTATCTATCACTGGTGGCTCAGCAGCCCCACCCCCTATCCCCTTGCAGTGAGCAGGGGGCGGTGTATTAAAAAAACATGACAATGAGCAGTGGCACCTAAATCCAGACAAAATCACCAATAAACTAGTAAACAAATAAAGGTCCAGCATCACCCTCCCCACTTTTCTCTTGATTGCACCGCCTGACGTGACCACCTCACCTGACCTTATTATTATTACATTACATTATTACATATTAGATGCCACTGGCCCTGAGCGGGCTAAACCAGACATGCCCTGTGGCTTGCAGTAAGTCAATGAATTAGTGAATCCATGTTTGACATATGGCAGCTGGTGCGCAAGATCCACCATAAAAAATATTAAATGATTGTAGTGCTTATGCCACTGTCTGCCAGATGCCACAGGCTGGCATAGAGCATTGTAAATCAGGCTCTTAAAGGGACACTTTGTGCAGAATAAAGTAAATAGAAAAACTCAACTTTTGTTCCCTGCAGCTGATTGGTCCTAGTCTGGTCGAATTAAACTTACCGGGACTTGAGATCAAGTCGCCAGTGACCAGACCAGCAATTCTGACTGGCAACTGGCATCAATTAATTGCCTCCAGCATCACAGTGTCAGTCCACGCCCACTATATTCACTGCAATGGAGGGGGTATGTCAGACTGGGGCACAACCTCTCCAGTACAGTGCAGGGAGCAGGCTGTGACTGGTCACTTTGAATGATGAAGCAGGGGCGTGCATATGTCACGGAGGTCACAGATCAGCAGGGAGGCCATGACTTTGAGAACTAGTAATTTTTTCAAACAAGAGTATGACGGAAATGCTGCTCAGGATAAAAGGTGAGTATTTATGTTTGACTTTAAAGTGAGCCAAAAGCCTGGTAACCAGAGTCTAAATAAAAGCTTACCCCCAGGCAGCCCAATTTGGGATGACCCGCTGTATGGACACCCGCAGGTCACCCTTTTACTTACCAAGGCAATCAATCCCACGATACATGCGTGGGCATCCAACAGTATCCCTGGCACATAACTGCAGATCTGAAAGGCTGGCAGGGGCTGAGCACAGCTGAGGGGAGCAGCCTGTGATGGTTCCATTCAGAACTTGCCGGGCATAATTATGCCAAGTTCTTTGTACAGAACCAGCACTTCAATTGTGCTATGTGACACGTTGTATTAATGCATCCAAACAACTCCAAAGTGCAAAAAAATATAAAACACAGTGATGGTTATCGATCAACGTTTTGGGGTGCGCTAGGCCCCCCCTTACTCAGGACCAACCACATATAAACAGAACAGGAGCAGATGCCAGCATTCAGGGCCGGCGTCAGCACCTGGCAGAGTGGGGCAGCTGCCGGGGGCCCCCACCCTCTTGGGGGGGCCCACTGACAGGGCCGCCCATTGGGGTGTGCAACAGCGCTTGACTGTCGGTGGACTGGGAGGGCACTGCCACAGCTGGTGCCCACATCTCCTTGAATGGCGGGGTTCCACACAATGGGGCATCTCCATTTAATTCCAGGGGAGGAAGTGCTGGGTTTTGTTCTGCTTTTAAGTTGCCCACCCCAGCTAATTTCCTATCTCTGGAGCATCCCAATCTGTGATACCCTACTGTGTGAAACCCCCTGGGATCGCTGATATACCCACTATGCAAGCAATTCCACTCCTGAGTTTTGGTCCGCTTTACAGGGGCATCTCAATTTGCCCCTGTTTGTGAACGAACCCCCCTGGTTTGACCGTTAACTCAAACTAGAGATCCCACAGTGCATTCACCAGTTCAAGGAAAGTAATAAACAAGGGGGGGAGGGACACACACAGGGTCATCCAAAATCAGGAGAATCTAGATTCGTTTAGACTCCTAGGTCAGGTTTAAAGGGGTTTGTGGCGCTTCAAAGTAGACCAAACTAGAGTCTTGGTCCAAATAGCATGATCCTTAGGGGCATCCAGATTTAGGATGTCCCTCTATGATGTGACGCGACTCTTCACCAGAAAGGGGCCCACTGAGACCATGCCGCCCAAGGGCCCACATAAACCTGGACCCGGCCCTGCCAGCATACATATATATAATGGGGCCAATCACAGGCCTGATGTCACGAATGAGGTCATCTGCGCTATTTGCATAATCTTGTTTAAACAGTAAGGTTGTAAGAAGCATAATAAAAAAGAAATAAATGAAGTGAACCATACTCACCTCCGAGGAATGCCCCCGCCATTTCTGGAACCTCCTGATCAGCGGGGCACCACTGCCCGTATCAGCGGGGAGGTTGCTAGGCAACCTGATAGGGGAAGGTCAGGTGCTGCGTCACCTATCCCGGGAACACTACCCGGTGACAGATGATGCGGAGCCCAGCCGCCTCTTGATGACTGTCAGGCTGGAGGCAGCTCACTCGCCACAGCCCAACACTTGCCCAGTGGTAAGTTCTAAATGGAAGAAAACCTGTGCATACACCATGGCAGTGATGATTGTGATGAGTAAACAGCCATTCTTGGGGGTTTCATAAACAAGGACATTCCAAATTGCGATGTCACTGTCATGTGGACCCCTTAAAGGCCTGTTTAAACCCCCTCAATTTGGGATTCTCCCCTAGCTAATGATCCCTAGGGCAGAATTACTCATCTGGTCCCATGCCCCATGTGAACCCCACAGACAATGGGGTTAACTGGCTGGGTGTGCATGGTTGCCCAGCCAAGCCTAAATGGGGGGCGAGTGGGCTATAAGGGCATTCATAATAGGGATGGCCTGAGGGTGGGAGTGTAAGTATACCATAAGTATTTTTTTACAGAAGGTCTACTTCAAGTGGTTAAATGCAGACAAGTTATATTACACATTTATATAACCAACACACACAGACAGCTGCTTAGGTTAAAAAATAACAAGCAGAAAGGTTATATTCATTGTATGTACATTGTTACAACCTTTACCTTTCATAAAAATAATGCGTTATGCACTGGGACAGAATAATTTCAAAAATAATCACATTTACATTGTGCCGAGAATATTCTAAGTAGCAGTTCAGTCAAACAAGAACAAAGAGGCAAAACAAAGGAAAACCTGAAAATTGAATAAAAAAGCCATTCAGATTTGCAGCTTGCCGGAGCTTTTGTTCCGATTCCAACCTACAGGTGCTGCGACAATGGCAGCGGTGCCAGCACGCAAACAAGCAGCACGCCGCTCAGTGCTCGCTTTAATGAAGGAAATAATATCGGCTCCGAGGTAGCGCTACCTGCGCACATGAAACACCCATATGTCCAATTACTGTATAAATCACCAGCATAGACTGAACCCAACAACTTCTCTTTCCGTGTCACTGAAATATCCCATGCACATGGCATGAGAAGACCACCAAATATCTGGGGGCATTAGATTATTTTGAAAGGGACAGAGGTCTGCTTTAAAGAAAAGCTCTATTAGTTCTATTATATAATAGGCTATAGAAAAAAAGAATAATATACTTTATTTAAAGTGGGTCAAAACCCATGCGGCCGTAACCTGGAATCTAAAAAAATCCAGAGCTGGAGGCTAGCCTCCCCCCGGGCATCCTGTAGCTGAATGCCCCCACTGTGTGAAACCCCCTGGGGCGCTGGTAAACTCTCCTTTACCGGGCCGCTCCTGATGTTGCGATTGCCACTGCCGCTTCACCGGCTTCCCTGTAGCTGTGCACGCTCCTGTACCCAGCCTTTTTGAATGGCTGGGCAAGGGAGTGTGCGTGCACCCAAACTGCATGCCAGAGATGCAGCCAGCGGGCTGCCACTCGTCACAACGGCACCTTTGAGGGAGACAATTGTTGATCTCAATAGCGCCGCAGGGCGTGGCTTCAGAGTTCAAAAGGCTGTTTTTATTTGAAAACCAGGCCATCGCCAGGCCAGCTGCATCGCCCCAGGTACTAGGGCAGGCAGGACTGGTAGGGGGCCGAGGATGCAAAAATGCCTTTCCATCTGCTTTAATTGTTCCCCTCTGTATTTTTTCCCACTTGAAGTTTGAAAAAGGGTCAGCAAAGAGTGACAGAAATGAGCAGCCTGACAGGGGTAGGGGGCAGCACATGCCTGCTCACACAGTGCTGTGTCTTAGAGAGAACCAACCACACAGGAGTTCAAAAGACTCAAGGGCCAGTTGACCCAGTAACCCTGAATTGGGATGTCCGGCTGTGTGAGCCTTCAGCGATTTCCCTGCAATCACTTACCATTCCTGTACGCCACACTTGTGGACTTTGATTGCATCCATTGCCTCCCCACCGCTGAGACGCGCTGCCACAGCGTGTGTGGTGGAGCGGTGGTGGAACCGCACCATAGACCATAGGGAGACATGTGATGTGGCCACTCCTGCTTTCGTATGCTGGGCTCTGTTGCAAACACGGCCATTTGTGGCAGGATTTCACATAGCCGGGCATCCAAAATCAGAATGCCCCAGACAAAAGGTGGTCATTACCCCTGAGGCACTTTTAGGCAAGGGTTAAATTAACCTTTCCCCCGAGGCTCGAGATGCAACCACACTCTCCCCCCAAAAAGACATGTATACAGAGCTTAAGCTGCGATGGTGTTTGTGATCTCTGCATAACAAATAGCTATCGCAAACTCTAGCGCTACTGAGATTCTGGTACGCCACTGGTACATTAGCAGACACTGCACCTAGCTCCTATGTAACCCCGGTGTACAAGAATTTCAGTAGTGCTAGATTATTATTGCTAATGCTACACCTAACCCCAGTGTGAAAGCCTTCAGAAGTGTGACAATATGTGCTAAACTTTCTGTCCACTATCGTTAGGAGATCAAGCTTGGAGGAGACTGCAGGGTTGGGTGTGGTAGGGGTTTCTGTATGAACATAGCAGCCCTACACCGTTCCTGGTAAATATCCTGTGAAATTTTTCCTCTCCAGAAACCCAAAATGAAAAATTCTGTATCCCAGCTAGAAATATTGGAACTTTAGTAACTTGAATATATATATATATATTGCCTTCAAAAAGTATGCATACGCTCATACGCCCCCCTTCCATAGCTTCCCGCTGGCAGAGCCTGGCCTTTACCCCCAGATGACCCCTGAGGTGCCTTGCGGGACGATGCTTCAATAAATCTCAAACCTGGGCCTGGAGGGAGATGCCCGTGGCAGCGGACGCGGGCCTCTCCTGAAAGCCCTAATATACCGTTGTGCTGGATGTATACAGGTGTATTTGGCATGTATTTTATTGAGCCGCTACATTTTGCCTTTATGCCTTTTCCCTGATCCTTAACCCCCCCCCCCCCCCCGTACCCCCCCCCCCCCTTTTTTTTTTTTTTTTTTTTTTTTCTCTTCTTCCCCCTTTGCCTAACATGTATTGTGATGTATCGTGACCTGTACCCTTTTCCTTGTTTGTTTCTATGCAAAAACCCTAAATAAAGAATTTAAAAAAAAAAAAAAGTATGCATAGCTCTTGAACTACAGCGATACATTCAAGTGTATTTTATTGAGATGTTATGTCATAGAGCAATTACAATTATTTCTGAAATGTAAAGAAAATCATACATGCTTTTTCAGATTAAATATAGGAAGAAATGAAAAGTGCTGTCTATGTAGTCAGCCCCTGTACTCTGATACCCCTATATAAAATCCAGAGTGACCAACTGCCTTCAGAAGCCACCAAATTAGTAAATAGAGTCCACCTGTATTTAATGCATTCTCAGTATAACTACAGCTTTTCTGTGAAGGCCTCAGAGATTAGTTAGAGAACATTAGTGAACAAATAGCATCATGAAAACCAAGAGGCCGGTTCATTAATAGCGCCAGGTAGCGACAGATGAGCGACAGTAGCGGCATTTTCAGAATGCCCGCTAGTAGTCGCTGTGCTTGGCTGTTGTTCTGTAGTTGATAGCGACTCAGTCGGTTTGCCGTAATGTTGAATATTGGGTGAGGAGTCGCTATTTGACAGGTTCCGCGCTGTATGGGAGCACATGACAGCGACTGGCCCTAGTGACCGGCTCCCAGCATATTCATTAACAAATCACGCTCAAAAAATTCTCGCGCAGTGAAATGCTTGTTTAAACCCCAGAGCGCTGGCGGCGATGGGTTAAAAGTAGTTTTTTAACCCCCAAACAACCATATTTTTGGATTAAAAAAAACAAGTTTTTCAAAACATTTTGTAATATGAATACATTAATATCAGACCTGTAATATCAATTCTGCACAATTTTTTATTTATTTATTTTTTTTACCTTAAAAAAAATATCTTACATTGCAGAAGTGGTCACAGAATTTTTGACATTTAAAAAAAAAAAAAAAAAAATGAATAGCAATTAATTAAGAATATTTAAAGATTGCTCCATTGAAATGCATTGGAGAGCGCCAGGTAGCGAGAGGTCATACCTGTCGCTGTTCAAGGTCGCTCGCTGGCGCTGTGGGGTGAGGCTGGAATAATGATGAATGATTCGCTATCTGGCGCTCTGTCAGTCGCTAAGCAGGATCGGCTTGATAAATGTGTGATTGCGGAGGGGAGCCGGCGTTCTCGTGGTGGTGACCGTCATTACCGTTCGCTCACCATTCGCTACCTGGCGCTATCCCTTGTTAAATAAGGGCCCAAGTAACACACCAGACAGCTTAGGGATAATGTTGTGGTGAAATGTAAAGCAGGGTTATGTTATAAAATATAGCCAGAGCTCTGAAAATGTCACCAAGCACTTTATTAAGCCATCATCCATAAATGAAAGGAGTATGGCACAACTACACATCTACCGAGACATGGCCGGCCACCTAAATTGACAGCCAAGGCAAAGGAGGCTTTGTTGGGAGCACAGGGGTCAGCTTTTACTGATGGCTGCTGTGCGTTAACTCGACCAAGGCAGCCAATCACAGCCCTGCTTATCTTGGGGTGGGGGGACAAAAAAAAAGTTAATATTTTCCTGATTACCAGGATCAGGATGCCCCCCTCTGCTCGGAACAACACCAACTTTCATAAATGGTTGTTTTCCTGGTTTAAATAGAGAATCAGACAAAATGCCCAGGCTCACACTGGAGGAGCTGAAGAGATCCACAGCTCGGGAGCGAGAATCTGTGCACAGGACAACTATTAGTCATGTACTCCACAAATCTGGCCTTTATAAAAGTGGCAAGATGCAATTTTGAAAGCAAGCCCTAAGAAGGTCCATTTGCTGTTTGCCTCAAGCCAAAATGGCAAACGCTATGTGTGGAGGAAACGCTGCACATCTCCCTGAACGCACCCCCACCATGAAACATTGGGTAGGCAACATCATGCTGTGGAGATGCTTTTCTTCAGCAAGAACTGGGAATCTGGTCAGAGTTGATGGGAAAATGAATGGAGCTAAATAAAGGGAAGTCCTGGAAGAAAACCTGTAATGTAAACCTGCAAAGACTTGAGACTGGGGTGCAGGTTCCCCTTCCAGCAGGACAATAGGCTCGATTCAGAGAGACAAAAAAATACTTCAGTTTTAATGGCGATTTCGTATTACTTTCAAATTTTCCCGCTCTCGTATGAGTGTGCGAGCGATTCTATGCATGCATTACAATCCTTCTGTAAAGTTTCCATCCGTTCGTATGCCAGAGTACGAGTACGAGGATTTCATTTTCCATCGTGACTTTTCTGTTTAATTTTCTCATGTTACAACGTAGGCTTTCGATTTAGCCCTTTTCCCATCGTCTCCTCCCACACGTTTCCCGATAGATTATGTTTCACTTTTTCCAAAAATAATCGTTCAGATTAAAATCCTTACGATCTTGCGCCTGCGCACTACAAACTTAACTCATTAAAGTGCTCACCTACATATTTGACACCCTCACTCCTACTCCAATGTTTAGCTAAACCACTTAGCGCTATCCTCCATCTTCCCTTTTGGACCCTTAAAGCTCACCCAAACCACTTCGGGGTTAGGTTCTTCTTTCATTTTATGCCCCTAAAACTTACCCAAATCACTTCTCGGACATGTGAATATTCATCTTTAAATATTGGGCCCATTAGTTTTGTGTTAATGTATTTTTGTAAATGAAATGACACTGTAACATTTTTTTTTTTATTCCATCATAAAATATAAAATTTGTAAAAATTATTGAAAATTTAAAATTTTTACAACTATAAAAAACTAAATACATAGCAATGGCAGGCCACATAACATTATTCTTCATCTGTGTCCCCAACGAGTTGCGCAGCTCCTGCATCTCGCCCACCAACTGAAGGACCCTGACACTCCGTTGTGCCACTCTGGCACGTGTGGTCCCTGTTAAAAAACGTAAATTAAAATATTGGGTCATACTGCAGTGCCCCCCCCCCCCTTATGGTCCAAACACCTAAATCTGGACTTCAAAAGCCAGAGGGTCCTCGCCACCACGGGCCGGGTTTTGCATAGTGCCCAATTAGAGAACCCCTGGCCCGCATTCTGCAGGCAAAGAACGGGCATCAGAAGCAAGGGCAGGAGCGGATATCCAGAATCCCCTGAAAGAATTTAAAAATACTAACATAAAATACACATTCTAAGCTACAATATTGTTTAACATGTCATCAAGGGCTAAAAACAGCCATAGGTTAAGACATGAGTCATCAACTATATTCATTGCCATACAGTGAAAATCGATTGATGGAATGTGAGCAAACTTACCCAGGAGCCATCCACCAGATAATTCTCCTGACTCAAACTGACGAAATAAGCCAGAGCTCTGCAATATATAAGTATCATGGGACTACCCTGCATGCACTGCAAGAACACTGAGGAATCGCATAGCTGGACAAAAAACTGTGTGAGTGGCACATCTTGCGGTTCCTGCAACCAAATATATAATAATTACACAAAGCAAAGGTAACCGACTAAAACAATAACTCCTACAACAAATTAAGATTCAAGTTCAACAATCCAAATATAATTCACAAAGGACATAAGTCTAAAAAAATATAGCAATTATATGGATGTGTGGGAAAATAAAGGTTTACATGCTAAGGACTAATTAAGGTCAGCATTAAAATGCATCTATAAGGCATACATGAAATGTATTGATTTAGGGATGCATTGCTATACAATTTATGGCCTCGGCCATGCTGATACATGCAATGCCTTGGTGCTAAAGGCGCGCAGACTCCTCCACATAGCCGCAAAACATGTTCAACAATAGCAATCCGAGCCCTCAAAGGTCTCGTAAGTGGATCGGAAATGAAACGGATTTATAGGGTGGTGATCCGTCGGAAATCAGCTCTCTGAATCAGACGCAAGCCCATCCCAACAACGTAAGTTATCTGAACAAACGAAAAATATCAGATTTTGTTTGGAAAATGATCCGAACTAATGGAAATGTTCCGATTTGCTTCCGTTCATCGAAAGCGCATATACACATTTTCCCGAACGTTCGTACGAATGAAAAATGAACGAAAAAAAGCAAAAAAAAGACAAACACACACTAAAACTTTCACAGACAGCTACGGAAGTCCGGATGAATGTGTCCTTGAATCGAGGCTAATGACCACAATAATACAGTCAAAAATATGATGGAATGGTTTAATTCAAATCCACGTGTTTTAAAGGCCCAGGCAAATTTCAGATGTAAATCCCATTTTGAATCTGTGGAATGACTTGAAAATGGCTGTTTACAAACGCACTTCATCCGATTTGACAAAGAAGAATGAGCAACTTGTCAACCTCTAGATGAGCAAAGCTGGTAGAGACATACTCCAACATACTCGAAGCTGAAATTGCAGCTAAAGGTGATCCTAGTATTGGCTCAGGGGGCTGAGTACTTATTTTTAGTTTTTTTTTTATTTTATACAGTTTGTAACGGTAACATATAAAAATATGTAAAAGTTCAAGGGGTATGAATACTTCTTTTGTAAAGCAAGTGAGACTCCTGTGAAACAGCATAATACAAGATCCAGACACAAGGACAACTTTATATACCTGTAATGAAAATAAATATATTGACACTTTTTCTTTTATCCCAAGTCCTAATGTATCATTTTAAAGTGCAAATAAAAGTTCACCCTTTTTAAAATCACAAACAACAAGAATGTTTCCCCTCCGAGGATGCATATAGGAAAGGCTAATGGCATAAAACATAATACTAGTTAATATGCCATTAAATTCTCCCTGCTAGAGCAGTAATGGCATAATAAACAATATGCGTAACATTGTATCTTAGGAGGCTAATTTAATGCTTAGACGGTGAATCCGCACAACCTACCGAGCGCTCACAAAGAGCAGAAATTAATATAAAAGGGTTATTAATCACACTGATTAAATCAAGCCCAACTACAAAAACAAAAGCTATGAGATATGTCTTCATTTTATTGGTCGCTTAAAACATTTGCACAAAGGCAAAACAAAAAAAAATATTTAACAGTAAGGTAGAACTCCAGGTAGAAGTATAAGGATTTGACCATACAGGGCTTTGGTCCACTTTCCAGGAGCATCCCAATGTATGATATCCCTAAAAACGTACCTCTCTGCCATTCCTATGGCACATGCACAGGCTCTCAGTACTGTATGCTGTTCATATTAATGCCCAGCGTTAAAGCGCTGTTTGTAAGTGAGCATTTGCATAGAGAAGCGGGAGCGGTCAAACCCATGGTTATCCTGTGGACTGACGCACTCTTTTGCCCCCTGCCTATCTGAATGGCTGAGCGCAGGAGTGTGTCCAGCCACATGGAGGCTGGGGGGTCTTTTAGATACCAGAGCTGGCAATATGGAGGTTCTTGTTTGCTTGTCCAGAACGTGGCTGCCCTCTACAAGTTTAAGAGGACCAAAATCCAGGGTTCGGTGGTTCCCTGTTTCCACATGGCCAGTAGTCGGCAAAGCACCTGATGCCGACCAATCACTCTGGCACATTTTTGACATGCCCAGATGCAATTCACCTGAAGTGTAAGGTGACATATAAGATTAAGAGGGTTTGCAGGGGTTTGATCAAGCGGGGACCCCTCCAGCTGGGATGTTCCCCTTCCGCAAAACAACACTTATTTTTTGTAAAATGGGTGTTGGTTTGGTTTAAATCCCCTCTAGATCTGCTTTAAAAAAGTAAAGTCACAAAAGATCTAAATTCCTTCAGCCTGCAGCATGGAGCAACCCGATTCCGGATGCCACAGTGCTTCACTGCCCACCAAGACTGGGTAGACTTAGGGCCTTATTTATCAAGGAATAGCGACAGATAGCGACTGGGGAGCCGGCCAGTAAAGCCAGGTACCGCAACTAGAACGCCGGCTCCCCTCCACAATCACACATTTATCAAGCCGATACTGCTTAGCGACTGAGATAGCGCCACCTAGCAACTCATTCATCATTATCCCAGCCTCATCCGACAGCGCCAGCGAACATCCTTGAACAGCGACAGGTATGACCTCTCACTACCTGGCGCTCTCCAATGCATTTCAATGGCAGAATGTATTTTAATTAATAATTATTTTTTAATATATTTTTTTTTTTTCAATTTAAAAAAAAAAATCTGTGAACACTTCTTCCTTTGAATGAAAAACATGCATTTCACAGCGCTAGGAATTTTTAAGGCTGATTTTTTAATGAATATGGTGGGTGCCGGTCGCTATGTCCAGTCGCTATCATGCGCTCCCATACAATAGCGAACCTGTCAAATAGCGACTCAGCATCTTGTATTCAACATTACGGCACACCGAGTCGCTATCATCCACCGAACAATGGCCAAGCACAGCGACTACTAGCGGTCGCTGTCAAAATACCGCTACAGTCACTCAACAGTCGCTATCTGTCGCTATCTGTCGCTATTAATGAATCAGCCTCTTATACTTAACACTCCGTGTCAGGGGCAAAGAATAGGGTTCTCTAAGTGGGCATGCAGGCTGCCAGACCCTGAATGGCTGTCATTCCGAGAGAATATGAATGGGGTAAGCCCCTGGATTACCGGTCCTAGGCTTTCAGCCGGGGGGGGGGGGGGGAGACACTGTGGAGCATTTCAAATTGCATCTATGCTATGTGACGTGGAGGCTGATTCACTACTAGCGCCACGTTTTGCCACATGAGCATCTGTATAGCGGCGCTTAGAGTGACCGCTAGTAGACGCTGTAAGCAGGTTTCGGGCGCTGTAACCTAGCGTCTCAGTCACTGTAGTAACCTGGCCCGCATTGATGAATGTGATATGTGTTGGCCACTCTAACAACAGTACAGCGCTGCAGCGAGCGGGAGGTAGTTCCAGCTCAGTGCGTCCGACACTTGGCGCTCCACACCATATTTAACAAAAAAATACACACACACAGCGTCGACGCTCTAAAGCTGGGCGCTGTAGCATAGAGCACCAGACGTCTGTGTGATTAAAGTCTGTTTTTGAACACATATACACCAGTAACAAAGCGAAAACACGGGAATGACATTGTTGTAACACTGGGACAATAACACTTTTGTGCCAGACCTGTAATGACAATTCTGCATAAATATATAAAAAGTCCAAAAAATTTATAAAAGTGTTTGTATGCAGCCAGGAGAGGCCACACAATGATTTGAGCAAAAAAATAAACAAAAAAATAAATTGCCAAACAAGCTATTTACACACAACTAATGAAAGTCCATTGAAATGTATGGCAGAGTGCTACAGAGCGACAGGTACTAAATGGCGCTTCTGAGTCTAGAGCACCGGCGCTATACGCTGAGCTGTCTCTGGTAATACATGTGAAGCTATATGGCACTGTTAGAGTCGCTCACCAGATTCGCTTTCTTAAATGTGGTTTTGCGTACAGCGACCGGCGTTTCCCCCGTCGCTACGAGGCACTACCTGCCGCTATCCCTTCTTAAATAACCCCCATAGAATAGATTTTTTTTCTC
Organism: Gastrophryne carolinensis; assembly: GCA_027917425.1. Lineage (NCBI taxonomy): Eukaryota > Metazoa > Chordata > Amphibia > Anura > Microhylidae > Gastrophryne > Gastrophryne carolinensis. Next base: position 596,773,899 of record CM051234.1, read on the forward strand.
CAAAGTGAACTTTTTGCACGTTTTGCTGAATCAACCCCTTTAAATGTTGAATCTTATTTTGCATTTCCATTACACCTTGCTCATCAGCGTGTTTGAGTCTTACTTTACAGAAGACAAGCAAACTCTTCTCCTGTTGGAAAATCCATTCTGATGCACACAGACTGATTATCATAAGCAAAGTCTGAATGGGGAGCATGGCTGGCTTTGTTTGGGGACGTCTATGGCCAGCTATAAGTGCCGGATGAACAGACTTTCTGGAGTGGACTCTTGTACTAATACACATGTTGACCATGAACAGGAAGGCGCTGCACACAGGATTCCCACACTAGCGGCATCCTGAAAAAGTCAGCAGACAATGGTCTGAACAAATGTTTTGATTGTCTCAAAACCAAAGTGACCCAATCTATTCATCCACTGCAAATTTCATCGAGGTAACAAGACAGTGTGCCTGCTGTCACTGTGACCCTCTCTAACCTCTTAATTTCTTGAGTTCAAGTCTAATTAACCTTTAGGATGAAACACAACTGTTCTAGAAACACCCCACGTTTCCACTCTATAGTCATATTTTCTTGCTCTCCAGGCCGGTCAATGGAAAGGCGTCCAACCTCAACCATTGCACACAAAGCTGGCCATTTGTCATTGCTCCACTGGAACAGTGGTGGGCTGCACCCAGATTTGTTACCAGCATGTTAATCAATTGTAGGAAGGAACCATATATCTTACTATTGTCCTTTTCTTGTAGACACTTGTTTTGGAAGAAAAAAAAATGACTATTTGTTGTCTGATAAGTGGGCTAATTAAAAAAAAAATGCTGACAATTTGTTATAGAGAAATAAAAAATACTTTACATCTAATTGTATTCTTATTTTATAGGCGAATAACACATTATGCCAACTGATCCTCTTTTATGTAAAGATAGTTATTCGACAATGCTCCGCTGGAACAGTGGTGGGCTGCACCCGGATTTAATACCACTGTGTGAATCTATTGTAGGGACCATATATCTTACTATTGTCCTCTTATAGTAGACGCATTGTCCTCTTATAGTAAACACTTCTTAAGAAAAAACGACTGCCAGCGCCAACTTAAGTGGCCTAATTAAACAAGTCTTGATTCAGTAAACTTTTCTTAAATTATCTCCTAAAATTAGGGCCATTTCATGCTTTGGCCCTTATTTAACAAGGGATAGCGCCAGGTAGCGACTGGTGAGCGAACGGTAATGACGGTCACCGCCACGAGAACGCCGGCTCCCCACCACAATCACACATTTATCAAGCCGATCCTGCTTAGCGACTGAGATAGCGCCAGATAGCGACTCATTCATCATTATTCCAGCCTCACCCCACAGCGCCAGCGAGCGACCTTGAACAGCGACAGGTATGACCTCTCGCTACCTGGCGCTCTCCAATGCATTTCAATGGAACAATCTTTAAATATTAATAATTAATTGTTAATAATTTTTTTTTTTTTAATGTGAAAATTTCTGTTACCACTTCTGCCATGTTAGATATTTTTTTTAAGGTAAGAAAAAAATTAAAAAAAATGTGTGCAGAATTGATATTACAGATCTGATATTAATGTATTCATATTCCAAAATGTTTTTATAAACTTGTTTTTTTTTTGGTTTCCCAAAATATGGTTGTTTGGGGGTTAAAAAACTACTTTTAACCCATCGCCGCCAGCGCTCTGGGGTTTAAACATGTATTTCACAGCGCGAGAATTTTTGGAGCGTGATTTGTTAATGAATATGGTGGGAGCCGGTCGCTATGGCCATTCGCTATCATGCGCTCCCATACAGCGCGGAACATGTCAAATAGCGGCTCATCACCTTGTATTCAACATTACTGCACACCGACTGAGTCGCTATCAACAACCGAACAACGGCCAAGCACAGCGACTACTAGCGGGCGCTGTGAAAATACCGCTACAGTCGCTCAACTGTCGCTACCTGGCGCTATTAATAAATCAGCCTCCCTATGTCAGAGAGGTGAGATAAATAAAGGTGTGAATTAAAGAATGCCAAAACCCAGCCCCATCGGCACTGAAAACTATAAGATTCCAGAGCCGCTGGATTTCCTCCCCCCGGGGTATCCAGATTTGGGATGCCACACTGTGTAAAACCCCCCAGATCACCCGGGTAATCTGGGGTGCCCCGGGGACAAGGATCAAAACCCATTATAGTCAAAACCCATTGTAGTCAAAATCCACTTTAAACATTCATAAATAGCAAAAATCACCCATGGAACTCTTTGTGATGGTGGACAGGCAATAGCTGTGCACTTCAGTAAAGCATAAAGCATGTCTGTAACTTGAATAGCTGCGGATCCCACACATTTGTGTAGCTAGTTCCTGTCCTCCTGGCACGAGCACGCGCCCTGCTAAAAGGTCGGCGGGAATGCGATCCCTTACTACCAGCAATGAAGGTGAGTTTTTGGGTGACTCGGGGGGTTTCACACAGCTCCCCCTGATCAGGGTGCCCTGAAGGGAGCAAGTATGCCTGCCCTGGACGCCAGGGTGGCTTTTGGTCCTCTTTAATGACCCCGTGGGCCAGGACCTTACCTGGAACAGCGTTTCAAGAGAGGATGTAGGTCCGCTTTAACACCAAACCAGAAACTCTAAATAACTGTGCTGGTGAAGTGAGTATTCTTTTATTTTCCTACAGTTGCACTTTAACCATGACCCCAATTCAAGCCACAGCACTAGTAAAGAACAAAGCTAGCAAAATGAAAAATTCTATTTGCTTTTTTTATTTTTTATCATTTTTACATTTGTTTTATCTTTATACACTTAGTTCTGTATACTGTAAAAAAATAAAAAGGAGTCGGTAGAAGAAAAGAGTCACCAGCGCATTATTGTTCGATGTTAAGAGAAGCATAATAGAATTTATGATAGTAAAAGCCTTTCAGACAGGACTCCTTTTATTTTTTATTAGGTCCATGCACACACAATCTAGTTAATATCAATTTTCTAACATAGCCTCCATGCAGTGAGTATTTTATTTGAGACGTGCAGGGCACCATGATAAATTGATAATTGACCCTGAGGCCAGAGCAAATAAAGAGCCACTGTTTTTCATCAGACCTAAACAGGCACAAAAGAAGACGGCTCAGTGTAAGCGAGGATGAGGAGCTAAACACTTGTTATTCTAAAGCCTAACCACAAACACACATGGATTATGTATTGTTATAGATGTACAGAACATGCATCCAGATGTCATGGCCGTTCCGGGTCTATAGCTATGATAGCCAGTCCCAGCAGGGAGACACAGAACTACACACTGATAATACATAGAGCCTTATTTATGAAGCATCAGCGCCATGTTTTTTGCCTCACCGGTACTCAGTGTGCGATTTAAGAGCTAAAAAATTAGCAGCGCCAATGCAGCCACCAGCTAGCTTCTTATTTAACACCAGCGTTGCATATGTCGCAGCGCTGGACGCTCTGGTTGAAGCAGCACCAGTTGAAAGTGGCGCTGTAGCTCAAGATCATAAGGCTGATTCAGTACTAGCGCCAGGTATCGGCAGATGAGCGTCTGTACAGAGACGCTACGAGCGACCGCTAGTAGACGCTGTGATCGGCTATCGGGTGCTGTAACAGAGCGTCTCATTCGCTGTAACCTTGCCGGCATTGATGAATGAGATGTATGTTGGGCGTTCGAACACCAGTACAGCATTGCAGGGAGTGAAAGGTAGCATCAGCTTATTGAGACCGACTCTCAGCGCTCCACACCATATTCAACAAAAAAACGCACACAGCGTCGGCCCTCTGGATCTGGGCGCTATAGCACCAGACGCTGTGTGATTAAAGTCTGGTTTTGATCACATATCCACCAGTAACAAAGCGAAAACACATGAAATGACATTGTTGTAACATTGTGACATTAATACTTTAATGTCAGACCTGTAATTACAATTCAAAAAAATCAAAAAAGTTTTCAAAAATGACTGAATTGAAATGTATGAGAGAGCGACAGGTAATACCTGGCGCTCTGGCAGCTAGAGCGCCGGTGCTATACACTGAGCCGCCTGTAATGATGAATTGGACGCTACATGGTGCTGTTAGAGGCGCTCACCAGAATCGCTTTCATAAATGTGGTATTGCGTACAGCGCCCGGCGTTCACCAGACGCTGCCTGCCGCTATCCCTTGATGAATAAACCCCACAGAGCACAATGGGCACAACTGGATTGTGTTTTATGCCTATAATTATTATTACACACATTTATTTGTACAAAACTTGTATTGTGACTAGGGATGAGCGAACCGGTTCGGACGAACCGGAATTCGCTCCGAATTTCAGGGAAAATTCGATTCGGCACGAACCCGAATTTTTTTTGGTTTGTGCCGATCGAATTTTCACTGAAATAAAAAAAAAAAAAAAATGCCGGCATGGTGGGAGCGGGCAGGCCGACTACGCTGTCAGCGGGCGGTGGAAGCCGGCCCGCTGACAGCGCAGCCGGCCTGCCCGCTCCCACCATGCCGGCATTTTTTTAAACAGCAAACACTTACCTGCATGGTCGGAGCGTGGAGGCCGGCGCCGCTCTCAGCTGTCATCAGAGGACGCGTCATCAGAGGACACGTCATCAGAGGGCGCCTGAGAGAGGCGCCGGCCTCCACGCTCCGACCATGCAGGTAAGTGTTTGCTGTTTAAAAAAATGCCGGCATGGTCAGCTGTCCGCTGACAGCGTAGCCGGCCTGCCCGCTCCCACCATGCCGGCATTTGTTTAAAAAGCAAACACTTACCTGCATGGTCGGAGCGTGGAGGCCGGCGCCGCTCTCAGGCGCCCTCTGATGACAGCTGAGAGCGGCGCCGGCCTCCATGCTCCCACCATGCCGGCATTTTTTTTTTTTTTCTTGGGGAAATTCGGTGAATCGCCTGAATCGAACTTTCAAGAAGTTCGCTCATCTCTAATTGTGACTTGTCAGTATTGGAAACGTAGGACCTAAATGTCACAAAATGTCATTTTTTTTGGATAGTAAAATACATTTTCATGGTTTCTCTTTCTTAGCAATGTGTAATTTGGACAACTAAAATGCAGCCAAAACGCACTGTAAATGTTGTCCCCTTTGTCCCTAGCAGTGATTTCTTGTAACTGTAATGATGAAACGCCGACCACCGGCCTAAACATACAGGGTCTGAAAACCTTCTTTCCCTGTCCAACGGCGCATGTACGAGCAGCAGTCTCATCCCCGCTATCACTTCAGCAGGGTGCGGGCACACTCCCCGTTGAAGGGTAGCGGCGCATGCAGCCGCCAGCACTTGGATCCGGTTGTTTTAGATCCAAGTGCGCTGACTGGAGGCTGCACATGCATCATAGGACCAAGGAAGGGTGAGTCATATTGGGCGACCTGGTGGGTTTCACACAGTGGGGCATCCCCGACCGGGGTGCCCCAGGGGCAAAGACCAAAACCCAGGATAGTTAAAATCCTGGGATTTGGTCGACTTTAAAGTGGAGAGGAACACAGGATTTTGTTCCTTACCCCGGGGACATGCCAATTTGGGATGCCGCGCTGTGTTAACCCCCCCGGAACACTCATACAAACGTACCTTTCCCTGGTTCCCTGTCAAATCAGCACCATATTGCCATGCATATTAATGTTCGGCAACACGGCTCTGCTTAGAACAGCGATTGAGCAAAGGGAGCTAAAGTGGCTAAATCCCCAGTTCCCTTGAAATTGAGGCCCGCTCCTGCTTCCAGCCAGAATGACTGGACACAGGAGGGACACCTCGGCCCAGAGATACTGGGGATGCCGCTACTGCTGTTTACATCGCCAGTGGAGCCGCAGACAAAGGTGAGTTTTGTAGGTGACCCCCAGTGGTTTCACACAGTGGGGCTCCGGGGGGAACGGCTGGCCCTGGAGTCTTTTAAAAGGAGAACTATCCTTAAATAAATGGTCCAATAATAAAAAAATAACGTGTAGAAATTCTTAATGGCAGAGCTTATACACTCTGCACCAAGGAAATTCCAGACAAGCCTGTTTTGTTCTTTCACTAGAAGGAAGAAGACTCAAGGGTGACAGATTAAAAGTACCCTTCCACTTTTTTATCGGGGAGAACTGCTCAACCCCAGTGGCGTGTTCGAGAGCTAGATTGTGCTGGAATAATGGCTTTTTGCTATTACAGTTCTATTGATGTATGCAGGGCCGGATTAAAGGCAGGACCTGAGGGGCTTATGCCCAGGGGCCTCCACCACTAGTACCAAATATTCAGGATATTCTTGTAATAGCAGCATTTACACAAGGCGCCACGTGACAATATCCATGGACTACGGCAAGAACTGTATTGAACGTTTAAGGGTTTAAGCCTAAACCCTTAAAAAACTATTCCCTGGCATCTAAAATGAATACATTTTAAGATTTTAGCTGCTTACTTATTATTCTGTCCCCCACTGGGCTTCAACTCTGTTCAGGACTCTAGGATACGGGTGCTGCCATTTTGCCTCAGAAGCATCACACATACTGAGGAGAGGAAGGGGGGAAATAGTCCAGGGGATGGGTTCTAGATGTGCTTTACACAGACAGAGCAGAGCTGGGGTCAGGAAAAAGACAGCAATCCCAGAATGCAAAGTCAGAAGACACTTCCTGTCTGCAGGCAGCCTGAGACTCCACAGGCCACCATCTTGGATGTTAAAAGGCTCAGAAAACCCAATATCTGCAGGTAGGATGATTTTTAAAGCGGGCAATCTGTATGTACAGGATGGGGTAAGATAGACTCTTATTCAGGGTGAAGGTCCGGTTTAAAACCCACAGATCGGTCCGGGAATCTCGATCGATTCCCCCCCTCCTCCCCGGCATCCAAAATCAGGATGCCCCGCTGTGTGAAACCCCCCAGGTCGCCCCATTCACTTACCTTGTTTCCCGGTCCAATGACGTATGTGCAAGACGCGGCAGCATCCCCGCTATCCCTCGTGAATGCCCGGTGCCGGCACGCTCCCTGTTAGAAGGAAGCGGGGGATACGGCCGGAAGTGTGCTCAGAGTCGCTGGCCTTAGACGAAGGCTTAGGTCTTTATTCATCAAGGGATAGCGACAGGTAGTGCCTTGTAAGCGACAGGTAGCGACAGGCTGTGTCAGGTGAACGCCGGCCGCTGCACGCAATACCACATTAATGAAGGCGATTCTGGTGAGCACCTCTTAGAGCATCACATAGCGACCGATACATCATCACAGATGGCTCAGCGGATCCTGGCGACGCTCTGGCTTTCAGAGCGCCTGGTATTACCTGTCACTACCTGTCGCTCTCCCATACATTTCAATGGACATTAATTTCCTTCACTTTAAACAGGGTTTTTCTTTTTTTTTTTTTATCAATTCATTGTGTGACCTCTCCTGGCCTATTAAATGTCATTTTTGAAAAACGTTTTTGATTTTTGATTTTTTTATGCAGAATTGTCATTACAGGTCTGGTATTAAAATGTTAATGTCACAATGTAATAACAAGGTAATTCCATATGTTTTCGCTTTGTTACTGGTGGATATGTGTTCAAAAACGGACTTTAATCACACAGCTTCTGGCACTCTGGGCTACAACGACACAATTTTGAGCGCCGGCGCTGTGTGAGGCTGTTTTTTTGATGAATATGGTTTGAGTCGCTCACACTGACCATTCGCTACCGTTCGCTCCATATAGTGCTGTACTGGTGTTATAGTGACTCACACATCAAATTCATCAATTAATTCAGCAATGTTACTACAGCGACTGTAATAGCGACTCATGGCCGATCAGAGCGACCACTAGCGCCGCTGTGCAGACGCTCATCTGCCGTTACCTGGCGCTAGTAATGAATCAGCCTATGAGGATATTTCAAACAAGCGAGGATGCAGATGTGACATGTTGGAGCAGGAGTATAAGCAGGTGATTGAAAAGGAAAGGATTTCCCTTTACATTTACATGTTAAACTATTTGTAATATATTTCCCCTTTGCTTTATAATCCATTTTAAGATCATTTAGAAACTCACAGATTCCATTTTATTCAATGACCTAATCCTCCCATGATGGCCTTGAGCCTCGTCTGACAGGCGGCTCCTAAAAAGGCATCTGCCACAAGGGGATAAAGGCAAAAATCAACAATTTGCATGCTGAACCAGGTTTACATTGTTGCAGCTCGTGTAGCTTTTAGAGAACAATCGGATTAAAGCTCACTTCTGGCCTATTCTGAAATGCGGCCATGCTGCTTTCCAATCAGGGAACACCTCTTGGGCGACTTTCTCCTGGTGGGCCTTTGTTAGATCACAGCAAGAGGCTAACTTCAAGCCTTGATCTCTCTCGAAGAGGAAGTTCAACCAAATTCAATTTGCCCCGTTGCCTTTTTGTCATGAAGCAGCATGAGTGTAAGTAAGCCCCGTGATAATGCCGAACAGATGGGCACATTCTGTCTAATTAGATTTGGGGACGCCGCTTCTCCTGCATGTGGCTGAAGGTTACTGATGGCTGATTCTACACTGCTTACAACCGTTTACTATCAAGAAATAATAAGAGAAGAATTCAATTAATGTCATGTTGTGTCGATTATTTTAAATGTTGCAATAGAATCAGCTACAAAAAATGTGCTTAGGCATAAAATGATTCATTAGATACGATTATACTCATGCAGAACAAGGCTTTGATGCATTGAAGGTGCTTAAAGTGGAACAAAACTCATCCTGGAGTCTATGAGACGCCAGGGCAGGCATACTTGCTGCCCCCAATCGGGGTGCTGCGCTGTGTGAAACCCCCCAGGTCGCCCAAAAATGCACATTCGTTCCCTGTCCAACAGCACATGCGTGAGCAGCAGCGGTATATCCCCTATCTCTTTAGCAGGGCGCATGTTCTACCCAGGAATTTGTGAATAGCTGCCGCAGGCAAGCTCTCTATTAAAGTGGACCAAAATCCTGGATTTTGACTATCCTGGGTTTTGGTCCTTTCCCCCGGGGCACCCCGATCAGGAATGACCCGCTGTGTGAAACCCCCCAGACCGCTGATGCCAACTCACCTGTTCCTGGTCCTACATCACATGTGCGTCCGCTCATCCAATCAGCGCTGACGTCACGTCGTCGGGGAGGCCGATTCATTAATAGCGCCAGGTAGCGACAGATGAGCGACAGTAGCGTTATTTTCACAGCGCACGCTAGTATTCGCTGTGCTTGCCCGTTGTTCGGCTGTTGACAGCGACTCAGTCGGTGTGCGGTAATGTTGAATACGGGGTTAGGAGTCGCTGTTTGACAGGTTCCGCGCTGTATGGGAGCGCATGACAGCGAATGGCCATAGCGAACGGCTCCCAGCATATTCATTAACAAATCACGCTCAAAAAATTCTCGCGCTGTAAAATGCATATTTAAACCCCAGAGCGCTGGCGGCGATGGGTTAAAAGTAGTTTTTTAACCCCCAAACAACCATATTTTTGGGAAAAAAAAAAATTTTGTAATATGAATACATTAATATCAGACCTGTAATATCAATTCTGCACAAATTTTGTTTTTTTTTACCTTAAAAAATATATCTAACATTGCAGAAGTGGTCACGGAATTTTTGCCATTTAAAAAACAAAACAAAACATTAATAGCAATTAATTTAGAATATTTAAAGATTGCTCCATTGAAATGCATTGGAGAGCGCCAGGTAGCGAGAGGTCATACCTGTCGCTGTTCAAGGTCGCTCGCTGGCGCTGTGGGGTTGAGGCTGGAATAATGATGAATGATTCGCTATCTGGCGCTATCTCAGTCGCTAAGCAGGATCGGCTTGATAAATGTGTGATTGCGGAGGGGAGCCGGCTTTCTCGTGGCGGTGAGCGTCATTACCGTTCGCTCACCATTCGCTACCTGCCGCTATCCCTTGTTAAATAAGGGCCTAAGCCTTCGTCTAAGGCCAGTGGCTCATCCCCCACTCCCCTCCCCCCACAAATGCCTGGTGAGGGCACGCGTGCTTCTAGAGTGATAGTGGGGATGCAGCCGTGGCTTGCACATGCACCGTTGGACCGGGAAACAAGGTAAGTGTATGGGGAGACCTGGGGGGTTTCACACAGCGGGGCATCATGATTTTGGGTGCCCGGACCGATCAGCGTGGGCTCGGATCCTCTCGCATTAGACGAGCTCCTGGATGAAGGGGCTCGAGCGGATCCAAGCACGCTAATTGGACGAGCGGCTGCGCATGTGTCGTAGGATCGGGAAGAGTTGAGTTTATTTGGGCGACCTGGGGGGTTTCACACAGCGGGGCACCCCCAATTGGGGTGCCCGGGGGGCAAGGACCAAGACCCAGGATAATCATAATCCTGGGTTTTGGGCCACTTTAAAGTGGACCAATTACCTGCTGAGCCGGCAGGCTAGGTCCTCCTGGGGCATGCTGAACTGGTGTGTGTGAACCCCAGAAAACTCCTTAGCTTTCCGTCGGTCCCTCGCTGGGATTGTGGGTCACAACCGCATCCCTGCAGCTGTGTACACTGCAGCACCCAGTCATTCAGATAGGCGGGGCATGGAGGGGCGCACATTCTGCAGGGAAACTGGTTATTCCACTGCTCCCTGTGCCGATGCTCAGTGATAGGACGAGACCCCATGGAAATGGCGGAGAGGTGAGTTAAGTTGGTGATCTGGGGGATTTAACACAGCGGGACATCCCAAATCGGGATGCCCCAGGAACAAGGACCAATCAACAGGACAGTCAAAATCCTAATTATTGGTCTACTTTAAAAAGCACCAACCACCTTTTATAGTGGCACTGGAGAATTAAAGGGTAATTCCACTTTCGAAAACATTTTTTAAAGTTTTCATTATTGTTTGGCTATATGATGTAATCAATGTGCTGAGCTTATCTGTTATTTGTTTCTTTCTTCTTTTCTATTTTTTTTTTTTTTTTGCAATTCTGTGTTATAAAATAAAACAGTTTTCTCTAGCAACAGTGTGTTTACCTTAGCAATATACATCAACTGGTGTGTTAAACGTACAGATCACAAAACTTTCTCGCTCTGGCTTGCTAATCATCTGATTGGCTAAGGAAGAGGCGACAGATTTAGCCCCTTCTACTGTAATTCAACTTATTCAGAAAGGGAGGATCACAATCTTGCCTTCCACTAGCTAAAGTGTTCTCAGCTGGAAGTGTCATTACTGCGGTGTGAGGTGCTCACCTGTTACAGTGCAAGCATTCTGGGATATGTAGTCAGGTCTCAAGGCCAGAAAAAACACTCCCACAGGCACAAAAGAATATAGGAAACTTGGAAGCAGCATGCTGATGAGTAAATCACAGGTCTGGGGCCACAGTCCTAACACACAGGCTTATCTTACATTCCATGCACTGTGGGAATGTCAGGAAGGTAAGTGTTAGAAGTGATCTGGGGGAAAGGGCGTTCAATTAGCAGGGGCAAATCAGGATGCCCCAGGGGCAAGAACCAGGACCCGAGATCCCAGGTTTTAGTTGACTTTTAGATATTTCCCAACACACATAAAATTTAGAGGCTGATTAATTACTAGAGGCAGGTATCGGCAGAAGAGCGTCTCTATAGCGGCGCTGGTGTGTGTACATCGGGCACTGCAACAGAGTATCTCAGTCGCTGTAGTAACCTGGCCGGCATTGATGAATGAGATGTATGTTGGGCGTTCTAACACCAGTACAGTGTTGCAGGGAACGAAAGGTAGCGCCAGCTCATTGCGACCGACTCTCAGCGACTCAAACCATATTCAACAAAAAAACACACACACAGCGTCTGGCGCTCTGGATCTGGTCGCAATGACCTGTCGCTAACATTCGCTCCCATACAGCGCAGTACTGGTCATATAGCGACTCCCCACAATGTATTCATCATTGATGCACAGTGATTGAGTCGCTATGAACTAGCAACCCATGGCCGAGCACAGCGACTACTAGCGGGCGCTCTGAAATGCCTGCTACAGACGCTCATCTGTCGCTACCTGGCGCTAATAATGAATCAGCCTGACCTTTAAACCGGACCAACCCCCTTACAAGAAGCAGTGCTCATACAGTATGTATCCCTTCCCAGGGCAATTGAGATTGCTGCACATAAACATTAATTTACCTTTTTGTAACTAATGCTGTCGTTGAATTTGCAGGCTGCATGCGAAGAGGTTGAGACTGATTCACTACTAACACCAGGTATTGCAAGATTAGTGTCTGTATACGTAGTACTAGTAGTAAGTGGGTATTGGCCGCTGTAACAAAGTGCCTCAATCGCTCTAGTAACCTGACCCTCATTGATGAATGAGATGTATGTTGGGAGTTCTAACACCAGTACAGCACTGCAGGGAGCGAAAGGTAGCACCAGCTCATTGCAACCGACTCTCAGCGACTCACACCACATTCAACAGAAAAACACACACGCTCTAAATCTGGTCGCTTTAGCATAGAGCGCCCGATGCTGTGTGATTAAAGTCTGTTTTTGATCACATATCCACCAGTAACAAAGCAAAAACACATGGAATAACATTGTTGTAACATTGTGACATCAACACTTTAATGCCAGACCTGTAATGACAATTCTGCATAAAAATATAAAAAATCAAAAAAGTTTTCAAAAAAGACTCGTTCTAGGCCACACAATTATTTGAGATAAAAAAATATATAAAAACAAAAAACCCTGTTTAAACAGAAGAAAAGGAACGTCCATTGAAATGTATAGGAGAGCGAGAGGAAGCTAGAGCGCCGGTGCTATATGCTGAGCCGCCTGTAATGATGAATCGTACGCTACATGGCGCTGTTAGAGTTGCTCACCAGAATCACCTTCATAAATGTGGTATTGCGTACAGGGCCGGCGTTGACCAGACGATGCCTGCCGCTACAAGGCGCTACCTGCCGCTATCCCTTGAAGAATAAACTCCTTAGTAAACTTTCCTTGAAATATCTAATGAAAATTAGGGTAATTTAAGGTTTTATTTCAGAAGTAGGCATACGATAAAATAACACATGATCAAAGAAGAAAGAACATTATAGGAGTTTATGCATACCTCCCAACTTCTGAAAATGTGAAAGCGGGACAAGCCATGCCCCCGACCACCCCCGTCACACCCCGACCACACCCCTGTCACACCCCGACCACACCCCTGTCACGCCCCGACCACACCCCTGTCACGCTCTCCAGCTCCAGCAATGTCGGCTGCCTTCACCCCTGCATGCGTACGTTTTTTTATCCCCAACCCAGCATACCGCCCAACCACCCACCCCCCGGTGCGCCCGCCCCACTCTCTCACCCCACACGCCAGGAAGTTAGTATCTTCGCGCCGGCGTCGTTGCGGCCCTGGGCACACTGCCACGGAGCAGGGCGTCCCGGGACATTTGTTAACATTCCGGGACCGCGGGATTCTTTGCGAAAATCGGGACAATCCCAGGAAAATCGGGACAGTTGGGAGGCATGGTTTATGCATTCTAACTTAAAAGGACACATGTGCTGCTTAGTAACACCTATACATCCTTGGATATCTAAAATAAGGCATGAGATAAAATATTTGTGATTCAGATGCACAATTTGCGCGTAAAACTTGCACTGACATTTATTTAATTTGTTTTCAGATAAAGTCCCTGTCAAACCTAAAAAATAAACAGATATTCACCTACAGACGTGCTCAACTGATTAGCCCGATTACCAGCATCGGCGATCTCATCCTGGCCATGCCATCGGCTTAGAACCGAGTGACCTCTCCCCTTGTGCCAGGTGACTGGCCACACCTGTCCCATTCACTACAATAGAGATGGAGGCCTTCTCTCTAGTGCTGGTGGCTGCTGTGGCCAGTAGGAGCTGCCTGGCTTCATTCCATTTAGGACTCATTGACAATCATGCTAATTATTTGGTAAAGCATGGAGCACTAGCACTGTGCCTTGTGTGACTTGCAACCTGCCTCTCTGTGAGCTTTTTAGCATAACATCATTTTTCCATTGAGTTAAGAATATTTTTCTAAAGTTTGGAAATAAGTGTCACCCTAAGGACTATGCAGAATATTTTGGCTTTTTCTTCTGCATACCCCACATGGCCCTGTTATTTCTAAAATCAATTAAAAATATACATACCTCAAAAATAATGTATCTCATCAGTAAAAATAGTACAGGTGACTTTTTTAGGAAAACCCAGAACAAATAATAATGATTTATTTATTAAAAAAAACTCACCCAGATGCAGGGTGCAATTCACACCGCAAGGCCCAATACTGGTGCACCCTGCTTTGCCAAATATTTAGCATGGCTCCCCATTGGAGGCCATGAATATGCATGCTGATGAGTTATGATTAGATTGAGTCTGTGCATGTGCCGTAGGAGTGTGAACTGAGGTAACCAGGGGGTTTACAAAAAGACGCACCTCAAATCAGGATGCCCCTGTATAGTGGGCCAAAACACAGGATTTGGAAATAACAGCACACTATGGGCTTTGCTAAAGAATTTGCATACTAAATGCCGAACAACAAATAACCTTAAAATGCTGTTGGTAACCTATAAACTACCAAACAATAAACGTTGCTGTCAGTTCCCCCGGGTTACAGCTTCCCACCCCATCACATGCAGGAACATATAGGCAATCCACTTATGACACTTTATAGGTAATCTAATAGTATGTCAGGAGCTTCTTACCAGGACCTATAAATTAGGATAAATCCTAGGGTTAATGGGTAATGTCCGAGTGGCAGCTGATAGTACCACCTTTGTGGCCTAAAAGTAGATGTCAGGTTCTAGAAGCTGGTAGAGCCTAGTTGGCACACTAGACTACCAGGTCCCTATGAAGTGCTCAGGCTTACACTAGAGCCCAAAAAAGTGGATGTGGAACAGGCTGAGGTCAGAGGCAGGTAGTGTAGGCTCAGAGATCCCAGGAAAAGCTGAGGTTAGGTTATGGGGTATCGAAAGCGAACAACCTGCAGAATGGCTCACAGTTCATGTGTCAGAGAAATCTAGAAGCGGGACTATGCAGGACTAACCATGTATGTAACACTACAATCTCTAATGCGCTTCAATGCACTGATATGCATGCTCATGTTAGGTCCAAGACATGGATGTGCAATGGATATGCATTTGTGCACTGCTTTTTAAGTTAAGCCAGCTGCTTGAGTAAATGTAAGTTCTTAAAGTGGTACAAAGCCCTTGCTGCCCATTCTCAAATGCCTGGTGTGGGCACACAAAGGTATAGCATAATGTGGTCATGGCCCACGCATTCCCCATTGGATCAGGTAGGTTTTATTGGGGAATCAGGGTGGGGAGGCCCCAGAGAGAGAGAAAATGGGGCAGCCCTGGAATCCTATAGGCTTTTACAGATGGCTCCCCTTGCATACCCAGCTACCAGCCCTGGTGTACTGGCCATTGCTGCAGCTAATATGGCATTTACTTGACTAACCTTTACTGGTGCATTCGAACAAGGAATATCACAAGATCAGAGGTACAACGCATAGGATCCAATAGTAAAACGTTGATGCCTCATATGGCCCACACAGGTAAACTGGCTAGATGTCCTACTTTGAGGCATGTTGTCCAACTGCACCCCCCCCCACCCCCAAAAGAAAAACTGGACACCTAAATTTTCCACTTTCCCGTCATTATAGGGATGTCTGGTCGATTTACAAATGCTCTGACTCTTTGGATGAATGGTGGTAGTGAAATGCATGGACTGGCTGAGCATTGGCTCAATCACCAGCATCTTTTATGGACCCAAAAATCACTGGAACATGTGGCTGGGGCAGGGCTACATATACACATGAGTAGCACAGAATACTGTGAATCTTTGTTCCACAAAAGCCTGTAAACAGACCAAACCCCTAAACCACACCACACCCATCACCCACAAATTTGTTTAAGTTGTCTCACATTGAGGCTCCCAAGGAATAGTTTATAGGGCTCTCCACTTCAATTATGTGTACTGTTAAACTGGTCTTAGAAAACAATAGGTCTGTGCATGTATACAACAGATCATTTTTTTTGTTGGGCAATGACATCACCATGACAGGGTGGGAAATCTCTGGGTCAAAATGTAATATTGTCCATAGCAAGATCAAGCACTCCCATCTTCTAGTTGCAAACATGCCATCCAGAATGTAGCTTTGTATGCCCAGCTAGTTTGTCAAGAGGCCAAGTTCAACAAATCTGACCTGAAACAACAACACAAAAACCTATTGATGCCCATTTACCAGACTTGGACTGGGGAATCCTTGAAGGGCCTGGACTCAAAGGTTCTTGGGGCCCCTTAATCTCAAGTGTTGTCCTCTACCCTGGACACCATGGTCTGGTGCTGTATCTACTGAAAGCCTGGAAACAACATGGCAGTCATTTCTTAGTTTAGGCCCTGTGTACAGCCCCAGAGAGGCATAGAAGAAACTAAATGGAGCACAAATTGCTGATTGGCTGGGACCAGAGGGGTGATTATAATGGCAATTCGGGGCTTTTCACACATCTGGGCATCCAAAATCTGGATGCCACCGGAAGGAGGGACATAACCTGGGATAGTGAAAATGTAGCTATATCGATGCTGAAGACACTTATTTTATGTCTACATGGACAACCCTGTCTTGACATCAATGAGCAGGCTTTCATAGTGCCCTACTTTCCTTTCTAAAAGTGGACAATATAATATTAATATTAATAATATATATTAGTCATAATTAATATTACCAATCATGAATTATTTCAGTCCTGTCTGGCTCACCAAGCATACCTAGAATATAAATGATGTTTGTTTTCTGGTAAATAATTTTGCACTTTCCAACACCACTTTTTTTTAAAGGATGAAAAAAAAAATCCATATTTATGAAGATGCTGCTCATTCATCCGCTTTCGAAGACTGGAAAAAAAAAGAAGAAAGAAAAACAAGTCTCAGCTGCTTTGCACAATTTTACATTGAGGTAATAAATAATTCAATGTGCTAATTTGACAGATGACTCTCCGGGAGCCCGGCCGCTACCATTACTGGCATCATTAGGCCATGATATGCATGACAAGCATTGGCCATTCAGCAAATGTCCTTCACTTGTTTACCCCTAAAGAGCTGTACCATGCACAATTAGCTAATGAAGCATTGCAGCCCTCGCTCCCCTGCAATTTCCACTGTATCAATGCAGACAATGCAGAGCAAAATGGCAGCAAATAAATTATAAGCAATTTTAAATTTCTCTGATTGCTCTCTACTAACTATTCACATTCAGCAGAAATTGAGCAAAAATATTATTAAAAAAAACAATTGAAAAAAAAAAGAAATCAGGCGTTACCTGCCAAGGTGTCACACTCATAAATGGCATGACAGGGTCCCTGAGCCTCTATGACCATGTTTTCACCCTCTGACAGCTGGAAAAGAAAATATACTGTACAAATAATTTTCTTTAGAAAAGCTGTTTTTACCTGCAGCCCTGACACTCTGTAACACATATGAAAAGCAAGTAGCTAATGATATCAGAACAATCAGGTACAGCTGTAGGTGTTAGGGGAAGTTCCTCTAACCACAATTTCTGGGGGTAACAATGGTGGGCATAAGTTTTGTAAGCATGACTCCCATGGTAGTGACAGGGGGTTGTGGGGAGAGGATTCTTTTTGGGTCCTGATGTGTCCTGCATGGCACTTAGGAACATAGAAACATAGAAGGTTGACGACAGAAGGAGAGCATACGGTCCATCTAGTCTGCCCTTATGTGTATACTGTATGTACTCTTTATCTTAGGGTAGATGTGTGCTTATCCCAGGCATGTTTAAATTCACTGACTGACGATTTTCAAGTACCTCTACTGGAGGAAGTTCCAAGCACTCTTTGTTCCAAGCATCTACTACTCTTTCTGTAAAATAATATTTTCTAACATTGCTCCTGATCTTCCCTCCGACTAGCTTCAGGTTGTGCCCCCTTGTTCTATCATTAAGTTTCTTCTTAAAAACACTTCCCTCCTGAACCTTATTCAATCACATATTTAAAGGTCTCAATCATGTCCCCCTCTCTCTCTTCTTTCCTCCAGACTGTACAAATTAAGTTCTTTAAGTCTCTCCTGATAAGTTTTAAGTTTAAGACCTTCTACCATTTTTGTTGCCGGCCTTTGGACACGTTCTATTTGAATAATGTCTTTTTGCATGTAAGGTCTACAGAACTGCACAGAGTATTCTAGATGTGGCCTTACCAGGGCTCTATACAGCGGCATCACAACCTCCCTCTTCCTACTGGTGATGCCTCGAGCTATGCAGCCGAGCATCCTAAATCTCTTTCCTCCGAGGTCCTGGCTAACACAGTGCTGCCCATACGGTACTCAGAACAGGGATTCCTTTTACCCAAGTGCATGACTTTACATTTAGAGACATTATACTCTAGTTTCCACAGTTTTGACCATCTATCCAGTAAAGCTGAGTCATTTTCCATGTTGCAGACAGCTCCAGGAGTGTCCACCCTATTACTAACATCAGCAACAGGCAAACCTTTCCAACCAAGCCTTCTCCTATGTCACTTACAAACATATTAAAAAGAATGGGGCCCAGGACAGAGCCTTGCGGCACACTTGTAACTCGCCTTTGTTCAGATTACACGCTATTAACAACAACTCTCTTGAGGGGTGTGGGAGCTGTCAGGCCTACACACACTACTGAGAAGAAGCACAGTCTCGGGTGGTGGCTCTGTCCTCCCTCCCTCCTGCCCATTCAAAAGGGGAATGGCACTCTTTGCATCGGATCCAAGATGGCAACTCCCAAAACCCTGAAGCACTAGGGGAACAATTACACAATAAAGCATTGCAGGCCTCGCTCCCCTTCAATTTCCACTCTATCAATGCAGACAATGCAGAGCAAAATGGCAGCAAATAAATTATAAGCTATTTTAAAACGCTCTGATTGTTTTCTACTAATTTTTCACATTCACCTGAAATTGAGCAAAAACATTACTATTAAAAAAAATGAATTGGAAAAAAAAATTCAGGCGTTA
The DNA here is from genome assembly GCA_027917425.1 of Gastrophryne carolinensis. Taxonomy (NCBI): domain Eukaryota; kingdom Metazoa; phylum Chordata; class Amphibia; order Anura; family Microhylidae; genus Gastrophryne; species Gastrophryne carolinensis. The sequence goes on from CM051234.1 coordinate 596,792,731, forward strand.
CCTGCCAAGGTGCAGCACTCATAAATAATATGGCAGGGGCACTAAGCCTCTTATAACCTTTGAGGCTTAGCTTGCATCATCAACAGCACTGGCAGTGCGAGAAGAAATCCCAAGGCACAGCTCCTCCTCTTGAATCTTCCTCTGTGCAGCACAAGAAATTGAAGCTCAGACCCGGCCAGCAACATCAGTGTATAAGCAGATACTCCAATCTGCTCTGAATGTGCACTGAGCATGATAGGTGTGTGTTTTATGATCTTGTTCTGCGTGCCAAAAAGCCTAGCTCTGCCTCTGGGAACAGCGCTGGATCCTGTAAGAGGTAAGGTTTTTTTTTTTGTAACCTTGTACATGCTCTGATGTTAGGGCAATGCAGTAAAACTGAATGGAGTGAGAGTCGCTGGCCACTCCACCACGTACCAGTGGCAGCTATGCAGATACCCCTGCATGGGTACGTACCTCAGATTGAGGGAAGCATAGGGTAATCACTGGCGAGGTGAGTATGCTATAAAAATGGGGGGGGGGGGGGGGTAACACAGCACATTTAAGTCAGTACTGAGGCCACAGACACCTGTAAGTGAGAGGTGTGCAGAGCAGCAGGCAATCTCGTGTCTGAGGGCACATTTGGTTTGTGGTTTAGCACCCTTCCGAGGTTTTTGGCGGTAACCGTCTGACCTAGGATGCTTCTTGATGATTCTGGTCCCAAAACAGTTACGTCACTGGTTCTAACTAGGTTTGTGCTTATCTAACATTTTTGCAGCATTACCATAGCGAGGGACATATCCATGCCATCTGTAGAACTTTCCACGTTCTCTTTGAGTCTAGACCCATGTCTGGCTACCAAACTATTTCTGTAACTAATTCTATGGTTAGTGTCACCCTTAGTCTATTGCAGCTTCCTAAGACACTAAGGGGGTTATTTAAGAAAGGATGCCGGCCAGGTAACTACAGCGACTGAGGTGTTCTACTACAGCGCCCGATACCCGCTTACAGCGTCTACTAGCGGTTGCTCTAAGCGCTGCTATACAGATGCTCATCTGCATATACCTGCCGTTAGTAGTGAATTAGCCTCCACGTCCCTTATGAGGTCTATTGCCTCATGCTAGTTATTGCTAAACTAGGGGTCCCCCCACTGGTTATACCTATCGTATATGGTATCGAATTAAAATTCATAAACTGGAAATGCAAGTTGTAATCATATGCATATAATTTAAGAGAGGCAATTTCAATAGATTTTTTTTATAAGGAATATGTGTTCATGACAATTACCCATTTAAACCACATCACTGGTATTATATGTATGTTATTTATATCACTAAATCTACTAAAAACTTACAGCCTCTTATAGCTAGAGTTGCCCCAAGCCATTAAAGAGGACCTCTTTTGGATTCCTTGCCAACCATGTTACAGCCAGCAATGTATTGGGTTCACCCAGCAGTTTTACACACCAGAGTGCACCTGCTGGCACAGCAAACCCAGTTGGCTGCTTGCCGGCTAAAGAATAGTCATGGGAGACGACAAGGAACATTGGGCTGCTGGGTCTCGCTTTGCTTGGTCCCAGGTTGCCAGGAGGGGATGCACAGTGTCCCTGTGCTGTCAGATCAAGGAAACCACCAGTCAGTTTTGAATGGATTTCTTATTACAAGTGCAATCTTGACAGTGAAGAAGCCAGTTAGATTGCGGTTGTAGCGATAACCCTTATCGCCGGAGGGCTTCACCGCCCGAGACGTCCTTTTCCCAATCGTAAGAGGTGCTGCTGGAATTCCAGAGTCGTCCGTGAGGAAACAGGAACAACCCTTACAAGGGCTAGTGAATTGTAATATAGCGTTTCCCCCAATAAGAGACAGAACTCAGTATTGAGGGTGAAGGTGAAGTAGACTTTATTAGTGCCACTCTAGGCCTTATATACACAAGTCTCCATTGCATGACACACACACCGACCAATAGCAGCAGGGCACACAATCCCTCATCTCTGCCGGTGACGCAATCAGCAATACAATAGACGTCTGTAATACACTCAATCCGAACAATGCCATTGTCTGTGACGTAATCAATCAATACAATTGTCAGAACAATGAATAATGTAATCAATCAATACACTGGCAGTCTGTAACATGCTTAAGAAAAGGAAAGTAATGAACCTGTGTAAAGTCCAAAGGGGCAGAGAGTCTGTCACAGTGGTGGGAGGACGTTCAGGGAGAAAAACCTCACCCACCGTTCCTCGAAGGTGTGAAGTGAACAAAGATGCTTCTGGAACATTGGGGAGCAAGTCTAGGTCACACTGCTTCAGAGACCTGAGATCTGCCTGTATCTTATGCTCAACAAAGAGCTGATTTTCAACAGTCGGTCCACTTGGTTTTATGTTTATAGGCTCAGCAAGGCCCTTATCCTAAGTAAGCATCCAAGCTTGTTGCATGAATAGGAGAGTTGGTCTCACTAATCATTGTTGGTAGCCCCCACCATGTTAAAATGTATATACCACTCACCTATAAAACGGAACCATATACTGATATGGTAATGCTACATGTTACATGTTAACAACTTCTGTGCTTGCTATCTGTTAATTTATTTGAGAAGGGATAAAAGGGAAATTCATTGGAAAGCCTGGGAATGCTACCCTGGTATAGTAGACCCCCCAACACACGACATTAAAGTGCATGTAGCTGAATGTGTAATACTCAGAAGGTTTATGAGGCAAACAGTAAGTGACAATAGAATGTCTAATAAATCGGTGGCTGCAGAATGAAATCAAGGGGGGGGGGGGTCATACATTCCATTTAGCCACAATGCAACCCTATGTGGTAAGCCATAGACAATAAGTTCTTGCAAAGGAAGTTTGGCGCATTAGGATCAATATTTTTTGTCAAGTAAATAAGCAGACTGATCCATAGTTAAGGTCCTCATGATGATAGGTAAGAAAAAGAGCAAATGTCCAGAATGCAGCTGCTCCCCGCTGCCATCTGCGTGGTCTGTGACCCAGGAAATGCTTGGCCTAATCATTTCATGGTTCATTCACAGGGAAAGACAACTTGATTACTGATGTTCTCTTTCACTGTGTGCTGAAACCATAAAGGTTGTTAAAAGCAAAGAAAATGTGGCTTGAGAATCAGTGTTTAGTTATGATGGGTCTTACATGTCTAAAGAAGAGCTCATCCATGACTGTAAAGGGGTTAATTACATTGGTAGGGGTCTAGATTACTAAGAACGCGCATGGATATTACAGTTAACACCGCCGGACCCTGCCATACCCAGGCTACCCCAGACTGGTGTATACAATACACTGGAACTGGTCGGGTATCTGACCACAGCGACAATGTCTGTTCATGTTATTAATTTTAAGAACCTTGAGAGAGCAGATATTAAAGGGCTCCACTGCAAAGCTGGACATCAGTGACCAGCTGTATTATGTTCTTCCCTACCTGGTCTTAATCTAAAATGAAGGAACAGGGAATGCTGGAAAAGCCTTTTTCAGTGTTGTGACCAACGGCCACCTTAATCTTCTTCCTGACCTTGTGTTATTCATGCGCAAGCTAATCGCTCAGCTCATAGCTTCCCTGCCTTCCTGCATCCGTATATCAATTTCCTCAGGACCTGGCATCTCCGTGACCTTCACGTTGGTTCCAGATCTTCTGGCATCAGTCTCGGCAGATGGCTAGGTGAAGTTTGGGACCAGGCCGAGGCGGCAATATATAATTATGAGCTCCTTGTTCTGGGATCATATTACACACACACACACACACACACACACACACACACACACACACACACACAAAATGAGGCCAAAAGCTGAAATGGCAAGACCCAGAGCAAAAATTACTAAAATGTTGGGCACTGAGGAGGTGTGAGCAGCTGCAGATCAGCATAGGAGACCTGTGCTGCTTTGGAATCTTTTGGGTGCACTTTTCCTTTAAAAAAGAGACTGGAGAGATGCTATTAGTATTGGAATCAAGGGCCTTCATACCATAGAGGAAGGCAGCTGATACCGGACCCATGGCAAAAGAGGGCCCTGTGTTAGTTACCCTCTCCTGTCATGCAACACAACATAATCCTTCAGTGTGCCCTTGCCAGTGGCAGACTGGTAATGTGCACGCCATCTGGTCCTAGCCAACAGCAGCAGTACCAGGATGGTGGGAACAAGTTAATATTGGTGAGCCCTGGATAGCAGTAGCAAGGATTGCTATCCTGGGCACCCCCAAGGACGCCCTTAATCTTTAACTTATGCTCGCTCCCCCGAAGTGAATCCAGTGCCGCGACTGGCTGGCAACGCTCTCAGTGACTGCTGGGCAGCCAATCATGGTGCTGGATTTCCAGTGGGGGAGCAAGGTTAAGGTTAGCCAACGGCCACCAACACCCTTGCTGCAGAGGGTGTCGGTCTATTTTAATGTTGACTCCATGGGGTGGAACAATGGTGCCAGCAGCTTTTTTTCCTCCGTCCTCTGACTATACTGGGAAACAAGCCTGTCAAACAGACATGCAAGATAATATTGATATATATTTTATTAAATAATGTTTTTATGTAGTTAATAGCAAAGGTATTTTCCCTTTTGTGGGGGGGGGGGGGGCATTATCACTTTTGCTATCAGGCCTTGTGAAACCTATTTACGCCCTGAGTAGAATCCCATTTTTTGTGCTGGTTTTGTGAAAGTTAACTATTTTACCTGCGATGACTAAGCTGGAAGTGAGGCTATGAAGTGTGCCATTTAGCATCTTGCTGGTGGCTATAGTGATAGTGTGGGCTTTATTTAAGAAACGCTAATGCCACATAGCAACATGTAGTGGCTGGTGTTTTTAGATAGGACCACCAGCAAGTCATATTTAATATTTTAAAAAATGTTTAGCGTCTCTTCTAGCGCCATGTAGAGCTCCAAGTTTCAAGAGTGCTGGGTGCTTTGTTAGCATCGGCGCTCTGTTCCCTACAGCGTCACATCACATCAGGAGTCATTCGGCCATAGACTTCAATTGGCCATTCCAGTCCTGTTTTTTTGGGTGACTTTTGGTTAGTGTTTTTTTGTGCCAGTCAAGTGACTGGCCTGTTTTTTTCATTCTTTATTGTACTTATTGTACTTAGGTTACCTGCAGCTAACTTGCATTTTCACGCCTGCAAATCACGTGTCATGTCATTTGTATGTCCTCAATATCATTATGTTGCCATCCCCAGTTAAAGCCTGAGTATCATGGCTTCACAGCATCCGCGCCGATGCTGTTCATTTACATGTTAAATATAAATGATTACCTGTTGCTAGCTCCATTAGTAAAAAAATAAGACACATTGCCATTACTAGCCTACAGTGCCAAACAACTGCCCCGCGAATGACATCATCCTGCTCCTGTCGCCGGGCTGTCAGGTGCTGGGGGTGATCACTGGCCCCTGCGCCCTATTCTACAAGCCCCCATAGCTGGACCCCGGGCTGGTTATGATGGGTAGGGGGGACCCTATGTCATGTTTTAAAATGAACCCTTTGTTACCTGTCACCCAGCAGGTATAAAAGGCTTCCAGCAGCAGCAGGAGAGCAGAGGCCAGAGTGTTCAATGTGGGACACAGTGCTTCGGGATGGATGGGAGGTAAGTATTAAAAAAATAAAAAAATAAACATTTTGTGGATAGTAGTTGTATTTTATTTGTAAATGTTATAAAGTGCTCTTTTCAGTTTTGGGGGACTCCTGGCCAGGAACGGGGGGCTACTGATATGTGGTACCGTTGTACTCAGGAGAAATGGGGCTTTCACATACAATATGGTTTTCTTTCTAATCTTTCTAATAAAATAAATGTTTTGTTTATTTTTTTTTTTATTTTTTTTAGTATTTTTACTCAAAAATACTTAAGAAACTGTGGAAAACAAGACATTTCATGTTAAAGCCTAAACTCTGTTGCAAAAATAAAATATATAATTTTCCTGGAAATTCCTGCTAAAATCACATTTAAACAAAGCGCAAAATGTAGGATGGCAGTTAAAAAGGTTAAAAGTATGCATGTTGGGTATTGTTCTGCTTGGAGGACCTTGTGATTTCAGATTTAGCTTGTTGTTCTTGTTTACATATTGATATTTTAGGAAAATGTCTTATTTACTCAGCTTTTTCTCAATATTTTTAGAGAAACTCTGTGCAACCAAAGAATTTTTCGAAGGATTACTTCCAGAAAGAAGAGCCCACTACAACAAGCTGGGTACGCCTAGAAAGCTTGAAATGTGTACGTTCATGGAATGTATGGTTTGTGGGCATTCCAAATGCAAAGAGTTGTTTTGGTTGAAAAATTGCAAGGTGTGCACTTTGTCTACAGAGCTGAAATTTTCAAGTAAAATTTCTATTACGCACATGCTTTTCTTTGGGATGTTTGGCAACTCTTCCCTTGACAGTAGCTATGCATGTTGGATATTGTTCTGTTCGGGGGATGTGCTTTTCCAGATATAACTTGTTTTTTCTTGTTTGCATATTGTTTTTTTTAGGAAAATGTGGCTTTGATTCTGCTTTTTTATTATTTTTTATTATTTTTAGGGAAAACCTGGGCAATCAAAGAATAAATTGAGGGATTACTTCCAGAAAACTGTGCCCACACCTAGAGCTACAAGCTTGAGGTGTGTACTTCCAGAGAATATATAGTTTGTCGGGGGTATTTCAAATGTAAAGGGTTGTTTTTTTTTAAAAACTGCAAGGTGCGCATAGAATAATTGTATTTTATCTGAAAATCTCCTAAAGCTCTGTTTTAGTTTGGGGGAGTCTCCTGGGCAGGAAAGGGTGTCTACCTATACATATGTGGTACCGCTGTAACCGGGAGAAATGGGGCTTTTACACGTAATAATATTTTATTGAAAAATTTTTATTACAAAAAATCCACTATAAATTGTAAAAAATAGATTTTTTGCACATATTTCACCCCCAAAATATTGAGAATACTTCTAAAAATGTCAAACAAGACATTTCACTTTTAAGCCCAGGTGGAAAATAAATCAATTTTCCTGGGAAATCCCTTCAAAAATCACAGTTGAATATGTGTAGCGCAAAATAGTGCAAAATGGTCCGGCAAAAGAGGGTGACAAAAACTCTAGGTAGGTTGGCAATTAAAGCGTTAAATGTGGTTGACAAATTCTAAACACAATCACAATTACAATAAAGTATTCACACTTATATCACATTATTTCATTGTTATTTTTAATTCTTTCTCTAAATTGTTTCAGTTTAAATTTCAATGGAACTGGACACCTTAAAGTGGACCAACACCCACCCCTGATCGGCCCGGGAATCTATAAGATTCCCGGCCGATCAGCTCCCTCCCCGCGGGGCATCCGAAATCGGGATGCCCCGCTGTGTGGGGATGCCCCGCCGATAAGGTAAGTTTTTAGGGGCTTTCTGGGGGGTTTCACACAGCGGGGCATCCTGATTTCGGATGCCCCGCTGTGTGAAACCCCCCAGAAAGCCCCTAAAAACATACCTTATCGGCGACGGACAAGCGACGGATAAGCCGCCACCGCCGCCGCCGCCTCCCGCGCGTCCCTCTAGCAGGGTGCGCACCCGCGCCGGCAGTTTGTGAATGGCCGGCGCGGGCGCGTGCCCTGTAAGAGAGACGCGCGAGAGGTGGCGGCGGCTTATCCGTCGCTTGTCCGTCGCCGATAAGGTAAGATTTTAGGGGCTTTCTGGGGGGTTTCACACCCCTGATCGGGGTGCCCCGCGGAAGTGGACCAACACCCAGGATAGTGAAAATCCTGGGTGTTGGTCCACTTTAAGAATTATATTTGGTATTAATGTTTGGCTGGGGTGTGTAGACTTTTTATATTCACTGTATAGTAGGAAGTCCACTGACTTGACATTTGAGGGGACTGTAGGTGAATTAAGGCACTATAGGTTAATTTTAAGGCTTAACATGTATCCAGTGCAAGTGATTCACTTAAAAGAAAACAAACTATTTGCTTTGGACAGTCATATTTCCTTCCACTGTCAGTCTTGATAAATCAGCCCTATTTTTCCCCAAAATCAACAAATGTTATCTGCAGCGCCACCTACTGGTCATACCTACACTAACAATTAGCAGCCTCGCATAGACATAATTATTTAGATTTGGTGTTGCTGGAATATACCTCATTTTAGATGAAATTTAAATGAATTTCAAATTTTAGAGGATCAGGAGCTGGACATTAATCAAGCCAATGGGGGGATAATTAGGGAAAGGTTTATGGAATCCCCTTTTAACTTATTTTAATATATCTGTTAATAATGATTTCAAAATGAATGTATTTTATGCAGATATTTATGTTTTTTGCATAAATGAGTTGTCACTCCTAAAATAATTTCTGTAGGGGCATTTCAATTTGGGATGCCCCACGGTGTGAACCCCCCTGGATTCTCTCTATACTTATGTCCCATGGCTACAGCTAGTCGCACCCCACAGCATCTCGCAGCATGTGTTGGGGGATTGAGGTGAGTTTAAAGGAAAACCAGGGGTATTCCCATTGCGGGGCATCCCAATCGGACTAGGCAAAGCTTTTGCCTTTAAAGCGGACCAAAACCCAGGATTATGACTATCCTTGGGTTTGGTCTTGGCCCCAGGGCACCCTGATCAAACTCATGCATGCGTGGCCACTCGTCCAAAAAAGGGGAGTTTATGGGTGATCTGGGGGGTTTCACACAGCGGGACATCCCGATTCTGGGTGCCTCGGGGGAAGGGAATCAGTCAGCCAATCTCCGTAGGTTTTGGTCCACTTTAAGTTTGTGATCTACAGGAAAAGCCAAAATCTTTCTCCTTCCCAGATTCCCCTAATGTCATGTGCCCTATTTTGTATCTTTCATGCAAGTTTTTTTTTTTGGTTACAAAATCTATTACCTTAAAGTGATAAGCACAGTGTGCTTACATCACATCGCTGTGGCCACACCCATTCTTTTTCCTAATTTTTTCTATGACTCTCCGATGCTCTAATACTTTTACTAACTTTTATAACTTAGGAACTACAGATTGAAAACGGGTTGAAGTTTGGGACAATGGGGCAACAATCGCGCTTGCACTTGGAGATGACTCATTTGTGGCAGCGGAGCTGAAAGGTGACATCATGTGACTCACTACTTTGGGGCCCATTAAGACTCTCTTGCCCAAGAGCCCCCAAATAACTGGATCCGACCCTGCTGCACACACTCAAAGCTGAAATGCCACCTGACAGTTTTCTGGTAGCGGACATTTTGGAGCTTCCTTTCCCAGGAAACCCCCAACCCCCAAGTCGCCCGAAAAATCAGCTTCATCCCAACGGTGCATGTGCAAGCAGCGGCCGCATCCCAACTATCCCCTTAGCAGTGTGCGTGCCTGCCGCAGGCATTTCTGTATGGCCTGTGCGGGCACGCTCCCTGTTAGATGGTAGCCCGGGATGTGGCCGTCAGCATGCTCAGATCCTCAGGCATTAGACAAGCTCCTGGATGAAGGGGCTCAAGCATATCCGAGCGTGCAGCTTGGACACGCTCGTAGGACCTGGAAGAAATGAGTTTGTTTAGGCGACCTGGGGGGTCTCACACAGCGGAGCACCCCCGATCGGGTGCCCCGGGGGCAAGGACCAAAACCTAGGATAGTCAAAATCCTGGGTTTTGGTCCATTTTTTTTTTTTTTTAAAGTTTCTTTTTATTTGCAGTTCAACAAACATCAAAACACAAAAACAAGTTACATATCGCATTGAGGTACTGCAGGCACCCAGTTCAGTAGCACAGATTCAATAAACATTTAGACACGACAACCATTTACCCAATACACATACATACAATCTGGACTGGGGTATCTAGTTAACTATTCACCGAGATGGAAGAACCAGTCGGAGAGCCACATCTCCCAGGAGGCTTCTCCCGTCTCCCCAGTTCCACTTTAACTCGCTCAGTGACTCAACCTACCATAAGTGAGCAGCCTCGCCCCTTTAAGTAAGCCCCTTCCCTCCCTTAATCGTCCTCTGAAGCGGTGTCCTGACTCTGCAGCCAGGGACCCCACCCCTTTTCAAACTTATCAGGCACCCCCCTGGCCGTGTATGTCAGCTTGTACATAGCGAGTTTCTGGTTAACTAGAGCCCTCCACGCCGGTACCGATGGTTTGGCCGGGTGCTTCCAATTAAGCAGAACACATTTCCTGGCATAAAAGAGCAGCAGCCTAAATAGTGATTTCAACGGCCTCGACACCGACAGTGTTTCGACCACCCCCAGAAGACATAAGGAAATCGAGCCAGTGATCCGGGTGCCCACCACCCCACCAATCAAATCCATCACCTCTCCCCAATATCTCGCCAGAACCTCACAGGACCAGGTCACATGTTCCCATGTACCAGCCTCCCTCTCACACCTGGGACATAAATCACTAGCCAGTAATCCCATCCTATGTAAACGTATCGGCGTGATGTAGGCTTGGTGTATCCACTTGGTCTGGATAAATCTATCTCTGGCTTCTATGACTGATGAGTGTAGGTTATCTAAGATTTCTTCCCAGTCATCCCGGCCCAGGGTTTGGTCTAGAATTTGCCACTTGCTTTCAACTTTCCCCCTGGGGGACTCCAGCCCAGCAACCAGGCTGTAGAGACACAATGTAGAGACAGGTTTCCCCAAGTCCGGCCCTCTCACCACACTCTCCACGCGGGACACCGAAAAATTAGGGCTGTCCCTGCGGAATTGAGTCTGCAGAGCGTGCCTGAGTTGCAGGTAGCGGAAGAAGTCCCGATGGGAAATTCGCAAAAGGTCTCCCTAATTTGGTCGAACGACATAAGCACTCCATCCCTGTACACCTGGCCCAGCGTCTGGTTTTGGTCCACTTTAACTGACATAACCCCACAATGTACAGTGGTACGAAACTTCCTTTTCGCATGAAGTCTGCAAATCCATGAGACGCCATTTTGTTTTTAAAATAGACTACAGCAGGAGTTACAAAAAGGTAAATTAATGTTTATGTGCAGTTATCTGAATTGCCCCAGTGAGGGATATATATGAGCACTGCGCCCCGATTTGGTCAGGTTTAAAGCAGACCAAATCCCACCAAACTTGTGAAATACATTTGGCCAAAGCCCCTGCCGATATTTCCTTCTTAGGGTGTAGAACTAGAAATGGATCATTTTGTTTTTCGAATCATCCTGGAAAACTGTTTTTGCTGCCCATGTCCGTAAGATGGCAGGCAATTATCATTGCATTGGCGTGGCTATGACATCATTGCCACACACAACAATGGCAATGAATGGTAGTTAAAGATGTGGGTTTTGGTCTGCTTTAACAATTTCAGGGAACAATTTGATCAGCACAGATCCCAAGAAGTTCGGCCTCATAGTTACCTTAGGGGTTTATTAATCAAGGCATAGCGGCAGGTAGCGCCTCGTAGCAGCAGGCAGCGGCTGGAGTCCCCTAGAAGCAAGATTGAGACTGAATGGCAGGCCTTAGACCCAAACCTGGACCAGGATGACTGGGAGGAGATAATGGACAACTTACATGCATCGGTAGTGGAAGCCAGAGATAGATTTATCCAAACCAAGTGGATTCATCAGGCTTACATCACCCCGGTTCGTCTGCACAGAATGGGCTTAACTGATACTGATATATAAAAAATATATATGGATATATGGAACCACATTGAATGTATGGGAGTCTTCATGGAGCACGTTCATTACAAAGAATTGATTTAAGGAGTTGTCTGTTATGTTTTTCTGGTAAGCGCACACGTGTGAAGGGTGATCACTATCAACAGGTGTATGAGTTTGAGATACCCACTGGATCTACCAACACGAAAGTTTTTTCTTGCATCACTTCAGCAATTGTGCATGTGTTTTTGGGACACTTATAATATGGACTCATGTTAATGTTTTGTAACTACAATTTAAGTGTGTAATTTATTTTTTAGGCGCAAGCCTTTCACTATAGGTGGTTGTTATATAAGTTTTGCTCTGTACCCTAATACACATACTGATACTGATATATGTCCTAGATGTGGGAAAAGTAGTGGCACATGGGTACACATGATCTGGTCATGTGAAGTCCTGACGGTCTTCTGGGAGGGTGTGATGGGTCTGATCAGTAGAGTGGTGGGTTTTCCGGTACACGGATCTGTTTCACTGTGTCTTCTGGGAGTAGTTGAGCCGCTGTCGGAACTGAGAGCTCTGAGGGTCTTGATGCGTTTGCTGCTCTTCTACGCCAGGAAGTGCATCCTGCTGAATTGGAGACACCCCGCTAAGCCCTCAGTGCAAACCTGGAAAAGATTAGTTAACCAGAAACTCACTATGTATAAACTGACATACGCCGCAAGGGGGGTGCCGGATAAGTTCGAAAAAGTCTGGGACCCATGGCTGCAGAGCCAAGAGTCAGCGTCTGACGCTGAGTGAGCCTGGGAGTGGGCCTGGCGGGGAGTTTCCTGGGTCAAGTCTGATATCTATACTATATTTAGGGGGCTCGGACCGGGTGCTGGAACCTGGCCAATGAAAAGTGGGAGGAAATTTAGAACATGTACGCCCCGTCTAACAACTGGTGTGCATCAGCCTCCCTGTCCTTTACCTGAACCGTGCTGGTAGCAAGAATCCCCTGGAGTCCGGTATGAAAGTAGTGTGAATGGTTGTCAGTGTTGTTAGTCTATATGCCAGTTACGAAGTTGGGTGCCTGCGGCACCTTAATTGCTTTACAAGATGACTTGTATGGTTTTGTCTGTCTGTTTATTGAAAAAAAAAACGTAAAAAAAAAAAGAGAAGTAAAAGAACTTCCATTGAAATATATGGGAGAGCGACAGGTATCGATAGGTAATACGTGGCGCTCTGCAAGGCTGAACGCCGGCGCTGTACGCTGAGGCTGGGATAATGATGAATCGGACGATACATGGCGTTATCCCAGTCGCTCAACAGATTCTGCTTGATAAATGTGTAATTGCGTGCCATGTCCGGCGTTCACCTGACGCTACCTGTCGCTACCTCTCATTTACAAGGCACTACCTGACGCTATACCTTCATGAATAAGGCCCTATTTCAGGGAAAAATGTTATCAGCACAAATCCCAAGAACATCGGCCTCATAGTTACCTTATAGTTACCTCATAGTTACCTCATAGTTACCTTAAGCGGACTTAAATTTGAATGTGTATGTGGCTTACTCAGAGTTTTCATGTTCTTTATGGCTATTGATTGCTGAGAATCGGCAATTGAACGTAAACTTCTTATTGCACTGTAAGAAGGAAGCGGAGGAGGTAATGAAACAATGAAGTGGCCATGGCCCCATATGACAGGAGCCCACCAAGCAAGACAGGCTACCTAATGTTTATCCATTCCAGTCTACCTAAATTTGAATAAAACAAGCCTCTCCCCTAAAACAAATACAGGCCCAGCAAGGGGCTATTGCTGCTAATTGCCTAATAAACAAAACAAGACAGAGATTCATTGCCACCGGCCGCCACCAGCGCAGCAGCTGATGCTATAAAGGACAGTTGGTGAGACAATATATAAAGTGTGCCACTTTACTGTACAGCTGATCATCCTCAATAGCGACTTGAAATAATGGGGCTCTGAAGAAGTGTGCCTACATGGCACACGTCCCCGCAACACAATAAACAACCTGTACATTGTCAATAATGGACATCTGTTTTGTATCATCCCACAACAGTTGCTGCTTTACATGACAAACATGCTACATGGCCTTATCGATTATGCATGCGCTCAGTCATGAAGTGTGCCAGCTGATTGATTGCCCGCCCGCAATTAAATATTAAAATCAACTGCAGGGATGTTTGATCCTGATTTCTCTTAAAAAAGATTGGCCCTTATTTAAGAAGGGATAGCGTCAGGTAGTGGCTGGTTAATGAGAGGTAGCGACAGGTAGCGACTGGTGAACGCCGGACACGGCACACAATTACACATTTATCAAGCAGAATCTGTTTAGCGACTGGGATAGCGCCATGTAACATCTGATTCATCATTTTCACAGCCTCAGCGAACAGCGCCGGCGTTCAGCCTTGCACAGCGCCAGGTATGACCTCTCGCTACCTGTCGCTCTCCTATACATTTCAATGGACATTGAACATTTTCTCTTTAAACAGGGTTTTTGTTTATTTTTTCCCCAAAAATCACAAATAATTCTGTGACCATTGAAAAAGCAGTTTTTTCACAATTTTTTTATTTTTTATATATTTCCTCAGAAATGACATTACAGGTCTGCCATTAAAGTGTTCATGTTACAATGTTGCTACAATGTAATTCCATATGTTTTCGCTTTGTTACTAGTGGATAGATGCTGGAAAACAGACTTTAAACACACCACCTCCTGCGCTCTGGGCTTCAAACAAGCATTTTTCAGCGCCGGAGATTTGTGAGGCTGTTTTTTTGCTGAATATGGTGTGAGTCGGTTGCTATGAGCAGTCGCTAACATGCGCTTCCATACAGTACTGTACTGGTCAAATAGCGACTCCTCACAATGTATTCAACATTACTGAACAGCGACTGAGTCGCTATGAAGTAGCGACCCACGGCTGAGCACAGTGACTACTAGCGGGCGCTCTGAAAATGCCTGCTACAGACGCTCATCTGTCGCTACCTGGCGTTAGTGATGAATCAGCCTGATGTTTCTGCAGGTAGAAGCATGTCTTACTAATATAAAACAAAGAAGAAAATAGGAACGAAAGGTGTCAAGGAAAGGAAGGAAAACAGGTACATACTGTATAAAAAAGGAAAATAGGGAAGATAGGTCAATGGAAGTAAGTACGTGTATGGATTTGTAAAGAAAGAATGAAAGTGTCAAATAAGGCAACATGGAAGAGAGGAAGAAACAATGAAGGTAAAAAAAATAATATGTAGACTACATGCATTAGGTACATGTACAATGGCAAAGAAGGTAAGTGGGAAGAGAGGAAGGCAGGAAGGAAAGAAAGAAAAAAGTGCAAAAGAATGAAAAATGAAAGGGAGAAAGGAAAGAAGGAACAGAGGATGGAAAAAAGGTAAAAAGAAGAAGGATGGAAGAAATAAAGACAGAATAGTTTGATATGTGCTAGGAAGATAACAAGAAGGTAAGATGATATGAAGTAGATCCCTTTATAGATAGAAAGAAAAGAAGGTAATGGAGGGGAGAAGAAAGATGGAAAAAAGAAAATGTCAGGAAAACTGGAAGGATGAAAGGAAGACACAAAAAAGGAAATAAAGAAAGAACTGAAGTAGGAAAGATAGAAAGATATGTGGTAGGAAGATAAAAGGGGATATGAAGTGGGTACATGTAAAGAAAGAAATATGGAAGAAAGAAAGAAAGAAAGATGGAAGAAAGAAAGAGAAAGAAAGAAAGAAAGAAAGAAAGAAAGAAAGAAAGAAAGAAAGAAAGAAAGAAAGAATGCATAAAACAAAAAGGGAATTTAAGAACAAGGTGGGGGGTAGGAGAATATGGAAGAAAAAAAGAAAAAAACAGGGAGAAGGTGGAGGAAGGAAGGAAAGAAGCTTTAGATCCACTCATCAGGGCCTCTTTGTACAGTTGATGCACTCTTAGCAGATAATGACTATTCTTCATCAGCAGTTCTGAGACATTCTTCTACACCCACAGACATGAACATGAATACCAGTGATGAAGGATGTTTCGTAAAATGTGCTGAGTTATTTGGGCTTTTTATAAACCTAAAGCCAAACAAGGGGGGGTCATCCATTTATTTATCCCTATTAATATATTTTAGAGTGAGCCCCCCCAAGGCTACCAGCTAGTACCAGTCCCTGCATTCTTCTTC
The DNA here is from genome assembly GCA_027917425.1 of Gastrophryne carolinensis. Taxonomy (NCBI): domain Eukaryota; kingdom Metazoa; phylum Chordata; class Amphibia; order Anura; family Microhylidae; genus Gastrophryne; species Gastrophryne carolinensis. The sequence goes on from CM051234.1 coordinate 596,808,387, forward strand.
AGGCAGATATAGATACCCCCCCTTTTATCTCCGAATTTTAGCTAGAGGAGTTCCTCTGTCACCATAGGATGAGGTTTTTTTCTTTTACCACAGAGGTTCCTATGCTGATTCTCAAGTGTCACAGGATTGCAAACTGATTCACTGGCAAATCCCAGAGCTATAAATGTCCCACTCCCCGGAAGCAGGGGTGCGGTGCCACTGATTTTTTTTTTTTTAATGCATAGATGGCCATTGTATGCTTGGGCACACATAGGAGGGGTTAGGTGCCTTGCTCAAGAGCACTTCAGTCATGTTCCAGGACCGGGATTTGAACCTGCAACCCTCTGGTTGCAAGTCCGCTCCCTTACCTCTAGGCCACAACTGCCCCATAAATAAAGGATTGGGGGGGGGGGGGGGGGAACAAAAAGGTGCTGGTGGGACAAGGATACGCCACCAGAACGGAGACCCGGGTCCTTGTCTCAGAAGCCAACATGAAGGAAGGATGCCGCCCAACAGGTATCTTCTCCTGGGTACTAGGGGCTTGGAAGAGCTTGGAGCCCATCAGCATCGACCTGATATTGTTCCAGGGGTGCCCCTGTCACAGCTGGAAATGTACCAACCCATACCAAAGGGCATAATGGCTGGTAATTTAACAGTAAAACATACAAGATCCAAACATTATAAACCGAATATAACTGCTATTCGGCTCTTGCTGAACTAAACTAAGCATGAAATATTTGATTTTAAAACTGACTTTATTAAACACCGGCTGTGCTAATGTCTGTGTTTACGGAAAACGAAATTGGGTAAATAAGTTGTCTACATTACTGGGATCCATTTAAAGTGGAACAAAACCCTGAGCAGCCTGTGCTGGAATCTTAAAGATTCTAGGGCCAGCTGCTGGCCTTCCCCCAGGGCATCCTATTTTGTGTGAAACCCCCCAGATCACCCATAACAACTCACCTGTTCCGGGTCCAGTGGTGCTTTTGTCCAATCAGAGCTGTTTGTCGTGACTATGTCATTTAGCAAACAGCTCTGAATTTGTTTGCGGAGCTCGCGCTCTACATTGAAGCCAATCAGAGCCATTTGCCGAATGACATAGTCACGGCAAACGGCTCTTATTGGACAAGAGCCTGCGCCGTTGGACCAGGAAGGGTGAGTTATTATGGGTGATCTGCTTGTGTTCTGCTTTAAGTACAATTGTGCAAAAAAGGAATCCTTGACCTTACTTTCTTTACCAGCTGCATGATCTGAGATGTGTCATATATGATGTGTCTTAGGCCCTTATTTAACAAGGCATAGCGCCAGGTAGCGAATGGTGAGCGAACGGTAATGACGCTCACCGCCACGAGAACGCCGGCTCCCCTCCGCAATCACACATTTATCAAGCCGATCCTGCTTAGCGACTGACAGAGCGCCAGATAGCGAATCATTCATCATTATTCCAGCCTCACCCCACAGCGCCAGCGAGCGACCTTGAACAGCGACAGGTATGACCTCTCGCTACCTGGCGCTCTCCAATGCATTTCAATGGAGCAATCTTTAAATATTCTTAATTAATTGCTATTAATGTTTTTTTTTTTTAAATGGCAAAAATTCTGTGACCACTTCTGCAATGCTCGATATTTTTTTTAAGGTAAAAAAAAAAATTGTGCAGAATTGATATTACAGGTCTGATATTAATGTAAAGAATAATTAAGAACAAAAGCACAGAGCTGTGAATGCAAGTCCTTATAAAGTCCTTGTAAATAAAGAAGATTGTGAATCCTGAAAACTTCTATGTCACCCGGTGATCATAACATCCAGTGTGAATCCACCACCTGTAAAATAGGAGGCTTACCAGAACATAAAAAACAGTGCGCTTTCAATCCTCAAAGGCTCTCAGATTAATGAGAAGACTCCTCAATCATATGGCATAGGGTTTAATACCCTGTATCCAAAATCCAATTTTTCAAACTCAAGGTCATGCAGGATGTAAGTCCCAAATGCATATAAAGGGAATGGAAAGAAACAAAATCTAGTGCAAAAACGCTAATTTAAAAACCACTTTAATCTAAAAACGATTGCACTCACATTTCATTCACAAATAAAAGGCACATCATATACTGCAGAGCTTTAGCGACTCTCACCGCAAGGGCTCCCAATCCGATGGTAGGTACCACAGAGATGATACTGTTTGGTACTAAAAACAGAAGAAGTGCTGCTCACCAACGCGTTTCACCCCGTATGGGGCTTTGACCAGGTTTGCAGCAAAGGATCAAATGAATCTTTAAATAGTCCCCGGGGTTTGTAAATCCCAGGAAGCGCATCAGAATCACTTCCGGGTTACAGACATGTTCGATTCTGTGCTTCAATAGGCCAGTGGGCGGAAATACCCAGGAGGTCACCTCTCTATGGGCGGCTGCGCCTGCGCACAATCTCTGGGCCATTCAAGGATAAAGGAAAATGGCGGCGGCTGCGCACCGTTCTCTAGTGCGCACGCGCCAGATAATAAAGACCGCGGCTGCGCACCGCTCTCTAGTGCGCACGCGCCAGATGGGCCATTTAGGGGTACTGATTACTGATAGCTGCAAGATGAGTGGACAGTGTAGCCAGGCAGTGGGAAAAGCAAACAGGATGCTCGGCTGCATAGCTCGAGGCATCACCAGTAGGAAGAGGGAGGTTGTGATGCCGCTGTATAGAGCCCTGGTAAGGCCACAGCTAGAATACTGTGTGCAGTTCTGGAGACCTTACCTGCAAAAAGACATTATTCAAATAGAACGTGTCCAAAGGCGGGCAACGAAAATGGTGGAAGGACTTAAACTTAAAACTTATCAGGAGAGACTTAAAGAACTTAATTTGTACAGTCTGGAGGAAAGAAGGGAGAGGGGGGGACATGATTGAGACCTTTAAATATGTGAAAGGATTGAATAAGGTTCAGGAGGGAAGTGTTTTTAAGAAGAAACTTAACGATAGAACAAGGGGGCACAACCTGAAGCTAGTCGGGGGGAAGATCAGGAGCAATGTTAGAAAATATTATTTTACAGAAAGAGTAGTAGGTGCTTGGAACAAACTTCCAGCAGAGGTAGTTGAAACATCAACAGTCACTGAATTTAAACATGCCTGGGATAAGCACACATCTATCCTAAGATAAAGAGTACATACAGTATACACATAAGGGCAGACTAGATGGAGCGTATGGTCTCCTTCTGCCGTCAACCTTCTATGTTTCTATGTATACACATCTTGTAATGCGCAAGCGCCAGTTCCGGAATGCAGGCGAGTATATAAACATGGCCACAATAGAGCACCAGTCTCTCAATGCGCATGCGCCCACCGGCAATCGAAAACTAGCTGTCACACTTCAAGGGAACTGATAGCATCAAATTCAATATACATATGCCAATCACATTTCGGTACGCTAATATATAGCGCCCATATGATCACTTTAAATGTATTCATATTACAAAATGTTTGTAAAAACATGTTTTTTTTTTTCCAAAAATATGGTTGTTTGGGGGTTAGAAAACTACTTTTAACACATCGCCGCCAGCACTCTGGGGTTTAAACAAGCATTTCACAGCGCGAGAATTTTTTGAGCGTGATTTGTTAATGAATATGCTGGGAGCCGTTTGCTATGGCCATTCGCTGTCATGCGCTCCCATACAGTGCGGAACCTGTCAAACAGCGACTCCTAACCCCGTATTCAACATTACCACACACCGACTGAGTCGCTGTCAACAGCCGAACAACGGCCATGCACAGCGAATACTAGCGTGCGGTGTGAAAATAACGCTACTGGCGCTCATCTGTCGCTACCTGGCGCTATTAATGAATCGGCCTCCCCGTAACTTAAGATGTTCAGTGAAATATATGACTTTTTCCACAGCTAGGTTCCTCTATTTTGTGTGAAACCCCCCCCATAACAACTCACCTCTTCCTGGTCCAATTTTGTTTGTTGTGACTATGGCAGTTATTATGGATGATCTGGGGGTTTCACGCAGCGGGGCACCCCAAAAATGGAACAAAATCCAGTATATCCAAAATCCCAGTTTGTGTTCTGCTTTAAGTACAGTTATGCAAACAAGGAATACTTGACCTTACTTACCTTATCAGCTGCATGATCTGAGATGCGTCATATATGATGTGACTTAGTAACTTTAGATGTGCATATATATATATGACTTTTTCCACAGCTAGGTTCCTCTACAGCATACACCCCCCCCCCCCCTTTGAATAAAGCAATCAAGGAAATGCTTCTCTAGTATTGATCCAGTTGGATCTATCTCCCTTCAAAGAATATAAATCCCTATAAATAAAATATCTTATTCCTGCCCGGGCCTGACAGTCAAGCTGAGTCTTGCTGCTTTGTGAAAGATCAGCTCAGTGCTCAGGTCACTGTTGTGGTAAATCAACTCTCAGTGGACACCATAAAATTAAGAGTACTTCTTTAAGAGACCGGACTGACCTCTTTTTTTTCTCCAAAAAAGGACTTCTGACCTGCTGTTGAAATTTATCACAATGTTTCAATTAAACCTTGGCAGCCACAGAGGACCGCGCCAGAGCTGACCTTTCAAAGGAAAGCTACGAATTGGCTTCATGTTCTTCCTTTCTGAATTATAAATTGGTCTATACAAGTGAAGAAGATGCATCTGTTTAGTTTTTAATGCTCTAAACAAATAGCATACGTAATATTTAAATAATTGTTCTGGTAACATTTCCGCATTATTTAAAGGAAGAGTTCCACTTTGCTTAACTTGTTCTTCTTGGTGTACACAACTGATGTATGGTTGCGAATAGCAACAAATTGCAGATTGCTTCCATAAGCCCACATTGGCTAACGCAAGAAAAAAATTGCTAGTTAAAGGAGCACTAAAATGTCCCAATGATAAAAATTCATATAAGTATACTGGATGGCGGGAGGAGGAGGTCACTTAAACTCCCGGTATCAAGAAATATCCATCCAGGCTTGTTTTTTTTAAAGTGGACTTTTCCTTTAAAGAAAAGCTCCACTCGGGTTCTTCCCTTAGTAGCCTCACAGGTGACGCCCCCCCGAACCTCTGGGTCTGATCAAATTTGTATGGCTGACACTCGAACTAACACATTATTTCTGCTTACCTACCCCTCTGAGTTCCTGTGGCAGTACCACTGGTCACCTGATCCACTGATGACCAATGGGGCTTGTTAGCCTGGTGTGTACACAGCTGTGCACATCGGGCAAGCTCACTTCATTGGTCCCTGGCTGGTCATATGGATAACTAAGACAATAGTGGAGCATGGAGGCATTACCAGCCAGCTTTTTCAGGGGAGCTTGTGTGACCCCACTTTCCAGGATCACAGTAGTGGTAGCCAATGGTATGAGTTAATTGGATAACATCATAGGGTGATGGTAAGGTGGTATCTCAGCACTCAACGACAAATAGTAACAGCGAATGTTAATGCTTTAATTCACCTCATGGTCAAATGGATCGCTCACAGATAAACTTGCATTACTTGCACACTTGTTTTATAAGGACGTTTTAGCATAAGAGTTAAACAGTGTTGTTTGCCTCTGGCAGAGGACACATGAACACTTGCTTATCGAAATGTTTCAGTACATTAGTAAGGCAGTGTTGTATTTCCGAATTAACAGTAGGCCTTTTTCCAGAGGTAGCTTCAGGCGACCACCACCACACTTTGAGCTGAACACTCCCTCTTCTTGGGATTCAGAGTGGAGACCATCTAAGGGGTATCCCAGACTGGGACGCAGAGTTCCCTGATGTCAGCAGAGGGCCATAAGGATGCCAGTGAGAAAGACATGGGAAATGTCTCCATCATAGAGTACGGGCCCATACCGTTCCCCATCATGAGGGCTTCTCTCTCACACAACAGTCACTGCAGGGCAGGAATCTCAGACAGGGGCAGCCACTCCCTATCAAAGTCTGCAGAGTACTGCAGAACTCCATCACAGCCTCATGGTCCCATGGGATCCTCTTACTCCTTGGCTATCACATCAATGCCTGGACTCCCCTGGGCCTCTTCCTGCCAGTTCTCTTCTCTCAGTGTAGAGCTCTTGGCACCCCAGCCACATTTTTCCATTCGCTCCAGCAGCACCTGGATCTCTCTGTAGTAGCCCCACCAACCATCTTACACAGGGTTTCTGGGCTACTCCAGTCTGCTCCCTGGTAGCCATACCAGCCATCTTACATAGGATGTGGGCTACGGACGATCTCCCTGTCTGTCCCTCTAGTTTCCCCTAGCTCTCCACTGCTAATTCCCCCCACTGCAGAGTTGTGTTCAGATCCTTAAACAAACAGTATTCTTCAATGGCTCCTTTGTCATCATCTAGCACAGTGCTGTTTATTTCTATGGGGTTCTCAGACAGGATGTCTACTTTGTTCTTTAGTAGATGTCACATGCATTTAAATAAAGTTCCTGTCACGCTCGGGTAACTCCAGCCCTCCAGGTAAGCCCTCAACCCCCAATCTCCGCAGCCAGCTTCACCTGTTGGAGCCCCTGCTTGCTGGGACGCAGAAAACGCCTGCCCGGGCTCGGTTGCCCCCAGGACTTCAATGGCTCAAAGGATGAGAGCTTACTGGTTGATGGTCTGAAGAACCAATGACTAAGAGCGAGTTAGCGGAAGTCCAGAGACAGGCCAGAGGTCGGCAACAGGAGATCAGAGATCGCAGCGATACAGGAGGATGAGGCAGCTTGAGGTCGGGGTACAAAGCAGAGGTCGGCAACAGAGATCAGACGGGGAATGGTCGGTTCAGGCAGGGGTCGGCAACGGAGATCAGAGAGTGGTCGGTTCAGGCAGGGGTCGGCAACGGAGATCAATCAAGGCAATAGCACAAGACAAAGCAAGGTACAAGGCGCTATCACAGGCACTGAGCAAGTGATGGAGGGAAACCTTTATAGGGACCAGATATAATAGGGGATGGGGGAGCTGGGTGTGTGATTGGTGCTGACTAGGATTCCACAGACAATTGGAAGATAGGGCGTACAGCCCAGCAACTCCTTTGGGCTCATTGGCCCAGAACTGCAAGGGGCGTTCTTGCCCCTGCTGGGGCTCATTGCCCCTTTAACAGTAAAGGAGGCGTTCCCCTCAGCTGAGCTTCAGGCTCTTTCTCCAGCGGCCGCGCCGAGAGCAGCGCCGCCGGAGGGCATAGAAGGGACGTGCTTGCGCGCATGTGCGAGCATGTGTGCTGATGCCGGGGATGCCGGCAGACGCACGGGGGAGCGAGCAGCCGCCCGGCTCGGCCGGCGCCCGAACGAGGAGGCGGCGGGGACACCGCTGGACCGGGGGTCAGGTAAGGGAATCCTGACATTACCCCCCCCTTCACAAGGGGCCTCTGGACCCTCACCAGGTTTCCCCGGATTGTCACGTTGGAAACTTTTAACAAGAGCCCTAGCGTGCACATCTTTAGCTGCAACCCAACATCTCTCCTCTGGATCATAGCCAACCCAGTCAATCAAATACTGCAACGAGTTACGGATTCTACGCGAGTCTAGAATCTTGTTCACTTCGTATTCTGGTTCGTTATCAACTAAGATTGGTGACAGGGATGGAAGTGGTATTCTCTTGGCAGGTTTTAGCAGCAACACATGAAAGGAGTTTGGGATTCTCATGGTTAGAGCAAGTTGGACCTTAAAGGTTACCTTGTTCAACTTCCGAGTAATAGGGAAAGGTCCAATAAACTTGGCTCCCAACTCACTGGAAGGCTGCCGGAGAGAAATGTTTTTAGTAGAAACCCAAACAAGGTCCCCAACTTGAAGTGCGGGTTCACGAGACCTGCGGCGATCGGCGAATCTTTTGTATCTTAAGACAGTCTTTTTTAAAGTTTCTTGGACACGGGCCCAGATGTTTTTCCGTTCCTGGAGCCACTCTTCCAATGCCGGAAAATCGGAATGTGACCGTGAGAGAGAAGAACCTATGGTATTTTTCCCCAAATTTCAGAAGAATGGGGACACTTTGGTACTCTCACTCGGCGCATTATTGTATGCAAATTCTGCAAAGACAATGAATTCTGACCACTGTTCTTGAGCGTCAGAAATGTAACGCTGTAAGTACTGTTCAAGACTTTGATTGGTTCTCTCAGTCTGCCCATTGGTTTGAGGATGGTACGCCGACGACAAAGAAATCTGAATCCCCAACCGCGAACAGAAGTTCTTCCAAAAACGCGAAGTAAATTGAACACCGCGATCGGAAATTATATTAGACGGTATGTCATGGTTACGGAAAATGTGTGAAATAAATCATCGCGAAAGTTCAGGAGCTGATGGGAGTTTAGGTAACGGAATAAAATGTGCCATCTTACTAAAACGGTCAACGACCACCCAAACAACAGTGTTCCCATGTGACTGTGGCAAATCAACTATAAAGTCCATAGAGATGTGGGTCCATGGCTCTTTAGGAATCTCTAATGAAACCAAACACCCACTAGGGGCCTTGTGTACTCCTTTACTTCGCGCACACACAGAACATGCATCGATAAAGGCAGCAATATCACGCCACATAGTAGGCCACCATACATGACGTCGGGCTAAAGTAAACGTTTTCCGATTTCCCAAGTGACCGGCAGTTTTAGCATCGTGAAATTCGCGGATAACATCGGAATGCAGGTGCGGCGGAACAAACTGACAACCCAAAGGTACATCCACAGGAGATTTGTTCTGGAATGGCGCCAAAGTATTGGATAGATCAGGAAGCAATGCCCCCACCACACAACCTATTGGCAAGATTGGTCCACCCAAATTACTCCTATCTTTACATTCCCCGAACATGCGAGACAGGGCGTCTGCCTTAGTGTTTTTAGCTCCCGGCTTAAAAGTGATTATGAAGTTGAACCGCGAGAAAAAAAATACCCAACGCGCCTGACGAGAGTTTAGTCTTTTAGCTGAGCTGATGTATTCAAGGTTTTTATGATCGGTATAGACCTTGATCGGATGCAATGAACCCTCCAGCCAGTGACGCCATTCGTCAAAGGCCAGTTTACTGCCAACAATTCCCTATTTCCAACATCGTAGTTCTGCTCCGCGGCGCTAAATTTCCGCGAGAAGTAGGCGCAAGGATGCAAACGCTCAGGATGACCAGAGTACTGTGATAAAACTGCCCCCACACCCAACTCAGAGGCGTCTACTTCAATAGTAAAAGGCTTGTTTATGTCAGGATGGACTAAAACAGGTCCAGAGGTAAAAGCCTGTTTCAAGGTCAGGAAGGCCTTGTTGGCGGACGGTGACCAGTTTTCAGTAAAGGCGCCCTTGCGGGTAAGGTTTGTAAGAGGTGCCACAACATGGGAAAAGCCCCTGATAAAGCGTCGATAAAAATTTGCGAACCCTAAGAAACGCTGTAATTCTTTCAAAGTTTTGGGTTGAACCCAGTCCCGCACTGCCGAAACCTTCTCCGCATCCACCTCCAGACCCAAGTTAGAAATCACATACCCCAAGAAAGGAACAGTGGTGACCTCGAACATACATTTAGAAATCTTGGCATACAAATTATTTTCTCTTAATTTTTGAAGAACCATTTTTACATGACGTCTATGACAGAGAACTAGAAATAATGAGGATATCGTCTAGGTAAATGACCACGAATCTACCTAAATAATCCTGAAATACATCATTCACAAAGTCTTGGAAGATGGCTGGAGCATTACAAAGGCCAAAGGGCATGACCAGATATTCACTTTACTTTACGTTAAATGCCGTCTTCCACTCGCTGGGTCTCGGTGCCCGAGGATACGGGCCTCAGCTTAAAATAAAGTTCGCAAGAATTCCTAAAGTTGGAAAACTTGGCACGATCTCCCAAAAAAATTTTCGGTAGCGGAACCTTCGGCTCTGATACGTGAGGTGGTACAGAGGATGCAGGAGTCTGTCTGGATTCTTGAGTGGCCACTCTTTGAGCAAGTTGATTAATAGCAATGGCCATAGCCTGCACTTGCTGTACCAGGTCATCCATGTTAAGGGCCTGTGATAATGTCACGCTCGGGTAACTCCAGCCCTCCCTCCAGGTAAGCCCTCAACCCCCAATCTCCGCAGCCAGCTTCATCTGTAGGAGCCCCCGCTTGCCGGGATGCAGAAAACGCCTGCCCGGGATCGGTTGCCCCCAGGACTTCAATGGCTCAAAGGATGAGAGCTTACTGGTTGGAGGTCTGAAGAACCAATGACTAAGAGCGAGTTAGCGGAAGTCCAGAGACAGGCCAGAGGTCAGCAACAGGAGATCAGAGATCGCAGCGGTACAGGAGGATGAGGCAGCTCGAGGTCGGGGTACAAAGCAGAGGTCAGCAACAGAGATCAGACGGAGAATGGTCGGTTCAGGCAGGGGTCGGCAACGGAGATCAGAGAGTGGTCGGTTCAGGCGAGGGTCGGCAACGGAGATCAGTCAAGGCAATAACACAAGACAAAGCAAGGTACAAGGCGCTATCACAGGCACTGAGCAAGTGATGGAGGGAAACCTTTATAGGGACCAGATATGATAGGGGATGGGGGAACTGGTCGTGTGATTGGTGCTGACTAGGATTCCACAGACAATTGGAAGATAGGGCGTACAGCCCAGCAACTCCTTTGGGCTCATTGGCCCAGAACTGCAAGGGGTGTTCTTGCCCGTGCTGGGGCTCATTGGCCCTTTAACAGTAAATGGGGCATTCCCCTCAGCTGAGCTTCAGGCTCTCTTCCTCTGGCGGCCGCGCCAAGAGCAGCGCCGCCGGAGGTCATAGAAGGTACGTGCTTGCGCGCATGTGCGAGCACGTGTGCTGATGCCGGGGACGCCGGCAGAAGAGGAGGAGGGGGACGCGCTCGTTGCGGAGTGAGCAGGCGCCCGGCGCCCGAACGAGGAGGCGGCGGGGACACCGCTGGACCGGGGATCAGGTAAGGGAATCCTGACAGTTCCCTTTTCATGGCTTACAGATCCCAACTCATGGACACTTTTTGGAAATACACGCATGGCTAATACACATGTCAATGGGAGGCATGATCTGCAGGTGTAGACTCGCTGGAGTGCATCATGGTGTGCATCACCACAAAATACGCTGGGCCTGCTGTGGCCCGTGGAAGTGTCATATATGGGCTAAATATCCTCCTTCTGCTCTTGTTCACTTTTTTTTTTACTTGCAATGCACTGACTGATTTGTGGTATTTAGTCCTGTACATTTGCACTAGTGTATGCCCCTGGATCGCCAGAAAAACTCATTTTTCGGCAATCCCACAACGCAGCTCAGGTTGGCCCACAGAGATGCCCCACAAAAGGGAAACTGCCAGCCTAGAGTCTAGTAAATGCTAGGACGGTAGTCGATCCTCTTTAAAAAACCCTGCCAAATAAGAAAAATGTCTGGCGCCCTTTTGGTGCACCTGCGATGGCAGCTCTTTGCAGTTGATAACAGGCTTCTTGGCTCAATATCAAGGATATGAACAAAATATCAGCAAAAGGGCCCATAGGATGAGGTAAATTTTTGCCATAACTCCTTATTTAAAGTGTGGGCTGCAAACATTTTCTTGACAATTGGAAGCATTTAAACCATACCAATAGTCTATCATTTTTTTATTCACTTCTAAATATAAAGATAAAAAGGTCATCAAATTGAACCAAACCCCTTTTCTCTGCTAACAGGTGTTGGTTCGGGTCTGGCTGCATTCAGACAGGGCATCCATAATGCTCCCCTGCGAATCACCCCCCGAATGCTCGCAATTCTTACCTCTTTCTTGATCCTCAGCCGAGAAACCAAGGATGCAACCCCGACCCATATGCCAGCCGGCGGCCAATCGCAGTGAATTGCAGGAGTTTTGGGGAGACGATGCGCAGGGGGACTCCAGCATTCTGGACGTCCCCGAACATGTCTGACTGCGGTCAGACCCGGCCTAACACCCGTTAGCAGGGAAATGGGTGTTGGTCTGCTTTAATAGGCATGCAAAGCTTTACATGCTTAGTAATGACCTACCTATCTTACCATGCCATCGCCTACCGGACATCTTGCTCCCTCGCCACCGTCTTGCTACACCCCAGAGTATGTATCCCACAATCCACCTGGCTGCAGCCTTTGATCTTGCACCGGGGCACTGGCCCTTCACAGGGCAGCTGGCTCCTCTTCCTCTGGTGAGCGGTAGCAGGTGGCAGGTGCTGAGTCCCTGGGAAAGAAGCTGTGGACCTGGCTGGTGAGGTCAGTCAGTCAGTAATCTGCAGATTCCGGTTTCCATGCTCCATAAACCTAGCTGCCGCTCAGTTAGCTGTGTGCAACTGGGACACCCGGATCTGCACAGAGAATGTGAGTAGGTCCTATGGCCTTTTTTTATTTTAGACTATTGGTCCACTTTAACAAAGTACAGACAGGTACTGACAGTACCTGTTTTATTACAGGCTCCTATTACCATAGTAATAATAATAGTACCAGGACTATGTTAATAAATAATGATAATTATACCAGCAATGCAGTAATAGTAGTCCAGCAGTATTCTGCTCCATTCTGTAATAAATTCCCATCCCTCAGCTCATTACTAGTTCATATTTATTTTCGAGGCTTGTCTTGGAAACAGTCAGTAGAGCTGATTAGCTATCTGATTTTCCCTCTGATCTATGTAAAAGCAATACATCAGCGGAGAGAAGGACGGTTTTGGCCTGACAAAACATTATGGACACATTTAATTGGATCACAGCTTGAATTCCTAGAAAAGTCAGCTTGGCCTTTGGCATTGCATACTTAGGAAATTTCATCTACATTCCGATTGCCATCGATCTCTCCGTATTTTGTTAGAAAATCAATAACTATAGCAACCAGTAAGCTGTATCTCTGCAGTGTAGCACATTGAGGAATTAAGGTGAAGAAAGACCCTCTTACTGAGTTCAGGGCCTGGCCACCTGGATAGACAATTAGTGGGGAATATCTGCTGCACAAAAATAGAACATTCCCATTGATTCTAAATGATTCCTGGGGTTCTGTGAAAGGGGGATCGATGGGATGAAAAAGTTTAATGTTACAGTCACTGTTTTATGAAGCTGGAGGTTGGGAGAGGAAACTTGGATTCACACAATAAATAATATGCACTAAACTAGCCGAGAAATCCATTTCCATGAACCAGAGAAGCTGTTTTACTGCAAGTAAGTGTGCTTATAGTGTTGCAAAAGTTGCTAGAAGAAATTAAATGTAAAGGAAAGCCCAGGAGACTCAAAACCCTGATTATTGGGTTCTGCTTTAACGAATCCAGGGTTTAACTCAGACCCCCAAATGACAAATGAAACAGCAAAAACAAAATACTTATGGGTCACTTAGGGTTTAATTACAGGATACTAACATTAAAAACCAAATATTTCAAAATATACACAATCACTAGAAATGCTCAAAAACTCATACACAACCCCTGTTACATGACGGCACCTCCATAAATACACACCATTTCACATCCATACTGGCCATGCTTAAAGTGGACCAACACCCAGGATTTTCACTATCCTGGGTGTTGGTCCACTTCCGCGGGGCACCCCGATCGGGGGACAAGAGAGGTCCGTCGACTGACAAGGTGAGAGCGCCCGCTGCCGCCGCCGCCGCCGCCGCCGCCGCCTCTCGCGCGTCCCTCTTACAGGGAGCGTGCCGGTCATTCAGAAACGGCCGGCGCAGGTGCGCGCCCTGCTAGAGGGATGCGCGAGAGGCGGCGGCGGCCCGCGCATGCGTCGTTGGAACGAGGAACAGGTAGGATTTGTGGGCGTCCTGGGGGGTTTCACACAGCGGGGTGCCCCGCAGGCAGGGAGCTGATCGGCCCGGGAATCTGTAAGATCAGCGGTGGGTGTTTGTCCACTTTAAACCAGACCTTCACCCTAAATAAGAGCCTATCTTATATGTTTCCCCCACCCTGTACATATAGACTGCTGACTTTATGAATCATTCTACTTGCATCTATTGCATTTTCTGAGCATTTAGACATCTGACTGTGCCGCTCTGCATTCTGGGATTGCTGTCCTTTTTCTGACCCCAGCTCCGCTCTGAGTAAAGCACAGCTATAACCCCGCCCCCTGCAGTTTCCCCCCATCTCCTCTCCTCAGTATGTGATGCTCCTGAGGCAAGATGGCGGCACCTGTATCCTAGAGTCCTGAACAGAGTTGCAGCCCAGTGGGGTAAAGAATAATAAGTAAACGACTAAAAACATAAAATATATTAATTTTAGATGCTGGGGAATAGTTTTTAAGGGTTTTGGTTTTTCATTAAATTATGGCTAAGGTCCAAGTTAAAGCGGAACAAAACCCAGGAATTAGACTTTCCTGGGTTCTGTTCCCTGCCTGCGTTGTGTGAAATCCCCCAGTTCGCCCCGAAAAGCTCACCGCTCCAATGGCGCATGACAACGTTCCCAAGCATGCCTCCACATCAAGAAAACAATGGCTTTACCAGAAGAAGATCAACATTTAGAAATAGCCCATCCAGAGCCCAGACCTGAGTCTGATTGAAAACCTGTGGAGTGAACTGAAGAGGTCTGTACACAGGAGATACCCTCACAATCTGACAGATTTGAAGCACTTTTGCAAGAAAACGTGGGCAAAGATTTCCAAGTCTAGATTTGCCTGGCTGTCATAAATGTCATTCTACTAAGCATTGTAGGGGTGTGCATAAGAAGCCACATAAGCAACCACGTTATTGCTAGAGATGAGCAAAGTTCCTTAGAATTTGTTCCGAAGGCATAGCGGGATGCAAAGTTGTCGAATATCCCCAAGAAACTTGGGTTTATCTGAATCGAATTTTAACAAAGTGCTCCCTATAAGAACCTACATGATGCCTTGCCACCAACCAATCGTGTATAACCCAGGTTCCCAGTTTGACTTCACCCTCGAAATACCCCTCTTGGACTTTGCCTGCTCTACTGTGTTTGACCGGCTCTAGTGCTTTTGGAACTTGCTATTTGAGATACCCCTCTTGCCTGGTCACATGTGTATGGACCCCTGGTTGTTTTGTGGACATTCTTCAGATTTACCCCTTGTTATATTACTGCTCTGTTGTTCTGACCTCAGCTTTCCTTGGACTCTGCACCTTTGCATCTGACCCATTACCTTGGCCTACCCAATCGTCTGTATCTTTTCTCCATGGTAGTCATTGCTGTCTACCCAGACCCTTGTCTGCCTCTTATCTTCCTGGGAACAAATGTTGTCTACCCAGACCCATATCTCCCCGGGTAGTGACCTGGGACCACCCAGGCAACATATCTATCCTCCCTTGGGGGGGGGGGGGGGCTCTAGGGAAGATTTTAGACTCCATTCCCACAGGGTCAAGCTTAGATATTGGGTAGTGGTCTCTAGATGCCTTATACTAAGCAGTGGTCACCAGGGCTCCCTGCCGACAGTGCTCACCCCTGACCAGCAGTCGTGACACGTCATCATTTAGTACCTATGCTGCCAGGGAGGAAGGGGGAAACTGGCCAATTGCTATGTGTCTGTACGGATTTTATTGTGGCTCTATGTTGTGGTTGGGCATGCTGGTAACCTTAGTCTGTCAGTCCTGCGATTGAATTTTGGATCAGAGGTGTTCCTGCATGCAATCCTCTGTGCTGAGTGGCAGGGTAGGGAGGGTCCTTGCTGTGTTGGTAGGACCTATCATGTCTCCTTTTTGATGGGGGGTGGTCTCCATGCGTGGCAGTGATTGGTCCCTATCGGTGTGGTATGCATCACTTGTGGATGACAAGGTTCCTTTCTACGCCCTCTCCATTCCAGTTGGCTGGGTTTTCCTTGCCTTCATGGATGATATGGCTGCAGTATGAGGACCTTATGTTGTTGTGCACCAGCAGACATTACTTTATATTCAAATGTAATGCTTTATGGGCAGAGCGGGAAGCAGCAGCAACACCCCCGCCACATGATGGAGCAAGGCAGCAGGTGAGTTTTTTTTTTTTACTTATTTCCGGGAAAAGATCCGAATCCAAAAAATCCCAAGACTTTTCCCTGAAATTAGGAGTGAGTTCCCATTCAGGCGCATCGGTTTGCGCATCTCTAATTCTATATTTTTATTTTTCTTCCCTTAAAGATTTCAATTTATTTTTGTAATGTAATTGTACAGATTATAGGTCACATTAAAGTGGACCAAAACCCAGGATTTTGACTATCCTGGGTTTTGGTCCTTTCCCCTGGGGGTACCCCGATTGGAGATGCCCCTCTGTGTAAAACCCCCCAGATCTAACTCACCTCTTCCCGGTCCTACGGCGTATGCACGGCCGCTCGTCCAATCTGTGCGCTCGGAGTTGCTGACATCACGCCATCTAAGACGGGGTCAAAGGCCAGCGGCTCAGAGGGCGTTGGTGGCTGCATCCCCTGCTTCCCTCTAACAGGGAGTGTTCAGAAATGGCTTACGTGGGCACATGTCCTGCTAGCGGGATTCTGCCGCGGCTCGCGCACACACCGTTAGCCCAGGAACGAAGGTAAGTGAACGGGGTGACCTGGGGGGTTTCACTCAGTGGGGCCGATTTTGGATGAGAATTGATCGCGCTCAGTTTTGGTCCACTTTAAAGGTCAAAAAGGTTTGGAATAATTTATTGAAAATGAAATAATATATTAAACTTTATTGGGGTACCTATAAAATAAATAAAACACAAAATAATAAAAAACAAAGATGGCACTAGGAGAAGCGGGAAAGATAAGGCTTATCTTTTTATCTACTCTTCATATACAACAAGCCAAAGCACCACCTGTCATTTTCAAAAGCGAAGTCAGTTTTGCCAACCAGCCATGAATGACAAATAAAGCTTTATAGGAAACACAGGGCATATTATGCGCTATTGTAAGTTTCCCTAAGTGCTAATTTATCTGGCTTGTTCTTTTTAGCGCACACACGCGCAGCACAAAATAATCCATCTAATTATGGAGCTATTTAGGTAGAGAAAAGGAAAACAAAGCCATTTTTTTCTTTCTTTCTTTGGCTCTATAGAAAAGGTAGATGATATAATAAAAGACCCCTCCACCCTACATACATAAGCATACAAAAAAAAATTAACAATAATAAAATACAAATCAGTAGCTATAACATTTTACACCGAATTAACTTTTCAACGTTTTAATTTTACCAACTGACCCAGCTGGGTTTTATCAATAGATGAATTTTATTTCACAATCAGATTTATAATTAGATTTCCAGAAACCTTGCATTTTAATAAATAAAGAAAAATGGTGTAGTTTATTTTTTGTTTGTAATAATTACATAGCATTACAGTGAATCTTTTTTTTTCAGTGCGTTATATTGATTAAATTCTATATAATATTTCTGCGTATTCTTTTTTCTTTTTTTTTTTAGTATTACTCCCGTCAGCTGCTATTCACGGTAATTGCTGAGGAAGCCAATTATGGCTTAAATAGGCCTACTTGAGCACAATTGAGCGTATGGTGGTCAAAATTGTCTGGAATACAAGCCATGCACAAAGCTTGTATAATTTGTAGGATGTGAAACACTGGAAATATTAATAAAGATGCAATGAAATGGCAGTGACCTAAAAAAGGGCATCCTTTGTGTAACTGTCTAGAGCTTGGAGATGGGGGAGTAGCTGGCGGACGAGTACATACACATTTCTACAAAATGACCCCATCTGTAAATATTTCATTGCAAGGCTATATGCTGATACAGGGGTAAACAGAACCTGCTTTAACACATGTTTAGCATGCAAAATAATTCTTGACACTTGTTCTACATGGATAATGGTGGTGGACACCTTAAAAATTGTTATAGAGCAGCTGATTAATTTCTAATTACTATCAACCTTATTTATATAAAAAGTCAGTGGACGCCAGATGAGTGACTTATACGAGCCACTATCTGTGCCCGCATTTGTCAGCAGCTGGGAGCAAGGAAGCGCTATGCCTGCGCTCCCATTCAGCCGGCAACTCGGTGCAGAGCACGACTTATCAAAGCCGATGCTGCTTAGCATCGGCTGGGAGTGCAGAAATGGAGCTGCATTTAAAGTGGACCAAAACCCAGCCCAGGACCCGGACATCCAAAATCGGGATGCCCCACTGTGTGAAACCCCCAGGTTGCCCTGTTCACTTACCTTGTTTCCTGGTCCAACGGCACATGCGCGAGCCGCAGGCGCATCCCCATTACCCCTCTAGCATGGCGCGTGGAGCGGCCACGTATGCGCCATTGGACTGGGAAGAGGTAAGTTGCGCCCGGCAATCTGGGGGGGTTCACACAGCGGGGCACCTACGATAGGGGTGCCCCGGGGGAACGGATCAAAACCCAGGATAGTAAAAATCCTGGGTTTTGGTCCACTTTAAGAAACAAAAACACAGCGCCGTCATTAGAGGATTCCAGGCCCACTGCTCCGGCAGAAAACCCATGTTTTGGGCTGGGAACAAATTAAAAATTGATAAACACTAGGAATTGCACTGGGGACAAATGAAAGACAAGACACATTTTTGCATGGCCCAAATCACAAAAGTGCATAAAATACATCCAAAAACAATTGCAAGCAGCCCAATTATCCTGTGGCACACGCACCAGCCAAAAAAAACATTCAAAAAGTGGCCTATATAATTAGAACCATCCCAGGCCATTGAAATGTACGGGATAAGGCCA
This sequence comes from Gastrophryne carolinensis, assembly GCA_027917425.1. Classification (NCBI taxonomy): domain Eukaryota; kingdom Metazoa; phylum Chordata; class Amphibia; order Anura; family Microhylidae; genus Gastrophryne; species Gastrophryne carolinensis. The sequence continues at coordinate 596,826,848 of CM051234.1, forward strand.
CTGCACCCTGTGCAGTGTGAGCGTCTGGTCTTATCTGGCGCTTTAGGGAGCTCAGTGCTTGTACTTATCCCATTGCCGGTGGTGATGATAGATGGGACAATACCTGGCACTATCACAGGCGCCCTGGCTTTTTAACTTGATAAATACACCTTTTGTACAGGGACCTGACATTCACCTGACACTCACCTGGCACTACGTTATCTTAATGTTTCTTAAATGAACCCCTAAGAAGCAACACACCAATACCTTTAGGGGCTGGCTAGCCATAGGGAGCATAGGGAGAATTCCCAGTGGGCTGCACTGCTTTAGGGACACTTGTGTGGGGTGACACTACAGTCAAGACTCTTACAGCCCATGTTCTGCCTCTGCAATGTTATAGCCACAGTATCTTCCTCTCTAATACTAAAGCTTCAATACCATTACTTGGCTTATCTCCCTCTGCCAAGGATCTGTTCCTGCAACACCATAATGTCAGCTGATTAAAGTACACATTATCTGAGATGTTCCTTGGGGGTGTGGCTAATGAGTTCATGGGCTGGTGGTGGGCTGGGACGGGCTTGTAAACACCTGGGCCAATTTTTGACCCCAGTCCGCCCCTGGTGGGTAAATTATACTCAAGATGCCAACAGAGGAACAGAAGAAGTAAAGTGTTTTTACATCTACCTACACACAGCCTTTAGAGTAATTGTCCAAAAATTATATACTCACCTTTTATTCCCTGTAGACTGCTTCTCGTCTGGCACTTTGCACTTACCTGATCAGCAGGTCCATGCCCCACACCAATCATCCTGATCATCTGCCACCTCCTTAATATTGGTGACTAACCCCCTCCCTGCCATTTGTCACAGGGACTATAGCACGCCTCTCCATTCAATGCAATACTCATTTTTGTCTTCTGCGGTGCCTCCATCCAACTCCAGTGTTTTAAAACATATACCGCGCACATCAACGTCCTGCACCAATCTTCAATCTTTGACCCTCCAAGACTGAATTTGACCCCTCTGCATGTCCACTCTATTAGTTGCAATGGGGGGGGGGGAGCACAAAGGTGTGACAGTGCCGGGACTAGCATCCGCTTTGCTTTGGCACACCCCGACATTGTAACCAACTTGATGGAAGCCGCCATGGCTGATTGCTGCTGGATGCCAGGATGCTTGTTTTCCTCACTCACTAAGTTCTAAAGTGGACCATAACCAGACCTAGTATCTATAAGATGCCCCTGGGGCATACTGATTTAGCATGCCCAGCTGTGTGCAACCCCGCCAGTTGCCCCATATTCTTAGCTCGCTGGTGAACCCGCAGTGACATCTCTTGCATCCAGGGGTTGCTGCGTGCTGTTTGCAAATGCAGCTAAGCTCCTATTCAGTCTCTTTAGCTGCACATTGATATGCATGACTAAAGAAGCAAATTGGAGAACAGAGCCTGTGCCATTGAAACGCCAGCAAGGTAGATGCATCAGGCAACGGTTTTCCCAAAGCAGGGAATCCGGTTCTGCTTAAAACTGGGGCAGACCAGCTTTAACTAGCTTTAATGCTTGGAGACCTGTTTTTGTGTAATTTAATTAATTTAATACAAACTGTGGGTGTGTCAGTCTCCGAGTGTGGAAGAAGACAAGGGGGTGGCACAGCCTGTTACCGTGACCCTACCCTATTTAATTAGGCTGGTACATTCTCAAGGCTTAACCATAAACTTAAAGTGGACCAACAACCAGGGGGGATCAGCCCGGGAATCTATAAGATTCCCGGGCCGATCAGATCCCTCTCCGCGGGGCATCCGAAATCGGGATGTCCTGCGGGGTGAACCCCCCCAGGAAGCCCACAATCCTACCTTTTCCACGTTCCAGCGGCGCATGCGCGTCCGCCGCCGCCGCCTCCCGCGCGTCCCTCTAGCAGGGCGCGCTCCCGCGCCAGCCGGCGTGGGTGCGCTCCCTGTAAGAGGGACGCGCGGGAGGCGGCGGCGGACACGCTCTGCTTGTCCGGCGCTGCATCTTGCTTGTCCGCTGGCGGGGATTGGCTGCAGCGCTCACGTGGGAACGGGGTGAGGTGAGTTTGTGGGTCTTTCTGGGGGGTTTCACACAGCGGGGCACCCCCGTTCGGGGTGCCCCACCGAAGTGGACCAAAATCCAGGATAGTCAAAATCCTGGGTGTTGGTCCACGTTAAGAACAAACAATTGTTGTTGGGTATAGGCATCACCCAACCATTACATCTTAGCCTTTGAGGTCGACAGGAATGTGGGTATAGTCCACTTCAAGGCTATTCTACTAATAGACTCAGTGACAGCCTGGAGGCCAGTGATTATTGTGGTCAGTTACAAAGAAGATCCAATTCCTTAGTTCTAATTGAGGTTGGCCGGACCGTTGCCCTGGGTGATACCACATCACGTGAGATTATATTGGTTACATTGTCTACCGGCACTTGTATTTTATTATATGCTGTTTTGGTCTACATTTGAAGCCCATCTGAATGGGTTCCCTGTGCAACATTAGGTGGATAGAGAGGGGTTTTTCCTGTGATATTTGTATGCACTTGCACTTTTACTATATGAGTTTTTTTGATTGTATGTTTATAGTATAGATAGATATATTTCACTAATCAATTTTATGGTGGCACTGTAGTATATTTATTTATACCTGGTTTACATATTTTTTTGCATATATTTTTTGTATATATTTTTATTTTTATTATTTTTATATTTGTGATGTTTATGTGATTTGGGGATTACACACATTTATACACATAAATATATATATATATTTTTAGTTTTTTGTGCCGGCACAAAAAGACAGGTCATCATATATTTTTTGTAATAAGAAGAACATATACAGTTTTCACCCATGGGCAAGATATACATTGGATAGCCCTTTTGGGGCAGTTTATATTAATTAATGCTTTCTGGCCATACCGATTGTTTTTAAATTGTCTTGTGGTGTCTGTATGTCTACATGTTTGATTTTTAATCCTTGTACTAATAAAGTATTACATTTTGATCGATCAGATTGCTCACATTAAAAATCATCCTACCTGCATCTACTGCATGTTATGAGCCTTTAAACATCCAAGATGGCAGTTCATGGGGCTTCAGACAGCCTGCAAACAGGAAGTGTCTTCTGACTGTGTCGCTCTGCATTCTGGGATTGCTGTCTTTTTCCTGACCCCAGCTCTGCTCTGTCTGTGCACAGCACAGCTATAACCCCGCCCCCTGCACTTTATCCCACTCTCATCTGCTCAGTATGTGTGATGCTTCTGAGTCAAGATGGCGGCGCCCCTATCCTAGAGTCTTGAACAGAGTTGCAGCCCGGTGGGAGAAAGATAAGTAAGTAAATGACTAAAAATGTAAAATATATTAATGTTAGATGCTGGGCAATAGTGTTTTAAGGATTTGGGCTTTCCATGAAATCATGCTGAAGGTCCGGTTTAAGTCTATGCACTGTTATCAGCTATATAGAGTATTTCAAGGGCAACTACTGTGCACATATTTTGCTGAAGTAACTTTGTATTAATAATGTTTGTGTTTTGAGCAATTTTATCTTTGATGTTTTTGGAAATTGAATATTACTTATTGCAAAGAAAATAAAAATGATATATATATAGTTCCCAGCAGATTCTCCTCCATTGCGGTTAAATGAAGCATAATCAGCACACGAAATGAGTGGACAGAGGACCTGGTTTTTAAATATAAGAAGAAATCACTGGGTATCTGGTCTTTTTATGGGGGAGAGCAATACATCTTGTTGCAGAGTGAGTTCATTTATATCTTGCTGGGCAATTATTGAACTTATTAGAGTTTAATAGACATATTATATCTTGCTGGGTAATTACTTGACATATTGTCCTGTTCTGCTGCAGGTGGATGATTGTCTCAGCTAGAGTCCAGTCGGCATGGGCAACCCCCACTATCCAGCAGAGAAGCTCAATTATTGAGGCATCTCGCTAAAAATTACCAAAATCAAAGACCAAGTCGACCCAGTGTATTAAGATCAGATGACTCATACGTTGCCTCCATTTAACTCAGAGGAGCTACAGCAGGTGCCCATGGCAGGTCATTATCAACTCATCTTCAGAGATCTCTTCACTAAAGACCAAAAGTAATAGACTTTATAATTAATTAAAGAGGAATTCCATAAACCAGTTGAAAGGGTTACTTAAAGGGACTATACGGGAAAAAATAATAAACAATAAATAGTCCCGCATAGCTGATAAGACTTATTCCAGGAGTTTGAAACATGCCTCTGCCAGAGATACGAGCCGCTTACGACCATGGCTCGTGGTGTCTTTCTGCCTCCCAGCATCACTCAAGACAACTGGCCACACCTGCTCAATTACTTTCAATAGAGGGACTATAGGTGTTTATACATTTTATCAGAGGCAGACTTAAAGAAAAGCAAATCTGCCATGAAGTTATTACTTACCTCAAGACCTTCAGGGGACATCAAAATTCCACTAAAAATGGTAGATGCATGAGATAAGGCAAGGACAGGGGTCAACTACACTCCCCAGCTTTTCAGGATCATTTGCAGCTTTTTCTTGTGTAGATCAAGACATACCATCAAGACAAGCAATATGTCTATATATTATTATTATTATTGTTTATTTATATAGCGCCATCAACTTCCGTAGCTATACATATGTGCTTATGTTAGTTGACAGCTGGGGGAATTGGGAAAATAAGATCTACATCTGATCGAGGACATAGAAAAGCTTTATAACAAGGTGGAAATATTAGTAGTTGCAGTTGCATATATAATTGCTGTGCAGCTGTATCTTCCATGACTTATTTACCCCCCACCTCTGCTACTTTTAGATTGGATGTCTATAGTGATGAGCTGAACAGCAGTCTATTTAGCTCAGAGGCCATTCAGCCAAAGGTGTTCCACTATGTTCAACACTATTTAAGACTTTAAAGTTTTCCCCTTTTTTATTGAAAAAGTGTAGCCCCTTTCTCCCTAGCCTCTGTCCTCACAGAGGTACCAGCCTCTATGCCTCTCCACACATACCTACAGTACTAGGGATCAGGGCCGGATTAAGTGTGGTGGAGGCCCCTGGGCACACAATTTGGTGGAGGCCCCAGATACTGTTTTTTTTTTCTCTTTAAAATAATAGTACAGCCAAGCAACTGATTGGTGGTTGTCTAGAACCCGCCTACTTATTGGAATGTCAAATCGAGTCCCTTGTGCGGGTGTGTGCTGCTCGGGAACTCCTGCTTTGCCATTCTGGGTGGGGGGGTGTAGTCGCCCAGCTGGTCCAGCAGAAAACAGTTCCCTGCATTGAGCTGCCAGCGGCTGTGCTTGGTGGCTTATGTGCAGTGACAGCTCTGCACCCATCACTGTAGCATTACTGACGGAGGCTGCTCTAGACGTCTTGCCCTGTGGTGGCTTTGGCTCCTGAGCCTCGGTGCACCCCCTATAACTATGCCCCTGATGAAAACAATGATAGGGCCCCTGAACTCCTGGGCCCAAGTGCATCGGCTATAGTTACGCCCCCTAATGGGAACAATGAAGACCTCATGACCCCTGACCTCCTGGGCCCCATTGCCCTTAAGTTGCCCCCCCCCCCCCCAGTAAATGCTAGGCATTAAATAAAAAAACAAAAACATTACATTTCCCTGCCGAGCCCACCCCTGTGCCGCAGCCTCGCGACGCATCTGGCGAGACAGGTGGACGAGGGGGCGGTGGCACACGTGTGAGCCAGCGCAAAGAGCCTGATCTCTGGCAGCCCCTGTTGCCTGACAACTGGGGGGGCGTCACGAGTGGACATTTATTTATTTTTCAGCCAAAGTGACAGCATGGTTGTTTGCAGAGAGGCTGAGCAAACCACTTCTGTCGCTTCAACAGTGCAAGACTGCCACACACTGTAGGGGGGGTGAGGCCGGGCACCCTTAAGCCCTGGGCCCGGTCCGACAGATCCACCACCCCCCGCCCGATGGCGGCCCAGGGAAGGAGAGTGGTATAGTAGGAGTTTAAGAGAGCAAGGCCATTAAATCATTGGCTGGTGGGCCAAGTGTAGAAGTAAGCCCCTCCTTCCTCAAAAGCAGTTAGTTTGGATAAGCTATGAACCCAAGAAGGGACCACACTTGTGAGAATTCTCCCCTGGGGTTCTAGCAGAAGGACTCTGCACGATGAAGGACATCCCAACAACAGAAGGAAATGTGCACCTATTCACCTATAGTGGTGATATGTTAGAAGGCAACTGTTGATGTTGTTGGGACACTTTACAACCTTCAGGGTACTCTCTAAAAAAGCTGACCACCCTGGTATGTGTGTCTCCCTCCACTTGGATACCTGGCAGTAGACTGGGCTACACTGGATATACCACCACAAGTGTTCTATCCAATATACTCATTTCCACCTCCACACCAGTTGGTGCCCCTTACTCACAAATACACCTAAGCCTATGTTAAAACATTAGCTGTACAGTATGTATTCATCATAAAATTAAATGCCTCTCTTAAATGCATTCATTGAAGGGATTGTAACCTGCTGCAATAATGCAGAAAAGTAGATCACCTGATGCCTGTTCATTTTGCCTCTTCTTCATTTCCTGTAGCACCAGCTAGAAAATGTAGTAGGGCCCCAAAATTTGCTCTACTCTCAATTCCAAAACCCCAGGACTGTGCAAAAAAGTTGTCTAACAGCCACTCTGTCCTTTAGAGCTCTCAGCATGGGCGAGCCTGGCAAGCCACAGTGGTTCCACAGCTGTCTCTGACCACAGCAGAGCATGCCCAATCCTCATAAAGTTGAGCCATGACACGCCCTTCCCAGCTCAACCATGACCCAGAAACTGAAGCAAAGAAATCGGCTTCACATAGAATACATAAGTTCTTTACTTTTATTCTGAGATTTTGAGATGCTTTGAAATGGTCTATTTTGCACTGTTCCCACAGGTGGTATGGTGTGGTGAAGTTATTGTATGCCTGAACATTCAATTCAGCACTGATTTTGATCATATCAAATCATATGGAATTTCAAATCATATGATATTTAAAGTGGACCAAAACCCAGGATTTTCACTATCCCAGGTTTTGGTTCGTCCCCCTGGGGCATCCCAATTTGGGAAGCCCACCGTGTGAAACCCTCCAGATCTGCAGCTGTACATACAGTACATACAGCTGTACTCACTGGAGTTCCCATGGTGGATGCGCGGCTCTCCTCCAATCAACTTCTCTGACCTCGAGTATTAATGGAGAAACTGGGAGGAAGTTTAGCAACACGTGATCAGCAGCTGCATCTCGCAAGTGTGCACGGCCCTGCCTTCCAGCGTTGGAAAGGCAAGGAAGGCAGGGGCTCGGCAGGGTTTCACATACCAAACTGGGATGCCCCAAGGGTGGTTGTTGAACCAGTCCTAGTGTCTTATAGATGCTAGGTGGGGCTTTCAATGTAAAACGTTTGTGGACAGGTTTCACTAGGATGTGGCTTTTTAGCACTTGGTTTGCTGTCAAACAAAAAACACATAAAATATAACAAAAATCCACTTGAGAACAGAGCACAGGTTAGTGTTGATGTTCACACTGGGGGTAAAACTGCCTTAAATTCTGCTGATTTGGCTTTGTGCACTCAAAAACTAATTTTTTCGGAAAATTTGGGTAACATTTTTAAAGATCAGTGTAATATGCATAAATTAGGCCTTTCAGTTGGCAAGGTTTCGAGGATCATGCTTGAGGCTTTCACAATGTCAAAGGTCAGCAAAAGTCCAGGTTCCCAAACTTGGACTTCTGCCAGAAGTTCATGGTCGGGTTTGGAATTCGGGCCCAGCACTAAAGCTGGTTGCAACCCATCTACCAGCTTCTAGCCCCACCTCAGCCAATCAGGTCGGCCAGCAGGTCTACCATCTCATTGCCCTGTACCCCGCCCAGACCTGACCCCCAACCAATTAGGAGGGGTAGTAGGAGTGGCATAGACAGGGTTGGGCCACAACAGAGGACGGCTGCAGGCTGGTGTGGACTACAGCACCCAGCTCGTACAGAGGCTGTTCTGCCACACAGTCTGCTATGGGGTGATGGAGGGACTCTGTCACACAGTCACTACTGGGGGTGATGGGGGGCTCTGTCACAGTCTGCTATAGTCTTATGGGGGGCTCTGCCATACAGTCTGCTATTGGCTGTCACACAGCCTGTTATAGAGTTATAGGGAGGGTTCTATTTTTTTTATAAAGGATACATAATAGTACCGTCCCTACCCAATTTTGTGCAGGGTTATTGCCCTGGTGCTACTCCCTAACTTGCATCCCTCTACCCCTAACTACCCACATTTTACAACTATTTTTGGGCCCCCAAGTCGACGAACCTGCTGAACCCGAACTTCTATGGGTTCTCCCAACTCTAGTCAGCAATTTAGCCGAGAGAATTTAGAAATGCTTAGAGAAAATCCAGGAGACTTCTCTTCTTTTAATTGTTACAGATGATCAAACCCAGGCCCACTACCAAGAAACTGAGACTAATCAAAAGTCCTTGCAATGGAAGCGGAAGGGCTCACCAACTTCAAATAACTTTTGTGTGCAGCAGAGAAATGCTGTGGGAAGTTGTCAGCAGGTCTGTTGCTGCTTCACGGAGCTTCACAATCTACCCTTCAGTCTAGATCCTGCTCCCAGTGATTATATTCTCATTTGTAACCTGATAAGATATTTCTGCGGGGGCAACAGAGAGGCAGGCAGTTCCTATAACAGCAAGATGTCTCTGTCTATTCTGAGGGCATCCATTCACTGGCAGTAAGGAGGAATAATTGTGTTGTAGTCACAGGGGGATAACATTGAGAAGAAGAAAGTTCAGTTTTCATATTCAGGTACATAAATTACTGGACACCCCTCATATATAATGAGAGAGTACCTCTTTTAAAAAAATTATATTAAAAAAATTCACCTTAAAGTGGACCAAAACCTGGGGATTTTGGTCCTTCCCCCTGGGGCACCCCGGTTTTGGGTGGACAACTTTTTTTTAACCCCCCCCCCCCCAGCTAACCCAAGCAAACTCACGGCTATCGGTGCGTGGAATCACTTCCTCCCTTTGGCTGTGCGGCCACACATGCCAAGAAGGGAGGCAAGTGTTGCCAATGCTGGACGCACATGCATTGTGGGCTCGGGAGAAAGGTGAGTTTACTCAGAGCCCTGGGGGGATGTCAGACCTTCGTTGTGAGCCTGCAACCCCCAATCTCCACAGCCAGCTTCATCTTTAGACAAGCCCCCGTTTGCCGGGACGCTATACACACCTCCCCAGACACGGTTGCCCCCAGGACTTGATGGCACAAAGATTGTAGGCTCACGGGGAGTGAGGACAGGTAGACCGAAGGTCAGACTGGGTGAAGTAGGTAAGTACTGGAACTGTTCAGGTGCTCTGGAACAGGTAAGTACTGTAACAGTTCGGGTGCTCTGGAGAAATCAAGCGAAGTCGGACGTTAAGCCAAGGGTCACACCAGGAGGTCAGAGAGCTGCGCAGTACAAAGGGAGGGAGATGTAGTCAAAATTCAAGCCAGCTAAACGCTATCACAGGCACTGACACACTGAAGTGGTAATCCCTTTATAGGACCGAACCCGACCAGATTGGACAGGGAGGCAGTGACTGTGATTGGTGCACTTCAGATCTGTGGGTTGACTGGTGCACTTGGAGACATCTGGGCCTATTGCCCCATCTGAACTTTAAAGGCATACTGCCCAGAACTGGACCTCCTAGTTTTGGCTCCTTTTAACAGCCTCCGGTGGCCGCACCGACTGTGCTTGCGGCGAATGACAGTGGGCGAGGGAGGAGGGCACTGCCGGAGACGGCACCTGAGGCCGAAGCGGCTGCCGGGCAGGAGAAACCCGGCCAGCCGCCTAAGGACACATCGGGCACAGACTGAAGATAAGTCATTCATGACAGGGGGTTCACACATCGGTGCATCCAGGTTCGATATGCCCTGGGGGGAGGGAGCAGACTCCAGGGTGGGTTTTGGTCCACTTTAAACATAAAACATCTAGATCGAATATGTCATTATAGAAAATAATGTGCAGTATTTTAGATGGAAAGAAAGACCGGGCTAGTAAAACATCAGAATATAATGCTAGAGGTGAAAGGGAGTAATCTTCAGTAACCTTCAAATACATAGTAATCATTTATACAGTTGTAACAACTAATGATACGAATGTTCCAAGATAAATATTTGTATCACGCATTGTTACAATGCAGAACTGAAAAGCAAATATAGGTAAAGGTTAAAAAAGTTCACTTCTGTTCACTTTACAATTACATTATTTGTTAAAGGGAACCTTTAGGATTTTATACAGATGTCTAAGAGGCCGAGCGGCAGGTAGCGACAGTTGAGCGACTGTAGCGGTATTTTCACAGCGCCCGCTAGTAGTCGCTGTGCTTGGCCATTGTTCGGTTGTTGATAGCGACTGAGTCGGTGTGCAGTAATGTTGAATACGGGATGACGAGTCGCTATTTGACAGGTTCCGCGATGTATGGGTGCGCATGATAGTGACTGGTCAGAGCGACCGGCTCCCACCACATTCATCAAAAAATCATGCTCAAAAAATTATTGCGCTGTGAAATGCATGTTTAAACCCCAGAGCGCTGGCGGCGATGTGTTAAAAGTAGTTTTTTAACCCCCAAACCACCATATTTTTGGAAACCAAAAAAAAAAAAATTTTGAAAGAATTTAGTAATATGAAAACAATAATATCAGACCTGTAATATTCTGCACACTTATTTTTTTTTTTTTTACCTTAAAAAAATTAACTAACATGGCAGAAGTGGTCACAGAATTTTTCACATTTAAAAAAAAAAAAAAAAAAAACATTAATAACAATTAATTATGAATATTTAAAGATTGTTCCATTGAAATGCATTGGAGAGCGCCAGGTAGCGAGAGGTCATACCTGGCGCTGGCGCTGTGGGCTGAGGCTGGAATAATGATGAATGAGTGGCTATCTGGCGCTATCTCAGTCGCTAAGCAGGATCGGCTTGATAAATGTGTGATTGTGGTGGGGAGCTGGCGTTCTCGTGGCGGTGCCCGTCATTACCGGTCGCTCACCAGTCGCTATTTGTCGCTATCCCTTGTTAAATAAGGGCCTTACTGTTAGAGATGAATCTTCCAAGGTTTGTTTTTAGTATTAAAAAAAATGACCAAAACAACTATAAAACATTTTAGCGAAAAATACAAAAAAATGTCACAAATTTGTGCTTCGGTCCGAAATGTAGGGACAGTTAATTCATTTTATTATCTCTAATTACTAGGGAATTCTTATTCTTCATTACTTGTTCAAAGGGTAACTCTAGCAATATATAGAGATGCTTTAAAGTGAAGTGATTTTGACTATCCTTGGACCTTTCCCCCAGGGCATGCCAATCCGGGCTGTCTCGCTGTGTGAAACTCCCAGATTGCCAATGCCAACTCACCTCTTCCCAGTCCTGCGGCCCTTGCGCGGCCGCTCATGCAATCAGCACGCACCGATCCGCTGACGTCATGCCGTCTAAGGCCAGCAGCTCAGAGCATGCTGACAGCCGCTCCCTGCTACCCTCTAACAGGGAGCATGCCCATGCCGGCCATTCACAAATGTCTGGCGTGGGCACGCGCCCTGCTAGAGGGATAACGGGGAAGCACCCGTGGCTCGTGCATGCGCCATTGGACCGGGAAAAAATTTAAGTATATGGGCGACCTGGGGAGTTTCACACATCCTGATTTTGGATGCCCCAGGGGGAGGGAATGGATCGGCCCAATCGCCGTGGGTTTTGGTCCATTTTAAATCAAGTCAGAATGATTACTATTAAAAAATAAAATAACGACCAAAACAATTCTAAAAATGTTTTAGTGAAAAATAAAAAAAATTCCCAAATGTTTTCATTTCTTGGCCAAAGGGTAACTCTAGCAATATATACAGATGCTTTCATGGAGTTAAAGATGACCTCCAACCATTGAAGGTTCCCACTCCTCCAGAACCTTACTGCTCCTTTATTATGCCTATTGGCATTAAAATAAAACTCAGTCTGGTCTCACAGCTGGTTGAGTGATACGTCCGTTATTCAATCACAGCAGCGCAGTATAGGAAGATGGGGCTAAATATTTGACTTGGGTGTGTTTTGGGGGGTGAATTGCAACCTGCATCCAAGTGAGATTTTAACACACAAAAAATTGCAATAAAATGTTTGTTTTAATACCCCTCCCCCCAAAAAAATTACATGTACCTGCAATGCCTACAAATTTCCCTAGGAAATTAGCATTTGCCTAAAACAAATTTTAACAAATCATTCAATAAAGAAAAAAAAGACTTCCCGTCTCATTCACTATTCTCCAGTGCAGGTTTCCCCCACCACTCCCTGCACTGCCTGCCAAACAGAGGACACTAATCCTTGCCCTGTCAGCCAGGGCCTCCACCAACCTTTGGGTTATGGTCTGTCCCAGGAGGCTCTTTGGTCTGACGGGCTGCGGGCCGGCAACAAAGCTATCGGCGGCAATGGGGGCCCCCCGCGCCTGGTCAAGCCTTTTTTTTGTTTTTGCAAACCGACAGCCAAAGCCACCACAGGGCAGGACGAAGAGTTTAGAATAGCAAAGCCGCCATCAGCAACACTACAGTAATGGGTGCAGAGCTGTCAATCGATGGCTGCTCACTGCACATAAGCCCCCAAGCACAGCCACTGGCAGCTCAATACGGGGAACTGTTTTCTGCTGGATCAGCTGGGCAACTATACTATCCCCCCCATCCAGAATGGCAAAACAGGAGTTCTTGAACAGCATGCACCTACACAAGGGGGTACAAGAGACTCGATCTGACGTTCCAGTAAGTAGGTGGATGCCAGACAACAACCAATCGGTTACTTGGCTGGACTATTATTGTAAAGGGAAAAAATACTGTATCCAGGGCCTCCACCAGATTTTGTGCCCAGGGACCTCCACCACACTTAATTCGGCCCTTGGTGAGTTGTTGGTTTGTTTTAAAAGACGATTCAGGTTGGCACGAATCCCAAACAATTTGGCTTTGTGTCAAATGTTTTATTCTCTGAAATTCTGAGTGAATTCTGATTAGTCCAAATAGTTTAGCTCATCTCATGTCATAGCTTATGTCATCACCTTCTTTCCCCAGCCCAGTGCCCAAAAACAGCCTGTGTTTCTTTTTTGACTAAAGCCTTTTCTCAATGTTCAGAAAAACAATAACAGATTGTCATATGATGTTCGAATGGTAGCTGTATGGCTCCCTGATCCCTCATCCTTCCAGCGTTTTTAAGGTGCAGAAGTGATTGAGCAGTTAGTCAATGTGATCAGCTTCATTCAGATGTCAGAGCTGTAAAGAAGCTGAATGGAGTGAGCATGCCGCCGGCTGCATCACTGCTTGCCTCTAGCTAGAGGCATTGCTGCAGGGGTATGGGCTTAGCTAAGGGTGTATCGGGCTGCGGCCCTTGAATGTGTCATGTCACATGTCAGGATAAAATAAGACACATGTCCATTATTAATTTTCTGGAAACCTAATACTAATTTGTCGACAAAACAGATATACCTCCAGACAGGGGTGGACTGACCATAGATAACCTAGGAGGAATTCCCGGTGGGCCCCATTATTTGGGGGAGAGCTGCTGATTCCAAAACCTCTATCTAATCCTATCCCCCTTTTTGCTGACCCCATTGTACCCCCAAAACAAGAACCCCCCAGCCTATGTTCTGTCCCAATGCTATAGCCGTAGCATCATGGTGGGACGGGGGGACATACCTACCCCTGCTATATGATCCGCCCCTACAATACTGAAGCTGCAGTACCATTGCTTTAGGAGTAGTGATATTCACTCCTGTCCACAACCTATACCTGCAATGCTTTAGCCTTAACCTTGACTAGCTGGGAGGCATATTGGGGGACTCAGTGTGGATTTTGCATGGTCATGGGCTGTCCTGATTTTAGCCTCAGTCCTCCACTTTCTATAGGCTATAGTAATGCTTGATAGAGGCTTGAGTGACATTTGCATTTGCCTGACAGGCAAGTACAGACACACTGCTGCACAGAATTGGGTTACTGACCTGACACTCTAGGTCCCAGCTTCAGCTTTTGTGCAGATTTCCTGCTCCCCTGCTTACCCCCTGGGGTACACGTACCCCAGGTGGAGAACCAGTGCTATAGGGGGTGCAGGGGGTGCGACTGCACCGACTCGCAGGAGGTCAGGGGGCCCCATTATTGTTGCTCCTCTACTTTATATATCAGATTTGTGGTCACTTTAAATTATATAATAGAAACAGCAGCACCATTTATCTTGCCTGTTTGAGTCTTTGTCTAGTTGTATCTAATTGATTTAAAATAACAGGATAAGGGTCACTGTATGGTCCATAACAGGATCCCATTTAATATTTCGGACCAGAGCTCCATCTCATTTACCTACGCCACTTCACTCCATTAATTTCTATGGGGGATTATTTTATTTCTAAAAGTTATTTTTTTTAAATGACAGATTTGGATCTACTCCAAAAATACACAGCACGCCTCTCAGCACCAAGAGCTTTGAAGTGTTTGAATGAGTCTGTATGTTATGCGGTTTAGCTGTAATATATATATATATATATATATATATATATATATATAATTTCAAGTAAGCAGTATTTTCATATAAACAGGACCAAAACCCACCCTGGAGTCTATGAGACGGGGAGGCCGATTCATTAATAGCGCCAGGTAGCGCCAGATGAGCGACAGTAGCGGCATTTTCAGAGCGCCCGCTAGTAGTCGCTGTGCTTGGCCGTTGTTCTGTATTGGGTGAGGAGTCGCTATTTGACAGGTTCCGCGCTGTATGGGAGCGCATGACAGCGAATGGCCATAGCGAACGGCTCCCAGCATATTCATTAACAAATCACGCTCAAAAAATTCTCGCGCAGTGAAATGCTTGTTTAAACCCCAGAGCGCTGGCGGCGATGGGTTAAAAGTAGTTTTTTAACCCCCAAACAACCATATTTTTGGGAGAAAAAAAATACAAGTTTTTCAAAACATTTTGTAATATGAATACATTAATATCAGACCTGTAATATCAATTCTGCACAAATTTTTTTTTTTTTTTTACCTTAAAAAAAATATCTAACATTGCAGAAGTGGTCACAGAATTTTTGACATTTAAAAAAAATAAAAAAAAAAAAAACATTAATAGCAACGGTAATTAAGAATATTTAAAGATTGCTCCATTGAAATGCATTGGAGAGCGCCACGTAGCGAGAGGTCATACCTGTCGCTGTTCAAGGTCGCTCGCTGGCGCTGTGGGGTGAGGCTGGAATAATGATGAATGATTCGCTATCTGGCGCTCTCTCAGTCGCTAAGCAGGATCGGCTTGATAAATGTGTGATTGCGGAGGGGAGCCGGCGTTCTCGTGGCGGTCACCGTCATTACCGTTCGCACACCATTCGCTACCTGGCGCTATCCCTTGTTAAATAAGGGCCTATGTGCCATAGGACCTGGAAGAGGTCAGGTCGTTCGAGCGACCTGGGGGGTCTCACACAGCTGGGCTCCCCCGATTGGGTTGCCCCGGGGGCAAGAACCAAAACCCAGGATAGTAAAAAATTTGGGTCTTGGTCCACTTTAATATAAACATTGATTATTTTATTATCAGTAGTAATAATAATAATAATTAAAAAATATATTGCATGCAAAACCCAGACAGCCATTCGTTTTTTTCTCCTGATTGATAGTATTGATCGGGCCAGTATTTACCCAGAAGGGGACAACGTGACACTTTTATGTAACAAAAGGCACTGTGTCATGTCAGCTGAACTAAATTCTCCCCAAAGTGACAGCGTTACAAAAAACCCTTTCAAGCTTAATTTTCTGCTTCATATTTTTTGCCATCAATACATGAGCCAGTGCAATAGGTGACACAAATTAGTCGAATGCAGCGAGCAGTCTGCCCCCCGCCTGTCTCTGTTCCTGCACTTGACTTCTGACAGCTCCGGCGCACTACAATAAAAGAGCGGAGTAGCTTATAGCGGTCCTCTTTGGGTTCTATAGGGAAGTAAAATACATCCTTTCCATGCTATTTTTTTTTTCTCTCTGTCTTTCTTCGCAGGAGATGAAAGAGGAGGAGAAAAAAAAAAGTCTCCCCATCTGCTAGGTCATGCCTACAAGTCACATTCTGTCTGGTCTTAAAAGCTGAAACAGCCTTGCCTGTGGGATATCTATAATTATTATGTGCAGCAGCCTTGTGCCTGTTGTAGGACATTGTTCTGCTAACACAAGCCTCAATGAGAACAGTGGCTTCAGGCTGTGAGTTGATAAAGTGCAACTTTTCGATTTTGCGCGGGCATTATGCGGAATCGGTGAGTGACATCTTTGGCCTTCCTTCGGGTCTCAGCAGATTGAATCTGTCAAGCTGAGTTAAACAATGGAGAAAGGACATAACCTTAGAATAGGCTGTCATTTTTCCTTACTAATTCCAACTACATTTAATCAATGGGAAGTCATTCCTTGTTTGTTTAAGTCTTCTATACAATGGATACTCAGACTCCTCCAGAAATTTGTCTCTGCTCTGACCCCTCCCCCCCCCCCACTCCTTTTGGCCTTTACAACAATAAGAAACGCTAAAAGGATCAAGATGGAATTGCCGAGTGACAAACCTTGTGTGAGGTCTGTAATATCTGTGACCTCACAAGTTCAACGCTAATAACCCGAAAGGTGCTTTATCAGCTCACAGACGGAAATGTAAAATGAAAGACGACTGGGCTATAAAGGGAATAAAATATTACTATCATGCGTTGTACTTAAAGCGGACCAAAACCCATGGAACTTCTGAAATACATTTGTCCAAAGCCCCTGCCGATGCTCCATTCTTGTAAAACTAGAATTATATTTTTGCTTTTTCAATTGTCCTGGAACACCGATTTTTTGCTGTCCCTCTCTGTAAGTTGGCAGGAGATCAGTCATTGCATAGATGTGGCAATGACATAATTGCCAAACACAACAGTGGCAATGAATGGAGGAGGCGGAGCTTTACAGCTAAAACGGGCAGCATTATCTGGGATTAGAGTGAAGCAGGAGCAATGAAAATTGGCAAAAGGTAATTCTCATAGAGGCAGTATTTCTGGGGATGCTAGTTAAAAATGTGGGTTTTGATCTGCTTTAACTCACTGCGATCGGTCCAAAACTATTCCCTCCCCCTGGGGCATCCAAAATCGGGATGTCCCGCTGTGTGAAACCCCCAGGTCGCCAACACACTTTGTTTTCCGGTCCAACGGCGCATGTGCGAGCCACAGCTGCATCCCCCCATCCCTCTAGCAGGACACATGCCCATGCCAGCCATTTGTGAATGGCCGGCTCAGGCACACTCCCTGTTCGAGGGAAGCGGGGGATGCGGTCGACAGCGCCGCTGGCCTTAGACAAAGGCTTAGAAGACGTGACATCAGTGGCTCCGAGTGTGCTGATTGGATGAGTGGCTGCTCATGCGCCGTAGGACTGGAAAGAGGTGAGTTGGCTTCGGTGATCTGGGGGGGTTTCACGCACACCTGATTGGGGGTGCCCTGGGGGAAAGGATAAAACAAGCAGCATTAGTGGGGAGCAGAGTGAAGCAGGAGCAGGGCAAAATTGCCAAAAAGTGCTCCTCATGGGGGGGAGCAATTCGGGGAATGCTAGTTAAAAATGAACCGGGAAGCCCTGCTGTGTGAAACCCCCCAGGTCACCTTCTTCCCTGGTCCAAAGGCGCATGCTATCCAGGGCGCATGCCCACTCCAGGCATTTGTGAATGGCCAGTGCAGGTACGCTCCTGGTTAGAGGAAAGCGGGGGATGCGTCCGTCACTGCCCTCGGAGATGCTCGCTTTAGACGAAGGCTTAGGTGCTGTGATGTCAGCGGCTCTGAACGTGCTGATTGGACGAGAGGCCATGCATGCGCCATAGGACCGGGATGTCAGTTGGTTTCGGCAACTTGGGGGGTTTCACAAAACGGGGTACCCCCAATCGTTGTGCGCTGGGAGCCAACTTTAAAGCGAACCAAGAGCCACCAAGCTTGTGAAATAAATTTGTCCAAAGCCCCTTCCAATACTCTCTTCTTAGGGTGTAGACTTAAAAATTTTCAAGGACGATTTATTTGCTGTCCCTCTCTGTAAGATTGCAGACTATCAGCCATTGCGTAAGTGTGGCAAATACATCATTGCCACGCACTACAGTGCCAATGAGTGGAGGAGGCGAAGCTTTACAGCTTAAACCAGTGCCATTAGTGGGGAGTAGAGTGAAGTAGGAGCAGGGAAAATTGCCAAAAGGTGCTCCTCATGGGGGAGCATTTCAGGGAATGCTTAGGTAAAAATGTGGGTTTTGGTCCACCTTAATAAGAATGTACACATGTTCCTAACAACTCCTTTATTGTCATTTTCGATTGAATGGTGCTGAGCTGGTCTAGTATTTTTTACTTTGTTCTAATGTAAGTAAATGTGTTTTTTAAAGTGCACCAGTCAAATTTTGACTATCCTTGGTTTTGGTCTCACCTTTGTTCCCAGTCCAACAGCGCAAGCGCAAGTGCAAGCAGCGGCCGCATCCTCACTATCCTTTTACCAGGGCGCGTGTCCGTGCCAGGCATTTGTGAATTAGCCAGCGGGCATGCTCCTTGTTAAAGGGTAACAGGGGATGTGGCCTCACATTAGACAAGCTCCTGGACGAAGGGGATCGAGCAGATCAGAGCGCACAGATTGGACGAGAGGCAGAGCATGTGCCATAGGACCGGGAAGAGGGGAGTTTGTTCAGGCAACGTAGGGGGTTTCACAGAGTGGAGCACCCAGATCGGGGGGGGGGGGGGGGGGGTCAAGGACCAAAACCCAGGCTAGTCAACATCCTGGGTTTTTGTTCACTTTAATTTGTATGCACCATGTAAATACTTTCTTAAACTGGATCTTAACCCTGAATAAGAACTTAAATGTTTCCCCCCACCCTCTACATACAGATTGGCCACATTAAAAATCATCCTATCTGCATCTACTGCATTTTCTGAGCCTTTAAACATCCAAGATGGCGGCCCGTGGATTCTCAGGCTGTCTACAGACAGGAAGTGTCTTCTGACTATGCCGCTCTGCATTCTGGGATTGCTGTCCTTTTCCCGACCCCAGCTCTGCTCTGTCTGTGCAAAGCACAGCTATAATCCCCCACTGCACTCCCCCCTTCTCTCCTCAAATGTGTTTCTTCTGAGTCAAGATGGCGGCATCCTAGAGTCCTGAACACAGTTAAAGCCCAGCATCTACTAATTTCAGATGCTGGGGAATAGTTTTATAAGGGTTTGGGTTTTTCATTAAATGATGCTGAAGGTCTGGTTTAAAGAGGAACATTGGAGACCCTGGAGTCGAAAAGAGTTCCAGTCCTTGGGGCATCCTGAATTGTGTGAAACCCCCATGAACCTCCTGGAACACTCACCTTCTCCTGGAGCCCTCACCACCTCTGTGTGCTCCGGCCGCATCCCCGCTCACCTCTAGCCATGCACGTGCCCATGCCTGGCCTTCCTGAATGGGTGGCAAAGGTGTGCTACGGCTGCAAGGTGGGCGGGGCATGTGGCTCATGACAGTAGCTGGGCTTTCTGGCACCCGGGGCAAAGATTCGAAATGGAGCCCCCTCTACCTGTTCTCAGGCCCCCCTTTGGTGCCCTTCTGACCTGCTGCACCCAGGGCACGTGTCCCCCCTAGCTATGCCCTTGGCTGCCGGCGCCACTCGACTCCCTTCGCCATCCAGGCAGCTTAGCCGGCAGCGCCAAAAGGAGTCGGGTTACAGCGAGAGCACTGATTGGCTGAGCGTGCCACTCAGCCAATCAGCACACTCACCTTCTCCTGGAGCCCTCACAAGTGTGCTCCAACCGCATCCCCGCTCACCTCAAGATATGCATGTGTCCATGCCCAGCCTTTCTCCATGGGCGGCACAGGTGTGCCATGGCTGCAAGGTGGGCGGGGGATGTGGGTCGCGGCAGAGCAGTAGCTGGGCTTTCTGGCACCCGGGGGAAAGATTCGAAATGGAGCCCCCTCTACCTGTTCTCAAGCCCCCCCTTTGGTGCCCTTCTGACCTGCTGCACACAGGGCACGTGTCCTCCCTAGCTATGCCCCTGGCTTCCTGCGCCACTCGACTCCCTTCGCCATCCAGGCTGAAAGGAGTGGAGTGACAGCGAGCACACTGATTGGCTGAGCGTGACACTCAGCCAATCAGCACACTCACTCTCACCCAAGTCTGCGCCTCCTGATTCAGAATGCCACCGCAGAGACGAATAACATACAGGAAAGAGAAATTCCTGTGTGTTGTTCTTTTTAAGGAAGTATTTCTCGGCCATGCTCAATAATAAAACACTAAAAAGTATTCTGGCTTTGCTTTGTTGGGTTAAGCGAGAACTTGGTAATAAAAGATTTCCTCTTGTTTGTGTATTTTCTCCTGAAATTAGGCAGAACATGTGATCTGCCGCTGAGCACTAACCCGCCATGCAGCAGGAGAACTCCGGGTTTACTAAAAACATAACAAATTCAAGAATTAATCTGCTATCTCAAGTGGAAAGTTAAGGACTGATGAATAAAATAACATATGAAATAATTACCTATTGAGACAGAAGTAAATCCTTTTAAATGCTCAGCAGGAGAAATTAATTATTTTGTTTTACTTTCGGCTCCATTGTAAATGCAGAAAGTCACATTTTTCACAGTTTAATATAATGAGATAACCTTACTATGTCAATTACACCACCTCTTTCACACACTTTTTTTTTTTTTTTTATTGAAATGACAACCTGAACCTGCTAATGAGGCCCATTAAGAGCAAATGCGGCCTAACACTCAAGTGCGGAACGTGCACGGCCAGATTACAGCTGATGCGGCTTGTAAATGACGAGATCCAATTAACAGGGTTTATTAATGTATAAAGTCAATGGAAAAGAGAGATACTTTGGAATAAAAGTGGATGGAAAAGCTACTGTCCATGCAAACACCAACTTCCTTCCCCCTTATCTGTCTTGGGAGTACTGTAAAAAGCATCTTAAAATCTCTTACTTCACTGGCAAAAGGGTGCACCGCCCAAATTTAACTATGCTACATGTCTGTGTGCTCACCTATAACAAAATTGAACTCTACAAGACCTAGAGTGGACGTGCAATATGCACACCTTCCTCCCAAAGGAAGCACCACTGCAACTATCAGTCAAAATTTGATACTTTATTGATGCAAAATTTTTTTTTAATTAAAAAATATATATACCACAAGACAAATTAAAAACAAATTGGTATGTCCGGAAGACCTTAATCAATAAATGATGCCCCTAAAGGGCTATGGAATTCATGCCCTATGGGTGCAAAAGACTGCATGTGTTAATGCCTATAATCTATAACCTATCCTTTTGTGCCGGCACAAAAATCTATATATATATAGACGGCAGACAATATATACAATTATCTCTCACGTCATATGGTGTCACCCAGGGCAACGATCAGGCCAACCTCAATGTAAACTACCCGCATGCGCGGGTAGTTTACATTGAGGTTGGCCTGATCGTTGCCCTGGGTGACACCATATGACATGAGAGATAATTGTCTATATTGTCTGCCGGCACCTGCATTTAATTGTATACTTTTTGTTTTTATTTGAAGTCTGATTGGGATGGTTTTCTTGTGCAATATTAGGTGTTTTGATAGTTCCATGTGATGTTTATATGCACTTGCACTTTGAATACATACCTATAATGTTTTTGGTTGATGTATATTTAGATTGTAGACAGGGGATATTGATTGTTGTATATCACTAGTGATTTGTTTTATTGCACTGTAGCACTTTTATATATATTCTTATATATATATATATATATATATACATATACATAACAATTTTTGTGGATTTATATATATGGGTATGCACACACACATATATATATATAGATTTTTGTGCCGGCACAGAAGGATAGGTTATAGATTATAGGCATTAACACATGCAGTCTTTTGCACCCATAGGGCATGAATTCGATAGCCCTTTAGGGGCATCATTTATTGATTAAGGTCTTCCGGCCATACCAATTTGTTTTTAATTTGTCTTGTGGTATATATGTTTTTTAATTAAAAACATTTTTTGTATCAATAAAGTATCAAATTTTGACTGATAGTTGCAGTGGTGCTTCCTTTGGGAGGAAGGTGTGCATATTGCACGTCCACTCCAGGTCTTGTAGACATCTTAAAATCTCTGATGTAAATAGCTTATGTATTCTAAGCAAAGCTGATTTCTTAGCTTAATTTTCTAGGTCATGACTGAACCAGAAAGGGCATGTCATGGCACGACTCTTTGAGTCTTGAGCATGCTCTGATGTGGCCGGAGACAGCTGCAGGTCCACTGTGGCTTGCCATGCTCACTCATGCTGAGAGCAGTAGGTGTTAGAACTCTTTTTGTGTGGTCATGGAGGAGTGGAACTGAAAGGAGGGCAAATTTTTGAGCCTTGCTACAACTTCTACCCCTTGCTGCTGGACATGGAGGAAAGGGACATGAGACAGGCATCATGGGAGCTCATTTCTGCCTTGCTGCCTTTGGGTGTACAGTTCATTTAATGAGGAACTTTGGACGTAAAATAAAAAGGGGCCGAAACCCCCCATCATCAGCCCCTACTTACCTTTTGGATGACACCGATGCCTTCTGCGGCCAAATTCGGTTGCTTTAGGGCCCAATTCCTGCCCCCGCCGCCGGTTTAGTCATCTGTAAATGACAGTACGGCCTCTGCAAAGTACCAAGCCATTCATTGAAATCTCATGAGATTTCATGCGGCTCCATTGCACCCCACCCATTGGCACTGCGCAGGCGCGAGAGCGGGGGCCGTGCGCAGTGCCTGATGGGATGCAAGATTGTGCCGTCTGTCAGAAGGTCGCCAGAATCAGAGGGACCTAGAAGATGGATTTCGTGGGGAGGTGAGTAGAAGCTACCCAAAGGAAAAAGCAAATGTTCCTCCTTATATAAAGTGGGCAGGACTAACCTACATACCCTGTATGGCGTCAGAGGAGCACGAATGGTCAGTGTATTCTATGAGTTCCTTATAAAACTGCCATTGATGTGGGGGGCAGGTGGGGGCAGATGTGTAAAACAGCTGCCTGGGGGTATCTTAGATGTTAGGCACAGGCCTTACTTTATTGGTTAGGTCTGTCTCCTTGCCCTGGTGTTGAGGCAAAATGGGGGGGGGGATCACAAGAAAAAAATAACTTACCTCACCCAGAATCCAGCAATGCCACTGGGCGGCAACTGCACAGAGAATGCACAGAGCAGCATGTATGCACACTTTATTGGTTGGAGGTGGTCATGTGGGGTGCAAGGGCCATGGCAACTAGCTCTGGCAAAGATGTCTGCCCATTTTTTGTGGGGGTAACAAAAGTGACTGAAGGTCTGCTTTAATAATAGAGATTTGATTAAAAATAATGTCATATGAGTTAACTACATGTAACTGGACCCTGGTACAAACATTACTTGGGGCCCCATCATGGCTCATACAGTGACCCTTTTCCTGTCACATTAATCCAGTTAGATACAAATGAAAGGAGAGGTATCATAAAATGGTTCAATACTAAAGTGGCTCAAAACCAGCCTTGGAGTCTCATAGACTGTTTCCTTCTCCCAGTGGCATGCGGAACTGGGAACCCTCACGTTCTCCCGAAAAGCTTACCTCTACAACGAGCCCATGATGCATGTGCGTCCAGCACTGTGGCATTAGTCACATCATATTTGGCTGTGCTCGGCCACGCCCGTCGCAACTGAATGGTTGTGCGTGGTCTCGCACAGCTGAGGAATGTGAGTGATGTCATGTGCCGCTCCTGTGTGCGGCTGGAATTCCATTTAGCTTCTTTAGCTGCACATTAATATGTGCGTTCAGGGAGAGCCATGTCAGGAGCACATGTGTGTCACCCACCTCTACAGAGAAGTTCTTTGTTGGCCCACTCTCTGCTTTGGATATTAGAGACACGCTGCTCTCTAGTGGTCAGTCTCTTGCACTAACTCTTTAAGGGTGCTGGGGGCTGCAAGTGAGGGCAGTGTGGGCCGCATGGAGCCCCCGGGCTGCCGGTTGTGCATACATGAACTAAAAGCCACCATGCTTCTCTACCTGCACCCATGCACAGCACGGACAATACCCAGCTCTGAGCATCTTGTCCCTCCCCAGTTTCTATAATGGGCCTAGCAGAGAGCCCGGGAACCAAACAATAGGGGTCCACGAGCTGCATGTGACTCCCGGGCTTGTGTAAAGGTAAGAAAGATGGGCGAAAGGCAGGGTTTCACACAATGGGGCATCCCAAATTAGAATGCCTCGGGGGGGCAGACCATTACCAGGGATAGTGAAAATTACGAGTTTTGGTCCACTTTAAAAAATCCATCTAAACATGCTGAATAGTGAGAGAGGAGCTTCTTATACACCCCAACTGAAAAAGAATCTTGCCAAGTTTGTGGTTTCCTTCTCCTGGGTTATGGAGTGTACCATTCCACTTTTAGGATGGCTTCACACCTGAGCGGCTGGTCATGATAGCCCAGCAAGTAGCGTTTTTGCCACAACGCGTTTGTAATATAAATAGGAGATGGCAGTTGCAGGTGCACAGGCGATGGCATCGCATTGCCTAGTTGTGAAATCGGCCTAATAGGGGTGATGTTCTCCATTCCAATGCCTGTCTCCTGAGCCAGCCTGTGAGCAGCAGCATTTCCCAGTCTAAAGCTTTGTCCAATGCATTGCATGATGGGTAGAAACTGAAACTTTACAGTGTAAAAACCTGGAACTTGAGCCTCGATTCAGAGACACATTCGTCCGGACTTCCGTAGCTGTCTGTGAAAGTTTTGGTGGGTGTTTGTCATTTTTTTGCTTTTTTTCGTCCATTTTCTACTCGCACGAACGTTTGGGAAAACGTGTATATGCTCTTTCGATAAACGGAAGCAAATCGGAAAATTTCCAAACAAAATCGGAAATTTTCCGTTCGTTCAGATAACTTCCGTTGTTGGGATGGTTTCTGTCTGATTCAGAGAGCTGATTTCCGACGGATCACCACCCTATAAATCCGTTTCATTTCCGATCCACTTACGGGACCTTTGAGGGCTCGGATTGCTATTATTGAACATGTTTTGCGGCTATGTGGAGGAGTCTGCGCGCCTTTAGCACCAAGGCATTGCATGTATCAGCATGGCCGAGGCCATAAATTGTATAGCAATGCATACCTGAATCAATACATTTCATGTATGCCTTATAGATGCATTTTAATGCTGACCTTAATTAGTCCTTAGCATGTAAACATTTATTTTTCCACAAATCCATATATTTGCTATATTTTTTTAGACTTATGTCCTTTGTGAATTATATTTGGATTGTTGAACTTGAATCTTAATGTGTTGTAGGAGTTATTGTTTTAGTTGGTTATCTTTGCTTTGTGTAATTATTTTATATTTGGTTGCAGGAACTGCAAGATGTGCCACTCGCCCTTGCTCCTGATGCCCGTTCTTTGCCTGCAGAATGCGAGCCAGGGGTTCTCTAATCGGCACTATGCAAAACCCGGGCCCTCTGGCTTTAGAAGTCCAGATTTAGGTGTTTGGACCATAAAGGGGGGGGGGGGCACTGCAGTATGACCCCCAACAAGGTTATACCAATATTTTAATTTACGTGCCAGAGTGGCACGTGCCAGAGTGGCACAACTGAGTGTCAGGGTCCTTCAGTTGGTGGGCGAGATGCAGGAGCTGCGCAACTCGTTGGGGACCACAGATGAAGAATAATGTTCTGTGGCCTGCCATTGCTATGTATTTTGTTTTTTATAGTTGTAAAAATGTAAAATTTACAAAATGTTGATACATTTTATATTTTATGATAGCATCCCAAAAAAAAATGTTACAGTGTCATTTCATTTTCAAAATACATTAACACAAAACTAATGTGCCCAGAAATATTTAAAGATGAATATTCACATGATCGAGAAGTGGTTTGGGTGAGCTTTAAGGTTCCAAAAGGGAAGATGGAGGAGAGTGCTAAGTGATCTAGCTAAACATTGTAGTAGAAGTGAGGGTGGCAAATATGTAGGCCAGCACTTTAATGAGTTAAGTTTGTAGTGCGCAGGCGCAAGATCGTAAGGATTCCGTCTGGACGATTATTTTTTGTAAAATGGAAACAGAATCTATCGGGAAACGTAAAGGATTCGTTGGAGGATACGATGGGAAAAGGGCAAAAACGAAAGCCTACGTTGTAACATGTGGAAATGAAACGGAAAAGTCTGGATGGAAAATGACATCCTCGTAATTCGTAATCTGCCGTACGAACGGACGGAAACTTTACAGAAGGTTTTCAATGCATGCATAGAATCGCTCGTACGCTCATACGAGAATGGAAACATTTCACAACAAAAACAGATTGGCACGAAAACGGAAGTTTTTTGTGTCTCTCTGAATCGAGGCTTTGGTCTCTTTTGAATGAAGACTTAACGGCCTCGATTCAATAAGAGTTGAACAAAATTCTCATGGTAGTAAAAAATTAAATTCATGAGAGAAAAGCCTGAGAATTTCACTGTTACTGAATCACCAGATAGGAAAACAATGAAAGTCAATGGCACTTTTTTACTCCTAAGAAAAGTTGAGAACTGTTTACTCCTTTCTACGCTGTAGTAAAAGCAGGCATTGACTTTCATTGTATTTTTATCTGGTGATTCAGTAATAGTGACATTCTCAGGCTTTTTTCTCATGAATTGAATTTTTTACTACCGTGAGAATTTTTTTCAACTCTTATTGAATCGAGGCCAACACCTCCAAACGAACAATCTTGTCACTCGTTTTTCCCAAAGTTTTTTTGCATCCAGGCTATTTTTCCATCTGAATAGCTGCCAATCTATTTCTGGGAAGCAGAGTCTTTCTTTAAATCTGGCTAATTCAAGGAAATACAAATCATAAAATGCAGGCAGACAGATGGCGATAATAATGTCATCTGTTCACTGAGCAGGAAAATATGGCAACATTGTGTCAAGAAAATCAATATACATGATCTCACTTTTGATTAAATAACCACAAGAGAGCAGAATATACCGGAGGAGAATATAGAGGAGGACCCCCCCAAATCCCACATATGTTCCATATAATGGGTCCCAACTCTTTATATTCCAAGCTCTAAGGGAATAAAGAGAAGATCACAACCATCACCATGGATAAGGCATTTCAATCCTGGCACCCCCTTTGTTGAGTCAGGTCGCGTCTGATACATTAGTCACATGACTTCTGCTTACTGTGCCAGTATGGGTGTGCTAACCTCAGCTCATAGAGGGTGTGCACGTTCTAATTGCAGTGCATGAGCGAAATTTTAAATGCAGTGCATGTTTATGTGATCTCTGGCTTGAACGTTGACTATTCTCCTGCCTTGGTTCTGCCATACGACTGCTTGTCTGCCCAAACCTCGATTCCCTAGTGGCACAACTTGGGGGTTCCCAAATAGCAAAATCTAGGTCCTCTTGCTGGGGCTCTAGTAAAGACCAGGGTTGCCCATATATCTGCTGGGTTTAGGCTTTGGGCAGTAGTCTCTTTGCCCTCTTTGCCAAGTTTTTTTTGTTTTAGTGCCTAGAGCAGGGATCCACAACCTGTAGCTCGGTCACATGTGGCTCGTGGACCCCTATTGTGTGGCTCCCGGCTCTCTGCTAGGCCCACTATTGCAGCTGGGGAGGTACACGATGGATGCCCAGAGCTGGGTATTGTCCGTGCTGTGCATAGGAGTTAATGCAAAGTAGTTCAAGCAGAGAAGCATGGTGGCTTACCGATCTCTGCTTTTAGATCATGGATGCACAACCTGCAGCCCAAGGGCTGCATGTGGCCCACACTGTCCTCACTTGAGGCCCCCAGCACCCTTAAAGAGTTAGTGTAAGCGGCTGACCACTAGAAAGCAGTATGTCTCTAATTTCCAAAGCAGAAAGTGGGCCAACGATGAACTTCTCTGTAGAGGTGGGTGACACACATGTGCTACTGGAGTGTTGGTTGTGCTGGCAGCATCTGGAGATAACCTGTGTAGACTCACCTATGCCAACCTTACCTCTTGTTCATTTAACCTCTGCCTACCTCTACTCACCTCTTTCCGCCTTGTTCCATCTTACCTCCGCTCCCCTCACCTCTATCCCCCTCTTACCACCTCACACCTATCACTTCTCTTACAATCTCACCTCTGCTCACCTCTTCCTGACTCAGCTCTGCTCAATTCTCCTCTCCCTGCCTTATCTCTGCCCACTCTCTTCCCACCTCACCTCTACCCACCCCTGGTCACCTTACGTCTTCCACTTAATTTCACCTACCTCTTTCTGCCACCTCTGCTCACCTTCCTAGCTTCCCTCCATCACTTCTATTACCATCTTGCTTCTGCCCACCTTCCCTCCCCTCAACTCACGTAACTTCACCTCTGCTGAAATGACCTCTCCCTGCCTTACCTTTGTCCACTCCTTCACACCTCACCTTTACCCACCCTGGTCACCTTACCTCTTTCACTTCTTTTCACCTCCCTCTTCCTGCCACCTCTGCACACCTTTGCATATACATAAAGCCATTCTCCAGTTTACACTTTTTGTGGCCCCTTGAAGTGGAAATACCACAATGTGGCCCCAGACTAAAAAAGGTTGTGCACCCCTGAATTAGATTCTACCTTTTAAACTCTTTGGGAATTGGGTAACAACTTATTTAGGGTAAAGTATTTAAGTATTCCACATGTACACTGGATGGTCAAGTATTTGAGAGCATTCTTTGTTTTCACTACTTTTAGTTGTTCTCAAAGGCTTTTATATAGGACCAAAACCAGAGATTTTGATCTCGAGTTTTGGTCATTGCCCCTTGAACACCTTGATTTGGGGTGCCCTGCTGTGTGAACCCCCTAGGTTGCCCAGTAAAACTCGCCTTTCCCCGGTCCTACGGCACATGTGCGTCCCTCATCCAATCAGCACTCGGCTGCACTGTTCATTTTCGGCTGCGAATAACTAAAAGACAAATCTAGCCTAAATCAGCCCAGTGTGCCATCGGCCACATCCCCGCTAGCCTCTAACAAGGTGCGGGCAATTCACAAATGCCTGGTACTAAAGGTATAGTTTATTGCCTGGCGTGGCCTGTGCATGCTCCATTAAAATGGGGAGAAGGTAGGTTTTACAAGGGGCTCGGGGGGGTTTTACACAGTGGGACATCCCATATCAGGGTAACCTAGGGACAAAAAATCAGCAGTCGTATAGATTTCAGAGTTGCCGAACATGGGTTTTGATCCACTTTAAAAATTGCATTAGAGATATTTCACACATCAAGGTCAGGTGCTGTTTATATTGTAATAGCAGGGCACCTGGCTGCTATACGGTGTATCAAAGCAGAGAGCAGCCATTGCTACATTGTAACAGTCGTCATTTGTCTGGCTGTTTAGAATGTACTTCAGTCATATCCAAGGCGGGAATCAAACCAGCAGCCTTCTGGTCACAAGCCAAATCCTTTACTTACTACTACTCCGGGTCCTCCAGCATGGGGCAAGCAAAAATGCCACTTTAATGTCCGGTGATCATATGTTAGAAGGTAAGCCCCAAAATCCATGCATGCCCCCCCCCCCTCCGTATCTGACACCCCTTGTACACTGTAAATAGAGTACAGTGTCCTCCCTGCATTGTAGCAACCTTTGCTGCTCTTGCAGCCTGTGACCAATGTGGCCATGGTAGGTGCCAAATCTTTTCTATGGGTGAACATTAAAATGGAACAAAAGCCCATTTGGGATGCCCCAGTTTTTAAATCCGTCCCCTGGGTTCGCTGTGTATACGCACCTCATTGGTGATCCTGGCTCCCTTTGGCTAATGTGTGTACCCATGGTAGCCATTTCTGATTGGGTGATATTATCCAGTGGTCCTCTCCTAGGGGCCTGCCAATGGCTCATGTTTTGTGCCTCTCCACATAGCCGGCTCTATAGCTCTGTCTGAGCAGGAATGACTTCACCTGTGCATCTGTTGGGAGATTTGCAAAACCTGACCTTTTGTTGGGCCTTGAGCAGGAGGGTTGGGGACCACAGATCTATTCTGATTGGCTGTAAGCTCACACATGCATCGTGGGAGCATGGTGTGGAGTAAGAATACTGGCGATACATGGGGGCTCTCACACAGGTTCACACCTAAACAGAATCCCCCAGCAAAGCAGATCAAAACCCAGGTGAGTGAAAAAAATGTGGGTTTGGGTTGCAAGGATCAAGAGGAGTAAGTGTAAGTATGATCTTTTTAATTTACCCAGACAATTATTGGGATACTCCTCTGGCTAAGCATCCTTTGGAAGCCTGGTATTAGGCATGGAGCTCTATATTTTGGATTTTTTTTTTATGGAGGTTATACTGCCATTGTATGCTTGCGCACACATAGGAATTTTCCTCTGTATTTAAAGTGGACCAAAACCCACTGAACATGCGAAACACATTTGGCCAAAGCCCCTGCCAATAATCCCCTCTTAGAGTGTAGAATTAGAAATGGATATTTTCACTTTTTAAAGTGAAACTTTTTTTGCTGTCCATCTTTGTAAGATGTCAGGCAATCAGTTGTTACATCAGTGTGGCAATGACATCATTGCCACATACAACACTGGAAATGAATGGAGGAGGCGGAGCTTTACAGATAAAACAGGCGCCATTATCTGTGCTTAGAGTCAAATAGAGGAAGTGAAAATTGGCAAAAGGTGCTCTTCATTGGAGGAGTCAGGGGATGCTAGTTAAAGCGGACCTTCACCCTGAATAAGAGCCTATCTTATATGTTTCCCACACCCTGTACTTACAGATTGCTCACATTAAAAATCATTCTACTTGCATCTACTGCATGTTATGAGCCTTTAAACATCCAAGATGGCTGCTCATGGAGCATCAGGCAGCCTGAAAACAGGAAGTGTCTTCTGACTGTATTGCTCTTCATTCTGGGAATGCTGTACTTTCCCTGACCCCAGTTTTGCTGTGTCTGTGCATAGCACAACTATAACCCCACCCCCTGTACTTTATCCCGCTCTCCTCTTCTCAGTATGTGATGCTTTTGAGTCAAAATGGCGGCGCCCGTATCCTAGAGTCCTGAACAGAGTTGCAGCCCAGTGGGGGAAAGAATAATAAGTAAATGGCTAAAAACTTGAAATATATTAATTTTAGATCCTGGGGAATAGTTTTTTAAGGGTTTGGGCTTTTCATTAAATAATGCTGAAGGCCCCGTTTAAAAATGCGGGTTTTGGTCCGCTTTAACCCAGTGAGAGAAACGCAAGTAGTGAGTACACACATGGCCTGCCATAACCACAGTGCGTGGGGAGCAGTTGGGGGTTTAGGTCGCTCTCACAAGATCGCTTCCTCACCCCTAGACAATTAAATATCTGCATTTTCCAGTAGCCCACACTTCCTATGAAGAGGTGCAGATTGGTTGGTGGTTGGTGGGAGCTCTGCTTGGAAAGGTTGTGTATCCATCTAATGCAGGGCTCACTGTTGGTATGAGGGGTCTGTTAGGCTAGTGTCTCTGTGGAGAAGCACCTTCTCTAGCACATATGTGAAGGGTGGAACGGTGGTCAACACTACACTTAGTAAAGATTAGAGCCCTGTCAGTGGGATAGGCCCTGATAGTGATAGAACTTTAATAATAGTGGTTAAATATAGAACTTAGGTGCCATTGCATTATGAATCCACATGATGACAGTTTTGCCTAAGGAATAAACATAGATAATATTAATTAGTCTAGATAAAGCATAAAGCAGATAAATAGATATTTAGCCAGGTGGCATGGACAACATTACCTGCCCTGCCATTGCTTGGTCAAGGCAACATTTTAAAGGTTATACAAGGGAGGACCCAACCCTTCTAGAGTGTTCTTCTAAGTTCTTCTAACGTGTGTGTCATCCACCTCTACAGAGAAGTACAGAGAACATGTGTGTCACCCACCTCTATAGAGAAGTTCATTGTTATCCCACTTTCTGCTTTCAAGAAGGGAAGTGTTAATGTAGTGGAGGAGCTGAGCAACAGTGAGGGAAGGAGCCCTTAGATTGTAACTGGAGGCTGTAGAGACTGATTGCTGTAACTGCCAATGGATATTGCCTGTACTGAATATGCTGTTTGATGGATGGAGGCACCAACGAGTGTCATCATTGGAGACCAGCGACGACTGAATCATTAAGTGCACCTCCACCCCAAACATGCCACACCAACCTGAGTCGCCCTACCCTAGACCCAAGAACCCCCCTCGCTCCTCAGAGCGTGTGCCATTGGCCAAGCACACGCCCGCTACACATATATACAAGGGCTACAGGTCCAGCTGCCTTGACCTATTACTGCAGATACACCATGATCTGGATGAATGAGAACCTTTACACCATTGAAGACTGATTTCATACACACACACAATCCATTGAATCAGGCATTTCCATTGTGTCCCTTCATTTACTCCGCAGCTCATTTCTTTGAAATCATCCCGGTATTAGGTTACAATTAGAAAGTGCGCTTCATTAGGCCAGCTATAATTATCAGACAAATCAACAGAGGCCTGACAGTGCTAATTGGAATGAATTAGATGATGTTTAGCAAGGACAATGGCTATGGACAGTGTTGTATGAAATGCTTCATTACATCACAGATCATTACAGGGCTTCTCTACCAAACATTGATTTGTTAAATGGATGACTTGTGTGCAAACATATCACACCGGGCCCTGAAAGACCGAATAAAAGCTCCTCGGAATCACGAGGGCTAAATATTTCTAAAGCAGACCTGAAGACTAAAGGGTCTATAGCAGTGTTCCCCAACCCTCCTCCTTAAGGCCTAACAAAAGACCAGGTTTTGTGGCTCTCCACACAGATGCCCAGGTGAAGTAACTAATAGCCGGCTATGTGGAAATCCTCAAAACAAGGCCTATTGAGGAGAAGATTGGGGTAAATGCTGTATGGCAGGCAGGGCCGGCGTCAGCACCCAGCAATGCGGGGCAGCTACCGGGGACCCACTGACAGGGCCGGCCTTTGGGGTGTGCGAAGGCGCTTGACCGGTGGGGAACTGGGAGGGCACCACCACAGCTGGTGCCCAACTTCTACTCGAATCACACAACGTTGGGGAGGGGAGGAAGTGCTGGGTTTTGTTCTGCATTTAAGTTGCCCCCCTGCTGATTTCCTATCTCTGGAGCATCTCAATCTGTGATATCCTACTGTGTGATACCCCCCTGGGATCGCTGGCATACCCACTATGCAAGCAATTCCACACCTAAGTTTTGGTCCGCTTTACAGGGGCATCTCAATTTGGGATGCCCCTGTTTGTGAAAGAACCCCCCTGGTTTGGCCATTAACTCAAACTGGCAATCCCACAGTG
Source organism: Gastrophryne carolinensis (assembly GCA_027917425.1). Classification (NCBI taxonomy): domain Eukaryota; kingdom Metazoa; phylum Chordata; class Amphibia; order Anura; family Microhylidae; genus Gastrophryne; species Gastrophryne carolinensis. Next base: position 596,860,032 of record CM051234.1, read on the forward strand.
CATTCACCAGTTCCAGGAAAGTAATGAACAAAGGGGGGGAGGTCACACACAGGGGCATCCCAAATCAGGAGAATCTAAATTCATCTAGACTCCAAGGTCAGGTTTAAAGGGATTTGTTGGGCTTCAAAGTAGACCAAAATTAGAGTTTTGGTCCAAGTAGCATAATCTTTAGGGGGCATATAGATTTGGGACTCTTTACCACAAAAGAGCCCACTGAGACCATGCCGCCCAATGGCCCACATAAACCTGGAGCCGGCCCTGATGGCAGGGATCCCCAACCCTCCTCCTCGGGGCCATCCAGCAGTTCATGTTTTGTGGATCTCCACTCAGCTGCCTATACAATATCTCTGCAGCTTCTGCGCTAATTACTTCACCTGTGTGCTGTGATCAGATGCGATTAACACACATTTTGCTGGTGCTGAGGCAGAATTGGGGTTAAATACAAGTAACTTACCTGCTCCCATTAAAGTTGCAGTAGTTGCAGTAGTTGCATGCACCTAGCAGGGGATGCTGCTCTGTAAAGCCACCATCATCTCAAATCCCTGTTCTGCCCCAGCAAGTGTGTGTGTGTGGGGACCAAGCAAGAGATTTTTTTTCAACTCCCTGTTCTTCCCCAGCAAGTGTGTGTGTGTGTGTGTGTGTGTGTGTGTGTGTGTGTGTGTGTGTGACTTTAGTATATCTTTTAATAGGTGTTGTATCACTTTAAAGTGGAAGGTATATGACAAGTCTTGGAGGGACATAGCCCTGGGGATGAACAGAATGGGTGGGTGGGTGGGAAAGTCTCGTTATCTGGACTGTGAGCATGGTGAAATATTGATGAGGGCACTTTGCGGCCGGCTGTCCCTCTTCCCCTCAATGGCTGGAAATGTCTCTCTTGTTCGACAGGGAGGCAGATGGGAGGATGGAATTCAACCTACTGGTAACAGTGACATTGCGGCCCGGGGCTGTTTATGGGATAAGGGGCAGCACTATCACTTACACCCTCCATGCTGCAGCAGATGTTCCTCCACAATCTCCACCTGGCACTCTGCAAATGTACCAACAGCGAGCCAAACCCGCGTCCTATCACATCAAGCCACTGCACTGACATGGACATGGCATTATCCAGATCCCCCATCTGCTTTTTACCTGTGATTTTTTATTATCAAATAACATGACCTGGATTCACTAAACTTTCCCTAAAATATACAGTATCTTGAAATTTAGAGCCGTATTGAGGATAAAACATGAAAAAAAAGAAAACAATACAGGGGTTTAAAAATGATTGAAAATGCTCTTATGTTGATTATTAATAATGATGGGCTTTGGACCTGGGACATTCCTAGATTCAATAGGGATCTAATCATCCAGACTTTTTTGATAGGACCTCGCTCAAGTTATGCATCAGGGCCCTGTCACATTTAAATGTATATCTGGTGTGTGTTTGTTGTTTTTTTTTTTTTAAACCTTCAGATAGATGGTTTGATTTGAAAACATAGGATGTATAGGACTAAAGGCAGGGGCAGACTGGCCATAAGGAGCACAAATCCATGGGGGTGGCAAGTTTTAAAAGTACCATTCTTTCTTTTACAGGGGAGATCTGCTCATTTCCATCAGCCTGTCTCCTGAGCTAGCTTGTGCAGGAATAACAGCCTATTGCTATTGCAGTTCTTAAGTGTGTAGATGCTTTTAGCCATCATGCAATGCTTTGGTCAGATATTTAGGGGAGACAGGCAGTGGAATGAAGTAGATCACCCCTGTAAAAGTGTAATGGTACACTTGAAAATCTGTCACCCCTGGATTTTGTTTCTACTATTCCAAAACTCAGGATTTTGACTATATTTTGGTCTTTGCCCCCCTATCCGGGATGCCCCCTGTATGAAACCCCCCAGGTTACCGATCTCACTCACCCTTTCTCGGTCCTATGGTGCATGCGCAGCCTCTCGTCCAGTCAGCACGCTCGGCTTCCGCTCCCGCCCCTTCATTCTAGAGTTCGTCTAAGGCAAGCGGATCCGCCGCTACCCTCTAACAGGAAGTGTTTGCGCACCAGCCACTCACAAATGCCTGGCGCAAACATGCGCCCTCCTAATGGGACAGTGGGGATGTGGCCGCTGCTGGCGCATGCGCTGTTGGACCGTAAACGAAAGTGAGTTTTCGGGCGAGCACTAAAAAATTCGTCTGGCCTATACATATAGTAGGTGAGCTGGTGTAGGCAGCATGAATCAGCCTAAAGGGCATACAACAAGTGTGCACAACTGTATATAGCTCATTGGTGGCATTGTCTTTCACTTGTGTTCCACTTTAAGGGGTCGCAATAAAATCTAAGTAGAGGAAATGCAGGAAATATGTAACATTAAAGTATTATATATTCTTTTATGTATATGCAGATGTAGGCAGAGGTGAGCTGGGAAGAAGCGGGCAGGGGTCTGTTGGGAAAAGGTAAAGTGGGCATAGGTGAGAAGGGTAGTGGTGAACAATGGTGGGTATAGATGAGATAGGTAGAGGGGAAGCAAGCAGAGTTGAGGGGGGAAGAGGTGAGGTTGTCTGAGGACAGAAAGAGGTGAGAAGTGGGCAGAAGTGAGGCAGGAAAAGGTAAAGTTGACCAGAAGAGGTGACGTGAGCAGTGGTGGTTGAATGAGGCAGAAAGAAGTGAGGTGGAAAGAAGTGTGCAGGGGTGATATGGGAAAAGTTGGAAAGAGTAGAGGTAAGCAGTCTAGATTGTGCAGTAGGCACAAACTTCAGTTTTAAGAGGGAGTTCACATTAAAGTGGCCCAAAGCCCATATGGCTGTTTTATTTGCTACACTTCCCCACCGACATCCAAAAGGGTTCACCAGGTAAGTGTGGACAGTTGTGTGTGACCAGGACTGGATTTTGAGGGGGTGCAAGCGGCGAGAGCCCCGGGGCCTCCACCACTTGCCCGGCAAAGGAGGTCTCCATCAACCTTTGGGTTATGGCCTGGTCCAGGAGGCTTTTCAGTCATCGGTTTGACAGGCCACAGGGCCAGCAACAAAGCTATTGGCGGTGGTGGGGGGCCCCTGCACGCCTGGACAAGCCTTTTTTTGTTTTTGCAAACCCACAGCTAAAGCCACCACAGGGCAGGACAGAGAGTGTAGAGCAGCAAAGCAGCAACACCACAGTGACACAGGGTGCGTGCAGAGCTGTCACTGCACATAAGACACCAAGCACAGCCGCTGGCAGCTCAATGCAGGGAACAGTTTTCTGCTGGACCAGCTGGACGAATTCCCGAGCAGCGTGCATCTGCACAAGGGTGGCACAAGGGACTCGATCTAACATTCCAGTAAGTAGGCGGGTGCCAGACAACCACCAGTAGGTTATTTTGCTGGACTATGATTTGCTGGACACCTGATTTTGTGCCCAGGGGCCTCTACCACCCTTGAACTGGCCATGTGTGTGACACCTCATTGACTCATTGGTCACATAGAATAAAGGACAGGTGCAGGAAAGCAGCAAGATCATGGACCTCTTGAGTCTAAATGACCAATTTTATAAGACTTCATAAGGGACTTAATGTTGATGGACATTCCTATTTGGGCCAATGTGCACATTTAACTGATGGTGTGGACTAACACTCACTAACACCCTTTAAAGTGGCTGTGATTCTTTTCATGACTGGAAGCAGTCTATCAATACATGACCACTGGCAACCAATCACAGGGCTGGATTTCTCAAGGGGAACACAGAGAAAGTACGTATAATGAGCCTTGCAAAGGGTGTTTGCATTGGAGGTATCAGCAATCGAGATGATATCCCAATTTTTGGTGTAATGTTGGTGATTTTAAAGCAGTTTTTTAACGCAAAACAGCGTCATCCTATTTTTATTGGTGAAACACCTTTAGCAGACTCCAGGGTCACTGAGTAACTTTATATCATTCCTTTAGATGTGTTTAATATAGTGCAAGGACGCGGTGTGGATGCAGGTTGGGAAGAAGGCGGTGTTACAACTATGTAAAGAACAGAATCTATTTCTCATCCAGATTCCGTCTCCTGACTCAGTCTTTCTAGTGAGAAATTCCTTGTGTTTGCATTTATATTGTTGGTGATTGTTACTAACAGGAACAGAATCCGGGAGAATAAACTCAGGTCTCACGTTGGAGCCGCTCACACCAAAGGAGAGCTCATTGTAATTAGAAAATAAATGAGAAACTTTTGTCCAGGGTAATAATCATATCGGAGACTCTGCTGATAGCGTCTTATCGCTTTGTGTAATCATGACGCTGAAAGGCAATATTTGTTTCCCATGTTACACGCAGCCACGGTTATCTTTGGAAAGGTGTCATTCCCAAACAATAATATCACAATCACTTCAAAAAGCCCTCCACCCGATAAACCTATCCTGGGCAAGTAAACTTTTCAACTGCAACTAAAGTTAATAAAACAAACAGTTCATTCTAAACGCAGTAGATGACCTTTAAAGGTCTTTTTCACTTTCAACAAGAAGTGTAAAATGAAGGACAGGAACACGAGCAGGATGAAATTTTCCCCATGTCATTTACCTTCATAAATGTGAACAGAATAGGAAACGTGGCACTTTCTGCTGCCTGCTCATACAGGGAAGCCACAGGACAATACACATTTTCTAATTCGCTTCAAATACATATATATATATATATATATATATATATATATATATATATATATATATATAGCAAGATTAAGTGTGGTGGAGGCCCCTGGCCACAAAATCTGGTGGAGGCCCCAGATACATTATTTCTTCACCTTTAAAATAATAATCCAGCCAAGTAACTGATTGGTGGTTGTCTGGCACCCGCCTATTTACTGGAACATCAGATCGAGTCCCTTGTGCCACCCCTGTGCGGGTGCATGCAGCTCGGGTCCTGCTTTGCCATTCGGGGTGGGGGGGGGGGGAATAGTGTAGTCTCCCAGCTGGTCCAGCAGAAACCAGTTCACTGTATTGAGCTGCCAGCGGCTGTGCTTGGTGGCTTATGTACAGCTCTGCACGCACTCTGTGTCACTGTGGTGTTGCTGCTTTGCTGCTCTAGACTCTCCGTCCTGCCCTGTGGTGGCTTTGGCTGCAGGTTTGCAAAAACAAAAAAAGGTGCATGGGGTCCCCCACTACCGCCGATAGCTTCGTTGCCGGCACTTCAGACCAAAGACTAAAAAGACCAGACTATAACCCAAAGGGTAAGTGGTGGAAGCCCCAGGGTGTGCCCCTTGCGCCCCCCTCATAAACTGTCCCTGTATATATATATATATAGTATATACATAAAGAGGAATAAAACCTGGGATTTGGGATGTTTGCTGTGTGCAGCTCCCCCAGATTGCCTAGAAAAACTCACCTTTCCCTGGTCCTAAGGCACATATGCGGGCTCCCATCCAATCATAGCCAATTGCCATGCATATGTAATGTTCGACAAATGGCTCTGTTTATGGCAATGGGTAGCATGAGCGACCACATCCCCAGCAGCAAGTGTGCTCTGCCCCCAGCCTATTTGAATGGCTAGGGGCGGGTTGCGCACACAGCCCAAAGATGCTGGGGATGTGGGGGAGGTCACATGGGAGGGCATGTTGGGATTTGTTCCACTTTAACAATATAAAAATTAAAAAAAAACTTTTTTTACTCTAATTTTCATGAATGATTTAAGACTCAAATATTGTTCACAAATTGGTCTAAATCTGTGTTAGTGCCTGAGAGATAATTCAGCCACCTTAAAGTTGTGGCATATCAAGATGATGATTAGATATAGATGTACCTTAGGCTGGTCACAATAAAAGGCCACTTTAAAGTGGACCAAAACCCACTCCAATCAATTCCTTCCCCCAGGGGCATCCAAAATCGGGATGCCCTGCTGCGTGAAACCCCCCCAGGTCGCCCCATTCACTTACCTTGTTCCCTGCTCCAACAACGCATGCCCAAGCCGAGGCCGCATCCCCGCTAACCCTCTATCGGGGGGCAGGCGCTCTCGGAGCCGCTGGCCTTAGACGAAGGCTTAGACGACGTGATTTCAGCGTCTTCGAGCGTGCTTATTGGATGAGCGGCCGGTCATGCGCCGTAGGACCGGGGGAAAGGACCAAAACCCAGGATAGTCAAAATCCTGGGTTTTGGTCTACTTAAAATGAGCATATTTATGAAGAAGTACAGTGCCACCGATGTCGCAAGTTTTTGCGGGAGTGTGCAATAGGCCATATAATTGCCCATTAATTAAATGCTGATTTCTCTACCATAAGCCATCTTCAAGGGTGTTTTAGAGAGATTGACAAGACATCCAACCAGTCTCACAACCGCAAACCACGTGTAAGCACTCAAGCCCAGGACCTCCACATCCAGCATCTACAACTCCAAGGTTGTCTGTGACCAGCCACCCGGACAGCTGCTGCAACCATTAAACCGACTGTTGCAGTAGCACAACAAAGGAATTCTGAAATAAACTGTCAGAAACAATATGCAGCTCATCTGCATTCTCATTGGGGTCTCCACCTGCAGTTCATTGTTGTAACTGACTTGAGCCATTGAAGACGAGAGATCCAACATTCCACAGGCCACAGTCAACAACCTGATCAATGCTATGTGGAGAAGATGTATTGCACTGCAGAAAATGGAAAGGTGGAAAATGATGTTCACACCAGTTATTGACTGTTTTTTTTTACTCCCCCCCCCCTTCATAAAGTAAAACTGCATATTTTAGAATAGCCTTTTATTAGGGCCAGTCTAAGGCACACCTGTGCAATAATCATTCTGTCTTGATATGCCACAACTGTGAAGTGAATGGATGATCTTGGAAAAGGAGAAGTGCTCAATACACAGATTTAGACAAATTTGTGAACAATATTTTGAGAGTAAAAGGCTTTCTGTGTACATAGAGAAAGTCTGAGATAAGCTTATGAAAAAATTATATAGATTCCTGTTGTGCTATGGTGTTATGTAAAAATGCAGCGTGATAAACCCTGGTATGAAAAAGGATATCCAAAGTCTATGTGCTGCCGTTGATGACATCATGCAAATGCGGGCGAAAAATGCTTCAGCACGAAGGACTTGAGAGACCCCAATCCTTTTAAATTTTAACAAATTGTGCTTCGTTTTATATCTTTACATTTTTTACATTTTTTAATTTTACTTCAAAAATAGAGGCATGATGAAGAGATGCAGCAACTTGAGATATTTTAGTATAATCCAGTCACTGGCTGCAATATAGTATTTTGAACCCACCCAGAGAGCGTGGCAGGCATGACGCCCTGATGGGGGAATGGCGGGATTGAAGACCAAGCTAAGAATCGACCACAAAGCTTCGGTCAGCAGTCAAATTACTTTTACTGACTTTAACCCACGTGAATTGTTGGGTTGAACTTGGAATGAGATACCCCGAAAGACCCAAAAATCATACGGGCAGCATAACCTCAATGGGTGGCAGTGGAAGCATTATGCTGTATGCAGCTCAACATTTACACTCCAGCAAGTAAAGATTTAGCAATATTCTGGATTGTTGTAAGCCTTTATTTTCAAATTAGACCAAGTTTGTTAGAGATATCCATAGTTATGAGAATTCCTTAAACCCTCAACCATCGCTAACCTTGGATTTGGTTATTTTTATTGCCAGTCATGCCATCATTTTCAGCTTACTGGTTCCCCTTGACATGACACATGTGATAGGTAGAACTATTAAACAGGGCCGGATTATGTAGAATGCGTGCCCCATGGCCTTCACCACTTGCCCTGCAAAAGGGGCCTCCATCAATCTTTGGGTTATGGTCTGGTCCTTTAGGCTGTTCAGTTTTTAGTCTGATGGGCCAAAGGTCCTGCAACAAAGTTATCATGGCAGTGCGGCCCTTCATGCGCCTGGGCAAGCCTTTTTTGATTTTACAAAATGCAGTCAAAGCTACCACAGGGCAGGAGAGTCTGGAGCAGCAAAGCCATTGTCAGCAACGCTACAGTGATGGGGGCGTGCAGAGCTGTCAATCAGCGGCCACTCACTGCACATAAGCCACCAAGAACAGCCACTGGCAGCTCAATGCAGGGAACTGTTTTCTGCTGGATCAGCTGGGTGACTACAACCCCCCCCCCCCACCCAGAATGGCAAAGCAGGAGTTCCCGAGCAGTACACACCCGCACAAGGGTGGCACAAGGGACTCGATCTGACGTCCCAATTAGTGGGCGGGTGCCAGCAACTACCAAGTAGTTACTTGGCTGGACTATTATTTTAAAGGAAAAAGGAGAAAAATACTGTATCTGGGGCCTCCATCAGAATTTGTGCCCAGGGGCCTCCACCACACTTAATCCGACCCTGCTAGTAAGTACAAACTCCTAGTTTATCTGTACCAGTAGAGGTAGCAAAACTTATAGCCCATACACCATTAAGGAGGGTCATAGGTACTTGTCTTTTACTCCCTAAAATTTTTATCCGAGCTGTGTTCAGACTATGAGAAAAGAAGCTCACAGTGTAGCCAAGTGTTATTTTTGGGAATTTTTGTAAAGTCAACTTTCGCTAAAAACCTTAAATTAGCCATATCATAGGTAGCATGAGGCTCCCTTGTTTACCTTCATCTGGACCAGCGACCCTGATGTGTTCCATGAGGAGGGGAGACTGAGGCTTATAATTTTCTATGGGTGCCTCTGCTGAGCGAGTTGCCAACTGTACACATTTGGTCAGCTGAGACCCAGGCGTGCACGCCTTCTCATACTGGGGGTTGTGGAAAGCTATCAGTACCATGGGAGCGAGCACAGATAAGCAGAGAGCCTTGTGCCCCCTATGGCACCCAGATCTGGTGGTCTATCAGGAAAGTCATACAGCATATTTAATAAGAGAAATAGGTGCAGTTTAATGTTCTACCTCAAGATGGTGCTGCAAAACATTCTCTTGGTATTAGGAAGGCAGGCACATGGGCCAACCTTGTGAGACATGTGCCTGTTCTGTTACTGTGCTTGGACTGAATGGGATCAGAAGGTACAAATCCAGTTAGATCCAGTGAATAAGTGGAAACTATAGTTTAATGTCTCTAAATGTAAAATTATGCAATTGGGTAGAAGGAATCCCTGTTCTGAGTACCGTATGGGCAGTACAGTGTAAGCCACGACCTCGGAGGAAAGAGATTTAGGGATACTGATTACTGAAAACTGCAAGATGAGTGGACAGTGTAGCCAGGCAGTGGGAAAAGCAAGCAGGATGCTCGGCTGCATAGCTCGAGGCATAACCAGTAGGAAGAGGGAGGTTGTGATGCCGCTGTATAGAGCCCTGGTGATACCACATCTAGAATACTGTGTGCAGTTCTAGAGACCTTACCTGCAAAAAGACATTATTCAAATAGAACTTAATTTGTACAGTCTGGAGGAAAGAAGGGCGAGAAGGGACATGATTGAGACAAGAAGGGCTAGATAGCAGTGCTGCTTAGTAGTGGGTCAGCCCCAACTGGGCTCCCCTGCTGCGTATCGCCACCGTTAAAATAAGAAACCGGGTGTCTGGATACTCACCACTTCCAGGTGGCTGCCGCAGAATTGCGGCCAGCGCTGATAGGCTCGCACACTAGCCGCGCTGATAGGCTGCTCGCGGTCACATGGGAGCATCACCTTGAGCAGCCTTTCAGTGCAGCCAGCAGATGATGCGCCATGGCCACCACAGAAGAGGTCCAGAAGTGGTGAGTATCTGGGCACCTGGTTTCTTATTTTAATGACAGCGTTACGCAACCAGGAAGCCGGGATCAAGCAGCCCCGCTGCTAAGTAGTGCTGCTGAACTATGCTCATTTTTGACTGTAGTTCTGCTTGAAGCAAAGCATCACAGATGCCCCCTGAAACCCAAAATTAAGCAGAGGACCAGTACCTCCCAGTGTGCCAGTGGTGCCCCCAGCACAAAAAGTCAGTGTGGCAGAAACTCCTTCCCTGAAAAACCACAGCAGGCAGTTTTACGCCCCCCCCCCCCCCCAAAATACAACATAAGAGGCAGTGTGGCAGAGCCCTCCCACCCAATGCAACCTGGGATAAGGAAGAGCGGGGAAGCCACGTAGAATAGGAAGCAGCATACAAAGTTTGTTGGGGAGTGTAACTGATCCTTGCCCGTCCATCCTCTACTGTCTATGCACGTTGCAGAGATACCCCTCCCCTACACACACCGCTGCTGGGCTCCCTGGGTACCGGCACCAGCCCCCCCCAAACACTTTGACTCTACGATTGCAGTTTCAGGGTGCCCCTCCCCATATTACCACCAGATCATTGTCCCCATAGCAACTGTGAGTCAAACATCTTCTAGCTCTTTCTGAAACCTTCTCCTGGGTGGGGGGATCCAAAAATGGCATACTGGCTAAAGTTAGAGCTGAGGGAATTTCCAGTGGCCAGCTGGACTGGGTGTTACCCCATTGAGCCAATCTCTCCTGGAGCATGAGCTCCACTTGTTGCTTCCAACACCTCCTGCAGACTAAGACTATGCCTTATGTATGTGGGAGGCCATACTCACCACTGTCAATGTATTTTCCACTAAAATGCTAAAGATTCCCTCTACTTAAGAATGGTCTTATTCATCCCATCGCATCACCTTTCTCTACAATGCTATAGCCTCAGCTGTGGTTCATACTTGTTGACTGGCTAGGAAACACACCGGGGCCTTGGCTCAGCAGTAGTGATGAGCGAACCTGTACATTTAAAATAAAAGCATTCGGGCAATTTGGGGAGCCAGCCAAACGTGGGTCACCCCACTTGAATGGCACTAACCCGAGGGATCAGTTTAGATGGGGCAACGGGAAGGGGAACAATCACACTTGCTATTTCCGCACAGTGTTGCCAGCCAAGGAGCCCTTCAGGACGTCCGCTCAGCCCACACATGTTCTGAGGCCTTTGAGTCTGGCCCCTGTGTCAGCAGCCCTCCTAACAACGTCCACCTCATGGCCCCAACTTCTTACGCTTCCCGATCCCATCCCTTTTATGGCGGGCCCACCCATTGATCCAAACCCCACAAGATGTTGCAGGTATCAGCCAACAGGTATCCCTCTACCGGAGGGGGTTGCCTGCCCAGCCGGGCCTCACTCGCCAGGCACAAAAACAACAAATAGAAACACTTACCTTTTCTACAACTTCAAACCACTGGGGATGGTGGTCCCGTCACACTCCATCGCAACTCTTAACTGTTCTATTCCACACAAGGCTAGGATCTTGGTACCGAGGGGCAGATTGACCCCGTGTTACATGAGTAGATTGACATAACTTTAGATTGCAAAGCGTTATTCCCAGGAGCCAGGGGGACTCCAGCTCTACCTAATGGAGTCCAACCCACTTCCGGGCCCTTCGCTCTCTACAGCACTTGGTTGGCGTATTCCAATCACTTTTTGTGTTGACCCACCCAAGTCCCTGGGGTCCACTGCACTTCTGACCCAGCTGTATCAAAGGCTACTTTAGGACCCCATGCTTCCAGCCCAAACAACACATAGTACAGGGTAAGCTTAGTATGGGAGTTCACCAAGTGATTGTACATCCATACCATTCCTGCGACATTGGTTGGCCAGTTTTCCTGTTTCTCTCTCTAGAGGATCTTTAACTGTTATTAAATCCCTACAGGGCAACTAAAAACCAGGGAGTGTCCGCTATCTTATATAGGTGGTGCACTGCCCACAAAACCGGGCGCCCCGCTCAACCCGAAGAACCTAGAAAATACACATACACAAAGTTTAGCCAAAAAGCACAAAAAATGTAATTGTCATTTAAATTCTGGCACATGACACACAAAAGACACATATGAAACTGTACACATATATGTAAAAAAGCAATTGCTGTTTAAAAACAGGGGCCCTCACCAGGACTAACCTGGATTCCACACCTCCTCCACTCACACTACACTCACACACGCCGACCGGCATACATGACAGGGACTAAGTCCACAGAAACTTGACAGCGGCGTATAAACCAAGTTGCAGTGAGAGTGTGTCAATATGAATCCTCAATTTGGCCAGCTGGGTCTTTCATTAATGGCACATCACACACCCACTAAAATGGGGCTTAGAAAGTCTATATCTATTAGTGAGCCAATGTTAGCCCACAGGCACTCACGTGTAAGTTAACTGTTGCATTAGGGTGCAGTTAAATCTCTCACAAGCCCAAATCCCCTGGGTATTGTATGGGAAAGACCTAGACTTCTGCAACCGGAACAATTGACCCAGCTGTTTGAAGAGACTGGCTTCGAACACAGGACCCTGATCTGAATGTACAGCCTCGGGACACACATAGGGCAAAATTAAATCCCACCAGAACATCTTGGCTGTGAACTCAGCCGTCTGGTCTCAGGTGGAAGTAAAAACTGAGAATTAAGAGAAGTGGTCCATCATGACCATGGCAGTATAAACTCACCTTTCCCCTCTCTAACATCACATGTGTGGGCTCTTGTCCAGTCCAATTGTTTACAATGGGGAGTGTGAGCTGCCACATCCCCTGCATCTCCGGTGGCATGTGTACCCTTCCGCCCCAGGCAATTTATTTAAATAAAAGTCCTTAGCCATGTTTACTTCCTTTCAGCAAAGGAGAGATTAGTTTTTTTTGAGTATCCAAACAGTGGATAGTGGATTATCTCACTTCTGAATGCCCCAGGACACGGAACAAAACCCAAGAAGGTCAAATTCCTGGGTTTTGTTCAGCTTTAAGGTGAGCAGAATGCCCTTTTCCGTATTGTCAGTCTCCCTCAGTTTTGCATTTTGAGCCTCCAGAACCCGAGCTTCCAAGGTTGCAATATGCTCACATTTAGCACAGCGGTATTCGTCCTGGAACTGCTGCTCCTGAAGTGTATACATTTGACAAATTGTGCACTGAAGTAGACCTCCAATGTTGCTAGCTATTATCCCAGTTACAAGAACAGCAGTGGAAACACAATATGAAGTCCCTTAATGAAAAATCCCCTCACTTATATTCCAACCTCTCTTGAAAATACAACCAGAACTCTCAAAAGCTCATAAACTCGCTTTAGTGTCACTCTATGGCTAGTTTGGCTATATATATTACATCAACAGCATAAATACTGTCTTAGTAAGTAATTAATAATGCGTTTCTTGACTGGGCGCATGGTACAGCCAGGTACTGTGTATTACAGTTCTGGCATGTAATCAATTATCCCACATTTCTAGTTTGGCCATTACAAAAAGTATTTACAAAAAGTTTTACCATTACTGGACAATTGAAAGGTTTTGCCCTGTAAAATATTATCACGTGCATTACAACGTGGCCTCACATATTTATAGCATCCTACTGTTGACAACCAAGTGCCACAAGTCTTTTTCTTTAACATACTGGGAGAAAGTTTTGTGCCTATAGTCTGTGCCTTTTAGCTACATACAAATGCCATTTTTATAATATGTTCTAATTTAGGGTCACATGCCAGGATTGCAATTTTTTTGTACAATATTTCTGACTGCATTCCTGATTAAAAGAGGGTAACAAAACACTATTTGTTTCCTATCTTATTGCATTGTTTTTTCTTTCCATTGTCCTGTACTAGATCCTGTCTGGAGGTTTTATCCACTATGTCACTAGCCCTGGAGATAGTCCATTGAGGAAAACCTCTGTCTTGTAATCGAGAAACCAGATCTTGCTTAGCTTGGTCATACTTACTTGACTCTGGACAATGTATTTACAGTCTATACATTTCCCCTACTAGAATTGCCCTTTTTTGGATAGTGTGGGAACTTGTTTTGTACTTGTAAGGCATCTTGCATCTTGATATATATTTAAAGCTGGACTATGGTTTTATGCTGTACTTAATAAAGGAGTGATTCTTTTAACTTCCACTGGAGCTGGGTCAATTGCACTTTACACTATAATTGCTTTTTCCTCACTGGCTGCCAAAGCAAAGACCACAGGCTTGCGGCATTGGGATACTTAAGTAGAAGTGATCAGCAAGTTTACAAACCAAAGAAGAGGAAACTCTTTTGATGGCAGTGGAACTTGACTATGGGTCTTTCTTGGTACTTTTTGAAACAAGAACTAACAGTTTAGCTAAAGCAGAGTTTATGATTTCCCTGAGTAAGCCAACAAGGGTGTAATGTGCTGGTACAAGACAACAAGGAGTAATTTACACTTCAAATCTCCAAAGTAGGAGATGTGAAAAGAGTGAAAAGAAGTGGCACATATAGTGGCATGCAAACATTTTGGCACCACTCCAGAGTCTGCTAAATCTGCCTCAAGGTATTTTGCAGTCACACAAGGATGCTGATTTTCCCTATGAGCAACTGTTTCTGGGTCTTCTAGGCCTTCTCTCGACCTTCACTGTTCCTGATAACTACCATTTCTTAATTATATTTTGATTTGAGGAAATGGCAACCTGAAACCGCTCATCTTAAACCCTTCTGCAGCTCAGTAATTTTCATTTTCAGAGTGTTAGGCAGCTGCTTGGAAGTACCCATGACTGCTGTGTTTTGGGGCATGGTTAGAGGAATCTGGGCATTTATAAAGCATTTGCATCACCTGGTCTTTCCAAACAATGATTGTAAATAAGCCTTTACTCTAACAGGCTAATTAAATTCTGATATCTTGGACAAAAATCTGAGCTCACAAATCTACTTGGGTTCCTATAGACTTGCAAGGTCGTCTTTCTTTTTTTGCACGTTTAAAGAAGCACTAAAAGGAGCTTTTAACCCCTTTCAGTGCCAAGCACGTAGATTCTACGCGCTCGCTTCTACTCCACTTAAGTGCCAAGCACGTAGAATCTATGTGCATGAATTTCCCCCCTGCTAGTTAAAAAAATAAAAATAAAAAATACTCACCTGAACCCTCGTTGGATCCGGCCGGGTCTCCTCTTTAATTTGGTGCCATCTGATCCCCCGTGGGGGTGCGGATGGCTTCAGGAGAGCCCCCGGAATAGGCCCCCCCACCTCGGCAGCAGCAGCTGCTAACTGTAAAACAAAAAAAAAAATAAACATGTCATTTACTTACCTGCAGTCGCGCTGCCTCCCGCCGGGTCTCCTCTTCACTGGGGGGCCTCCGCTCGCCCCCCCCCAGGCTGCTTAGTCTTCAGGAGAGGGCTCAAAATGCCCTCTCCTCCTGACTTCCGATGGGCACTGCCATCTCGACGATTAGCCCCTTGGGGACGGGGCTTATGACGTCACTCCGGCGTCCCGGCTCTCCTCGGCTCAGCTGTCAGATGCCCTGCCGATCGCTTGGCAGAGCAGTGGAGGGGCAGGGGATGCTCTGATCCCCTGCCCCCCCTCCTCTGCCCAGCGATCACCAGGGCATCTGACAGCTGATCGACACAGGAGCTGACAATCGGGTGAGGTGAGTGAAGAAAAAAAAACATTTTTTTTAAATTCCCCCCAAAAAAGCCTAACCCTTACCCTTAAAACTCCAAAAAAAATTGGGGTCGCCCCCCTGGGAGGGGGGACCTTATTTTTTGGGGGGGATTTTTAAGGGTTAGGGTTAGCCTAACTCTGCTGCAAATATATATATATATATATATATATATATATATATATATATATATATATATATATATATATGAAAATTCCGGCAAAAATCACGGTTAAACATGGCGCAAAATGGGGAAAAATTACCTGTCAACAGAGGGTGGCAAAACTTCAAGTAGGCTGGCAATTAAAAGGGTTAATAGTACCTATGCATGTTCTGCTCGGCGGACCTTGCTCTTTCAGATTTAGCTTGTTTTTCTTGTTTGCATATTTGTATTTTAGGAAAACATGTTATTTAATTAGTTTTTTTATTAATTTTTTTAGGGAAACCCTGTGCAACCTAAGAATTCTTCGAGGGATTACTTCCAGAAAGGTGAGCCTACTACAACAAGCTGGGTACTCTTAGAAAGCTTAACATGTGTACTTTCAGGAAATATATGGTTTATCTGGGATATTCCAAATGTAAAGGGTTGTTTTGGTTGAAAAATTGCAAGGTGCGCACTTTGTCTGCAGAGCTGAAATTTTCAAGTAAAATTACTGTTATGCGCACGCTTTACTTTGTGGTGTTTGCCAACTCTTCCCTTGACAGTACCTATGCATGTTGGGTATCGTTCTGTTCGGAGCATGATGCTTTTTGAGATTTTACTTGTTTTTTCTTGTTTGTATATAGTTTTTTTTAGGAAAATGTAGCTTGATTCTTCCTTTTTATTCTTTTTTAGGGAAACTTTGTGCAACCAAAGAATACATTGAGGGATTACTTCCAGAAAACTAAGCCCACATAAACAAGCTTGGTACACCTAGAAAGCTTGAGGCGTGTACTTTCAGAGAATATATAGTTTGTGAGGGGTATTTCAAATGTAAAGGGTTGTTTTTCTGGAAAAACTGCAAGGCGCATAGCGCAAAGCGTAGTTGTATTTTATCTGAAAGTCTCCTAAAGCTCTGTTTCAGTTTGGGGGAGTCTCCTGGGCAGAAAAGGGTGTCTACCAATACATATGTGGTACCACTGTGACCGGGAGAAATTGGGGTTTCGCACGCAATAAAATTTTATTGAAAAACTTTTTTATTACAAAAAAAACACTACAAATTGCAAAAAATTATTTTTTTTTTTTTGCACATATTTCACCAAAAAGTATTGAGAATACACTAAAAAAAGGCCAAACAAGACATTTCATGTTGAAGCCCAGACTCTGTTGAAAAAAACAATATATAATTTTCCTGGGAAATCCTTTCAAAAATCACAGTTGAACATGTGTAGCGCAAGATAGTGAAACATGGTCTGGCAACAGAGGGTGACAAAAGCTGCAGGTAGGCTGGCAGCGAAAGGGTTAAAGGAGCACTATCACGAAAAATGGCCCAACTATAAAAATCCATATAAATATGCTGGATGGCAGGAGGAGAGGTCACTTATGCCCCCCCCATCAAGAAATATCCAGCCAGGCTTGATTTTTTTTATTTTAATGAAAGAAAGAGGAATCAAGGATACAGGGCCTTATTTTTGTTCTGTTTTGTTCAGTTCTGATGCACTGGCATTTTGGTCTTATCTTTGTCACTGTATTTTCAGTGTTTCATCATTACAATTGTTGTCCAAGTTATACATTATTAAGCAAAAGAAGCCAATTTTAATAACCCCCCTCAAAAAATTAATTCATTTTGTGACATCTAGGACCTGTGTTCAGTTACTGACAAGTCTCAATGCAAGTTATCTACAAATAAATGTGTTTAATATTAATTTTAATTATTAAACAGTCCAATCTAGTTCTGCCCATTGTGCTCTATGGGATCTTGAGCTACAGCACCAGGTTTCCTCGCTGCATCAACCAGAGCACCCGGCCCTGCAACCTTTTTGGCGCTAGTGTTAAATAAGACGCTAGTTAGCGGCCACATCAGCGCTACCATTTTTAATTTCTTAATTCAGACGCTGAGTGCCGCTGATGCTTCTTAAATAGGGCTCTAAACCTGTCACCCCCTGGATTTTATTCCTACCACGAGAAGAAAACCACAAGCTTGCTGGTAGTTTCATTTAGTTTGGGTGTATACATGACCCCTCCTCTCCTTAACCGATGTATTTATATAAATTTTTAATATTACACATTTCGCGATAGTGCTCCTTTGAGGTGTACCAAATGGTCATATTTGGTAAATCAAGTTCACCTTTGGGCGTAAACTAAAGTTTACATCTGAGTAAGCTTTTTACCCTGCACACACTAAAATAAATCTATATCAAATGTATTGTTATAACTTATCCCAATAAATCATACCCATGTGATAGGGCATTTTTACGGGTGAGGTGCCTAATTTTTCCAACGCAGTAAGGATTTTTCTTTTGAACAACAGCACCCTATGGGCTTTGAAGAACAATTTGGCAAACACCCCATAGGGTGCTGTTGTTTACAAATGTTTCAAAAAATCTTTACCTGTAAAAATGTCCCATAGCAGGGAAATGTGATTTATTGGGATAAGTTAGAACATATTTTATAAAATTTTTTAGTGTGTACAAGTTAAAGCTCATGCTGGTGTGAGTTTCAATTCATACCCAAAAGCAAACCCAAATGTAAACTTTACCAAGAGGCCGATTCATTAATAGCGGCAGGTAGCGACAGTTGAGCGACTGCAGCGCCATTTTCAGAGCACCCTCTAGTAGTCGCTGTGCTTGGCTGTTGTTCGGTAGTTGATAGCGACTCAGTCGGTTTGCCGTAATGTTGAATATTGGGTGAGGAGTCGCTATTTGACAGGTTCCGCGCTGTATGGGAGCGCATGATAGCGACTGGCCCTAGCGACCGGCTCCCACCATATTCATTAAAAAATCACGCTCAAAAAATTCTTGCGCTGTAAAATGCATGTTTAACCCTTTAAATGCCAGCCACATAAAATTTACGTGGTTGCCTCTCCGTCACTTAAGTGCCAGCCACGTAAATTTTACGTGCCTGGCATTCCCCAAGCCCAGAAAAAAAAGTTAAAAAAAAAGTCACTTACCTGACCCCTTGTTTTGTCCGGCCGGGTCTCCTCTTCAGCCAGCGGGGCTCCGATCGCCGATCGGGGCTTCTCCGGCTGCAGGGGAGGGCCCGGAATAGGGTGCCCCCCCCCCTTTCAGCAGCCGCCGGCATTTGCCTGTTAAAAAAAAAAAAAAAAAAAATGACAGTTACTCACCTCCGCTCCCGCCGACTCCCGCCGCCTCTCCTCTTCATGGGGGGGGCTCCGATTACCCCCCCGGGTCTTCTGTCTTCTGGAGGGGGGCATAACAGCCCTCCCTCCGTCGCATCTCCCGATGGCGGCCGCCATCTTGGATTTTAGCCCCGCCCCTTCGGGGGCGGGGCTAATGACGTCACCGCCGGGTGTCATCGGGCACCCGGCAGTTCTCATCTCAGATGCCGGTGATGGCTGGGCAGAGAAGGAGGGAGGTAGGCGATCCTCCGATCGCCTGCCTCCCCCCTTCTCTGCCCAGCTGTCACCTGCATCAGATCGCCGCGGGACATTGCTTCTGAAGATCGGAGGTGAGTAAAGGTAAAATGTTTTTTTTTTTTTTTTAATAAACATATTTAAAAAACTTGTGTGTTGTGTGTTATTTATACTTTTAACCCCTTGTGAACTGGTAAGGGGTCCATGACCCCTATACCAGTTCACAAGGCTGGGGGGATGGCAAGCCATCTGCGCTAGCGGGTGGCTTGCCATTAACCCCTGGCACCCCCATTACCTGCCTCCCCAAAGGCCAGGGGGGGGCAGAAGAGCCCGGGCCCACATGGGCTATGTGGGCTCGTAGGCTGCAGGGTGGGGGGGCCACATAAGCTGGCCCCCCCACTCTGTGCCTACAAGCCCCCATAGCTGGTCCCGGGCTGGTTACTGTGGGTAAGGGGGACCCCACGTCAATTTTTTTTTTGATTTTTAAGGGTTTTTAACCCTTAAAAATCAAAAAAAAAATGGGGTCCCCCCCCCCTGGGAGGGGGGACCCTATGTCATTTTTTTTTTTGATTAACCCTTTGTGTTCTGTCATCCAGCAGCTATAAAAGGCTTCTAGCAAGTGAGCAGAAGCCAGTGATCGCCGAGGGACAGAGGGCTCCAGGATGGATGGGAGGTGAGTACAGTGTAAAAAAAAAAAAAAAAAAAATTAATAAAATATTTTTTCTCTGCTTGTGTCTGTGTGATTATTTACATTTAACCCCTTGTGAACTGGTAAGGGGTCCATGACCCCTATACCAGTTCACAAGGCTGGGGGGATGGCAAGCCACCTGCGCTAGCGGGTGGCTTGCCATTAACCCCTGGCACCCCCATTACCTGCCTCCCCAAAGGCCAGGGGGGGGGCAGAAGAGCCCGGGCCCACATGGGCTATGTGGGCTCGTAGGCTGCAGGGTGGGGGGGCCACATAAGCTGGCCCCCCCACTCTGTGCCTACAAGCCCCCATAGCTGGTCCCGGGCTGGTTACTTTGGGTAAGGGGGACCCCACGTCAAAACCCCAAAAAATGGGGTCTCCCTCCCCTGGGAGGGGGGACCCTATGTCATTTTTTTTCTCGATTTAACCCTTTGTAGTGTGGATGGTAGTTGTATTTTTTTTGTGAATGTTATAAAATACTTGTTTCAGTTAGAGGGGTCTCCTGGGCAGGAACAGGGGGCTACCGATAAATATGTGGTACCGTTCTAATCGGTAGAAATGGGGCTTTCACATGCAATATGATTTTCCTTAATAAAATACATTTTTTATTTAAAATAAAGGAGTCAATTTTTTTAAAACATTTTTTATTTATTTATTTATTATTTTTACTTAATAATATTGTAAAAAAAAAAAAAAAAATTTACAAACAAGACATTTCATGTTAAAGCCTAAACTCTGCTGCAAAAAAATATATATATAATTTTCCTGAAAGTTCCAGCAAAAATGGCGCAAAACATGACGCAAAATGGGGAAAAATGGCCTGTCAACAGAGGGTGACAAAATCTCAAGTAGGCTGGCAATTAAAAGGGTTAATAGTACCTCTGCATGTTGGGTATTGTTCTGTTCGGGGGACCTTGCGCTTTCAGACTTAGCTTGTTTTTTCTGGTTTGCATATTTATATTTTAGGAAAAGGTGTTTTTTATTCAGCTTTTTTATAAATTTTTTAAGGAAACCCTGCGCAACCAAAGAATTCTTTGAGGGATTACTTCCAGAAAGATGAGCCCACTACAACAAGCTGGGTACGCTTAGAAAGCTTAACGTGTGTACTTTCAGGGAATATATGGTTTATGGGGGATATTCCAAATGTCAAGGGTTGTTTTGGTTGAAAAATCGCAAGGTGCGCACTTTGTCTGCAGAGCTGAAATTTTCAAGTAAAATTACCGTTATGCGCATGCTTTACTTTGGGGTGTTTGGCAACTCTTCCTTTGACAGAACCTATGCATGTTGGGTATTGTTCTGTTCGGGGGATGTTGCGTTTCCAGATTAAACTTTAAACTTTTCTTGTTTGTATATAGTTTTTTTAGGAAAATGTGGCTTTGATTCTGCTTTTTTATCCTTTTTTTAGGGAAACTCTTTGCAACCAAAGAATCCATTGAGGGATTACTTCCAGAAAACTATGGCCACATCAACAAGCCTGGTACGCCTAGAAAGCCTGAGGTGTGTACTTCCAGAGAATATATAGTTTGTTGGGGGTATTTCAAATGTAAAGGGTTGTTTTTCTGGAAAAACTGCAAGGTGCGCATATTGCGTAGCACAGTTGTATTTTATCTGAAAATCCCCTAAAGCGCTGTTTCAGTTTGGGGGAGTCTCCTGGGCAGGAAAGGGTGTCTACCTATACATATGTGGTACCGCTGTAACCGGGAGAAATTGGGATTTCACACGCAATAAGATTTCATTGACAAACTTACATTTTTTATTACAAAAAAAACTACAATATGTAAAAATTTTTTTTTTTTTTTTTTTTTGCACATATTTAACCAAAAATATTGAGAATACACCTAAAAAATTACAAACAAGACATTTCATGTTAAAGCCCAGACTCTGCTGAAAAAAAACAATATATCATTTTCCTGGGAAATCCCTGGAAATCCCTTCAAAAATCACATTTGAACATGGGGAGCGCAAAATAGTGCAAAATGGTCTGGCAACAGAGTGTGACAAAAACTCCAGGTAGGCTGGCACTTAAAGGGTTAAACCCCAGAGCGCTGGCGGCGATGGGTTAAAAGTAGTTTTTTAACCCCCAAACAACCATATTTTTGGAAACCAAAAAAAACAAGTTTTTAAAATAATTTTGTAATATGAATACATTAATATCAGACCTGTAATATCAATTCTGTACAATTTTTATTTTTTTTATCTAAAATGGCAGAAGTGGTCACAGAATTTTTCACATTTAAAAATAAATAAATAAAAATGAATAACAATTAATTATGAATATTTAAAGATTGTTCCATTGAAATGCATTGGAGCGCGCCAGGTAGCGAGAGGTCATACCTGTAGCTGTTCAAGGTCGGACGCTGGCGCTGTGGGCTCATTCATAATGATGAATGAGTGGCTATATGGCGCTATCTCAGTCGCTAAGCAGGATTGGCTTGATAAATGTGTGATTGTGGTGGGGAGCCGGCGTTCTCGTGGCGGGGCCCGTCATTACCGGCCGCTCACCAGTCGCTACCTGTCGCTATTCCTTCATAAATAAGGGCCCAAATCTTTAGCATGACCCCCAATGTGTGTCCTTTTTAACTACGGTATATTCCTGTTGGAGATCATTTTATCTTAAACTTGCTTAACTTACACAGTAACATTGGAAACAGACATGCAGAGAAATGGAAATTCCTCTTCTTTCATAACTTGAATGGAACATTCCCAGTCTCTTTCTCATCCAGATTCAGGAAAATGCAACCATGCCTTTATAACAAGAAATGTATACTCATGTATAATCATCACAACAATCGACTTATGAGTGACTGTCCCTTTAATGAAAATGCGTTCACAGCATTATTCAAAACTGGCTCCACGGCAAGTCCCTACCTCTGGTCATAAGGTAGAAGGTTTCTGTGCTGATTTAAAAGAGGGGGGGCGCTGTGCCCGGCCACACTGGGGTGCTTGGATGGTCTGGGTGCACAGTAGCTGGATTGTGATCTAGTCCAACAACTGTAGCCCCTCAGAGTTTGAGCAGACAGTGCTGCATGAGATCAAGGCTGCAGGAGGATAAGCAAATGTTTGGGGTTTATTCGTCAAGGGATAGCGGCAGGTAGTGCCTCGTAGCGGCAGGCAGCATCTGGAGAACACTGGGCACTGTACGCAATACCACATTTATAAAAGCGAATCTAACAGTGCCATGTAGCATCTGATTCATCATTAGAGGCAGCTCAGTGTATAGCGCCGGTGATCAACTTCTAGAGCGCCAGGTATTACCTGTCGCTACCTGACACTCTCCCATACATTTCAATGGACGTTCCTTTTCTTCTGCTTATACAGGGTTTTTTTTCATTTTTTTTTTTACTCTCAAATAATTGTGTGACCTCTCCTGGCATAGAAAGAGTAATTTTTAAAAACTTTTTTGATTTTTTATATTTTTATGCAGAATTGTCATTACAGGTCTGTCATTAAAGTATTAATGTCACACTGTTACAACAATGTAATTCCATGTGTTTTCGCTTTGTTACTGGTGGATATGTGTTCAAAAACAGACTTTAATCACATACTGGCGCACTATGCTATAGCGACCAGATCCAGAGCGCCTACGGTGTGGGAGTCTGTATTTTTGTTGAATATGGTGTGAGTCGCTGAGAGTCGGTCGCACTGAGCTGGCGCTACATTTCGCTCGGTGCAACACTGTACTGGTGTTAGAACACCCAACATACATCTCCTTCATCAATGCTGGCCAGGTTACTACAGAGACTGAGGTGCTCTGTTACAGCGCCCGATACACGCACACGAGTGTCTACTAATGGTCGCTCTAAGCGCCGCTATACAGAAGCTCATCATACCTGGTGCTAGTAATGAATAAGCCTCTATTTTCTTTTATTTTTTGCCCACAGATTCCTCTATCAGAGAAGACATGTTTTTGTAGGTTCTATTTTCTTTGCCTCTAAATAACCTTAGAGATGGGAATGCGTGAGCAGTAGGGATGAGCGAATCGATCCGGACGAACCCGGATTCGATCCGAATTTCAGGAAAAATTCGATTCGGATCGAATCCGAATTTCCCCGCGATTCGATCACTCGAAGTTTTCCTTTAACATCCATTCATTTACATTACAGGCATTCTAAGATGGCGGGCGGGACATGTCTGGACATGTATCCCGCGCCAGTGCAAGCTGGGGCAGTCACATGCAGCCTATCAGCAGCCAGCAAGCCCGGTGACGTCACACAGCGGTATTTAACGGCGGCCATCTTGCTTTTCCTCATTTCTCTATTGCATTCGTGACAGACAGACAGAACGCTGTGTAGCTGAGGCAGTTAGACAGGCTGGAGACAGGCTGGAGACAGGGACAGACAGGGACAGACAGGGACAGGCTGGAGACAGGCAGGAGACAGGCAGGAGACAGACAGGAGACAGACAGAAAGCCAGGGAAAGGTAGGAAAAACGGAGCTGGCTGACAGGGAGATTTTTTTTTTTTCATCCAGCCTTTGTTAGCGTTTTCAGGCTGCTTATAGTAACTAACTGTGCATATATACTGAACTGATCTTAAGTCTGCTGTGAGGCATCCCATTCTGTGACTAAAGCAGCCTCTGTTTAAGACCATATAAGCATTTGCTCTAATCATATTTGAAATTAGGCCTGATAAAGACACTTTTGCTGACCAAAGCACTACTGTACCCTGGCAGCTCGATTCCTGCCCGGGGCATCCCATTCTGTGACTAAAGCAGCCTCTGTTTAAGACCATATAAGCATTTGCTCTAATCATATTTGAAATTAGGCCTGATAAAGACACTTTTGCTGGCCAAAGCACTACTGTACCCTGGCAGCTCGATTCCTGCCCGGGGCATCCCATTCTGTGACTAAAGCAGCCTCTGTTTAAGACCATATAAGCATTTGCTCTAATCATATTTGAAATTAGGCCTGATAAAGACACTTTTGCTGGCCAAAGCACTACTGTACCCTGGCAGCTCGATTCCTGCCCGGGGCATCCCATTCTGTGACTAAAGCAGCCTCTGTTTAAGACCATATAAGCATTTGCTCTAATCATATTTGAAATTAGGCCTGATAAAGACACTTTTGCTGGCCAAAGCACTACTGTACCCTGGCAGCTCGATTCCTGCCCGGGGCATCCCATTCTGTGACTAAAGCAGCCTCTGTTTAAGACCATATAAGCATTTGCTCTAATCATATTTGAAATTAGGCCTGATAAAGACACTTTTGCTGGCCAAAGCACTACTGTACCCTGGCAGCTCGATTCCTGCCCGGGGCATCCCATTCTGTGACTAAAGCAGCCTCTGTTTAAGACCATATAAGCATTTGCTCTAATCATATTTGAAATTAGGCCTGATAAAGACACTTTTGCTGGCCAAAGCACTATTGTACCCTGGCAGCTCGATTCCTGCCCGGGGCATCCCATTCTGTGACTAAAGCAGCCTCTGTTTAAGACCATATAAGCATTTGCTCTAATCATATTTGAAATTAGGCCTGATAAAGACACTTTTGCTGGCCAAAGCACTACTGTACCCTGGCAGCTCGATTCCTGCCCGGGGCATCCCATTCTGTGACTAAAGCAGCCTCTGTTTAAGACCATATAAGCATTTGCTCTAATCATATTTGAAATTAGGCCTGATAAAGACACTTTTGCTGGCCAAAGCACTACTGTACCCTGGCAGCTCGATTCCTGCCCGGGGCATCCCATTCTGTGACTAAAGCAGCCTCTGTTTAAGACCATATAAGCATTTGCTCTAATCATATTTGAAATTAGGCCTGATAAAGACACTTTTGCTGGCCAAAGCACTACTGTACCCTGGCAGCTCGATTCCTGCCTGGGGCATCCCATTCTGTGACTAAAGCAGCCTCTGTTTAAGACCATATAAGCATTTGCTCTAATCATATTTGAAATTAGGCCTGATAAAGACACTTTTGCTGGCCAAAGCACTACTGTACCCTGGCAGCTCGATTCCTGCCCGGGGCATCCCATTCTGTGACTAAAGCAGCCTCTGTTTAAGACCATATAAGCATTTGCTCTAATCATATTTGAAATTAGGCCTGATAAAGACACTTTTGCTGGCCAAAGCACTACTGTACCCTGGCAGCTCGATTCCTGCCCGGGGCATCCCATTCTGTGACTAAAGCAGCCTCTGTTTAAGACCATATAAGCATTTGCTCTAATCATATTTGAAATTAGGCCTGATAAAGACACTTTTGCTGGCCAAAGCACTACTGTACCCTGGCAGCTCGATTCCTGCCCGGGGCATCCCATTCTGTGACTAAAGCAGCCTCTGTTTAAGACCATATAAGCATTTGCTCTAATCATATTTGAAATTAGGCCTGATAAAGACACTTTTGCTGGCCAAAGCACTACTGTACCCTGGCAGCTCGATTCCTGCCCGGGGCATCCCATTCTGTGACTAAAGCAGCCTCTGTTTAAGACCATATAAGCATTTGCTCTAATCATATTTGAAATTAGGCCTGATAAAGACACTTTTGCTGGCCAAAGCACTACTGTACCCTGGCAGCTCGATTCCTGCCCGGGGCATCCCATTCTGTGACTAAAGCAGCCTCTGTTTAAGACCATATAAGCATTTGCTCTAATCATATTTGAAATTAGGCCTGATAAAGACACTTTTGCTGGCCAAAGCACTACTGTACCCTGGCAGCTCGATTCCTGCCCGGGGCATCCCATTCTGTGACTAAAGCAGCCTCTGTTTAAGACCATATAAGCATTTGCTCTAATCATATTTGAAATTAGGCCTGATAAAGACACTTTTGCTGGCCAAAGCACTACTGTACCCTGGCAGCTCGATTCCTGCCCGGGGCATCCCATTCTGTGACTAAAGCAGCCTCTGTTTAAGACCATATAAGCATTTGCTCTAATCATATTTGAAATTAGGCCTGATAAAGACACTTTTGCTGGCCAAAGCACTACTGTACCCTGGCAGCTCGATTCCTGCCCGGGGCATCCCATTCTGTGACTAAAGCAGCCTCTGTTTAAGACCATATAAGCATTTGCTCTAATCATATTTGAAATTAGGCCTGATAAAGACACTTTTGCTGGCCAAAGCACTACTGTACCCTGGCAGCTCGATTCCTGCCCGGGGCATCCCATTCTGTGACTAAAGCAGCCTCTGTTTAAGACCATATAAGCATTTGCTCTAATCATATTTGAAATTAGGCCTGATAAAGACACTTTTGCTGGCCAAAGCACTACTGTACCCTGGCAGCTCGATTCCTGCCCGGGGCATCCCATTCTGTGACTAAAGCAGCCTCTGTTTAAGACCATATAAGCATTTGCTCTAATCATATTTGAAATTAGGCCTGATAAAGACACTTTTGCTGGCCAAAGCACTACTGTACCCTGGCAGCTCGATTCCTGCCCGGGGCATCCCATTCTGTGACTAAAGCAGCCTCTGTTTAAGACCATATAAGCATTTGCTCTTATCATATTTGAAATTAGCCTGATAAAGACACTTTTGCTGGGCATAGCACTACTTGTCCCTGCCAGGTGTACTTACTGCTGGTTTTTAGGGCATCCCATTCTGTGACTAAAGCAGCCTCTGTTTAAGACCATATAAGCATTTGCTCTAATCATATTTGAAATTAGGCCTGATAAAGACACTTTTGCTGGCCAAAGCACTACTGTACCCTGGCAGCTCGATTCCTGCCCGGGGCATCCCATTCTGTGACTAAAGCAGCCTCTGTTTAAGACCATATAAGCATTTGCTCTAATCATATTTGAAATTAGGCCTGATAAAGACACTTTTGCTGGCCAAAGCACTACTGTACCCTGGCAGCTCGATTCCTGCCCGGGGCATCCCATTCTGTGACTAAAGCAGCCTCTGTTTAAGACCATATAAGCATTTGCTCTAATCATATTTGAAATTAGGCCTGATAAAGACACTTTTGCTGGCCAAAGCACTACTGTACCCTGGCAGCTCGATTCCTGCCCGGGGCATCCCATTCTGTGACTAAAGCAGCCTCTGTTTAAGACCATATAAGCATTTGCTCTAATCATATTTGAAATTAGGCCTGATAAAGACACTTTTGCTGGCCAAAGCACTACTGTACCCTGGCAGCTCGATTCCTGCCCGGGGCATCCCATTCTGTGACTAAAGCAGCCTCTGTTTAAGACCATATAAGCATTTGCTCTAATCATATTTGAAATTAGGCCTGATAAAGACACTTTTGCTGGCCAAAGCACTACTGTACCCTGGCAGCTCGATTCCTGCCCGGGGCATCCCATTCTGTGACTAAAGCAGCCTCTGTTTAAGACCATATAAGCATTTGCTCTAATCATATTTGAAATTAGGCCTGATAAAGACACTTTTGCTGGCCAA
Source organism: Gastrophryne carolinensis (assembly GCA_027917425.1). NCBI lineage: Eukaryota > Metazoa > Chordata > Amphibia > Anura > Microhylidae > Gastrophryne > Gastrophryne carolinensis. Next base: position 596,887,754 of record CM051234.1, read on the forward strand.
AGCACTACTGTACCCTGGCAGCTCGATTCCTGCCCGGGGCATCCCATTCTGTGACTAAAGCAGCCTCTGTTTAAGACCATATAAGCATTTGCTCTAATCATATTTGAAATTAGGCCTGATAAAGACACTTTTGCTGGCCAAAGCACTACTGTACCCTGGCAGCTCGATTCCTGCCCGGGGCATCCCATTCTGTGACTAAAGCAGCCTCTGTTTAAGACCATATAAGCATTTGCTCTAATCATATTTGAAATTAGGCCTGATAAAGACACTTTTGCTGGCCAAAGCACTACTGTACCCTGGCAGCTCGATTCCTGCCCGGGGCATCCCATTCTGTGACTAAAGCAGCCTCTGTTTAAGACCATATAAGCATTTGCTCTAATCATATTTGAAATTAGGCCTGATAAAGACACTTTTGCTGGCCAAAGCACTACTGTACCCTGGCAGCTCGATTCCTGCCCGGGGCATCCCATTCTGTGACTAAAGCAGCCTCTGTTTAAGACCATATAAGCATTTGCTCTAATCATATTTGAAATTAGGCCTGATAAAGACACTTTTGCTGGCCAAAGCACTACTGTACCCTGGCAGCTCGATTCCTGCCCGGGGCATCCCATTCTGTGACTAAAGCAGCCTCTGTTTAAGACCATATAAGCATTTGCTCTAATCATATTTGAAATTAGGCCTGATAAAGACACTTTTGCTGGCCAAAGCACTACTGTACCCTGGCAGCTCGATTCCTGCCCGGGGCATCCCATTCTGTGACTAAAGCAGCCTCTGTTTAAGACCATATAAGCATTTGCTCTTATCATATTTGAAATTAGCCTGATAAAGACACTTTTGCTGGGCATAGCACTACTTGTCCCTGCCAGGTGTACTTACTGCTGGTTTTTAGGGCATCCCATTCTGTGACTAAAGCAGCCTCTGTTTAAGACCATATAAGCATTTGCTCTAATCATATTTGAAATTAGGCCTGATAAAGACACTTTTGCTGGCCAAAGCACTACTGTACCCTGGCAGCTCGATTCCTGCCCGGGGCATCCCATTCTGTGACTAAAGCAGCCTCTGTTTAAGACCATATAAGCATTTGCTCTAATCATATTTGAAATTAGGCCTGATAAAGACACTTTTGCTGGCCAAAGCACTACTGTACCCTGGCAGCTCGATTCCTGCCCGGGGCATCCCATTCTGTGACTAAAGCAGCCTCTGTTTAAGACCATATAAGCATTTGCTCTAATCATATTTGAAATTAGGCCTGATAAAGACACTTTTGCTGGCCAAAGCACTACTGTACCCTGGCAGCTCGATTCCTGCCCGGGGCATCCCATTCTGTGACTAAAGCAGCCTCTGTTTAAGACCATATAAGCATTTGCTCTAATCATATTTGAAATTAGGCCTGATAAAGACACTTTTGCTGGCCAAAGCACTACTGTACCCTGGCAGCTCGATTCCTGCCCGGGGCATCCCATTCTGTGACTAAAGCAGCCTCTGTTTAAGACCATATAAGCATTTGCTCTAATCATATTTGAAATTAGGCCTGATAAAGACACTTTTGCTGGCCAAAGCACTACTGTACCCTGGCAGCTCGATTCCTGCCCGGGGCATCCCATTCTGTGACTAAAGCAGCCTCTGTTTAAGACCATATAAGCATTTGCTCTAATCATATTTGAAATTAGGCCTGATAAAGACACTTTTGCTGGCCAAAGCACTACTGTACCCTGGCAGCTCGATTCCTGCCCGGGGCATCCCATTCTGTGACTAAAGCAGCCTCTGTTTAAGACCATATAAGCATTTGCTCTAATCATATTTGAAATTAGGCCTGATAAAGACACTTTTGCTGGCCAAAGCACTACTGTACCCTGGCAGCTCGATTCCTGCCCGGGGCATCCCATTCTGTGACTAAAGCAGCCTCTGTTTAAGACCATATAAGCATTTGCTCTTATCATATTTGAAATTAGCCTGATAAAGACACTTTTGCTGGGCATAGCACTACTTGTCCCTGCCAGGTGTACTTACTGCTGGTTTTAGGGCATCCCATTCTGTGACTAAAGCAGCCTCTGTTTAAGACCATATAAGCATTTGCTCTAATCATATTTGAAATTAGGCCTGATAAAGACACTTTTGCTGGCCAAAGCACTACTGTACCCTGGCAGCTCGATTCCTGCCCGGGGCATCCCATTCTGTGACTAAAGCAGCCTCTGTTTAAGACCATATAAGCATTTGCTCTAATCATATTTGAAATTAGGCCTGATAAAGACACTTTTGCTGGCCAAAGCACTACTGTACCCTGGCAGCTCGATTCCTGCCCGGGGCATCCCATTCTGTGACTAAAGCAGCCTCTGTTTAAGACCATATAAGCATTTGCTCTAATCATATTTGAAATTAGGCCTGATAAAGACACTTTTGCTGGCCAAAGCACTACTGTACCCTGGCAGCTCGATTCCTGCCCGGGGCATCCCATTCTGTGACTAAAGCAGCCTCTGTTTAAGACCATATAAGCATTTGCTCTAATCATATTTGAAATTAGGCCTGATAAAGACACTTTTGCTGGCCAAAGCACTACTGTACCCTGGCAGCTCGATTCCTGCCCGGGGCATCCCATTCTGTGACTAAAGCAGCCTCTGTTTAAGACCATATAAGCATTTGCTCTAATCATATTTGAAATTAGGCCTGATAAAGACACTTTTGCTGGCCAAAGCACTACTGTACCCTGGCAGCTCGATTCCTGCCCGGGGCATCCCATTCTGTGACTAAAGCAGCCTCTGTTTAAGACCATATAAGCATTTGCTCTAATCATATTTGAAATTAGGCCTGATAAAGACACTTTTGCTGGCCAAAGCACTACTGTACCCTGGCAGCTCGATTCCTGCCCGGGGCATCCCATTCTGTGACTAAAGCAGCCTCTGTTTAAGACCATATAAGCATTTGCTCTAATCATATTTGAAATTAGGCCTGATAAAGACACTTTTGCTGGCCAAAGCACTACTGTACCCTGGCAGCTCGATTCCTGCCCGGGGCATCCCATTCTGTGACTAAAGCAGCCTCTGTTTAAGACCATATAAGCATTTGCTCTAATCATATTTGAAATTAGGCCTGATAAAGACACTTTTGCTGGCCAAAGCACTACTGTACCCTGGCAGCTCGATTCCTGCCCGGGGCATCCCATTCTGTGACTAAAGCAGCCTCTGTTTAAGACCATATAAGCATTTGCTCTTATCATATTTGAAATTAGCCTGATAAAGACACTTTTGCTGGGCATAGCACTACTTGTCCCTGCCAGGTGTACTTACTGCTGGTTTTTAGGGCATCCCATTCTGTGACTACACCAGCCTCTATTTAAGAACCTAACCATTTGCACCTATTCTAATTGAAATTAGGCATGATAAAGACACTTTTGCTGTGCATAGTCTTACTGCTGCCTGCCAGGTGCTCTCTGGTTTTTGGGACATCCCATTCTGTAACATACCATTAGCCTCTGCATTTACTGTAAGCTGCACAGTTATTTAAAGAAATTTGGCCTGTATGAGCCTGCTAACACACTGCTGCTGTGTGCATATATACTGATCTCAAGTCAGCTTTGGGGCATCCCATTCTGTAACATACCATTAGCCTTTGCATTTACTGTAAGCTGCACATTTATTTAAAGAAATTTGGCCTGTATGAGCCTGCTAACACACTGCTGCTGTGTGCATATATACTGATCTCAAGTCTGCTTGGGGCATCCCATTCTGTAACATACCATTAGCCTCTGCATTAACTGTAAGCTGCACAGTTATTTAAAGAAATTTGGCCTGTATGAGCCTGCTAACACACTGCTGCTGTGTGCATATATACTGATCTCAAGTCTGCTTGGGGCATCCCATTCTGTAACATACCATTAGCCTCTGCATTAACTGTAAGCTGCACAGTTATTTAAAGAAATTTGGCCTGTATGAGCCTGCTAACACACTGCTGCTGTGTGCATATATACTGATCTCAAGTCAGCTCTGGGGCATCCCATTCTGTAACATACCATTAGCCTCTGCATTTACTGTAAGCTGCACAGTTATTTAAAGAAATTTGGCCTGTATGAGCCTGCTAACACACTGCTGCTGTGTGCATATATACTGATCTCAAGTCAGCTCTGGGGCATCCCATTCTGTAACATACCATTAGCCTCTGCATTTACTGTAAGCTGCACAGTTATTTAAAGAAATTTGGCCTGTATGAGCCTGCTAACACACTGCTGCTGTGTGCATATATACTGATCTCAAGTCAGCTTTGGGGCATCCCATTCTGTAACATACCATTAGCCTCTGCATTTACTGTAAGCTGCACATTTATTTAAAGAAATTTGGCCTGTATGAGCCTGCTAACACACTGCTGCTGTGTGCATATATACTGATCTCAAGTCTGCTTGGGGCATCCCATTCTGTAACATAACATAACCTACCTACCATACTAAGCAGCTCTCTTATTTAAACTAAGCAGGCCTCTTGGAGGCTGAGTGTCCACTTTTGGGTGTGCATTTATATTCGGTTTCATATACAGTGGGGTATCCCAATTTGTAAGATAACCTACCCCAACCATGTAAACTAAATAGGCCTGTTGCAGCCTGAGTTTCTCTGCTTGCGTATGGCCTGCATTACAATCTGTCTCTTTCAATGACACTGCTGCCTGGGGTATCCCAATTTGTAAGATAACCTACCCCAACCATGTAAACTAAAGGTTACGTCCTTCCAGAAGGAAAACTTATGCCGAACACTATTTTTGTTAGGGGCATTGACCTTTGGATTGATCGGCATGAAATTAATTTTTTTTTTTCAAAGTATGGCGCTGTGAAGAAGGTCAAAATGATGTCTCATACTTGGATTATTGTTACTTTTTGTTCAGCTTGAAATATAACAGGCCACACGGGCATCCCAAGGCACATGCTATTTTAAACCTATCTGTTATACAACATAAGCGTTGATCAGGCTACTTCAGTTTGCACTTGTTTTTGACTGATTTTAATAAACCAGGCCGCAGGGCACCCCAAAGCTGCACCTTGCACCCTATCTGGTATACAACATAAGCGTTGATCAGCATCAGCTTCATTAAGCTACTTCAGTTTGCACTTCCTTTTTGACTGCTTTCATTTAACCAGGCCGCAGGGCACCCCAAAGCTGCACCTTGCACCCTACCTGTTTATACTAAATAAGCATCTACAGCCTCAGCTTTATTAAGTTATTGCATTTTGAATTGGTTTTGGTCTGCTTTAAATACACCAGGCCGCAGGGCATCCCAAACCTGCATGTTGCACCCCATCTGTTATACTAAATAAGCGTTGATCAGCATCAGCTTTATTAAGCTATTGCATTTTGCATTGGTTTTTGTACTGCTGCCAAAACACTAGCCCATATGGGCATCCCAAACCAGCACATGTCACCCTATCTGTTATACTAAATAAGCTTCTACAGGCCCTTTTTTTATTTATTTATTTTTATTTATATAGAGCTGCAATGGCTTATATTGTGAGGTTAATTTGCCATTTTGCAGCATAATATAGAGCAGCCCCTGTGTAAATCTGAGGGGCAATAGCTTATATAGTGAGGTAAATTTGCCATTTTGCTTCGTTATATAGAGCAGCCCAGTTGCCATCTAAATCAACTACTGTCCGGCCAGTACAGCTTTTCCAGGGCAAACTCTGCTAGTTGCGGGCACAAGTCAAGTTTGGCTTCCCAGCAAATCCAGTGGATCTTGAAGGTGTGTTGGCATGGTCATGTCAAGGTATGACATGACCTGCTGTTTGAGGTCCAGCTCCAGGTCTTCCTGCTTCTCATGAGTAGACTCACTATGCGGGTGTAGAAAGCTACTCACTAGCGACTGAAGACTGAGGTTGCTGCTGATGGAGCTGCTGCTGCTCCTTCCACCCCCCCAGCAGCCATGGCAGTGGAAGGTGATCGCAAAGTTCCCCTAGAGTCAGACCTGTGGGAGTATGGGCCATGGCGCAAATAGACATCGCCCAACTGACTACGTGGGATGTCTCTGTAGTAGGTCAGTTTTTCCTCCCTCTCAGTGGGCGTAAAAAATGCCCCCATTTTGTGCCGGAAGCGAGGGTCCAATAAGTTGGAGAGCCAGAAGTCTTCCCGCTGACAAATGGAGACAATTCTGCGCTCACTAGTACGCATGCATGTGAGCATGCATCGTGCCATTTGTGCAAGTGACTCGGAGGGACTACCTGTCTCCATCTCCACTGTAAACTGCCATGGTGTGTCTGGGTCCTCTGTCTCGCCTTACTCACAACCCTCTAGCTCCTGTGGCTGCACCTCCTCTCCTGTCAGATGACTAGATAAAATGGTCATTTTGTGAAACCTAAACTGTGGTTTGCTGTGCCCCACCCCCTCCTCCTCCTCCACTTCAGCCCCCACAGGCTTCATGTGGCTGTGAAATGTATGTGCCATGTCTCCAGTGCCCTGACCAGCCATGCTTTCCAACATGTGTTGTAGTACATGAAGCAGTGGAATCTCATCGTTCATCTCATAGTCCTGGCAACTGACTAATAATGTAGCTTCCTCAAAGGGCCTAAACAAACGGTCGGTGTCACGTATGAGCTGCCAATGGTTTACATTGAATTTACACAGGGGTGTCCCCCTATCCGTTTGGATCATCCAGAAATCCGTGATGGCTTTTCTCTGTTCCTATAGTGCAGTGGTCCTCAACCCTGTCCTCAAGGCCCACCAACATGTCATGTTTTTTGGATCTCCAAATAGCCAGCTCTATTGCTCTGCAGCTGCACTAATTACTCCACCTGAGCATCTTTGTGGAGATCTGCAAAGCCTGGCCTGTTGGTGGGCCTTGAGGACAGGGTTGGGGACCACTGCTATAGTGGATCCTGCATATGGAGGGTGGAATTCCAACGGGTGGAAACATCGCAAATCAGACTATGGTGGGGTACACCTTTGTGACGCTGAGGCTCAATAAGGTTGTGCTTGGTGGTGTAGGAGTGCCAGAAGTGCATGCTAACTTTCTTTCCTGTTGTTCGGATGTCTTTCAGATGGGGGCAAGACTTCAAAACTAGACTGAACACGTGTGCCATGTCAGGACGCATGACTCTGGCTTCCTTGTCGCAGCGCAAACAAGATGTTCTTCCAAGTGTCAGTCACCATGGGTCCAAATTTGCAGTTTTCGTGGATTAAGCAATGCTTTCATGGATTGAGTTCTCATTTTTAGTAGTTCCTCCCATGTGTGACTCTGATGGTCAAGGAAAACCATGTGAAGAACAGCGTGAAACCACAATCACCAAGGGGGCCTAAAAGGATATATATTGTCCACCATGAGTCTATAGTTACAGCTCCAGGCGTAGACAACACTGTGCACTTTGGTACACACTGACAGGCTAAAGGACTGGCCCACCTTCTGTTCAACAACCATGCCATGTGACTCTCCACCTCGGCTCGGCACAAGCCATCAGTTCTCTGAAAGGTCCACCACTGGGTAATGCAGCAGGCTGGACTTATGGTGACGCTGTCTGAGAGGAGAAATCCCTCAGACATCAAGATTAAAAATTCCAAGAATTTTTGAGGGCTAATTATTCAGAGGCAAATGATAGCTAGTTGTTTCTGATTTAATTGCAAGGTGGAAACACACCCTCAAACAAAACTTCACTTTCGCAATACTATTGCATTTGTCTATTCATAATTTTATGTATATACACTAACTAACCTACTTTTTCTCCACAGGATGCTGCATGGAACACTGCCACATCGCTGAGTAGCTGATTTTTCCTACCAACAGTCCGCAATAATTCGCTGCTGCTGCCGCCGCCACCGCCGCAGACTCCAGGGACCCTCTTCCACTACCTCGGCTTGCAACACCTCCTCCCACGACACTCTCCTCATCACTAGTTGCCGGATAGTGGAAGAAGAGGCGAGTGTCTCCTCCACTTCTTGGCTGGGCAGTAGCTGCTGAATTTTATGATTATCAGATCTTGGATATCAGATCAATGGATAGTGGAGCTGAACCCAAAGCATAACAGGCAGACAGTTGACTGGGGGTGTCAGATGCCACTTGTGATGCAGTGGACTGCTTTTGCAGCACTTCCAGACAAAGTTGCTTCATTGGCTGACACAATGACTGGTAAAGCTGTGGAACATATGGTTGAAAAGCAAGAATAACCATTTGTTTTTATATGAAAAAGACCCTGGTTTATACAGACTTTTTTTTTCCAGAGACTGCCCTGCGTGGAAATGAATGGCGCATGGATCAGCCAAGCTTTCCTCCCAACAATGCCTGATGTATTCCAGTAGATTGATGACGGGGCCAGACCAAGAAAGATGGATCGTGCAAAACAGATTTAAGGCGCTGCTCTCAAGTTACAGACATTCCTCCGCATCGGACCACAAGTAAGTATTGATAAAAAATCCTTTACGTTACTCTTACTTTTTATTAATATTCTTCGGATAAGACGGATCAGACATGATTCCAGATTAAAAATTCCAAGAATTTTTGAGGGCTAATTAGTCAGAGGCAATGACACCTTCTTGTTTCTGATTTAATTAAAAGGTGGAAACACACCCTCAAACAAAACTTCACTTTGGCAAACTTTTGCATTTGTTTATTCATAATTTTATGTAGATATTACTAACTAAGCTACTTTTTCTCCACATGACTCTCCACAGGGTGTGATTCATCCAATTTTTGGGCTCCTGAGGCCAACCCCAGGGTCTGTTTAAAGTAATGTTTGGGCTCCTGCTGCTGCTGCTGCCAACTTCTGCCAACTCCAGGGTGTGATTCATCCAATTTTTGGGCTCCTGAAGCCAACTCCAGTGTATATTTGGGCTCCTGCTGCTGCTACTGTCAACTCCTGCCAACTCCAGGGTGTGATTCATCCAATTTTTGGGCTCCTGAGGCCAACTCCAGTGTATATTTGGGCTCCTGCTGCTGCTACTGTCAACTCCTGCCAACTCCAGGGTGTGATTCATCCAATTTTTGGGCTCCTGAAGCCAACTCCAGTGTATATTTGGGCTCCTGCTGCTGCTGCTGTCAACTCCTGCCAACTCCAGGGTGTGATTCATCCAATTTTTGGGCTCCTGAAGCCAACTCCAGTGTATATTTGGGCTCCTGCTGCTGCCAACTCCAGGGTGTGATTCATCCAATTTTTGGGCTCCTGAAGCCAACTCCAGTGTATATTTGGGCTCCTGCTGCTGCTACTGTCAACTCCTGCCAACTCCAGGGTGTGATTCATCCAATTTTTGGGCTCCTGAGGCCAACTCCAGTGTATATTTGGGCTCCTGCTGCTGCTACTGTCAACTCCTGCCAACTCCAGGGTGTGATTCATCCAATTTTTGGGCTCCTGAGGCCAACTCCAGTGTATATTTGGGCTCCTGCTGCTGCTACTGTCAACTCCTGCCAACTCCAGGGTGTGATTCATCCAATTTTTGGGCTCCTGAGGCCAACTCCAGTGTATATTTGGGCTCCTGCTGCTGCTGCTGTCAACTCCTGCCAACTCCAGGGTGTGATTCATCCAATTTTTGGGCTCCTGAGGCCAACTCCAGTGTATATTTGGGCTCCTGCTGCTGCTACTGTCAACTCCTGCCAACTCCAGGGTGTGATTCATCCAATTTTTGGGCTCCTGAAGCCAACTCCAGTGTATATTTGGGCTCCTGCTGCTGCTGCTGTCAACTCCTGCCAACTCCAGGGTGTGATTCATCCAATTTTTGGGCTCCTGAAGCCAACTCCAGTGTATATTTGGGCTCCTGCTGCTGCTGCTGCCAACTCCTGCCAACTCCAGGGTGTGATTCATCCAATTTTTGGGCTCCTGAAGCCAACTCCAGTGTATATTTGGGCTCCTGCTGCTGCTGCTGCCAACTTCTGCCAACTCCAGGGTGTGATTCATCCAATTTTTGGGCTCCTGAGGCCAACTCCAGTGTATATTTGGGCTCCTTCTGCCCCTCATAGTGATGCCACTTCAACTCTCTGCAATTGTGCCGCTCTGCGATTCTATTAGCGATGCCTCTGATCTGCATGTGATATTTCTTCAAAGTATTATTTAACTAACCCAGCACGCATCCTGTGCGTGTTACAGCAAGGCTGAATGGTTTACAACCCTATTGAGGCTCTAGGAGGCTCAGAAATAGCCGTTTTTAATAGCGATTCGTCGCGAATTTATTCGGGTCGAAACGATTTTTGTCGGAAAATTCGGCGAATCAGTCGAATCGAATTTTTCAAAAGTTCGCTCATCTCTAGTGAGCAGGGACAATGCAGGACCGTGCTGAACCTATGGCATTATAACACAATAAAATCAAACATACATTTTAGGCAACAATATCTTAATATGCAAACAAAGTGATTTGGTGTATAAGGATTCGCAATGGGTTCGGAGTAACAATCCGTCTTCTAGTGAAATATATGATACATATTGGAGCAGCTCTGTGTCACAGGCCTCCTAATATTACATGTAAATGGCATCACAGTCCTTTTACAAATGAAGAGGTTAATAGCAGACAGCTGCACTGACTCCTGTGTCAGGTTACTGTCTGAGATAGAAGAACACAAAAAGGGCATTCGCCGTGTCTCTGCCCTCTCTTCCCACCACTTACTGTTCACTAGGTAAAATCTGTCAATAATCATTTTTTCCTACCTCAGTGCTGCCGGCGACATCAAACATCCCCGGTCGCCGAAAATCAATAACTCAGCGCCAGCATCGGCGGCAAAAGTGTTGCTGCGATTCTGTTTACTTCCACTGATCAGGTTACTGTTATTTTCCAGGGGAGAGCTGCCCTTATACTAAAGCAAAAATCCCTTTTCTCCTGACTATAGCTTATTACAGAGCTCAGTTAAGACTTCTATATTTTTCTCTGTGAACTAAATATTGACCTTTTTTTGGGCAAAACTGATATAATGAAATGTATTATGTTCAGATATTATGTTCAACAAAAATAGTGATGATTAAGTACATGTTAGAGATATTGATAATAATATAATTAATATGTATTATCATTAACATATTTGAAAAAAAATAATTTCAGTAACAGATAAAGCTGGTCTGCCCCATCAGAGAATCCTTATTACGTCTTAAACCTAGGCCCCTAATGTGGGCATGGGAGGAGGTGGGATACGGTCTCAATTTACTGTTAGGTACCAATAGGTAGTGATGGGCTTCAGATCTAGGCCAAAGTTAGGCCCTTATTTATGAAGGGATAGCGACAGGTAGCGACTGGTGAGCGGCTGGTAATGATGGGGCCCCGCCACGAGAACGCCGGCTCCCCACCACAATCACACATTTATCAAGCCAATCCTGCTTAGCGACTGAGATAGCGCCATATAGCCACTCATTCATCATTATTCCAGCCTCAGCCCACAGCGCCAGCGTCCGACCTTGAACAGCGACAGGTATGACCTCTCGCTACCTGGCGCTCTCCAATGCATTTCAATGGAACAATCTTTAAATATTAATAATTAATTGTTATTATTTTTTTATTTTTTTTTATGTGAAAAATTCTGTGACCACTTCTGCCATTTTAGATAATTTTTTAAGGGAAAAAAAATAAAAAAAATAAATTGTACAGAATTGATATTACAGGTCTGATATTAATGTATTCATATTACTAAATTATTTAAAAAACTTGTTTTCTTTGGTTTCCAAAAATATGGTTGTTTTGAGGTTAAAAACTACTTTTAACCCATCGCCGCCAGCGCTCTGGGGTTTAAACATGCATTTTACAGCACAAGAATTTTTTGAGCGTGATTTTTTAATGAATATGGTGGGAGCCGGTCGCTAGGGCCAGTCGCTATCATGCGCTCCCATACAGCGCGGAACCTGTCAAATAGCGACTCCTCACCTAATATTCAACATTACGGCAAACCGACTGAGTCGCTATCAACTACCGAACAACGGACAAGCGCAGCGACTACTAGCGGGTGCTCTGAAAATGCCGCTACAGTCGCTCAACTGTCGCTACCTGCCGCTATTAATGAATCGGCCTCCCCGATTCGAACTGGATCTTGCTGATTTGCTCCAGTTTGCCTCATCCCAGATACCGACAAGATCTGGGTCAAATTATCTAGCATGCCACCCACCGATGCCACCCTGTAAACTGGTATATGGGTTCCTTGGATCCCTTACCAGTTCACAAACAGTTTAAAAATAATATGAAAACAAAAAATAAAAAGATTTTTTGCTTACATCAATAGCTAACGTGGTACAACAGCTCATTAACAATAAGACAAGCACAAAAATATATATGGGGAAGATTATCTCTGCTATATTCTAACTTCTATCTGAGTGTTGTTTCGAAGTTCCAGCATGCAGATCCTTGAGGTTCAAAAGTGTCTTCTTCCCATCAGCAATCTGATCACACAACAGGGGAAACAGGATTTACTCTATGTGGATTATTCAAGAAGGGATAATGGCAGGTAGCGCTCCATAGCGGCAGTTAGTGTCTGGTGAACGCCAAGCGTTGTATGAGAAACCACATTTAAGAAACAAATCTGGTAAACGACTCTAACAGCGCCATGTAGCGTCACATGTATTATTACAGGTGGCTCAGCGTATAGCGCCTCTAACAGCGCCATGTAGCGTCACATGTATTATTACAGGCGGCTCAGCGTATAGCGCCTCTAACAGCGCCATGTAGCGTCACATGTATTATTACAGGCGGCTCAGCGTATAGCGCCTCTAATAGTGCCATGTAGTGTCACATGTATTATTACAGGCGGCTCAGCGTATAGCGCCTCTAATAGTGCCATGTAGTGTCACATGTATTATTTCAGGCGGCTCAGCGTATAACGCCTCTAACAGCGCCATGTAGTGTCACATGTATTATTACAGGCGGCTCAGCGTATAGCGCCTCTAACAGCGCCATGTAGCGTCACATGTATTATTACAGGCGGCTCAGCGTATAGCGCCTCTAACAGCGCCATGTAGCGTCACATGTATTATTACAGGCGGCTCAGCGTATAGCGCCGGCGCTCTAGGTTCAGGAGCACCACATATGTGTGACCCCTCCTGGCTGCAAACAAACACTTTTATACATTTTTGACTTTTTATACTTTTATGCAGAATTGTCATTATCGGTCTGGCACTAAAGTGTTAATATCACAGTGTTAAAACAATGTAATTCCATGTGTTTCTGCTTTGTTACTGTGACTTTAATCACACAGCGTCTGGCGCTCTATGCTACAGAGCCCAGATTTAGCGCGCCGACACAGTGTGTGTGTCCTTTTTTGCTAAGTATGGTGTGCGTCGCTGAGAGTCAGTCGCACTGAGCTGGCGCTACCTCTCGCTCGCTGCAGCGCTTAACTGTTGTTAGAGCGCCCAACACACATCATATTCATCAATGCCAGCCAGGTTACTAAAGCAATCACAACGCTATGTTACAGCGCCTGACACACGCTTACAGCATCTACTAGCCGTTGCTCTAAGCGCCACTATACAGATACTCATCTGGCAATACGTGGTGCTAGTAGTGCCTCCACGTTAATAATAAAGTTCTATAGATCATTGACTTTGTATTGAATGTAAGAGCCTGATTTTTCAAACATCAGCGCCAGTCAATTTGACTTAGCGCTAATATTTTAACCTCAGCGCTAATATTTTAACCTCAGCGGCACTACCAAACAAAAATCAGGCAGCACCGATGAGTCCACCAGCCTGCCTCGAATTTAGCACTAGCGTTGTATTGTTCACAGTGATCAGTGCTCTTGTTTATGCTGCACCAGTTTATAGTGCCGCTGGAGCCCCCCAGCACTTAACCCCCCCAACACCCATAAATCTTACCTTTCCCTCTGTCCCCCACCAGGAATCCAGTGCTGCGATTGGCTGTCTGGCGCCAATGTGTGTAGCAAGCAACATCTTTATTCCGGCCACTGGAATATGCTGACCACATGGGCCCCAGTGAATCATGGCGCGGCAGTCCCAGCTGGGGACTGGGGAAAAGGTAAGATTTATGGCCATTGGGGGGCTCATGTGCAGGGGGGGCTCCAGTGTTCTGGATTACCCCCCCCCCCCCGGGCGGCGGTTGTTGATCCGCTTTAACATCCCATTGATCACAATGGGCAGAACTGTACTGAACTGTATTGAAGTGTTTCATGCTTGTAAATACAATTGTAGGTTTATTTGTATAGAATTAGCATTTTGACTTAATAATCTAAACACAGGATGTAATGTTGCCAAATGTCATTTTATGTTTTCCGATATATATTATCTCTACTTTTTTGCCTTACCAAGGTATAACCTGGAATACAACAACTAAGAGGCCGATTCATTAATAGCGACAGGTAGCGACAGATGAGCGACAGTAGCGTTATTTTCACAGCGCACACTAGTATTCGCTGTGCTTGGCCGTTGTTCGGCTGCTGACAGCGACTCAGTCGGTGTGCGGTAATGTTGAATACGGGGTTAGGAGTCGCTGTTTGACAGGTTCCGCGCTGTATGGGAGCGCATGACAGCGAATGGCCATAGCGAACGCCTCCCAGCATATTCATTAACAAATCACGCTCAAAAAATTCTCGCGCTGTGAAATGCTTGTTTAAACCCCAGAGCGCTGGCGGCGATGGGTTAAAAGTAGTTTTTTAACCCCCAAACAACCATATTTTTTGAAAAAAAAAAAACATGTTTTTCAAAACATTTTGTAATATGAATACATTAATATCAGACCTGTAATATCAATTCTGCACAAATTATTATTTTTTTTTAACCTTAAAAAAAATATCTAACATTGCAGAAGTGGTCACAGAATTTTTGACATTTAAAAAAAAAAACAAAAAACATTAATAGCAATTAATTATGAATATTTAAAGATTGTTCCATTGAAATGCATTGGAGAGCACCAGGTAGCGAGAGGTCATACATGTCGCTGTTCAAGGTCGCTCGCTGGCGCTGTGGGGTGAGGCTGGAATAATGATGAATGATTCGCTATCTGGCGCTCTGTCAGTCGCTAAGCAGGATCGGCTTGATAAATGTGTGATTGCGGAGGGGAGCCGGCGTACTCGTGGCGGTGAGTGTCATTACCGTTCGCTCACCACTCGCTACCTGCCGCTATCCCTTGTTAAATAAGGGCCTAAAACGCAACCTGTTAAGTTTGTCCCCTTTGTCCCCAGCAATGACATTCTATAACTATTATGATGCAAAGCCAACTGGCACCTGTTACATACAGTGCCAAGATTTTCAGCATGCCAAAAAATAATATATACAGTGTGCAGTGCCTAAAAGTTGGCGGTACAAAGTGGTGCTCACTGGCACTGTTATAATCGGCATAAGGGTCCAACAGGCGCTGACACAGGACACTCAATACTTTGTGCATCAATCCAAGCTGATTATTTAACACTGGACATTGTGGCTTGCAGAGTTATTCAGTACAAATTGCAGCGCCTAAAAAGCAATTAAAGCAGGAGCTCCGAATCGGGACAAATCACGCTAAACGGCGCACTTCTTAAATAAGGCCCTAACTTTACCAGTGCCGGTACAGAATTCATTCGGCATCTCTAGTGTACGTGGCAAATAAATTGATTCTAAATTCCGATAATATTATTAAAAAATATTGTAATTATTATTACAGTCCTAAACCTTGTAATCACTGTAACAATCCTAAACCATGTTAAACTTGACCTTCACCCTGAAGAGCCTATCTTATATGTTTCCCCCACCCTGTACATACAGATTGCCCACATTAAAAATCCTCCTACCTGCATCTACTGCATGTTATGAGCCTTTAAACACCCAAGATGGCGGCACATGGAGTCTCGGGCTGCCTGCAAACAGAAAGTGTTTGCTGACTGTGCCACTCTGAATTGTGGGATTGCTATCCTTTTCCTGACCCAAGCTATTCTCTGCCTGGGCAAAGCACATCTATAACCCCGCCTTCTGCAGTTTTACCCTTAATCCTCTCCTCAGTATGTGTGATGCTTCCGAGGCAAGATGGCGGCGCCCGTATCCTAGAGTCCTGAACAGAGTTGAAGCCCAGTGGGGGAAAGGATGATAAGTAAGTGATTAAAAACATAAAATATATTATTTTTAGATGCTGGGGAATAGTATTTGAAGGGTTTGGGCTTTTCATGAAATGATGCCGAAGGTCCAGTTTAATCTGAATTAATGACAATGTCTCGTTAATGACATTGTTTGGAATTGGAGTAGGAAAACCATCCTCCTTTTGGAATATGATATTTCAAGTGAGCTAAGCAATCCTTTGCTTTACATGTCCCAGCTCCATATAGACACAAATCTGCTGTTAATGGCTTTTGATGATAATTCGTTTCACTATTCCACCTCAAGCTTTATTATTGATTGAACCAAGTGTCACTTTTATGTACTAAAAATACTTCACACAATTTATTGCTCAATTAACGCAATCTTTATGTCTACTTTCATTTTAAATATATTGCTCAGTTTTATGCCCGGTAAAAATAATGTTTTTTTTTTTCATCCAGCACCTGTGCAAGGATAACAAATGTCCACTCAGTACTTGATTTACTAAAAGGGCGACTTCTGAGTAGACCTGAGTGAACTTGTGCTCGTGTACAACATCCAAGTAATATATATATATATAATTTTTTACCCTTTTCCGAGGTATTTTAATATAGATACATCTGCCATTGCATTTTAGAGCTGGGAAAGGCTGGGTTATATCAAGGTTAGATACTAAATTGAAACCTTTTCCACCTCTTACATGTCAAACACCCAATTAGACACAGAAAAAATCATTTACTGCTTTAAAGGGTAATTCCACTGTCAATGGCATTTTTGAAAGTTTCCATTATTGTGTGCCAATATGATGTGCCTAAACCAGACCAACACACGTTTTTTCATAAAAATCAAGTCCTCTGCGCCGGCCACCCGCAGGACCTGCCCGTGTGACCGTCTGGCGGCCAATTGCGGGACTCCTTTCCCAGTGCTGGCTCATAATTAGGGATGAGCGAACCGGTTCGGACGAACCGGAATTCGCTCCGAATTTCAGGAAAATTCGATTCGGCATGAATCTAATTTTCCCTGAAATAAAAAAAAAAAAATACCGGCATGGTGGGAGCGGGCAGGCCGGCTACGCTGTCAGCGGGCGGCGGAAACCGGCCCGCTGACAGCGCAGCCGGCCTGCCCGCTCCCACCATGCCGGCATTTTTTTAAAAAGCAAACACTTACCTGCATGGTCGGAGCGTGGAGGCCGGCGCCGCTCTCAGGCGCCCTCTGATGACGCGCCCTCTGATGACGCGTCCTCTGATGACAGCTGAGAGCGGTGCCAGCGCCGCTCTCAGACGCCCTCTGATGACGCGTCCTCTGATGACAGCTGAGAGCGGCGCCGGCCTCCACGCTCCGACCATGCAGGTAAGTGTTTGCTTTTTAAAAAAATGCCGGCATGGTGGGAGCGGGCAGGCCGGCTGCGCTGTCAGCGGGCCGGTTTCCGCCGCCCGCTGACAGCGTAGCCGGCCTGCCCGCTCCCACCATTCCGTCATTTTTTTTTTCAGATGAGCGATTCGTGAAAGTTCTTGGGGAAATTCGGCGAATCGCCCGAATCGAACTTTCAAGAAGTTCGCTCATCTCTACTCATAATGAAGGTGAGTATTGCGAGCAATCTAGGAGGTTATCTGTGAGGGGGACTCCAGCATTCTGGATGCCCACCTCCCAAGCTTGTTGTTATGAACAGACAGCAGGACCAACACCTGTTAATGAAAAAATGGGTGTTGGCTCGTTTTAAGGTGCTGAGCTTATCTGTTTATTTTTTTCTTTGCAACTCCATGTTATTAAAGAAAACAGCTTCCCCTAGCAACAATGTGTTTACCTTAGCAATGTACATCAAAGCAGTATTCTGATGTACAAATCAAAAACTTCCTGACTCTGGTTTGCTAATCATCTGATTGGCTGAGGGACAGATGACAGGTTTAGCCCTAATTAATTCAACCTCTATTATAGTCCTCTGCGGCAGCTGCCCTGCCCCATGTGATCGTACGGCGGCCAATCATGAGACTCCTTCACCGGCGCAGCTCATAATGAAGGTGAGTATTACGAGCGGTCTGGGAGGTTGTCTGCGAGGGGGGGGCGCCAGATTTTTGGATGCCCCCCCCCCCCAAGCTTGTTGTAATTAACAGACAGCAAGACCAACACCCGTTAATGAAAAAACAGGTGTTATTCCGTTTTAAGGTGCTGAGCTTATCTGTTCATTTTTTTTTTGCAACTCCATGTTATTAAAGAAAACAGCTTCCCCTAGCAACAATGTGTTTACCTTAGCAATGTACATCAAAGCAGTATTCTGATGTACAAATCAAAAACTTCCTGACTCTGGCTTGCTAATCATCTGATTGGCTGAGGGACAGATGACAGGTTTAGCCCTAATTAATTCAACCTCTTCAGATGGGGGGAACATAGTTTTGTGTTCTAGTAGCTAAAGGGTTACTGCTAATATAAATCAGCTAGGGAAGTAATTACTGCTGCTTTGTTTAGCCAACGCTGCTAATGAGCTCACCTGTTGAAAGGATTCTGGGATATGTAGTCATAAATTTATATTAAGAGCTTGATTAAAGGGCAAGCCACTCCTACAAGACAGACACGCAGAAATAAAATAAACTGCTGATGTGGGGGCGGTGTGGAGTCTCAGCTCCTCTGATGTGGACGCAGAGTCTGACTACCAGCTTGGTAGGGAGGGTTTGGGAAATGACAGGGAGGAGGGTGGCCCCACGGAGTTGGCCTCTGCTGGGCCCAATAGAAGGAGTAGAGGCGCACCCCTGCTTCCACTCAGAGCCCTCCCTGGAAAAACCTTATCCCCTGGTGAGTGGCCTTGATTGTTTGAATTGTATGGTAATTTTCAACAGTCTTGTGTCTAACATTTTAATAATTGTTGTTTCAGGGCATCATACAGCAACCACCTCCATATATGTTGCTCCAGCCGGGAACCAGCATGTTGAAGGTAAGGATGACATTAATAAAGCTCAGCACCTCTTTGTATCCTGTGTTGCCTGCCTTTATCATTATTTTATAATGTGACATGCAATTGTGTTGTGAAGTGCCCTTGTGAAGTGCCCATGTTGACTCTAGAACAGTAGGGTATCTTCTGGTGTTCGACAAAATCCAACAATTATGTGTCTTGCTCATATGTTTTGCCAAGTAGTTATGTTATTGCTAAGACATGGCCAAGTGTGTTACAATAATTAGCCACGTTGAACTCTTTCATACAGAGACATTTTTTAAACAAAAACAAAATGTTCCATACCAAGTTCTTATGATTGTATCTGTTGTGCTTTTTTTCTACACATAGATATTGTCATGCAGACTGACCCAGTACTGATTCTCCCCACCCAATCTTGCCAGCACCAGGAGGCTCCAGCAGCATGGGCCAAGGCCACAGCTGCGATGGTGAGTGATGTGATTTGTCACAATGACCTTGTAAATATGCATATGTATGTGTCCATGTACCCATGTTAGTGGCAGTTTAGAGTTGACACTCATACCTGTACAGCCTCTTTAATGAAGTATCAATCAGAATAGCTTCATAACATGCACGTTTCCTGCCCCTGCTAATGTAACTTGACGCTACCTGAAAAAGGCAGCCGGTACTTTACATACTGCTTTTACATTCCTGCTACATTTTGAATTGTGAATTCCCCATAGTTTTTTTTTAAACTAGATTTAAGGTAAAAGCTCACTGTACATATAATTTTTTGCATTTGCCTCAGGTGTTATTGGCCACTGTATTAACTAAATTCTTCCTGTGGTCAAGTAGGCCTTTATCGGTTAGGTTATTGCTTTGTGATCTTAGACTATGGTGGTTATGTTGAATGGGTCCACAGGTAAATTTACTTTGACATCACAAATTAAGAAAGGTTGGCCTGTTGTGTATGTTGCCTAATATATTTACTGACTTTATGCTAAACATCAAATTTGAACATAGATTATACGGATATACCGCAGTTGTAGACCTGTAGTACTTAATTGTGTCTTTTCTTTCCCACAGCTTGCATTCCATAGCATCACAGGCTGTGGCAATTCATCCTGGAATCCCGAGATATGCTGCTGGAGCTGCAGCAGAAAATACAGGGTGGTGTGGAATAAAGTTTTTGGCCATGTTGGCTACTTTTTTTACAATAAAAATAATATTTAAATTTTGATACCTACATTTGTGTTTTGTTTCTATTTAGCATAGTATTGTATGTGTCCACACACACAGGATTATGTATGTTTTCTTGAACCTGGGTTAAAAAAATAACACCATCTTTGG
The DNA here is from genome assembly GCA_027917425.1 of Gastrophryne carolinensis. Taxonomy (NCBI): domain Eukaryota; kingdom Metazoa; phylum Chordata; class Amphibia; order Anura; family Microhylidae; genus Gastrophryne; species Gastrophryne carolinensis. The sequence goes on from CM051234.1 coordinate 596,907,907, forward strand.
TACCTCACTGACCTGTTGCACCAGGCCCAAGTTTACCCCTGCTCCCCAGAAAAAATTAATTCATTCTTCCAGGTAAGTCACCTAAGCAGTGAGGCACAAAATGTAATTAAACAAAAGGAGACAATTTTATACCATTCAATCATACATTAAGAGTTGAAAAAAACCATGACAATAACATAGATAAAAACAATATTATGATCAGAACCAGTTTTAGCTAACTTTCAAATAATTAACTGGAGCCGCTATTTGCTGTGGAGAGTTCAGATTGGTTGAAGGTGGGTTATCCTCAGCACGGTGCCCAATGTATTGATTTTGAATTTGTGGTGTACCTGTTTTTTTATATTTTTCATCAATTTGGTTCAAATAATTAAAGGTTACCCAATTAGACCAGACACAGAGACATATGGGGAAAATGTATACATGTTTAAAAATAAACATAGAACACTTTTGCCTCCCTTACAGGCAAAGTGAACGTGATCAGATTTGGTTGAGGTGTAAAAAAAAACTTTAATTTTAAAACATTACAAATAAGAGCTCAATTTTTAAATAGCCACTTTTAAAAACAAATAAATATTAACATAAATTCTAACTAAGGTGTCATCTAAGCTGTTTGTGTAATGTGAGTGGGAAAAAACACTGCTGCAGATAGTTTGGGAAACCATAGCAGCATTGGAACGCTCCGGTGCTGCAGTGAGTGAGGGAGAGCGCTTCTACAGCGCCATCAAGACATTGCATTTATCAATGCTAAACAGATTACTACAGTGTCACGTCAGCGACTGAGACACTAGGTTACAGCGCCCAACAGACGCTTACAGCGTCTACTAGCGGTCGCTCTAAGCGTCCCTATACAGACGCTCAAATGGCGATACGTGGCACTAGTATTAAATCAGCCTCAAAGAGTGGCAAAAGTTTAGGAGAGACTTCGGATCAAAATGAGGTCCGTCACCAGAGATCGGCAAATAAACTGCTCAGAGCAAAGGAAATTATTGCTGAGAGAACTGCTTCTAAAGGTAAAGGCCCAGTTTGAGATATCCCTGCAAGTACTTACCTAAATCAGTTTCTTCAGTATGAGCTGCAGTTAATGAAAGATATGTGGGCTATTATTTTACTGTTGCAGAGAGAAAAAGATGTGTTTATTCACAGGTGTAGCACAAAAAAACCCTGACAATTACTGAAGAATTACAGATGCTACTGATGATGGCCAGTCTAAGACTTATGTTGCAATGCCAGAGGAGAAGGTAAGCAAATGTGAAAAATGGGTGCTGGTGATGGCTAACTGCCCCAATGATAAGCTTGATGCTCATTAGGTTACACAGAGTACAACCCAGCTGCCGAGGGGCTGGCAAAGTTTGCAAAGCCTATATGCTAGTGAATGCATCCAGAAATTGGTTTTGCCAAGGTATTCCTCAAGCTACAGAAACAGTGGTGACATTATGGATGACCAGATTTTGGATCAAAACTGTCATTAAGTTGCTCAAAATGGATCCTAGAAGGTGTAGAAAAAGGCCATGTGGATAGGTCTCCTAGACATCTTAAAGGGTAGAATCTGGGGTTTGTGGAAAACCCGACCATCTGGCACAGAGGATATGTCTTAGCAGCCAAAAAGTTTGTAAAAAGAAATAAAAGGGGGGTTGGCAGGAAACCTCCCTAGTCCAAGGATACTTAACCCAGTGGTCGGGACCTAGCAGCAACCTCGAGGAGAGACTTATGAGGCTGCTAGTTGAGGTCAACCAAGGGGCTCAAATTGACAGTGGTTAGTGTGTGACAGAGCCTAAGAAACAGACTGGTGGATGGACGGTGGATACTGTGTGACCAGTACCCCAACCCAGGGTGGATCAAATAAAGACATATTTATTTACTGCTTGAATCACCTTGATTTGATTTACTGTAGGTAATGTAGCTTACCATTGTTGCCATTTCAGGATATTTACAGCATTAGAATTAAGACACATGCATCTATTTTTGCACGTGCTTCCCTGTTCCTCCACTAGGATACACTATGTAATGTAATGGTAGTTTTTTTACTACAGTGTAAAAAAGAAAGAGGTTCACTACATTGACTTTAATTGTTTTTCTGAATAGAGTTGTAATGCTGGGATTCTAGATATCTCCCAAAATACCCCCTTTAGTAAGCCACACTCAAATATATTTGTTTATTCATTTTCAATAAAATATTTGATTTTATATTTGGGTGCGGCTTACTAAAGGGGGTATTTTTGGGAAATATCTAGAATCCCAGCATTACAACTCTTTTCAGGTCATTTAGCCCCATAAGCCTGCACCTTTTTTATATACCTCTTGGCTGTGCATATCCGCTTAGCTTTGCTTTAATTGTTTTTCTAGCTAGTGATTCAGCAACATTGACATTTTCATGCTTTTTAGAGCTTTCTCATAGTGAATGTTTTACTACCATGAGTATTTTTTCTGTGGCCTGAATCGAGGCCACAGAATGTATCCTAGTGGAGGAACAGGGAAGCAAGTACAAAAGTAGATGTATTTGTGTACTGAATTGAAGCCTATATCTCCTATTTCTTTTGTATAGAAACAGCCTGATCGTTTTTAGCCACTGTCCTAGCAGGAATAATAGCAAATAAGATGCTTGGTGATCTTATTTACTACATGTTTTGTGCAGTGCTACTTGAGGGTTTTTATAGGCTATAACCCTGAAGCTGGTGCTTATCTCTACACACGTTCATAATATTTCATAATTAATGCACAGCATATGCAGTAAATGGTATTAGCTTTGTGTTATATAATATGCTAATACATATTTATTCATTTTTTAAGTTTAGCATTGTTTTAGCCCTGGTTATAATTTTTAGTTTGCCTGCTTGATGTGTATGTCAATTCTATGGATTTGAGGATCTAGAAGATACGAGCGAATTTCTTAAAAATTTGTAATACCACAATGTAAAAGAAACATTTTCTGTGAATATACCCCCTTCTGACAGTAGTGTCCTATAAACTTCTCTCGGTGTCAGGGCCTGTAACAAGATACAAACACTGCCAGGCTGAATGGGACAAGTAGCTGATCAGCAGCAGCAGTAGAGTCTTTCAATTCCACTAATGAAGTCTAGAGGGATTTGGGGAATGTGTCAGAGGTATCCAGAGCGGAGCCCTTGGCGAAGGTGTAAATTACTTGAGTTTATATTGTTGTTTCACACATTGGAATAACTTTTAAACAGCCCATTTCAATAGACATATAAATTATACTAGCATTAGTGTAAATGTGTCTGGGGGTTGCTGTGAAACTTTTCTTCTCTTCCCCATGGGTACATGCCATGTTTACAGTGACCCATATGGACGCCTGTTGGGTAGATGCAGAAAACAGGTCCTCTGAAATCTCGTAATGTGCCTGTAATGTGTTACCACACAGGGACGTGCGCCAAGATGTTTGTACTGGGGTCACTCGAGCAGCGATAAAGTTAATCCCACGCAAGACTAAATTAAATTGCTAAGTCTCTTTCAAGGACCACCTAAATGAAAACACAAGTTGCCCCCAACAAAATGAATTAAAGTAAAACTCCAGGCAACGTGTAAAGTCGGTTAGTGAGCTAATAAAGTGACCCAGAAAATATTTTAGTTAGTTACTGTGGTTATATTAGAAATGTTTATCAATTAATTTCACCCACCATCTACACTGAACCTAAAAAGAATTTTGACCACCGAACTCCCTTGGTTGTGGGTAGGCATCTAGATTTGGAATTGCCCTCTTTGTAATATTAAATAGAAAGTTATAGAACAGACTTACTTAATACAATAATACAATGCTGTAGATCAGAGAAGCCTCACTTTCCCAACTATGAACATTACTGCTTGCTAGCAATCACATTTGCCAAGCTTTCAGTTAAGCCTTACACTGAAAGGCATCCCAAATCAGGATGCCCCTGAGGGAGGCTGTTCAGAGACCTTAAGTCTTTTTATATTTTACGTCAACATTAAAGATGAACTCCAGTCAAAACTGACATTTTTGACCCCCCCCCCCCCCAGCTGCCGCGCAGTTTGCTTGTCATTAAATCCATATTCAAGCATGGCTCTCTGGCCCAGATGACTGCCAGCAGCCTAACAGGTTCACCCACTGGGGATGCACATCACTGTGCATCTGCTGTCCTAGTGAACCTGCTTGGCTGCTGGTGGTCACTAGAGATGAGCGAACGTTTGAAAAATTCGATTCGACTGATTCGCATAATTTTCCGACAAAAATAATTTCGACCCGAATTTATTCGCAACGAATCGCTATTAAAAACGGCTATTTCTGAGCCTCCTAGAGCCTCAATAGGGTTGTAAACCATTCTGCCTTGCTGTAACATGCATAGGATGCGTGCTGGGTTAGTGAAATAATACTGTAAATAATTATCACATGCAGATCGGAGGCATCGCTAATAGAATCGCAGAGCGGCACAATTGCAGAGAGTCGAGGTGGCATCACTATGAGGGGCCCCTATAGTGCCTGAAAAACACACCCTGGAGGTGGCAGCAACAGGAGCCCAAAAATTAGCTGAATCACACCCTGGAGTTGCAAGCAGCAGCAGCAGCTGCAGGAGCCCAAACATTGCTTTAAAGAGACACTGGAGTTGGCTGCAGGAGCCCAAAAATTGTATGAATCACACCCTGGAGTTGCAAGCAGCAGCAGGAGCCCAAACATTGCTTGAAAGAGACACTGGAGTTGGCTGCAGGAGCCCAAAAATTGGATGAATCACACCCTGGAGTTGCAAGCAGCAACAGCAGCAGCCCAAACATTGCTTGAAAGAGACACTGGAGTTGGCTGCAGGAGCCCAAAAATTGGATGAATCACACCCTGGAGTTGCAAGCAGCAGCAGCAGGAGCCCAAACATTGATTTAAAGAGACACTGGAGTTGGCTTCAGGAGCCCAAAAATTGGATGAATCACACCCTGGAGTTGCAAGAAGCAGCAGCAGCCGCCCAAACATAGCTTGAAAGAGACACTGGAGTTGGCTGCAGGAGCCCAAAAATTTGATGAATCACACCCCGGAGTTGCAAACAGCAGCAGCAGCCCAAACATTGCTTGAAAGAGACACTGGAGTTGGCTGCAGGAGCCCAAAAATTGGATGAATCACACCCTGGAGTTGCAAGCAGCAGCAGCAGGAGCCCAAATATTGCGTGAAAGAGACACTGGAGTTGGCAGCAGGAACCCAAAAATTGGCCTAAAAACATACTGCAGTTGGCAGCAGCAGCAGCAGGAGGCCAAACATAGCTTGAAAGAGACACTGGAGTTGGCAGCAGGAACCCAAAAATTGGCCTAAAACACACTGCAGCTGGCAGCAGCAGCAGTAGGAGGCCAAACATAGCTTGAAAGAGACACTGGAGTTGGCAGCAGGAACCCAAAAATTGGCCTAAAACACACTGCAGCTGGCAGCAGCAGCAGTAGGAGGCCAAACATAGCTTGAAAGAGACACTGGAGTTGGCAGCAGGAGCCCAAAAATTGGATGAATCACACCCTGGAGTTGCAAGCAGCAGCAGCAGGAGCCCAAACATAGCTTGAAGGAGACACTGGAGTTGACAGCAGGAGCCCAAAAATTGGATGAATCACACCCTGGAGTTGCAAGCAGCAGCAGGAGCCCAAACATTGCTTTAAAGAGACACTGGAGTTGGCTTCAGGAGCCCGAAAATTGGATGAATCACACCCTGGAGTTGCAAGCAGCAGCAGCGGGAGCCCAAGCATTGCGTGAAAGAGACACTGGAGTTGGCTGCAGGAGGCCAAAATTTGGATGAATCACACCCTGGAGTTGCAAGCAGCAGCAGCAGGAGCCCAAACATTGCGTGAAAGAGGCACTGGAGTTGGCTGCAGGAGCCCAGAAATTGGATGAATCACACCCTGGAGTTGCAAGCTGCAGCAGCAGCAGGAGCCCAAACATAGCTTGAAAGAGACACTGGAGTTGGCTGCAGGAGCCCAAAAATTTGATGAATCACACCCTGGAGTTGCAAGCAGCAGCAGGAGCCCAAACATCGCTTTAAAGAGACGCTGGAGTTGGCTTCAGGAGCCCAAAAATTGGATGAATCACACCCTGGAGTTGCAAGCAGCAGCAGCAGGAGCCCAAACGTTGCTTGAAAGAGACACTGGAGTTGGCTGCAGGAGCCCAAAAATTGGATGAATCACACCCTGGAGTTGCAAGCAGCAACAGCAGGAGCCCAACATTGCCAGAAAGACACACCCTGGAGTTGGCAGCAGCATGAAGAGAACATATACAGATTTTCGACACATATATCTTATCCGAAGAATATTAATAAAAAGTAAGAGTAACGTAAAGCATTTTCTCAATAATTACTTGTGGTCTGATGCGGAGGAATGTCTGTAACTGGAGAGCAGTGCCTTAAATCTGTTTTGCACGATCCATATTTCTTTTGTGTTGGTCTGGCCCCATCATCAATCTACTCTAATGCATCAGGCATTGGTGGGTGGAAATCTTGGCTAATCCATGCCCGATTCATTTCCACGCAGGCCAGTCTCTCAAAAAAAAAAACACGGATAGTGACAGATTAGTAACATATTAGTAACATAGTAACATATTAGTAACATATAAGGCCTCATTTCATCAAGCAGAGATCCCTGCAGAATAGGGGTGAGTGGCAGCAGGAGTCTCAGTGAGAGGCCTGATCTCCTGGGATCAGCTAGTGGTCGTGTCTTGAACAGCAACCCATCTGCCGTCATCCATTGGTTAACACGATCATCCACTGCATCACAAGTGACCTCTGATACCCCCAGTCAACTGTCTGTTGTATGTTATGCTTTGGGTTCAGCTCCACTATTCAGTGAGGATGATCTGATAATCAGAAAAATCAGTAGTTACTGTCCAGCCAAGAAGTACAGGAGACACTTGCCGCTTCTTCCACTAGGCGGGCAAGTAGTGATAAGTAGAGTGTCGTGGGAGGAGGTGCGTTTTGGTTCCTTAAGCAGACACTGTTGAGGAACCTGAGGAGGACATCAGTGAGTTTTGAGGGCACTTTTAAAGGCTTGGAGTGATGGAGAGTGACAGATTTAGCGGCCAGCATGGTGGCAGAAGGGGAAAGTATGGAGGCAAATGTGCTCGGGGTAGACCACTCGCGTGGCACACTATCTTCCCAGGAGGTAGTGGAAGAGGGTCCCTGGAGGTGGCGGCGGCAGCGGCAGCAGCAGCAGCATCAGTGAATTAGTGCGGACTGTTGGTAGGAGAAATCAGCTACAAGCCCATGTTGCAGTTTTTCATCAAGCATCCGCAGGAGGTTAACATGGCTATATGAAAGATGTGTAGGCAGAAGGTGAAGTGTGGCCAGGGTCACAATGTTGGACCCACAGCCCTGCGTCAACATTTGCAGCATCACCATAAAGCGGCCTGGGAGAGTTGGCTCCAAAGTGGTGGTCCAGCCTGCTGAATTACCCAGTGGCACACCGCTCTCTGTTCCAGCCAGCCAAGGCTCCACCACCTCCTGTGTGTCATACCCATCCTCTGTCGCTCCAGATGCTCCTCCTCCTCTTAATCCGAGTCAGTCATTTCGCCAGCAATCTATTGCCAAGCCATGTCCAAGAGACAACAGTATGTGCCCACTCATCCAACGTGCAGAAGCTAAATGTGCTCCTGTATAAGTTGCTGGTGCTGCAGTCCCTCCCTTTTGAGTTGGTAGACCTTTCAGAGAACTGATGGCTTGTGCCGAGCTGAAGTGGAGAGTCCCATGCTGTCATTTGTTTGCGAAAGAAGGCAGTACCAGCCCTGTACAATTTTGTTGAACAGAAGGTGGGACAGTCCTTTAGCCTGTCAGTGTGTACCAAAGTGCACAGCAGTGCCTACGTCTGGAGCTGTAACTAGGGATGAGCGAATCGATCCGGACGAACCCGGATTCGATCCGAATTTCAGGAAAAATTCGATTCGGATCGAATCCGAATTTCCCCGCGATTCGATCGCTCGAAGTTTTCCTTTAACATCCATTCATTTACATTACAGGCATTCTAAGATGGCGGACGGGACATGTCCAGACATGTAAGCTGGGGCAGTGTATGCTGGGACAGTCACATGCAGCCTATCAGCAGCCAGCAAGCCCGGTGACGTCACAGCTGTATTTAAGGCCGGCCATCTTGCTTTCCAGCCTCATTTCTCTATTGCATTCGTGAGAGACAGAACGCTGTGTAGCTGAGGGAGAGACAGACAGTTAGACAGGCAGGGACAGACAGGGACAGGCTGGAGACAGGCAGGAGACAGACAGGAGACAGACAGAAAGTCAGCGGAAAACAGGGAAAGGAATGGAAAATCGGAGGCTGTCATTTTTTTTTTTTTTTCATCCAGCCTGACAGCCAGGCTTTGTTACCGTTTTCAGGCTGCTTATACTAACTAACTGCATATATACTGAACTGATCTTAAGTCTGCTGTGAGGCATCCCATTCTGTGACTAAAGCAGCCTCTGTTTAAGACCATATAAGCATTTGCTCTTATCATATTTGAAATTAGCCTGATAAAGACACTTTTGCTGGGCATAGTACTACTGGATCTTTTTTGGGGGGCATCCCATTCTGTGACTAAAGCAGCCTCTGTTTAAGACCATATAAGCATTTGCTCTTATCATATTTGAAATTAGCCTGATAAAGACACTTTTGCTGGGCATAGTACTACTGCATCTTTTTTGGGGGGCATCCCATTCTGTGACTAAAGCAGCCTCTGTTTAAGACCATATAAGCATTTGCTCTTATCATATTTGAAATTAGCCTGATAAAGACACTTTTGCTGGGCATAGTACTACTGGATCTTTTTTGGGGGGCATCCCATTCTGTGACTAAAGCAGCCTCTGTTTAAGACCATATAAGCATTTGCTCTTATCATATTTGAAATTAGCCTGATAAAGACACTTTTGCTGGGCATAGTACTACTGGATCTTTTTTGGGGGGCATCCCATTCTGTGACTAAAGCAGCCTCTGTTTAAGACCATATAAGCATTTGCTCTTATCATATTTGAAATTAGCCTGATAAAGACACTTTTGCTGGGCATAGTACTACTGCATCTTTTTTGGGGGGCATCCCATTCTGTGACTAAATCAGCCTCTGTTTAAGACCATATAAGCATTTGCTCTTATCATATTTGAAATTAGCCTGATAAAGACACTTTTGCTGGGCATAGTACTACTGGATCTTTTTTGGGGGGCATCCCATTCTGTGACTAAAGCAGCCTCTGTTTAAGACCATATAAGCATTTGCTCTTATCATATTTGAAATTAGCCTGATAAAGACACTTTTGCTGGGCATAGTACTACTGGATCTTTTTTGGGGGGCATCCCATTCTGTGACTAAAGCAGCCTCTGTTTAAGACCATATAAGCATTTGCTCTTATCATATTTGAAATTAGCCTGATAAAGACACTTTTGCTGGGCATAGTACTACTGCATCTTTTTTGGGGGGCATCCCATTCTGTGACTAAAGCAGCCTCTGTTTAAGACCATATAAGCATTTGCTCTTATCATATTTGAAATTAGCCTGATAAAGACACTTTTGCTGGGCATAGTACTACTGGATCTTTTTTGGGGGGCATCCCATTCTGTGACTAAAGCAGCCTCTGTTTAAGACCATATAAGCATTTGCTCTTATCATATTTGAAATTAGCCTGATAAAGACACTTTTGCTGGGCATAGTACTACTGCATCTTTTTTGGGGGGCATCCCATTCTGTGACTAAAGCAGCCTCTGTTTAAGACCATATAAGCATTTGCTCTTATCATATTTGAAATTAGCCTGATAAAGACACTTTTGCTGGGCATAGTACTACTGGATCTTTTTTGGGGGGCATCCCATTCTGTGACTAAAGCAGCCTCTGTTTAAGACCATATAAGCATTTGCTCTTATCATATTTGAAATTAGCCTGATAAAGACACTTTTGCTGGGCATAGTACTACTGGATCTTTTTTGGGGGGCATCCCATTCTGTGACTAAAGCAGCCTCTGTTTAAGACCATATAAGCATTTGCTCTTATCATATTTGAAATTAGCCTGATAAAGACACTTTTGCTGGGCATAGTACTACTGCATCTTTTTTGGGGGGCATCCCATTCTGTGACTAAATCAGCCTCTGTTTAAGACCATATAAGCATTTGCTCTTATCATATTTGAAATTAGCCTGATAAAGACACTTTTGCTGGGCATAGTACTACTGGATCTTTTTTGGGGGGCATCCCATTCTGTGACTAAAGCAGCCTCTGTTTAAGACCATATAAGCATTTGCTCTTATCATATTTGAAATTAGCCTGATAAAGACACTTTTGCTGGGCATAGTACTACTGGATCTTTTTTGGGGGGCATCCCATTCTGTGACTAAAGCAGCCTCTGTTTAAGACCATATAAGCATTTGCTCTTATCATATTTGAAATTAGCCTGATAAAGACACTTTTGCTGGGCATAGTACTACTGCATCTTTTTTGGGGGGCATCCCATTCTGTGACTAAAGCAGCCTCTGTTTAAGACCATATAAGCATTTGCTCTTATCATATTTGAAATTAGCCTGATAAAGACACTTTTGCTGGGCATAGTACTACTGGATCTTTTTTGGGGGGCATCCCATTCTGTGACTAAAGCAGCCTCTGTTTAAGACCATATAAGCATTTGCTCTTATCATATTTGAAATTAGCCTGATAAAGACACTTTTGCTGGGCATAGTACTACTGGATCTTTTTTGGGGGGCATCCCATTCTGTGACTAAAGCAGCCTCTGTTTAAGACCATATAAGCATTTGCTCTTATCATATTTGAAATTAGCCTGATAAAGACACTTTTGCTGGGCATAGTACTACTGCATCTTTTTTGGGGGGCATCCCATTCTGTGACTAAAGCAGCCTCTGTTTAAGACCATATAAGCATTTGCTCTTATCATATTTGAAATTAGCCTGATAAAGACACTTTTGCTGGGCATAGTACTACTGGATCTTTTTTGGGGGGCATCCCATTCTGTGACTAAAGCAGCCTCTGTTTAAGACCATATAAGCATTTGCTCTTATCATATTTGAAATTAGCCTGATAAAGACACTTTTGCTGGGCATAGTACTACTGGATCTTTTTTGGGGGGCATCCCATTCTGTGACTAAAGCAGCCTCTGTTTAAGACCATATAAGCATTTGCTCTTATCATATTTGAAATTAGCCTGATAAAGACACTTTTGCTGGGCATAGTACTACTGGATCTTTTTTGGGGGGCATCCCATTCTGTGACTAAAGCAGCCTCTGTTTAAGACCATATAAGCATTTGCTCTTATCATATTTGAAATTAGCCTGATAAAGACACTTTTGCTGGGCATAGTACTACTGGATCTTTTTTGGGGGGCATCCCATTCTGTGACTAAAGCAGCCTCTGTTTAAGACCATAAAAGCATTTGCTCTTATCATATTTGAAATTAGCCTGATAAAGACACTTTTGCTGGGCATAGTACTACTGCATCTTTTTTGGGGGGCATCCCATTCTGTGACTAAAGCAGCCTCTGTTTAAGACCATATAAGCATTTGCTCTTATCATATTTGAAATTAGCCTGATAAAGACACTTTTGCTGGGCATAGTACTACTGGATCTTTTTTGGGGGGCATCCCATTCTGTGACTAAAGCAGCCTCTGTTTAAGACCATATAAGCATTTGCTCTTATCATATTTGAAATTAGCCTGATAAAGACACTTTTGCTGGGCATAGTACTACTGCATCTTTTTTGGGGGGCATCCCATTCTGTGACTAAAGCAGCCTCTGTTTAAGACCATATAAGCATTTGCTCTTATCATATTTGAAATTAGCCTGATAAAGACACTTTTGCTGGGCATAGTACTACTGGATCTTTTTTGGGGGGCATCCCATTCTGTGACTAAAGCAGCCTCTGTTTAAGACCATATAAGCATTTGCTCTTATCATATTTGAAATTAGCCTGATAAAGACACTTTTGCTGGGCATAGTACTACTGCATCTTTTTTGGGGGGCATCCCATTCTGTGACTAAAGCAGCCTCTGTTTAAGACCATATAAGCATTTGCTCTTATCATATTTGAAATTAGCCTGATAAAGACACTTTTGCTGGGCATAGTACTACTGGATCTTTTTTGGGGGGCATCCCATTCTGTGACTAAAGCAGCCTCTGTTTAAGACCATATAAGCATTTGCTCTTATCATATTTGAAATTAGCCTGATAAAGACACTTTTGCTGGGCATAGTACTACTGGATCTTTTTGGGGGGGCATCCCATTCTGTGACTAAAGCAGCCTCTGTTTAAGACCATATAAGCATTTGCTCTTATCATATTTGAAATTAGCCTGATAAAGACACTTTTGCTGGGCATAGTACTACTGGATCTTTTTGGGGGGGCATCCCATTCTGTGACTAAAGCAGCCTCTGTTTAAGACCATATAAGCATTTGCTCTTATCATATTTGAAATTAGCCTGATAAAGACACTTTTGCTGGGCATAGTACTACTGCATCTTTTTTGGGGGGCATCCCATTCTGTGACTAAAGCAGCCTCTGTTTAAGACCATATAAGCATTTGCTCTTATCATATTTGAAATTAGCCTGATAAAGACACTTTTGCTGGGCATAGTACTACTGGATCTTTTTTTGGGGGCATCCCATTCTGTGACTAAAGCAGCCTCTGTTTAAGACCATATAAGCATTTGCTCTTATCATATTTGAAATTAGCCTGATAAAGACACTTTTGCTGGGCATAGTACTACTGGATCTTTTTTTGGGGGCATCCCATTCTGTGACTACAGCAGCCTCTGTTTAAGACCATATAACCATTTGCACTTATTATAATTGAAATTAGCCCTGATAAAGACACTTTTGCTGGGCATAGCACTACTGGATCTTTTTTTGGGGCATCCCATTCTGTGACTACAGCAGCCTCTGTTTAAGACCATATAACCATTTGCACTTATTATAATTGAAATTAGCCCTGATAAAGACACTTTTGCTGGGCATAGGCTTACTGCTGCCTGCCAGGTGCACTTCTGTTGAGGCATCCCATTCTGTAACATAGCATACCCCTCTTTATTTACACTAAGCAGCTCTCTTATTTACACTAAGCAGGCCTGTTGGAGGCTGAGTGTTACTGCTCACTTTTGGTGTGCATTATATTCTGTTTCATATAGACCCACCGCTGCCCGGGGGATCTTAAAATATCACCTACTACCACGCCAGTTAGACTATGTCGGGCAGACAAGTGCCTGGAAGTGAAAAGAGGAGTGGCAGAGGCCAAGATTCCGCAGGCAGAGCTCGCATCAGACTGGGGGCCAGTAGCAGCAGGAGTCACGCTGAGAGACCTAATCTGCCAGTATCTGCTAGCGGTCGGGTCTCCACCAGTAACGCATCTGCCGTGGTAGATTGGTTGACGCGCTCATCAACAACATCATCACAACTTACGTCTGAGACCCCCAGTCTAGGGTCGGTAGGTTCCTCTGACACAACCCTGAGTTGGCATGCCCCGAGAGCAGTCCCTGTCCTCCCATTGCCTCTGGCCTACGCCGTTCCCTCCCCCAGCGACGTATCCTATGCTTTGGGTTCAGCTCCACTCTTTAGTGAGGAGGACGATCAGATACAGGAGGACAGTCAGCAGCTACTGCCCAGCCAAGAAATGGAGGTGGCTTCTTTAGCTAGGCAGACAAATAGTGATGTGGACAGTGTCGTGGGTGCTGCGAGCGTTCCAGCTCCTGCGCCAGACACTGTTGACGAATCCACGAACATCAGTGACGTACAGCCACAACTCGGTGATGATGATGATGATGACGATGAAGCCGATCGCACTTGGGAGCCGGGTGATGAAGGGGCTTCATCGTCATCATCAGGAGAAGAGGGGCGCAGGTTGCCCCGGAGTCAGCAGCTGAGGCAGCAAGGTGGTAGCAGTCAGCATGGGGGCACAATTCCAAAGGCTGGAGCCGGCCGGGGCCGGGGCCGGGGTAGAGCACCTGCTGTGCGGCAGTCTACCTTATCGGGAGGTAGTGGAGCAGGGGTTCCTGGAGTTGGCAACAGCAGCAGTGAATCAGTGAGGCCAGGGGGTGGGAAAAGTAGCTACTCGGCAGTGTGGCAGTTTTTCCTGAGGCATCCGCAGGAGGGTAACATGGCCACATGCAAGATATGTAGGCAAAAGGTGAAGCGTGGCCAGGGTCCAAATGTTGGCACCACGGCCCTGCGTCAACATATGATGCGTCACCATAAAACGACCTGGGAGAACCGAGGCTCCCAAGGGGTGGTCCAGTCTGCTTCCTCACCAAGTGAGCTCCCAATTTCTGCCAGCCAAGGCTCCAGCACCTCAGCCGAAGGCAGCTGTGCGTCATACCCATCCTCTGTCGCTCCTGCTCCTCCTCCTCCAAGTCATGCATCCCGCCAGCAATCCATCAGTGAAGCCATGTCCAAGAGACAGCAGTATGCGCCCACTCATCCTACGGCGCAGAAGCTGAATGTGCTCCTGTCCAAGTTGCTGGTGCTGCAGTCGCTCCCTTTTCAGGTGGTGGAATCTGCACCTTTCAGAGAACTGATGGCTTGTGCCGAGCCGAGGTGGAGAGTCCCAAGCCGTCATTTCTTTGCCAAGAAGGCAGTACCAGCGCTGCACACTTTTGTTGAACAGAAGGTGGGCCAGTCCTTGAGCCTGTCGGTGTGTAGCAAAATACATGGCAGCGCCGACATCTGGAGCTGTAACTACGGTCAGGGGCAGTACATGTCGTTTACGGCCCACTGGGTGAATGTGGTCCCTTTGCAGCAGCAACTTGGACAGGTCACGCCGCTTTGGCCTCCGCGCTCTCTGCCCATTGGGCCTGTGACACCGTGCGACTCGGCCTCCTCATCCTCCGCCATCTCCTCACCCTCCACTGTAGGCTCAAGTCTCAGTGCCCCTCCAGTCTACCATGTGTGCAGGACACGGAGGTGTCACGCAGTGCTTCACATGGTTTGTCTTGGCGAACGGAGTCACACAGGGGAGGAACTGCTTAAATGTATTCATCAGGAAATCCAAACATGGCTTACTCCGAGAAAACTTAAAATGGGAATCATGGTTACCGACAATGGGAAGAACATTTTGTCTGCGCTGCGCCAAGGAAGCCTGACCCATGCCCCCTGCATGGCTCACGTCTTCAATCTGGTTGTCAAGCGGTTTCTGAAGTGTTCCCCCCATCTGCAGGACATCCTAACAACTTCACGGAAACTTTGCATGCACTTCAGCCACTCCTACACCGCCAAACACACCCTTCTTGAGCTACAGCGTCAGAATGGTATCCCCCAACATAGTCTGATTTGCGATGTTTCCACCCGTTGGAATTCCACCCTTCACATGTTGGACCGATTATATGAACAGAGAAAAGCCATCACGGATTTCCTGATGATCCAAGCAGATAGGGGGACTCCCCTGTGTAACTTCAATGTCAACCAGTGGCAGCTCATACGTGACACCTGCCGTTTGCTCAGGCCCTTTGAGGAAGCCACTTTATTTGTCAGTCGGCAGGATTACGGGATGAACGACGTGATTCCACTGCTTCATGTACTACAGCACATGTTGGAAACCATGGCTGGTCAGGGCACTGGAGACATGGCGTTTACATCTTACGGCCACATGAACCCCGTTGGAGCTGAACTGGAGGAGGAGGAGGAGGAAGAGGAGGAGGAGGAGTTGCCCAGCGAAACACAGTTTAGGCTTGGCGAAATGGCTGGTTTATCTAGTCAGCGGACAGGAGAGGAGGAGCAGGAGCAGCCAGAGGAGCTAGAGGTTTTTGAGGAAGGAGAGACAGAGGACCCGGGCACACCGTGGCAGTATGCAGTGGAGATGGAGACAGGTAGTCCATCCGAGTCACTTGCGCAAATGGCACGAAGCATGCTCACATGCTTGCGTAGTGACCCCAGAATTGTTTCCATCTGTCGGCGGGATGACTTCTGGCTGTCCACCTTATTGGACCCTCGCTTCCGGCACAAAATGGGGGCATTTTTTAAACCCACCGAGAGGGAGGACAAACTCAACTACTACAAAGACATTCTACGTAGGCAGTTGGCCGATGCCTATCTGCGCCATGGTCCATACTCTCGCAGGTCTGACTCGAGGGGACCTCTGCGCTCACCTTCCACTGCCATGGCCGCTGGGGGGGTTGGCAGCAGCAGCAGCAGAAGCTCCATCAGCAGCCTCAGTCTTCAGTCGCTAATGAGTAGCTTTCTACACCCGCATAGTGAGGCTACTCATGAGCAGCAGGAAGACCTGGAGCAGGACCTGAACCAGCAGGTCATGTCATACTTTGACATGACCATGCCAACACACCTTGAGGATCCGCTGGACTTCTGGGCAGCCAAACTTGATTTGTGGCCGCAACTAGCAGAGTTTGCCCTGGAAAAGCTGTCCTGCCCGGCAAGTAGCGTGCCATCTGAGCGGGTGTTTAGTGCGGCGGGGGCCATAGTTACGGCGAGGAGAACTCGTCTGTCAACTAAAAATGTGGAGAGACTCACCTTTGTCAAAATGAATCAGGGATGGATCAGCCAGGATTTCCACCCACCAATGCCTGATGCATGCGACTAGATTCAGCATGGTGCCACGTTTTACACTTTCCAAATGGTGCAAAACATATTTATGTCTTTAGGCCATTTTTTGGGCTCCTGCTGCTGCTACTGTCAACTCCTGCCAACTCCAGGGTGTGATTCATCCAATTTTTGGGCTCCTGAAGCCAACTCCAGTGTATATTTGGGCTCTTGCTGCTGCTACTGTCAACTCCTGCCAACTCCAGGGTGTGATTCATCCAATTTTTGGGCTCCTGAAGCCAACTCCAGTGTATATTTGGGCTCCTGCTGCTGCTGCTGCCAACTTCTGCCAACTCCAGGGTGTGATTCATCCAATTTTTGGGCTCCTGAAGCCAACCCCAGGGTCTCTTTAAAGTAATGTTTGGGCTCCTGCTGCTGCTGCCAACTCCAGGGTGTGATTCATCCAATTTTTGGGCTCCTGAGGCCAACTCCAGTGTATATTTGGGCTCCTGCTGCTGCTGCTGCCAACTTCTGCCAACTCCAGGGTGTGATTCATCCAATTTTTGGGCTCCTGAAGCCAACTCCAGTGTATATTTGGGCTCCTGCTGCTGCTGCTGCCAACTTCTGCCAACTCCAGGGTGTGATTCATCCAATTTTTGGGCTCCTGAAGCCAACTCCAGTGTATATTTGGGCTCCTGCTGCTGCTACTGTCAACTCCTGCCAACTCCAGGGTGTGATTCATCCAACTTTTGGGCTCCTGAAGCCAACTCCAGTGTATATTTGGGCTCCTGCTGCTGCTGCTGTCAACTCCTGCCAACTCCAGGGTGTGATTCATCCAATTTTTGGGCTCCTGAGGCCAACTCCAGTGTATATTTGGGCTCCTGCTGCTGCTGCTGCCAACTTCTGCCAACTCCAGGGTGTGATTCATCCAATTTTTGGGCTCCTGAAGCCAACTCTAGTGTATATTTGGGCTCCTGCTGCTGCTACTGTCAACTCCTGCCAACTCCAGGGTGTGATTCATCCAACTTTTGGGCTCCTGAAGCCAACTCCAGTGTATATTTGGGCTCCTGCTGCTGCTGCTGTCAACTCCTGCCAACTCCAGGGTGTGATTCATCCAATTTTTGGGCTCCTGAAGCCAACTCCAGTGTATATTTGGGCTCCTGCTGCTGCTGCTGTCAACTCCTGCCAACTCCAGGGTGTGATTCATCCAATTTTTGGGCTCCTGAAGCCAACTCCAGTGTATATTTGGGCTCCTGCTGCTGCTACTGTCAACTCCTGCCAACTCCAGGGTGTGATTCATCCAATTTTTGGGCTCCTGAAGCCAACTCCAGTGTATATTTGGGCTCCTGCTGCTGCTGCTGCCAACTTCTGCCAACTCCAGGGTGTGATTCATCCAATTTTTGGGCTCCTGAAGCCAACTCCAGTGTATATTTGGGCTCCTGCTGCTGCTGCTGCCAACTTCTGCCAGCTCCAGGGTGTGATTCATCCAATTTTTGGGCTCCTGAAGCCAACTCCAGTGTATATTTGGGCTCCTGCTGCTGCTACTGTCAACTCCTGCCAACTCCAGGGTGTGATTCATCCAATTTTTGGGCTCCTGAGGCCAACTCCAGTGTATATTTGGGCTCCTGCTGCTGCTGCTGTCAACTCCTGCCAACTCCAGGGTGTGATTCATCCAATTTTTGGGCTCCTGAAGCCAACTCCAGTGTATATTTGGGCTCCTGCTGCTGCTACTGTCAACTCCTGCCAACTCCAGGGTGTGATTCATCCAATTTTTGGGCTCCTGAAGCCAACTCCAGTGTATATTTGGGCTCCTGCTGCTGCTACTGTCAACTCCTGCCAACTCCAGGGTGTGATTCATCCAATTTTTGGGCTCCTGAAGCCAACTCCAGTGTATATTTGGGCTCCTGCTGCTGCTACTGTCAACTCCTGCCAACTCCAGGGTGTGATTCATCCAATTTTTGGGCTCCTGAAGCCAACTCCAGTGTATATTTGGGCTCCTGCTGCTGCTGCTGCCAACTTCTGCCAACTCCAGGGTGTGATTCATCCAATTTTTGGGCTCCTGAGGCTAACTCCAGTGTATATTTGGGCTCCTGCTGCTGCTGCTGTCAACTCCTGCCAACTCCAGGGTGTGATTCATCCAATTTTTGGGCTCCTGAAGCCAACTCCAGTGTATATTTGGGCTCCTGCTGCTGCTACTGTCAACTCCTGCCAACTCCAGGGTGTGATTCATCCAACTTTTGGGCTCCTGAAGCCAACTCCAGTGTATATTTGGGCTCCTGCTGCTGCTACTGTCAACTCCTGCCAACTCCAGGGTGTGATTCATCCAATTTTTGGGCTCCTGAGGCCAACTCCAGTGTATATTTGGGCTCCTTCTGCCCCTCATAGTGATGCCACTTCAACTCTCTGCAATTGTGCCGCTCTGCGATTCTATTAGCGATGCCTCTGATCTGCATGTGATATTTCTTCAAAGTATTATTTAACTAACCCAGCACGCATCCTGTGCGTGTTACAGCAAGGCTGAATGGTTTACAACCCTATTGAGGCTCTAGGAGGCTCAGAAATAGCCGTTTTTAATAGCGATTCGTCGCGAATTTATTCGGGTCGAAACGATTTTTGTCGGAAAATTCGGCGAATCAGTCGAATCGAATTTTTCAAAAGTTCGCTCATCTCTAGCTGTAACTATGGTCAGGGACAATAAATATCCTTTTAGGAATACTGGGTAATTGTGGTTCCTGCACAACCACAACAGCAACTTGAACAGGTCCCTCTGCTGTGGCCTCCACGCTCCTAGGCCTTTGTGCCTGTGACAGTGCACTTGCACTTAGCAATGGTGTCACAGAGAAAAGTAGCAAATTGTCAATTACATATTAATAGTTAAAATTTATCTTATTTGAACATATTTATAATAACATATATTAACATATAACATAGCAACAATAACATATAACATAATAACAGTAACATATAAAATGTATCAACATTTTTCTTTTTTGGTTAATTTTGTATTGTTTTTTTTTTTTTTATATTTTGAATTTTTTTTTTATATTTTGTATTTTTTAGAAACATATTTATATATATATATATTTTAATATTTTGTATTTTTTAGAAACATATATATATATATTTTTTTTTTTATTGTTTTTAATATTTTTTTTTCCATTGCCTTTTAATATTTTGTGAATTTTTGTACAAATGTTTTTTTTTTCATTTTTTAATTTAATTTTTTACTTTTTTTTTCTAAATTTTATCTTGTCTCTTTTTTTCATTTTTTTTTTTTTCCAGTGCCCTTACAGCCTACCAT
Source organism: Gastrophryne carolinensis (assembly GCA_027917425.1). Classification (NCBI taxonomy): domain Eukaryota; kingdom Metazoa; phylum Chordata; class Amphibia; order Anura; family Microhylidae; genus Gastrophryne; species Gastrophryne carolinensis. Next base: position 596,927,625 of record CM051234.1, read on the forward strand.
GTGTGCAGGACACGGCGGTTTCACGCTGTTCTTCACATGGTTTGCCTTGAGAAACAGAGTCACACATGGGAGGAACTGCTAAAAATGAGAACTCAATACATGAAATCATGGCTTACTCCACGAAAATTGCAAATGGGACCCATGGTGACTGACACTGGGAAGAACATCTTGTCTACGCTGCGACAAGAAAGCCTGAGCCATGCGTCCTGCCATGGCACACGTGTTCAATCTAGTTGTCAAGCGTTTTCTGAAGTCTTCCCCCCATCTGAAAGACATCCTAACAACGGGAAGGAAACTTTGCATGCACTTCAGGCACTCCTACACCGCCAAGCACACCCTTCTTGAGCTTCAGCGTCAGAACGGTATCCCCCAACATAGTCTGATTTGCAATGTTTCCACCCGTTGGAATTCCACCCTCCATATGCAGGATCGACTATAGGAACAGAGAAAAGCCATCACGGATTTCTTGATGATCCAAACGGAAAGGGGGACTCCCCTGTGTAACTTCAATGTAAACCAGTGACACCTGCCATTTGCTCAGGCCCTTTGAGGAAGCTACTTTATTAGTCAGTCGCCAGGACTATGAGATGAACGATGAGATTCCACTGATTCATGTACTACAACACATGTTGGAAACCATGGCTGGTCAGGGCACTAGAGACATGGCGCATACATTTCATAGCCACATGAAGCCTGTGGGGACTGAAGTGGAGGAGGGGGTGGGGCACAGCGAAGCACAGTTTAGATTTGACAAAATGACCATTTTATCTAGTCATCTGACAGGAGAGGAGGAGCAGGAGCAGCTAGAGGAGCTAGAGGGTTGTGAGGAAGGCGAGACAGTGGACCCAGACACACAGCCTGGCAGTTTGCAGTGGAGATGGAGTCAGGTAGTCTCTCCGAGTCACTTGCACAAATGGCACGATGCATGCTCACGTGCTTGCGTAGTGACCACAGAATTGTCTCCATTTGTCAGCGGGATGACTTCTGGCTCTCCACCTTATTGGACCCTCGCTTCTGGCACAAAATGGGGGCATTTTTTTCACCCACTGAGAGGGAGGACAAACTGACCTACTACAGAAACATCCTACGTAGTCAGTTGGGCGATGTCTATCTGCGCCATGGTCCATACTCTCGCAGGTCTGACTCGGGGGGACCTCTGTGCTCACCTTCCACTGCCATGGCTGCCGGGGGGGGTGGCAGCAGCAGCAGCAGCTCCATCAGCAGCAGCCTCAGTCTTCAGTCGCTAATGAGTAGATTTCTACACCCGCATAGTGAGTCTACTCATGAGCAGCAGGAAGACCTGGAGCAGGACCTGAACCAGCAGGTCATGTCATACCTTGACATGACCATGCCAACACACCTTGAGGATCCGCTGGACTTCTGGGAAGTCAAACTTAACTTGTGTCCTCAACTAGCAGAGTTTGCCCTGGAAAAGCTGTCCTGCCCGGCCAGTAGTTGATTTAGATGGCAACTGGCCTGCTCTATATTATGCTGCAAAATGGCAAATTTACCTCACAATATAAGCTATTGTCCCTCAGATTTACACAGGGCCTGCTCTATATAATGCTGCAAAATGGCAAATTTACCTCACAGTATAAGCTATTGCCCCTCAGATTTACACAGGGGCTGCTCTATATTATGCTGAAAAATGGCAAATCTACCTCACTATATATATAACCTATTTCTCAGGTTTATATAGGGACTGCTCTATGTAATGGTTCAAAACCATGAATTTACCACATAATATAAACTATTGCCCCCCCAGATTTACTCAGGGGCTGCTCCGTATAATGGTGCAAAACAGGGCAAATGTATTGTCCAATATAAACTATTGCTGCTCTGATTTACACAGGAGGGCTACTCTAAAGAATGGTGCAACATGGCGAATTTAGCTCACAATATAACATAGATTGTAAAATGAGATATTCAGACAGGGCCTGCTCTATAAAATGGCAATTTTACCTCACAATATAAACTATTGCTCCTTAGATTTACACATGGATTTAGGTTGATATATATAATAGTGCAAAACAGCGGATTTACCTCACAATACTGTATAAACTATTGCTCCTCAGATTTACACAGTGGGCTTTTCTATATAATGCTGCAAAATGGCAAATTTACCTCACAGTATAAGCTATTGCCCCTCAGATTTACACAGGGGCTGCTCTATATTATGCTGCAAAATGGCACATTTACCTCACAATATAAGCTATTGCCCCTCAGATTTACACAGGGGCTGCTCTATATTATGCTGCAAAATGGCAAATTTACCTCACAGTATAAGCTATTGCCCCTCAGATTGACACAGGAGCTGCTCTATATAATGCTACAAAACCAAGAGCGAATTTAACTCACACAATAAAACCTATTTCTCAGGTTTATATAGGGACTGCTCTATGTAATGGTGCAAAACCATGAATTTACCTACAATATAAACTATTTCTGCTCCATATGATGGTGCAAAACTGAATGTATCTCACAATATAAAATATTACTCCTCAGGTTTATATAGGGACTGCTGTATATAACAGTGCAAAACCATGAATTTACCTCATAATATAAACTATTGCACCTCAGATTTACACAGGGCCTGCTCTATATTATGCTGCAAAATGGCAAATTTACCTCACAGTATAAGCTATTGCCCCTCAGATTTACCCAGGGCCTGCTCTATAGAATGCTACAAAACCAAGAGCGGATTTAACTCACACAATATAACCTATTTCTCAGGTTTATATAGGGACTGCTCTATGTAATGGTTCAAAACCATGAATTTACCACATAATATAAACTATTGCCCCCAGATTTACTCAGGGGCTGCTCCATATAAAGGTGCAAAACAGGGCAAATGTATTGTCCAATATAAACTATTGCTGCTCTGATTTACACAGGAGGGCCACTCTAAAGAATGGTGCAACATGGCAAATTTAGCTCACAATATAACATAGATTGCAAAATGAGATTTTCAGACAGGACCTGCTCTATAAAATGGCAATTTTACCTCACAATATAAACTATTGCTCCTCAGATTTACACAGGGATTTAGGTTGATATATATAATAGTGCAAAACAGCGAATTTACCTCACAATACTGTATAAACTATTGCTCCTCAGATTTACACAGTGGGCTTCTCTATATAATGGTGCAAAATGGCGAATTTACCTCACTATATAATCTATTACAGCTCTACATAAAAAAAAACAAAATAAATAGAAAAAAGGGCCTGTAGAATCGTATTTAGTATAACAGATAGGGTGACATGTGCTGGTTTGGGATGCCCATGTGGGCTAGTGTTTTGACAGCAGGACAAAAACCAATTCAAAATGAAATAGCTTAATAAAACTGAGGCTGAACAAGCTTATTTAGTATAAAAAATAGGGTGACGTGTGCTGGTTTGGGATGCCCATGTGGGCTGGTGTTTTGACTGCAGGACAAAAACCAATTCTAAATGCAATACTTTGATTAAGCTGAGGAAGGATGAACAAGCGTATTTAGTATAACAGATAGGCTGCTAAGTGCAGGTTTGGGATGCCCTGCGGCCTAGAGTTTTGGCAGCAGGACAAAAAACAATTCAAAATGCAATACTTTGATTCAGCTGAAGAAGGATGAACAAGCGTATTTAGTATAACAGATAGGCTGCTAAGTGCAGGTTTGGGATGCCCTGCGGCCTGGTGTTTTTTTTGTTAAAGGCAGACCAAAAAACAATTCAAAATTCAATACTTTGATTAAGCTGAGGAAGGATCAACAAGCGTATTTAGTATAACAGGCTGCCTAATGCAGGTTTGGGATGCCCTGCGGCCTGGTGTTTTTTTCGTTAAAGGCAGACTAAAAACCAATTCAAAATGCAATACTTTGATTATGCTGAGGAAGGATCAACAAGCGTATTTAGTATAACAGATAGGCTGCCTAATGCAGGTTTGGGAAGCCTTGCGGCCTGGTGTTTTTCTTGTTAAAGGCAGACCAAAAACCAATTCAAAATGCAATACTTTGATTAAGCTGAGGAAGGATCAACAAGCGTATTTAGTATAACAGATAGGCTGCCTAATGCAGGTTTGGGATGCCCTGCGGCCTGGTGTTTTTTTTGTTAAAGGCAGACCAAAAACCAATTCAAAATGCAATACTTTGATTAAGCTGAGGAAAGATCAACAAGCGTATTTAGTATAACAGATAGGCTTATAAACAAAGAATGGTTGGTAAGCACACTCTATATAGGTGAAATATATTGTTTAGTATGCAGGTGGGTGCTATTCAATAAAGGGGAGAAAATCCCGATACTATTTGGAACAATTATGAATGCACACCTTGACAATCAAAATAGCTTTTGCATAAAGAAGGATTTATTGCTATACACAAGAAAATCTAATGCAAGAAGTGAGGTACACATAGGAATTAAGTATCAGTGGTTCAGGGGATTACACTCTTATATACACTATTTACAATATATACAGAACATTATCCTGGTAAGGATGACCCATGTGGTTGCATGTGGTATCTTTAGGGCTATACACCAGGATTTATGCAGGGAGAGCATTCAAAGGTTAATGGTGCTGATCAACAAATGATCTAAGAAGATGAATGGTTGCTGTACCTTTTCAATCAGTATGCGAGGCACTAAGTATGCAGTAAGAGTCCCTCTGTGGGACATGCACGCAAGATGTCCTTATGGAGTGAAAGTCCAAAGAAGGAATAGCTGCTTCAGTTCAGCTTGAGGTCCCGCTGTCGTGGGTTGCGTTGATTCTGCTGACACGTGTTTCGGTGCTTACACCTTCGTCAGAGCGTTGCTTTGATGCTGGAGAGGAGCATGGTGCCTGCCTGTCATGGCCGATGCTGACCTTTAAATAATGCGCCTGAGCGCGAATCCCCCCCGGGCCGGCCCTGGTGACGCGGAAATGACGCGAACGTACGTGATCAGCACCATTAACCTTTGAATGCTCTCCCTGCATAAATCCTGGTGTATAGCCCTAAAGATACCACATGCAACCACATGGGTCATCCTTACCAGGATAATGTTCTGTATATATTGTAAATAGTGTATATAAGAGTGTAATCCCCTGAACCACTGATACTTAATTCCTATGTGTACCTCACTTCTTGCATTAGATTTTCTTGTGTATAGCAATAAATCCTTCTTTATGCAAAAGCTATTTTGATTGTCAAGGTATAACAGATAGGCTGCCTAATGCAGGTTTGGAATGCCCTGCGGCCTGGTGTTTTTTTTGTTAAAGGCAGACCAAAAACCAATTCAAAATGCAATAATTTGATTAAGCTGAGGAAGGATGAACAAGCGTATTTAGTATAACAGATAGGCTGGTACGTGCAGGTTTGGGATACCCAGGTGGGCTGTTTTTTTTTTTGTTAAAGGCAGACCAAAAAATATTTAAACTAATCCAGTTATATATTATGATAAATGCTTGTGTGTAACAGATAGGGTTAAATAAGCCACTGCATAGATGGCATGCACAGTGGCAAGGCAGATTTTCAGCACAAAGAACTGAAATCGAATTGAAAACTGATCTGGCTAATGAAAAAAAAAAATGTTCACTGTCACTTCTAAGCTTTCCCTGGCTGGATGGTTCCGGTTTTTCCCTATCTTTCCCTGGCTCTGTCTACCTCTCTGTCTGCCTCTCTGACTCTCCCTACCCATCTCTAACTCTCTGTCCCTGTCTCTAACTAGCTGTGCTATGGCCGCAATGCAAGGCTGAAATGCGCACAAGCAAGATGGCCGCCGCTTTATATAGCACGGTGATGTCACCGGGCTTCCTGGCTGCTGATAGGCTGCATGTGACTTACCCATGATACCTTGCCCCAGGGGGTATGTCTCCATTTTAGAATGCCTGTAATTGAAATAAATGGAGTTTAAAGGAAAACTTCGATCGATCGAATCGCGGGGAAGTTTGGATTCGTTCGAATCCGGGTTCGTCCGGATCGATTCGCTCATCCCTAGTGGTCACATAAAAAGAAACTGTAGGTGAGAACCCAGAAGAGGTCAGTATAGGCTGCCCAGCCTCCCATCAAATATATTTTTATTCTTATAATCTCTTACCCCTTAAGTATCCTGATTTAGGTGTCTCTTCACTTAAACTTCCAAGGAACACCATGACCTGAGCTGCCATATATGCTCAATCACTGCCAACGATCAATATGGTTCTTCACATAGACATACACATGCTGGGCATTGAGTCAAACCCGCAGGATGAACTACACTGGACCCTGCCAGTCTTGTCGAGATACCAATTCAGTATGTCCAAGGTAGTAGGGGATGCAGTGGTCGGTTGACATTGACTCAGAATGGTCTTCAGATGCATCTAGGCAAAGCAGCAAAAAACATGGTTGGGACTGCACAATATGATTCTATTTATTGATTACTCGACATCCCCGGACATAATGTATTGTCTTTAAATGTCTTTAAATTGGCTGGGTGAGTATCTTTGGGGTGAGATTAGGGGCGGACTGGCCACAGGGATCACAGTTCCAGTTGGGTATTCTGCTTTTGGATGGGCTGTGCTTGGTGTAGCCTCCAGCACACTGCCCACCTCACCTGGAGCCTTCACTCACCCTAATCCCTCTTCCTTAACCTATCCCCACTGTACCCCCCAGCCAAGACCCCCCAGCTCGTGTTCATCTGTGCAATGCTTTAGTGTAAGCTAATTGTTGACTGGTTGGGAAGCACATTGGCAGAGCTCTATAGTTTTTGAACTGGTCATGGGCTGGAGAGGATGGGAGGCTATTGACATTTTAGTTATAAGGTTTAGGTCTGTGGTGATATTGAACAATAGGGGTCTAAAGGTTTGATAAAGCAAGTTCAAATCTCCGTGGTCTTTTAAAATGTAACACACTAAAAAATAATTGCCCAAAAGCCACCTACCCCAATGAGGGGTAATTTTTACAGATGGGGTCCATCATTTTTCCAATGATGTTAGAATATATATTTTTTTTAGTTTAGAAAAAAACAGGGCCCTATGGGCTATACTACAGAATTTACCAAATGTTTCTGCATAGCCCAGAGCATATAGAGTGCTGTTTCCAAAATATCCTTCGTACACTGGAAAAATAATGGACCTCACCTGGCCTAAGGTTGCTAAGGTTGAGAAATATAATAAGAGTAATGTTTTGTAAAAAAAAAAAGTGTTTTAAGTAAAAAAGCTCACCCTGATGTAAACTTCAGTTCACACATGAAAGCACACCCAAAGGTAACCTTGTTTCACTTGATTTTCTGCATGACCCAGAGTGTTTAGAGATAGTGATCTGATTTTTATCTTTAAGTGAATATTTATTTCCTCTACATTTGTTTTTTAATACATTTATTAATAAAATGTTTCCTTCTAAACCGGCCTCGTTTCTCTTTCATTTTGTAGGATATGCTACTTCGGGCTAAGGATGTGAAAATTGTTTTGGGTTTCTGGTTTCAACCCCTTTTGGGTATTTCTCCACTTAATATAGCCTACAATTTATTGAGATCAAACAGGTAAGCCACAGAAACCTTTCTATTAAAGATGAGCGAACGTCCTAAAAATTTGATTCGGACGATTCGTCGAATTCCCCAAGAAATTCGGGTTCGTTCAAATCGAACCTTTGAGAATCGCTGATCTCTTGTGGAATACATACAGTACGGTGGGAGCAGGGGAGGCCGGCCGCTGTCAGCTGTGCAAGTCGGATTCCGCCACGTGCTGACAATGCAACCGGCCACCCCCGCTCCCATTGTGCTGTGTGTATCGCACACTTACCTACATGCCGGCTTGCACAGCTGACAGTGCAGCCGACTCCCCCCCTCCCCCGTGCAGAGGAGGGGTGGGTGTTTATTACAAGGGTAGAAGTCGCCTCTGCCGCTATTTACTGAAGTCTACGATAATCTGTTTTGTTTTACTGACATTTAGTTGGAGGTGATTTACTAGGGCACCCAGGAGAAGTGGGCTTGAACCACGCAGCGCGTCGGTGAGAGGTAAGTGGGGAGGACTAGGGGCGTTGGATTGGTAGATACTATCAGAGTCTGATTAAAATTGATAATTGGCAACATGACATGGCGGATGCTTGCAGAGATGAGTAGGAGCACTATTAGTTGGTAGAACTAGCACTTACAGCACTTTAGGCACTTATGCACTGTATTATTGCACTTTATTGCTTAGTTTGCACATTTTTTTGTAGTATCCAAGGAGCACAGATCACTAGTAAATGTAGTTGAATATGGATTCACTTATGTAGTATCTCATCATGCGGGCGTCTGTTAATGTATATGTATGCCATTAATACTCCAAAGTTAGAGGTATATGAAATTATATTATATGATTGGTTAGACACACATTGTGAGTGTCTTATATATTAGCCCCAAAAAGGTCCTCCCCACTTTTTTTTATTTGGATTTTTTATATATATGTTTTTTAAAGTGTGATGTCGTGTGATATATGTTATGTACTGACAGCATTTGGTTAATAAATTTTCATCTATTTTTGTCAATTGTGTGCAGCCTGCTATATGGGGATATAAAGGTGGGCTAGCTCTGAAAGTCCACCAGGTGTAGAGATGGAGGTGATTTACTAGACACCAGTGTTAAAGAGACGTAATCTCCTTGAGGTAGGCCTTCTCGTTGTTGTCAGTGATCATCCATGCCACCACGGTGATGATGGCGCAGGAGCTTGAGGTACCCACATAGTTGTATGTTTAAAGAGAATATAGAAGCAGTCTCAGCATTCAAATTGGGGGGCACCTGTACTTAGTGTGAGAGAATCTGAAACCCAATTACTACTACTACTAACTACTTATTATTGTTATCTATTAAAGGCTAACTGTAATCCACGAACAATAGTCTGACGTACCTTTCTCCCCCACTGTCCAGGTGAGAAAGAATTGTCTGCAGCAGTTGGCACATTGCATCATCAGTGGATCAATTTGGGCAGTAGGCAAATTGCAAAGGATCTAGAGTACTAGAGAATGAGAAGTTGATGACTTTCTTTACCAGCCTTTCAAAGCACTTGATCACCACTGAAGTAAGGGCTATTGGGCGTTAGTCATTGTGGCAGGAAGGTTGGGCCTTCTTTGGTACAGGAACAATTACTGATTTTTTGAAACATGGGGGTATCAATGAGTACTTTAAAGATTGATAAAATAATTTAGTGAATAATGGGGCAAGCTGATCGCCACATAAGGACCCGTCCTGGTATTCTATCAAGCCCAGCACCTTTACTTGGTGCTCTGTAAGTACTAGAGCATCCTTCTCCATGTTATCTTTATGGCCACTGGTGTCAGCAAATCGTAGGGTAGAGTGGAGTGGAGTTTCTGGTTGGGAAAAGACTTTATCCTGACTTTAGGGACATAGTCTTCTACTGATTTTCTAATAAAACTCACCACAAAATCTGTGAGTGTGTGAGCTTATTTGGGGAGTTCCAAAACAGGTCCCAGTCAGTGATTTCTAGTGCATCCCACAGAGTTTTAATAGATTGGACTGACCAGCGTGGCACCTCTGTTATTGATGGGGGTATTTGTTTCAGTTGCTCTTTTTATTTGGGCATTAGGAGGATGAAGCTGTGGTCAGATTTCACAAACCTTGTTTGAATTTTGCTTTTATACCCATCTTTAAATGGTGTATATCAGTGATGCAGAGTCCTGCTGCCCCTAGTCACCAAGTTGATGCACTGGTGTAGATGTGGCATTATGTGTTTAAAATTGGCAATCCCCAGCCACAATAATCGCAGCATCCCTATGGTGAGACTGTTGTAGTGTGAGGAATTCAGGCAGTTCCCTTAGTGCTATGTCCTTGAACGAGTGGGGCGGTATATAGACAGCACTGACTATGATGGATGAGAATTACCTTGGCAGGTAGAAGGGGTGAAATTTTATGAAATTCTCTCATGTGACTAATGACACCACTGGAGGGGAGGGACAAGGAGGGGATTTCCTGGGGAATCCTCTGTGTACAATTGTGACTTACCCTAAATGTTTAACTTTATGATTTAGCAATATAATTAAGGTTTTAATTATTATAATTGTTGAATCTAAATAAGGTTTTTATTATTATAATTGTAGACTTGAAAGGCAAAATGTGGTAGGACTTACACTGCATTTATTTTCTATAGCAGATTATGTCAGATTCAGTTTATTGTTGCCATGAAAATTCTTTAGTTTACTAAAGACGTTAATTTCAGTATCAGTAAGTATTTGTGCATTTCATAATACTCATGAATCATAAATGATTTTTTTCTTACCTTGTCTGTTATTTCTTCATTGTACAGCGACATGGAAGATGATGGTGCATGCATGTTTGTTTTGAGACACACGTGCATCTGCAGTGGTGTGCAAATGTGTGTCTCTGGGCGGGCGTGCATGTATGAGTCTGCACAAGCTTGTCTTCATTGGATACATGCATGCACTGTAGGACTGAGGAAAGGTGAGTTTACTGGGGGACCTGGGGGGTTTCACACAGTGGGGCATCCTGAATCGGGATTCCCCAGGAGCAAAGGCCAAAACCCGGGTTTTGATACACTTTAATTAGGTAGGGTTATTTTTTTAGGAGTTCAAACATGGCAGCACCCTATGGAATATACAAAAAAAAGTATTCTGCATAGCTCATAGGATGCTGTTATTTCCAAATGTTAAAAGAAATATACTCAACTCATTGAAATAATTATGCCCCTCACCTGAGTGTGTGGGCCCAATTCAAGCCCCCATCTGCCCAAGATGCTAGTTGCAATCCACACCACAAGGAAAACCCAAAGTGCACCTTTCTTCTCCAAATATTTGGCGAAACCCTCATTGTAATCCATGTTTGTCCTTCCGAGTGGTGTGCCCATAAGTACAGTCAGTACAGTTCAGTACAGTCTATTTTAAGTCATGGGAAATAATAGAGGCCAGGATATTTTTACTTTCACTCTTTCTACCTCCTCACCATTGATACTAAATACTACAAAAAATAGTAGAGATGGTCATTGACGTCAAGCTCACCACCAACACGGTGCCTGTTAATGTTACAAGCCTTCTGCCCACATCCCCAGCTTCCCTCTAGTCTTAGGTAAGCCAGGGATGCAGCAGCAGGCCACAAAAACGCAGCAGAAGCCCCAGGAAAGATGAGCTTTTGGGGTATCCAAAATCATAATGTCCTGGGGGTAGCTGTCCCTAAAGTCTTTAAGTAGAGGGGTTTGCTCCTCTTTAAAGCAATCGTACTTAACCTTTTGTATTGTAGGGAAAGATATTGTGTTGTGGGTGGGTTTAGCTCACACTGCTCCCTATGGCCAGTTCACCACTAGTGATGTATCTTTGTCACTGATAATGGTCACGTATTTTACAAATGTCAGTAGTTCTGAATTCTCTGTGGAGATCATCTGGGTATAGGGTGTACATAGGGTGTACCTTGTTACTATGAATTATTTTTAAACAAATGTTTTTTTTAAGATAAGATAAACAATAAAAGATTTGTACCAAACAAATTGGAAGAATAAAATGCTATTTATGTCAGTGGTACTGACAAAATATAGTTCATTTTTTTTTGTACTCATTAAATTATATGTTATAGATAGGAGTGATCTGACCAAACACCTTATTTGTCTCCTTCTCTATAATTTTACAAAACACCCAACAAAAATTCTGAGGCATTTGGTGAGTTGTACAATAAGGTCCATGTAGGGTGTAATAAATAAATAGACACATCAACTGGGTTAGTCCATGGATCTATTCTGGTCCGGTACAGTTTTCATGTTGAGCGTAGTTTGGGAGAATCTATGACACTTTTGGCTCTTTCCTGAGCATCCAGAGAAAGGCTAAATGCTAATTATGTGGCTATGGAGACATGGGGTTCGATTCAGGTGAGAAAACTGCCATTCACTTTCATTGTCTACCTTGGGGCTGATTAAGCACCAGGTGAAAATGTACATCCGGTTGTTCAATCAGCCTCAAGGTAGACAATGAATGTGAACGTCAGTTTTCTCTCCTAAAATATGAATGAGTTATCTCACCTGGCTCTGAATCGACCCCATGGAAGGGGTATGGTGGCAGCATAACAATTTATGTTAATTTAAAAGCAATACAGCATTGTGATGCTATAAAACCAGATTCAAATGTAAAATAATTGTAAGTTACATTATATATAATGTATCTATCGATAGATGGATGGATAGATACCATAGTCCCTGTGAGGGATGCATGGGTAGGTCCAAAATCAATATTGGCGAAGCAGCAGGTGATCAGTCTGGGGGGTGTGGAACTTAGACGATCAGCTATATGTCAGTGCAGTAGACTAGGAGCGAGGGGATAAAAGGTGAGTATAGTCTTTTTATTTACATGCCTGGTCAATGACTTACCATTGGTGTTCTTCCTGTCTGTGTCGCCCAAAGGTCCTGAAGGCTATATATATATATATAGATATATACACGATACACGACACACGATTTATATTTTTTATGCATAAAGCTCCATCATCTTCCCTAGTGCTGGCTACATACTATATAATTTTATATAGCACAGTATAAATATTCTTTAAAATAAATAATGATCCCCTGAGAACTTCTGACCCTTTCCTTCTCATGCAAAATCAACAGACAAATGTAAAAATAAATAAAAAAAATAATTAAAACAATTCCCTCTTTATTTCCATATCAAGAGTCTGAATTGATATTGTTACAAAAGAAACAATTACAGCCCTTTGCAGCGGCCAGACAATATCCTACATGTAATTAGCTTTCTTTTCACTGCGTCGGATGATGATTGCTACTTGGCAATGGAGTCCGGTCCATTCATTCCTGGTGGTTGGGCATTTCCAAGTTAAAGACCTTGTTAAATAGCCAACAGGATTAGCATGGAGTCAGCTTTGTTGGGAGCCGGAGCCAAGCAGATTCTTGGGAGACAAAATACTTCCAGGCAATCACACTATGCTGAAAATCTCCAGGCTTACTAACCTTGTCACTTTCAATTTGACTACTGACATAAACGTAACGCAGCTCCACCGGCTTTCGTGTTTGTGAAGCTTATTTTATTTCTACCTTATAACACTAAGGATTCAAATGGGTGCTGGAGTTTGGTTAAAGTATCTTATAAGCTGTAAATATGACATAATTGCTCGAGTACATAAAGCCAGGCGGGCCACGCGGTTGCACATGAATGATTACGTTATTTTAGTTACTTGTTCTATTGTAGGACTTGGAGGTAATAGATTCAGGATTTACTCCTTAGCTAATATTCAATGTAGTCTTACAAGCCAGCCATCAAGTGGGCTATTTATTTTTCTTATATACAAAGTACTACTGGCCTGCTACTGCGGCTGCTCTTTTTGGTACCAAGAAATTATTTTGTTTTTTTCCGGAGAGGTTTGAGAGGCAGTGAGAGCATTTCTCACTCAGCACACAATAAAATGAAATCATTTTTTTTATATCTTAAAAAAATAGAAAAACAACATTGAAAATAATAGCAGCCCATATGAATTCAAATACATTAAAAACGAGCCTCTGCAAATGCTAACACTTTAAAAAAAACTTTCACCCCACCTGTAGAATTGCCCCATCATAAGCGCAGGGGACTTTGACTTTTTATTAATAATAATAATAATAAAAATTCAGTTTGTAGAGGCAGTCAGACATATTTTAGCACACAATAAAGTAAAATAAAAAATGTCTTATATTTAAAAATCAAAACCTTGTGCATGTGTGATGGGGCATATCTACAAGTGAGGTGCAAATTATTTTTAATTGGGTAGATATTTATGGGGTAGTATCCTATGGATAATTTAAACAAATGTGGAGACTCATTTTTTTTATTAAAAGGCTGGCCCTGGAGTCAAAAAAAACTATAGGACCTACTAATTCCCCCTCTATGGGTCATCCTATATATATATATATATATATATATATATATATATATATATATATATAATCCCCCCAGGATTGCCATAAAACTCACCTTTTCGGCAACCCCCCAGCGCATACATGGGCTGTGGCACCATCCAGGAGGGGAGGGGAGTGGAGTGGAGTGGATTATGGGAGGGGCCCAGAAATCCATTCACTTAGAAAAGATTGTGGGTTATAAATATTCACAGCAAACTATTCTGATTGGCTGGGAATGTGGAGCAAGATATTCGACAAGCACCAGTTTTACACACACCCTGGCATCCTAAAAAGGGTAAGCTGACCAAAACTTAAGTGAGCGAAAGAAATGGATTTTGGTTCGCTTTACTGTGTTTTGATTCCCCATATATTGCTTTTATTTTGTAACATCTAAAATAAAATATCTACACCCTTATAAATAATTTGCTCCTCGCATGTGGAACTTCCTATCGTATGTGTAGGAGACTTTGATTTTTAAATAGAAGCAACCTATTTTTTATTTTACTTTATTGGGGGTCATTCTAATCATTTGATGGAGTAAGTTAATATTTGGGTGTGCTGTTGGGTGTGAACTTAAGGACTTTTCCAAAAGACTCCAGGTCCATCAGTGCCAGAACTTTCTAGAACACTGTTTCTCAACCAGCGGTATGCATACCCCAGGGGGTAGTCAGCAATGTTCAAGCGTGCACCAACACCCATTTTACAAAAATCACGTGCTGGTCTGCTCCGGGCAGCACCCCGAGGCCAGGGTCTACCCCTCGATCAGCCACCCTGCAAACCCTATAACCTTACATTTCTTCCTGATCACCCTGCTCGCCCAATCCTAGAAACAGCTCTGGGTATAGAGCAGGGCTCACAACCTTATCACAGCACAAGCTCTGTCACCTGCAAGTCTGGCACCCCAGGATGCTTAACACTAGCAACCAAATGATCTTCTCTCCCCTTCCTGGGGCATCTTATTATCACCAAGCGCAAAGTGGCAAATAAGCAAGCAGCAGGGCAAGACAGTTTCACTAGCAAGGCTTCCCATACAGTATACTGTTGGTATTCTTTTAGGTAGACCTGCACCCTTTCTGTGATCTATAGTCCCCTTGTTGCACCCCCAAGTGAGCAACACCTCTTATTTTCTGGATCTTCATCTGATGAACAATGCTGTGGTGGCCTGCAACTTCTCTATGCGAAGGCTCTTGCTGCTGCTCTGAGCAATGACTCCTTGAAAACTTAACCACCCCATTCTACAGGGCCCTTTCCCCTGGTCCTCTGGTTAGGTGTGTTAAAGAGGACCAAAGCCCGGGATTTTGACGATCCCAGGTTTTGGTCCTTGCCCCAGGACATCCTGATGTACGATGCTCCACTGTATGAAACCCCTCGCTGTATGAAACCCCTGACATCTAGGGGCGCAAGGGGCAAGTGACCTGGGGCCTCCACCACTTGCACTGCAAAGGGGGCCTCCATCAACTTTTGGGGCATGGTCTGGTCAGGAGGCTTTGGTCAGCAACAAAGCTATCAGCAGCTGTGGGGCCCCCCGAGCCTGCGCAAGCCTTTTTTTGTATTTGCAAACCTGCAGCCAAAGCCACCACAGGGCAGGATGGAGAGTCTAGCGCAGCAAAGCCACCGTCAGCAACGCTGCAGTGATGGGTGCGTGCACGGCTGTCAATCGATGGCCGCTCACTGCACATAAGCCACCAAGCACAGCCACTGGCAGCTTAATGCAGGGAACTATTTTCTGCTGGACCAGCCGGGTGACTTCACTACCCCCCACCCAGCATGGCAAAGCAGGAGTTCCCGAGCAGTACGCACCCGCACGCACAAGGTACTCGATCTGACGTTCCAGTAAGTAGGTGGGTGACAACCATCAATCAGTTACTTGGCTGGACTTTTATTTTAAAGGAAAAAAATACTGTATCTGGGGCCTCCACCAGATTTTGTACCCAGGGGCCTTCACCACACTTAAGCTGGACCCACTGACATCAATTCGTCTAGCCAAGCGCACCTGCGGCTGCATCACTGCTACTCTCTAATGGGGTGCGCTGGCGTTAGCTATTCTCAAATGCCCGCGCTGGCTATTCACAAATGCCTGGCACAGAAACATGCCCTGCTAGAGGCATAGCATGCAGCGGAGGTGAGCTTAATGGTCAACCTGGGATTTTTTTCATAGTGGGGCATCCCGAATCTGGATGCCACATGGGGAGGGAGTAAGCCTGCCCTGGAGTGGGTTGTCTACTTTTGATGCCATCACTGCCTTTCAGAAGACCCCCAGCAACAATGAAGAGGAGGACTGGACGAGGGATGTACAAGACCTGCCCAAGCTGAGGACACCTACTGGTTGGGGACAGAACAGAAAGGACATGGACCAGTGAGTAGTCACCCCTGGAAGACCAACAGACCCATACCGAAGAGCATAGGGGCTGGTAAACAGGCCCCTGGTCCCTGGCTTACCAGCCCCCATGCCCGGTGCCCGGGCTAGTTGGCTCTGGGAGGAGGGTTCACATTTGTTTTTTAATTTCAATACTGTACCAAACAAGGCTCAGTAGTAATGTTCTTTCTCTGGCATCTGAAGGAGTTTGACCTACCACAAGATGCTCTGTGGCAGTTTTACACACCTGTTATTGAAATGGCCATGTGTGCCATGTGTGTTTGGTGTAGTGGAGCATCAACACCAGACATCAAGAACGAATCCAAAACCTGAGCCTCTGGAGAGTTTGGAAACTTGCAGAACATAAAATCTAAAATATATCTGACCTTGATTACTCTCCCCTTCCTTCAGGAAGGAGATGCTGGGTCCTATAACTCATAGATATGTGCCACCCCCCCTCTACATACACTAGTATCACATCATGTTCACTTACTAATTTTAAACATGCATGCCATCTACACTTCTTGCCTTATTAGAAGCTACCAAAACCGGGGATTTTCACTTTCCCTGGTTTCTGTCTGTCCCCCTGGGGCACCACGGTTTTGGGTCCTACGCTGTGTGAATCCCCACCGTTCACCGCATAAACTCACCTCGTCACCTTGGCCTCTTCCAATCAGCTTTTCCGGCAATGCATATTAGTGTGCAGCTGGAGAAGCTGCATGGAATCCCAGCCACACACATTATTGGCATGTGGCATCACTCCCATCCTTCAGCTGTGTGCAGCCACGCACAGCCATTCAGTTGCGACATGCGTGGTAGCGTACAGCTAAGAAGGGATGCAAGTGATGCTGCTGCCGACCATGCATGTGTTATAGGCTCATCGGACAGGTAAGGATGACTTAGGAGATTTCCAATTCGGGATGCCCTGGGGAGAGGCAATTGGGGAGAGTTCAGCACTTAGATTAATAAATCGATTATAAAATTTGCCTAGTTCATAGCGTAAAATTAGCTGTAGTGGAGCTTCCAAGTTTAGTCATTTTTACATACTGAAACTGTAATGTCAATATAAATTCATTCTTTCTTTCGGCACCCTTGTGCTCTTTAGTCTTTTATTTTGCTGTATATGACTTATTTATTACTTTTTAACACTGACTAATCTTTCTTAGTAAACTAAGATTCATTGTCCAATGTACAGAATGTGGACCAAAACAAAGGGTTCACACAGTGAAACTATGCAAATTAGGGTTGGCACAAGAGTCTTTTAGGCTCAGGGGCTGGGCAACTTGGTTGTTGTTTCTCCTTAAAGGGATTGTCCGTGTGGAAACAAAAAAGACGGGTGCCAGGTAACAATCTTCCTACCCACCCTAGTGGGGCAGGTGGTTTGCTAATGTCCCTTTCTGATTACCTTCAGTTCTTCCTTAGGCTTTTTTCACACTGGTGCAACATTGCTTGTGATCGTTCCACAATCGCCAGCGAAACACAGCCCATAAAGATCTACGGGTGCTTTCACATACCGGTGGGTCCCTGCAAGCAGCATTTTTGCAGAGATGACATTTGTGATCAATATATAGTAAATATAAATCATGTTTGCTGCTAGAACACCAGTCAATTGCCTGTTCGCAGGATTGAGGCATGGCAGCAGCGATTATTACCTCAGTTTGAAACCAGCCTTAAGGATTAGCCCAGCATCAGCCTGGCACTCTTCATCTGGTTTCGCACCTGGCGATTGTGGGCTGATCACTCTTTCAGGGCAAACATTCCACAATCGCTGATGCTCAGTGTGTGGAGGCCATTTGCGATAGTGATTTCTACTCAATATAGTGGCCAAACGCCAAAGTAAAAGCAGCCATTGATTACTATGTGCGCGTATCACAGGCGACCACAAATGCCTCGCAATCGCCAAGGAGCCAATGTCGTTTTTTTTCTTGTTTTTGTCAAGCATCAGATCAGGGCTTCTTTTCCAATACTTCTTTCCAGTATTTAAAAAGGGCTAAAACTTCTTGCTCCAGAACTTGTGGTGGACTTGGACTTTTTTTTGGGTCCATTCTACAGGGCTAGTAAAGTGCTAATATTTATTAATAACCTTTATCACAGTTTTATGCCCTTGGAGGTAATCCAGAAGAAAATGACGCATACTCTCTGTATGCGGCAACATGGCCATTTCATTTAGAATCAATGGCCTTGATTCACAAAGGGTTGAAAAAAACTCCTATGGTAGTAAAAAATTCAATACATGAGAAAAAAGCCTGAGAATTTCACTGTTAATGAATCACTAGATAGGAAGACAATGAAAGCCAATGGCACTTTTTTTCTCCTGAAAAAAGTATTGAACTTTTTACCTGTAGTAAAAAGTACCATTGACTTTCATTGTCTTCCTATCTGGTGATTCACTAAAAGTGAAACTCTCAGGCTTTTTTCTCATGAATTTAATTTTTTACTACCATGAGAGTTTTTTTCCACTCTTTGTGAATCAAGGCCAATGTCTGGAACCAATAGTTAACCTGCTCCATGGATGGTCCTTTGGCTAGCGAGGTGTAAAATAGTTAAAGCCCTGGTTCCTAGGAGTGCACTTTTCCCCTATTAGGAGTCATTTTGTTATTACATGTGCTCCAGTCTCCAGCAGAATGACAAGCCTGGATGCCATACCTGTGTGAGGCCTGGTGCTTGTTCCTGTTACTACATTCCATTTATTAAAAAAACCTTCAAGTAAGTGAACATCCTACGCTGTTCTATCTTTATGGATGAAGGGGACATGTCATTTTTGTAAAACATCATTGTATGTGGCAAAGTATCAATAATGGCCGTGCTAAAACCCCTCTATTAGGGAATTGCAAGGACTTCAAGGAAGACTGTTAAGATATCTGTTAAATATGTTTTTATTGGAGAGTATTAAGCAGCATTTAGTGCTCATAGTCTGCCTTGATGATCACCCTGTGTAACTAATTCGAGTCTCAGGGAGACAGGTGCAAACCTTCCTTCTTTGCCTCTTCATTATGAAATCATTAGGTAAAATTGTAGACCTTGATACCTCAGTCATTTCTTCTTAAATTTAAAAACAGAAAATAGTTTAGGACAGTGACAAATGCAGTCTAGCACAAAGCACTAACAATTGGCTTTGCCTGAAATATCACTTTAACCTCTACTTACCTCTAAATCCAGGTATTTTACTAGTCTACATTATTTAACCCACAAGCCTCTCTTCCCGAAAGTCTACCTCTTGTGCTGCTTAGATTTTTCAGTTTGTGCTTGACAGCTTGATGACTGAGCCACAGTAGGTCAGCATCCTGCCCTCCATGGATTTGATTTGTTAAAGGATCCCCTTTAAGATAAGTAATTTAAGAATAAAAAAGACTGTAAGCAAACCACCCACCGGGTCCTGTCAACCCATCCCATAGTGATGTCTTATCCAGGTCCTCTCTGGAAAGGTAAGAACTCTTCTCCCTAGCCCTGTCTGACCCTAATCTTTTTTCTACCATTTATTAGGCCACCTATTCAGAGGCGCCACCCAGTCCCCCGACGTACCAGTGGACCTTGCTAAGTGCTTAATCTTACTACCTACCTATCTACCCCCCTTTGGGGTCCCAATACAACATTTTCAATTTGGTTGAAATCACTTTTGTGATGTTAATGTTTATGCTGTTAATGCTGAAAATTCAAAAAATTATCATTTTCAGTTTTTTACAATCTATAAAATGTATTGAAACTTGGTTGTGCTGATACAGTTCATTCTGTGTTTTTTAATTTGTGAAATCAATACTGTTATCATTGTAAGATTTCTGCAATAAAATTTGATTTAATAGTTGAAAACTTGACAATGATACTGACTACCCACAAGCACACGTTGGCATTCACTCAAAGCTCTTGATTGAATACCTTCTTGAACCACATTAACTAATAGTTCAGCAAGCACACAATTTTTTAGAACTCTTAAAGTTCAGGTTAAATGCCATCCAGAACCATTGCTTGTATAAGCCTAAAGCTACCGTATTCACCTCCAAAATATCTTGAAATATTACTAAAAGCAAAATATAACCCTACGTTTCAGCCGTCACTGCTGCTAACTGTAGAAAAAAATTACATTTATTCACCGTGCACAACCCTTCCCGCAGGGCCCAAAAGAAGCCCACTACCCCGCCTCCACATGGTTGCCACTAGCCCCGCCTCTTGTGGGCAGGGCAGATGATGTCAACCCCATGACATCATCCCATTTCTGGCTTGAACTGTCAGATGCGTTTCATTCTGTATCTAGAGCATAAGCGAGCACAGTTTGGCTAATCTATCTATCTATCTATCTATCTATCTATCTATCTATCTATCTATCAATTTGCCTGGTGACTTGCTATTTTTGTGGTGGTGGGAGAGCACACACTGTTTGAAAACTAGAATAGGGAGTGTCTTATAAGAGATTTGATTGGATTCACTAGAATTTTTATGGGAAGTATACTTTTAAATATTTATGTGGACTTACCATACTGAGCTCCGCTGTATCCATGGACAGTCCAGTGATATTTTCATCTAATGTGGGGTGGGCCCCAGACTTGATGATGCAGCTCAAATGGAAAAATGCCCAATTGCATGTGCAGTTAAAATTAGAACAAACATTTTTATTGCACATTTTTGTGTATTGAAGTTTAAAAGCTCACTAAAAGCGCAGGTTGCAATTCATATTCAAATGTGCAACCAGAATTATTAATGTACACCTAGAATCCTCCTTCATTGGTGGAAAGAGCTGCAGGTAAAAATGTAGACAGAACAACATTTTGGTGGAAAAACTGAATAAAACAAAACTTAAAAAGCATAAAATGTAAAAAAAGAACTATGGTTTACCAACACTTTTAAAATGTAAATATCAAAACCTACACATATTTTAGGAACCTCTTCCAATGTCTTGAACCCTTTATTTAAATTATTCATAATTAATATTCATTTTATTCAACCATTCAAAGTACCGTATCTATCAGAGATAATCAGAGATTCTGCTAAATAAATTTGAATTATTTTTTGAATGCATTATTAAAAACAATGCCGTCCATTTATAGAACATGTTTTGACTGGTCCGTTATTAATATTTCATCTCAGCAATACTTTCTGTATGCTTATATTTATTTATGTGTTTGTTTCCCAGTCTCTGAAAGAAGTGGAATCTACAGGGACCGGTCAATATTTTGAGTATTTTAAAATTGTTCCTGTGCCCACAAAACCTCGGGCCAACATAAAGGCACTTGCATGAACAAAATGCACATATTTTTCCATTGCTACAAAATATTGATGAAGTGCTCTATTGAGGGGGAGATCTCATTAATTATTTGACTTAGAGAAAGAGGAGACAGGGGGAAATGAGTGCCCTGGCTAATGCCATGATGTACCATCTTGAGGCTTAAGATCCTTTTAATGTATTCGGCTGTGATGCAGCTGAAAGTGGAAAGCAGAGGAGCTGAATGGATCCATTAATTTAATTGAAGCCAGCTCCGGCAAAAGATAAAACATGTAGGGCTTCTACATCTCTTCAGACTGCATCAGCTCTATAGTAAAGTCAATGATCCCTACACAAGAAAAAAAACGCGCTAAAAGTATATACGCTAAAGACTTCAAGGCCGAAGAATATCAACAGAGAGGGGTGAATAGAGCCTGAAGAGGTCTTCTCTGTGCAGCACCATGTAACCATTCAGAGTCCAAATGTCCCATTGTTCAACTTCTGTGAGCAACTGTATGGTTGTAAGTAAGTCATTTAGACTTCCCATGAAAAAGGTACATTTGTTCATTTTTTGCAGGCTCCTAAGAATCACGCTACATCTTCCATTTCTTGACAATCAGAAGCCGAAATAGTAAATGCTCTTCTGTACCTTTGAAGCACCTTTGATGATGCTCTCTTTCAGCTTTTTCTTCTTTGATACAGCTCTGCTTTTAAAGGAGTCGGGTCAAGCAAGACCTCTCATCCTGGTCATCAACTTGTAATTAGCAGAGCTGAGTTTGATTAGAAATGGTACAATAATAGCAATTGTTCGAAAATGATTTTATTAGTATGGTTCTGATTATAAAGTAAATTATTAGAGTTTTTGCTTAATGTTTTATAGTATAAGTAATACAAATATTTGTAACATTAAACCAGACCTTCAGCATCATTTAATAAAATGTCAAAACCCTTAAAAAAATTATCCCCCAGCATCTAAAATGAATACATTTTATGTTTTTTGGTCACTTTTTATTCTTTCCCTCACTGGGTTGCAACTCTAGGACTCTAGGATACGGGTGCCACCATCTTGCCTCAGAATCAACACATACTGAGGAGAGGGCGGGAAACTGCAGGGGAGGTGGTTTATAGCTGTGCTTTGCACAGACAGAGCACAGCTAGAGTCAGGGCAGAGCTAGATGCAGGTAGGATGATTTTTACTGTGGCCAATCTGTATGTACAGGGTGGGGGAAACATATAAGATAGGCTTTAATTCAGGGTGAAGGTCCGGTTTAACACTATTAGGCCAATTTCATTTTGTGTTGGAGTAGGAATTCTCTAACTTGATGAAATCAGGTAAAGAATCCTGTTTGTTGTGCATTTTGGAAAGTGCAACGTGCAGGCTGATTCATTACTAGAGCCAGCTATCAGCAGATGAGCGTCTTTACAGAGGTGCTAAGAGTGACCACTAGAAGACGCTGTGATTGGCTATCAGGCGCTGTAATGTAACCTGGCTGGCATTGATGAATGAGATGTATGTTGGGGTACTAACACCAGTACAGCGCTGCAGGGAGCGAAAGGTAGCGCCAGCTCATTGCAACCGCCTCTCAGCGATTTCAACAAAAAAACAGCGAGTGTGATTAAATGAACACATATCCATCAGTAACAAAGCGAAAACACGTGGAATGACATTGTTGTAACATTGTGACATTAACACTTTAGTGCCAGACCTGTAATGACAATTCTGCATATAAATATACATTTTTTCTTTCAAAAATGACTTTTTCTAGGCCAGGAGAGGTGACACAAATATTTGAGAGAAAAAAAATATTAAAAACCAAAAACCCTGTTTAAAGTGGACCAACACCCAGGATTTTGACTATCCTGGGTCTTGGTCCACTTCGGTGGGGCACCCCCGATCGGGGTGCCCCGCTGTGTGAAACCCCCCCGAACCCCCGAAAAACTCACCTCTCCCCGCTCCCAGCGCCGACGGACAAGCCTTTCGACAGCCGCGGACAAGCGGCTCCTCCGCCGCCGCCTCCCGCACGTCACTCACAGACGGGCGGCGAGGGCGCGCGCACGTCTAGAGGGGCGCAAGGGAAGGGGATTTGGGGTGTTTGGGGGGGGGTTTCTCCCGCGGGGAGGGAGGTGATCACGGGAGGGTGACGGTCCACTTTAAACAGAAGAAAAGGAACGTTCACTGAAATGTATGGGAGAGCGACAGGTAATACCTGGCGCTATGGAAGCTAGAGCTCTGGCGCTTCTACGCTAAGCCGCCTGTAATGATGAATCGTAGGCTACATGGCGCTATTAGAGTTGCTCACCAGAATCGCCTTTATAAATTTGGTTTTGCGTACAGCGCCCGGCGTTCACCAGACGCTGCCGGCCGATACGAGTCACTACCTGCCGCTATCTTTTGATGAATACACCCCATGATCACTACTCAACCCATACATGTCTAGGTGCAGCGCAGGTGAAGCATATGTGTTATAATGCAGAGATACTAATCGCCATCTCCTGCTCCATATCTCCTGCTCCAACTACCGCCAGGTATCCTCTGCAGCTGCCTTTGGTCACTGGGTTCTGCCACAGGTTTCTGCTGCTTGGGTGCTGCTGGCCCCGCCAATGCTGGATGCTGCTGCTAATGCCACCTTCACAGTTGGGTCCTCCTGCCACCTTCACTGCTGCCAGATCCTCAAGCTGTAGCTAAGCAATGGATGCTCCGGGTGCAGCTATCCTCCTTTCGACTAAATACAAGGAAAATGTGGACGCTACAGATCACCCATCTGGTCTCCTCTACAGGACTTTGCTTACAAAGGCACATCACAGTACTGTATATAAAATTGTGATATGCTAGGCTCCATTACAAATGAAATGTGAAAGGCCCCAAAAAGTCAACAGTGGAAATAGACTAAGGCCCTTATTCATCAAGCGATAGCGCCAGGTAGTGTCTGACGAGCGCCAGGTAGCGGCAGCTAACGGCGACTACCGACTCAAGTACGCCCGGCGGCGGTCACAATGACGCATTTATCAAGCAAAATGAGGCTAGCGCCGGCGAGAGCGACGGCTAGCGCGGCATTCATCATGAAGCCGCCTGGACCGAACAGCGCCGCTGCAAATTCCCTCACAGCGCCAGGTATGAGCTGTCGCTCCCTGGCGATGTCCAATGCATTTCAATGGAGCAATCTATAATGATTCATAACTAATTGGTAATCTTTTTTTTTTTATTTTTTTAATGTCAAAAAATCGGAGACCACTTCTGCAATGTTAGGATTTATTTTTAAGTCAAAAAAAAAAAAAAAATATGTGCAGAATTGATCTAACAGGTCTGAGATTACTGTATTCATATTACAAAATGATTCTAAAAACATGTATAATGTTACATTAAAAAAATATGGTTGTTTAGGGGTTAAAAACTAGTTAACACAGATCGCCGCCAGCGCTCTGGGGTTTAAACAAGGAATGGACAGCGACAGCACATTCGGAGCGTGATTTTTTGATGAATATGAAGCTAGCCGTTCGCTCTGGCCATTCGTTGTCAGGCGCTCACATACAACGCTGGACCTGTGAAACAGCGACCCCCCAGCCCGTATTCAACATTACCGCACACCGACTGAGTCGCTGTCATCAAGCTAATGCCGGCCAAGCACAGCGAATACTGGCTGGCGCTGAAAAAATCACGCTACAGTCGCTCATCTGTCTCTACCTGGCGCTATTGATGAATCGGCCTCTAATAGTACTAGTAGCAGTCCAAGCCATTTTTAAGGTGTTACAGGTGACACAGAGTTGCGTCATACAGAAAAAAGATAATGTTCTCTTTAGCTCAGTTATCAGCCTGTAACTAGCTCATTTAGATTTTAATTATTAATTATTTTGCTATAAATAGCATAATTTCATTCTTATATTTGTACATAAGCCCCCCACAAGCCAAGGTCACTGATATTCACATGGTCCTTGCTTTTCTTCCAGGTCCTGGTCCAGTGTGGCTGCCGGCAGCCAGTTGTATTCCCAAGATGAGACAGGGGCTCTTGGACATGGGCATATATAGGGTTGTGCCCTGGATTGGATTATTTCCATAATCCCCCTGCCCACATCAGAAGCAGCTATGCTTCTGATCATTACAATAAGCTTAGCACAAGTGGGCTCCACCCAAGTCCCTCAGCCTAACCTTTTGCTCCAAGATACATGTCCGGCAAGTCTGAAGCTGAAAGGACCCAGTGTGGAACTCAATGGACCCCAGATACTGATACATTTAAAAAGCACTTTAATAGAATTTGTTCATAATAAACGGGTTATTTATATGTGGTATCCAACTAATACTAAAGCTATAGGCTGGAGTGAAAAAAGACAGACACAAAGCCCTTTAACTATAGTGAAATAACCATACATAATGCTCCTCTTAATCCATTGTTATATGCTATAGTTAACAAGTAAGGGGATAACTTATTTCACTTGAATTAAACTCTTTCACTCCAAATACATCAGTTGACTTTTTGATAATGTGAATAGTCTTGACCTTGGTGTAAATGCTAATCTAGCACCTTCTGTTCTGACATCACTGTCCTCCCAATGGTCTTTGCCCTTTCCTGCAGGTGGGCATGACTATTCTTTGGGGACTTCCCCAGAGGGCAGAGGGAATATACTGCGCTTGGGATCTATGATGCTTTTCATCGAAATCAAAGATGTTGCTGTAGACCAAAACCCAGGATTCTGAATATCCCCTGTTGTGGTTGCCCTGGTTTGCTCAGCCAGCTTACCTCTTCGTACTCTCCTCCAATCAACTTACAATGTTGTGCATATGAATGAACAGCATAGAACACTGAATGAAAGCAGAGACCAGCAAAGAAATGGTGCAACCAGTATGCCCTGCTCAAATCAGCCCCCAAATGTGAATATTTAAAAGTGTAATTCCCCCGGGCCCTACGATTAATAAGCAGATTGCGCAGGGATCGCCACATTAGACCTCAAAAATGGGGAGGCTGAATCATTACTAGCGCCAGGTATCGGCAGATGAGCGTCTGTATAGCAGCACTTATAGCGACCGCTAGTATACGCTGTGATCGGCTATCGGGCCCTGTTACAGAGTACTCATTGTGACTGACTCTCAGCGACTCACACCATATTAGTAACATAGTAACATAGTAACATAGTATGTAAGGCTGAATAAAGACTTTAGTCCATCCAGTTCAGCCTGTTTAACTCCTTCCAGTGGTCTAGTAGCCATAGCCGGAAATGTTATTACATGCCAGGAAGGCATCAAGGCCACTTTTGAACATTTTTAATGTATCCCTCATTACTACCTCCTCTGGCAGCGAGTTCCATAGTCTCACTGCTCTTACAGAGAAGAATCCCCTCCTATGTCGGTGGAGAAAGCACCTTTCCTCTAACCTTAGTGGATGCCCCCGGGTTATGGTTACACTCTGGGGTATAAATAGATTGTGGGACAGATCCTTGTATTGACCCCGAATATATTTATACATAGTTATTAGATCACCCCTCAATCGTCTTTTTTCTAGACTAAATAAGCCTAACTTGGACAATCTTTCAGGGTCCTCTAGCCCCCGCACTCCTTTTATTAACTTTGTTGCCCTTCTTTGAACGCGCTCCAGTTCTGATATGTCCTTTTTAAGCACAGGTGCCCAGAACTGTACACAGTATTCCATATGGGGTCTGACCAGTGACTTGTATTGGGGTTAAATTATGTTCTGGTCATGAGCACCTATGCCCCTCCTGATGCACCCCATGATCCTATTTGCCTTGGCAGCAGCTGCCTGGCATTGATTACTACAGTTGAGCTTATAGTCAACTAAAACCCCTAGGTCCTTTTCCATTGTTGTTTTACCAAGTGTTTCTTTATTTAGTGTGTAATCATGACACAGATTTCTCCTTCCCATGTGCATAACCTTACATTTATCTGTGTTAAACTTCATTTGCCATTTAACTGCCCATGCTTCCAATTTATCTAAATCTGTTTGTAGTTGCCTGTTGTCCTCCTTTGTTTTAATTACTTTACTCAGCTTAGTATCATCTGCAAAGATTGAGACTTTACTGTTTAATCCATACCCAATGTCATTTATATATATATTGAAGGGAATTGGTCCCAGAACTGACCCTTGTGGTACTCCACTAGTAACAGTGACCCAATCTGAGTGTGTACCATTGATAACCACCCTCTGCTTCCGATCACTAAGCCAATTTCCCACCCATCTGCACACGTTTTCCCCCAGTCCAAGCATTCTCATCTTTTGTACCAGCCTTTTATGTGGCACAGTATCAAATGCTTTAGAAAAGTCAAGATATATGATATCCAATGACTCAGGGGGAGTCATTGGATATCATATATCTATCCCCAGAAGCTGCCTGCCGCTACGAGGCGCTACCTGCCGCTATCCCCTGAAGATCCAATCTTGAACTTACCTCCTCATAAAAGCTGATCAGGTTTGTCTGGCATGAGCGATTCCTCATAAATCCATGCTGATATGGAGTAATAAGGTCATTTTCCCCAAGGTGCTCCAGGATAGTATCCCTTAAGAAACCTTCAAACAGCTTGCCCACCACAGATGTTAAGCTTAACGGTCTGTAGTTCCCAGGTTCCCCCCTAGATCCCTTTTTGAATATTGGCACCACATTTGCCAAGCGCCAATCCATCGGAACAAACCCTGTAGTTATGGAATCCACAAATATTAGAAATAACGGCTTGTCTATTACTGTACATAACTCCCTTAAAACACGAGGATGTATGTCATCTGGTCCCGGTGATTTATCGATTTTCATCTGCTTGAGACGGTGCCGGACTTCTTCCTTGGTTAGACCAGTGACATTTAATGGAGGGTTTCGGTTATTCCCCTGCATTTCAACAAAAATATTCAACAAAAAACAGACACATATCCACCAGTAACAAAGCAAAAACACATGGAATGACATTGTTGTAACAATGTGACATTAATACTTTAATGTCAGACCTGTAATGACAATTCTGCATAAAAAAAACATCAAAAACGTTTTCAAAAATTACTCTTTCTAGGCCAGGAGAGGTCACACAGAGAAAGAAAAAAATTAAAAACAAAAAACCCTGTTTAAACAGAAGAAAAGGAACCTCCATTGAAATGTATGGGAGAACGACAGGTAGCGATAGGTAATACCTGGCGCTCTGGAAGCTAGATCGCCGGCGCTATACACTGAGCCACCTGTAACAATACATGTGACGCTACATGGAGCTGTTAGAGTCGCTCACCAGAATCGCCTTCATAAATGTGGTATTGTGTACAGCGCCCGGCGTTCACCAGAAGCTGCCTGCCGCTACGAGGCGCTACCTGCCGCTATCCCCTGAAGAATAACCCCCATAACACGCAGAGTGCAGATAGAAGCCCCCCCCAGCCCAATCATTAGCTGAACTTTTAATTTTTAATATTGCAGTAGTGTCAGCCTGAAGCCCCCATGCAAGTGGCTACCAAATATAGAAATGTGTGACAAATAAAATCTTTCCTCTTGCTCTTCCAGCTCTGTTCCCCTCCACTGGCTGCCGCTGGTGGCTAGACCCTGAGCAAATTTCATTTCTAATCCAGCGATATGAACCAGCATCTTGGTCACCTCCTCTCCTTCTCGCCTCCAGGACTCCTCACATGCCTCTTTTTATTTTATGGAATGTCCTCCCCTGCCCAATTCAGCACTCCTCAATCCTTCAAGCTTTTAAAATTTCCCTTTATGCAGACAAGCATGCAACGTGGTTTAAGTAATTTCCCAAGGAGCACATACCACATAACCCTAAATACTACTATAAATACTGACCATTTGTGACCATCCTCTTTGTCTCTATCCCTCAACCTTTTGGCTGTAAACACGTAAGGGCAGCACTCCCTCTTATTAAATCTCGTATTAAGAATATTCACAGTGAACTTTGTATTACCTGTTTGTAACAGTCTATGTCAGGGGTGTACATACCATAGAGACAGGGGAGGTAACTGCTACTGTGACCATGGAAGAAGGGGGCCCAATACAACAATACAAGCTGCCTTATACCACTTTGCAGCACCTGTGGGCCCCATGGTGTGCTCATTTTGTGGTAGGGCTTTAGGTTGCACAGGAAGGAACGGGCAGGCTGATTCATCATTAGCGGCAGGTAGCGACAGATGAGCGTCTGTAGCAGGCATTTTCAGAGCGCCCGCTACTAGTCGCAGTGCCCGGCCTTGAGTCGCTAGTTTATAGCGACTCAGTCGCTGTTCAGTAATGTTGAATACATTGTGAGGAGTCGCTATTTGACCAGTACAGCGCTGTATGGGAGCGCATGTTAGTGACTGCTCATAGCGACCGACTCACACCATATTCAGCAAAAAAACAGCCTCACAAATCTCTGGCGCTGAAAAAAGCTTGTTTGAAGCCCAGAGCGCAGGAGGCGGTGTGTTTAAAGTCTGTTTTCCAGCATCTATCAACTAGTAACAAAGCGAAAACATATGGAATTACATTGTAACCACATTGTAACATGAACACTTTAATGCCAGACCTGTAATGTCATTTCTGAAGAAATAATGTGAAAAAACTGCTAATTCAATGCCAGAAGAGGTCACAGAATTATTTGAGATTTAAAAAAAAAAAAAAAAACAAAAAACAAAACACAGTTTAAAGAGAAGGAAAGGATTGTCCATGGAAATGTATGGGAGAGCGTCAGGTAGTGAGAGGTCATACCTGGCGCTGTGCAAGGTTGAACGCCGGTGCTGTTCGCTGAGGCTGTGAAAATGATGAATCAGACGCTACATGGCGTTATCCCAGTCACTAAACAGATTCTGCTTGATAAATGTGTAATTGGGTGCCGTGTCCGGCGCTCACCAGTCGCTACATTGCGCTACCTCTCATTAACCAGCCACTACCTGACGCTATCCCTTCATGAATAAGGGCCTAAGTAGCTCTGTACATAGAGCACTGGGAGAAACAAGGTCCTGGCCACATAGTTCCGCCCTTTGGAGCCCATGGCTGTCTTCTCCAGTGCTCTTCATAAATAGTATGCTGACATAATGTAGCAGCACCACAGGCAAGAAACAGATGACACAGTGCCTCACAGCTAAACTGACCAGATTTCACGCTGTCGGTGTGACAGTCCCATTCTAGTGGCCTCTGTCCTGCTGGCCGCCTCAGGTGCTTGGAACACTTAAAGGTAATGCAAACCACCAAAGCTAGTAATTAGAGATGAGCGAACTTTTGAAAAATTCAATTCGACTGATTCGCCGAATTTTCCAACAAAAATCGTTTCGACCCGAATTTATTCGCAACGAATCGCTATTAAAAAACGGCTATTTCTGAGCCTCCTAGAGCCTCAATAGGGTTGTAAAACATTTTGCCTTGCTGTAGCACGCATAGGATGCGTGCTGGGTTAGTTAAATAATACTGTAAATAAATATCACATGCAGATCAGAGGCATCGCTAATAGAATCGCAGAGCGGCACAATTGCAGAGAATTGAAGTGGCATCACTATGAGGGGCAGGAGCCCAAACATTGCTTTAAAGAGACACTGGAATTGGCAGCAGCAGGAGCCCAAAAATTGGATGAATCACACCCTGGAGTTGCAAGCAGCAGCAGGAGCCCAAACATTGGCTGAAAGAGACACTGGAGTTGGCAGCAGCAGGAGCCCAAAAATTGACTGACACACCCTGGAGTTTCAAGCAGCAGCAGCAGCAGCAGCAGGAGCCCAAACATAGCTTGAAAGAGACACTGGAGTTGGCTGCAGGAGCCCAAAGATTGGATGAATCACACCCTGCAGTTGCAAGCAGCAGCAGCAGGAGCCCAAATATTACTTTAAAGAGACACTGGATTTGGCAGCAGGAGCCCAAAATTGGAGGAATCACACCCTGGAGTTGGCAGCAGCAGCAGGAGCCCAAACATTACTTTAAAGAGACACTGGGGTTGGCTTCAGGAGCCCAAAAATTGGATGAATCACACCCTGGAGTTGGCAGCAGCAGCAGCAGCAGGAGCCCAAACATTACATTAAAGATACACTGGAGTTGGCTTCAGGAGCCCAAAAATTGGATGAATCACACCCTGGAGTTGGCAGCAGCAGCAGCAGGAGCCCAAACATTACTTTAAAGAGACACTGGAGTTGGCTTCAGGAGCCCAAAAATTGGATGATTCACACCCTGGAGTTGGCAGCAGCAGCAAAAGGAGCCAAAACATTACTTTAAAGAGACACTGGGGTTGGCTTCAGGAGCCCAAAAATTGGATGAATCACACCCTGGAGTTGGCAGCAGCAGCAGCAGGAGCCCAAATATTACTTTAAAGAGACACTGGAGTTGGCTTCAGGAGCCCAAAAATTGGATGAATCACACCCTGGAGTTGGCAGCAGCAGCAGGAGCCAAAACATTACTTTTAAGAGACACTGGGGTTGGCTTCAGGAGCCCAAAAATTGGATGAATCACACCCTGGAGTTGGCAGCAGCAGCAGGAGCCAAAATATTACTTGAAAGAGACACTGGGGTTGGCTTCAGGAGCCCAAAAATTGGATGAATCACACCCTGGAGTTGGCAGCAGCAGGAGCCCAAATATTACTTTAAAGAGACACTGGGGTTGGCTTCAGGAGCCCAAAAATTGGATGAATCACACCCTGGAGTTGGCAGCAGCAGCAGCAGCAGGAGCCCAAACATTACTTTAAAGAGACACTGGGGTTGGCAGCAGGAGCCCAAAGATTGGATGAATCACACCCTGAAGTTGGCAGCAGCAGCAGCAGGAGCCAAAACATTACTTTAAAGAGACACTGGAGTTGGCTTCAGGAGCCCAAAAATTGGATGAATCACACCCTGGAGTTGGCAGCAGCAGCAGCAGCAGGAGCCCAAACATTACTTTAAAGAGACACTGGGGTTGGCTTCAGGAGCCCAAAAATTGGATGAATCACACCCTGGAGTTGGCAGCAGCAGCAGCAGGAGCCCAAACATTACTTTAAAGAGACACTGGAGTTGGCTTCAGGAGCCCAAAAATTGGATGATTCACACCCTGGAGTTGGCAGCAGCAGCAGTAGCCCAAACATTACTTTAAAGAGACACTGGGGTTGGCTTCAGGAGCCCAAAAATTGGATGAATCACACCCTGGAGTTGGCAGCAGCAGCAGCAGGAGCCCAAACATTACTTTAAAGAGACACTGGAGTTGGCTTCAGGAGCCCAAAAATTGGATGATTCACACCCTGGAGTTGGCAGCAGCAGCAGCAGCAGCAGGAGCCCAAACATTACTTAAAAGAGACACTGGGGTTGGCTTCAGGAGCCCAAAAATTGGATGAATCACACCCTGGAGTTGGCATCAGCAGGAGCCCAAAAATTGGCCTAAAGACATAAATATGTTTTGCACCATTTGTAAAGTGCACCATGCTGAATCTAGTCGCATGCATCAGCCATTGGTGGGTGGAAATCCTGGCTGATCCATCCCTGATTCATTTTGACAAAGGTGAGTCTCTCCACATTTTTAGTTGACAGACGAGTTCTCCTCGCCGTAACTATGGCCCCCGCCGCACTAAACACCCGCTCAGATGGCACGCTACTTGCCGGGCAGGACAGCTTTTCCAGGGCAAACTCTGCTAGTTGCGGCCACAAATCAAGTTTGGCTGCCCAGAAGTCCAGCGGATCCTCAAGGTGTGTTGGCATGGTCATGTCAAAGTATGACATGACCTGCTGGTTCAGGTCCTGCTCCAGGTCCTCCTGCTGCTCATGAGTAGCCTCAATATGCGGGTGTAGAAAGCTACTCATTAGCGACTGAAGACTGAGGCTGCTGCTGATGGAGCTGCTGCTGCTGCTCCTGCCAACCCCCCCAGCAGCCATGACAGTGGAAGGTGAGCGCAGAGGTCCCCTCGAGTCAGACCTGCGAGAGTATGGACCATGGCGCAGATAGGCATCGGCCAACTGCCTACGTAGAATGTCTTTGTAGTAGTTCAGTTTGTCCTCCATCTCGGTGGGTTTAAAAAATGCCCCCATTTTGTGCCGGAAGCGAGGGTCCAATAAGGTGGACAGCCAGAAGTCATCCCGCCGACAGATGGAAACAATTCTGGGGTCACTACGCAAGCACGTGAGCATGCTTCCTGCCATTTGTGCAAGTGACTCGGATGGACTACCTGTCTCCATCTCCACTGCATACTGCCACGGTGTGCCCGGGTCCTCTGTCTCGCCTTCCTCAAAAACCTCTAGCTCCTCTGGCTGCTCCTGCTCCTCCTCTCCTGTCCGCTGACTAGATAAATCAGCCATTTCGCCAAGCCTAAACTGTGTTTCGCTGGGCAACTCCTCCTCCTCCTCTTCCTCCTCCTCCTCCAGTTCAGCTCCAACGAGGTCTCCAGTGCCCTGACCAGCGATGGTTTCCAACATGTGCTGTAGTACATGAAGCAGTGGAATCACGTCGTTCATCCCGTAATCCTGCCGACTGACAAATAAAGTGGCTTCCTCAAAGGGCCTGAGCAAACGGCAGGTGTCATGTATGAGCTGCCACTGGTTGACATTGAAGTTACACAGGGGAGTCCCCCTATCTGCTTGGATCATCAGGAAATCCGTGATGGCTTTTCTCTGTTCATATAATCGGTCCAACATGTGAAGGGTGGAATTCCAACGGGTGGAAACATCGCAAATCAGACTATGTTGGGGGATACCGTTCTGACGCTGTAGCTCAAGAAGGGTGTGTTTGGCGGTGTATGAGTGGCTGAAGTGCATGCAAAGTTTCCTTGAAGTTGTTAGGATGTCTTGCAGATGGGGGGAACACTTCAGAAACCGCTTGACAACCAGATTGAAGACGTGAGCCATGCAGGGGGCATGGGTCAGGCTTCCTTGGCGCAGCGCAGACAAAATGTTCTTCCCATTGTCGGTAACCATGATTCCAATTTTAAGTTTTCTTGGAGTAAGCCATGTTTGGATTTCCTGATGAATAAATTTAAGCAGTTCCTCCCCTGTGTGACTCCGTTCGCCAAGACAAACCATGTGAAGCACTGCGTGACACCTCCGTGCCCTGCACACATGGTAGACTGGAGGGGCACTGAGACTTGAGCCTACAGTGGAGGGTGAGGAGATGGCGGAGGATGAGGAGGCCGAGTCGCACAGTGTCACAGGCCCAACGGGCAGGGAATGCGGAGGCCGAAGCGGCGTGACCTGTCCAAGTTGCTACTGCTGCAAAGGGACCACATTCACCCAGTGGGCCGTAAACGACATGCACTGTCCCTGACCGTAGTTACAGCTCCAGACGTCGGCGCTGCCATGCACTTTGCTACACACCGACAGGCTCAAGGACTGGCCCACCTTCTGTTCAACAAAAGTGTGCAGCGCTGGTACTGCCTTCTTGGCAAAGAAATGACGGCTTGGGACTCTCCACCTCGGCTCGGCACAAGCCATCATTTCTCTGAAAGGTGCAGAGTCCACCAGGGGAGCGACTGCAGCACCAGCAACTTGGACAGGAGCACACTCAGCTTCTCTGCTGTCTCTTGGACATGGCTTCGCTGATGGATTGCTGGCGGGATGCATGACTTGGAGGAGGAGGAGCAGGAGCGACAGAGGATGGGTATGACGCACAGCTGCCTTCGGCTGAGGTGCTGGAGCCTTGGCTGGCAGAAATTGGGAGCGGCGTGCCACTCGGTGAGGAAGCAGTCTGGCCCACCTCTCCGGAGCCTAGGTTCTCCCAGGCCGCTTTATGGTGATGCTGCATATGTTGACGCAGGGCCATGGTGCCAACATTTGGACCCTGGCCACGCTTCACCTTCTGCCTACATATCTTGCATGTGGCCATGTTACCCTCCTGTGGATGCTTCAGGAAAAACTGCCACACTGCCGAGTAGCTACTTTTCCCACCCTCTGGCCTCACTGATTCACTGCTGCTGTTGCCCACTACAGGAACCCCTGCTCCACTACCTCCCGATAAGGTAGACTGCCGCACAGCAGGTGCTCTACCCCGGCCCCGGCCCCGTTTGGCTCCAGGCTTTACAATTGTGCCCCCATGCTGCCTGCCAACCATGCTGCTAACACCTTGCTGCCTGAGCTGCTGACTCCGGGGCAACCTGCGCCCCTCTTCTCCTGATGATGACGATGAAGCCCCTTCATCACCCGGCTCCCAAGTGCGAACGGCTTCATCGTCATCATCATTATCACCGAGTTGTGGCTGTACGTCACTGATGTTCGTGGATTCGTCAACAGTGTCTGGCGCAGGAGCTGGAACGCTCGCAGCACCCACGACACTGTCCACATCACTATTTGTCTGCCTAGCTAAAGAAGCCACCTCCATTTCTTGGCTGGGCAGTAGCTGCTGACTGTCCTCTATCTGATCGTCCTCCTCCCTAAAGAGTGGAGCTGAACCCAAAGCATAGGATACATCGCTGGGGGAGGGAACGGCGTAGGACAGAGGCAATGGGAGGACAGGGACTGCTCTCGGGGCATGCCAACTCAGGGTTGTGTCAGAGGAACCTACCGACCCTAGACTGTGGATCTCAGACGTAAGTTGTGATGATGTTGTTGATGAGCGCGTTAACCAATCTACCACAGCAGATGCGTTACTGGTGAGGACCTGACCGCTAGCAGATACTGGCAGATTAGGTCTCTCAGCGTGACTCCTGCTGCTACTGGCCCCCAGTCTGCTGCGACCTCTGCCTGTGGAATCTTGGCCTCTGCCACTCCTCTTTTCACTTCCAGGCACTTGTCTGCCCGACATAGTCTAACTGGCGTGGTAGTAGGTGATATTTTAAGAACCCCCAGGCAGCGGTGGGTCTATATGAAACAGAATATAATGCACATCAAAAGTGAGCAGTAACACTCAGCCTCCAACAGGCCTGCTTAGTGTAAATAAGAGAGCTGCTTAGTGTAAATAAAGAGGGGTATGGTATGTTACAGAATGGGATGCCCCAACAGCAGAGCACCTGGGAGCAGTACTATGCACAGCAAAAGTGTCTTTATCAGGCCAAATTACTTTTAGAATAAGTGCAAAGGGTTATAGAAAATAGAGGCTGGTGTAGTCACAGAATGGGATGCCCCAACCGGAGAGCACCTGGGAGCAGTAGTACTATGCACAGCAAAAGTGTCTTTGTCAGGCCAAATTACTTTTAGAATAAGTGCAAAAGGTTATAGTAAATAGAGGCTGGTGTAGTCACAGAATGGGATGCCCCAACCAGAGTGCACCTGGGAGCAGTACTATGCACAGCAAAAGTGTCTTTGTCAGGCCAAATTACTTTTAGAATAAGTGCAAAGGGTAATAGTAAATAGAGGCTGGTGTAGTCACAGAATGGGATGCCCCAACCAGAGTGCACCTGAGAGCAGTACTATGCATAGCAAAAGTGTCTTTATCAGGCCAAATTACTTTTAGAATAAGTGCAAAGGGTTATAGTAAATAGAGGCTGGTGTAGTCACAGAATGGGATGCCCCAACCGGAGAGCACCTGGGAGCAGTACTATGCACAGCAAAAGTGTCTTTGTCAGGCCAAATTACTTTTAGAATAGGTGCAAAGGGTTATAGTAAATAGAGGCTGGTGTAGTCACAGAATGGGATGCCCCAACCAGAGTGCACCTGGGAGCAGTAATATGCACAGCAAAAGTGTCTTTATCAGGCCAAATTACTTTTAGAATAAGTGCAAAGGGTTATAGTAAATAGAGGCTGGTGTAGTCACAGAATGGGATGCCCCAACCGGAGAGCACCTGGGAGCAGTACTATGCACAGCAAAAGTGTCTTTGTCAGGCCAAATTACTTTTAGAATAAGTGCAAAGGGTTATAGTAAATAGAGGCTTGTGTAGTCACAGAATGGGATGCCCCAACCGGAGAGCACCTGGGAGCAGTAGTACTATGCACAGCAAAAGTGTCTTTAACAGGCCAAATTACTTTTAGAATAAGTGCAAAGGGTTATATTAAATAGAGGCTGGTGTAGTCACAGAATGGGATGCCACAACCGGAGTGCACCTGGCAGCAGTAGTACTATGCACAGCAAAAGTGTCTTTATCAGGCCAAATTACTTTTAGAATAAGTGCAAAGGGTTATAGTAAATAGAGGCTGGTGTAGTCACAGAATGAGATGCCCCAACCGGAGTGCACCTGGCAGCAGTAGCACTATGCACAGCAAAAGTGTCTTTATCAGGCCAAATTACTTTTAGAATAAGTGCAAAGGGTTATAGTAAATAGAGGCTGGTGTAGTCACAGAATGGGATGCCCCAACCGGAGAGCACCTGGGAGCAGTAGTACTATGCACAGCAAAAGTGTCTTTGTCAGGCCAAATTACTTTTAGAATAAGTGCAAAGGGTTATAGTAAATAGAGGCTGGTGTAGTCACAGAATGGGATGCCCCAAGCAGAGTGGACCTGGGAGCAGTACTATGTACAGCAAAAGTGTCTTTGTCAGGCCAAATTACTTTTAGAATAGGTGCAAAGGGTTATAGTAAATAGAGGCTGGTGTAGTCACAGAATGGGATGCCCCAACCAGAGTGCACCTGGGAGCAGTACTATGCACAGCAAAAGTGTCTTTATCAGGCCAAATTACTTTTAGAATAAGTGCAAAGGGTTATAGTAAATAGAGGCTGGTGTAGTCACAGAATGGGATGCCCCAACTGGAGAGCACCTGGGAGCAGTAGTACTATGCACAGCAAAAGTGTCTTTGTCAGGCCAAATTACTTTTAGAATAAGTGCAAAGGGTTATAGTAAATAGAGGCTGGTGTAGTCACAGAATGGGATGCCCCAACCAGAGTGCACCTGGGAGCAGTAATATGCACAGCAAAAGTGTCTTTATCAGGCCAAATTACTTTTAGAATAAGTGCAAAGGGTTATAGTAAATAGAGGCTGGTGTAGTCACAGAATGGGATGCCCCAACCGGAGAGCACCTGGGAGCAGTACTATGCACAGCAAAAGTGTCTTTGTCAGGCCAAATTACTTTTAGAATAAGTGCAAAGGGTTATAGTAAATAGAGGCTGGTGTAGTCACAGAATGAGATGCCCCAACCGGAGTGCACCTGGGAGCAGTAGTACTATGCACAGCAAAAGTGTCTTTGTCAGGCCAAATTACTTTTAGAATAAGTGCAAAGGGTTATAGTAAATAGAGGCTGGTGTAGTCACAGAATGGGATGCCCCAACCAGAGTGCACCTGGGAGCAGTAGTACTATGCACAGCAAAAGTGTCTTTATCAGGCCAAATTACTTTTAGAATAAGTGCAAAGGGTTATAGTAAATAGAGGCTGGTGTAGTCACAGAATGGGATGCCCCAACCAGAGTGCACCTGGGAGCAGTACTATGCACAGCAAAAGTGTCTTTATCAGGCCAAATTACTTTTAGAATAAGTGCAAAGGGTTATAGTAAATAGAGGCTGGTGTAGTCACAGAATGGGATGCCCCAACCACAGTGCACCTGGCAGCAGTAGTACTATGCACAGCAAAAGTGTCTTTATCAGGCCAAATTACTTTTAGAATAAGTGCAAAGGGTTATAGTAAATAGAGGCTGGTGTAGTCACAGAATGGGATGCCCCAACCGGAGTGCACCTGGCAGCAGTAGTACTATGCACAGCAAAAGTGTCTTTATCAGGCCAAATTACTTTTAGAATAAGTGCAAAGGGTTATAGTAAATAGAGGCTGGTGTAGTCACAGAATGGGATGCCACAACCGGAGTGCACCTGGCAGCAGTAGTGCTATGCACAGCAAAAGTGTCTTTATCAGGTCAAATTACTTTTAGAATAAGTGCAAAGGGTTATAGTAAATAGAGGCTGGTGTAGTCACAGAATAGGATGCCCCAACCGGAGTGCACCTGGCAGCAGTAGTACTATGCACAGCAAAAGTGTCTTTATCAGGCCAAATTACTTTTAGAATAAGTGCAAAGGGTTATAGTAAATAGAGGCTGGTGTAGTCACAGAATGGGATGCCCCAACCGGAGTGCACCTGGCAGCAGTAGTACTATGCACAGCAAAAGTGTCTTTATCAGGCCAAATTACTTTTAGAATAAGTGCAAAGGGTTATAGTAAATAGAGGCTGGTGTAGTCACAGAATGGGATGCCTCACAGCAGACTTGAGATCAGTTCAGTATATATGCACAGTAAGTGTATAAGCAGCCTGAAAACGCTAACAAAGCCAGTCAGCCAGCCAGTAACACTCAGGCTGGATGAAAAAAAAAAAATCTCCCTGTGACTGCCTCCGATTTTTCCTAACTTTCCCTGCTTCTCGCTGACTTCCTGCCTGTCTCCTGCCTGTCTCCTGCCTGTCTCCTGCCTGTCTCCTGCCTGTCCCTGTCTGTCCCTGTCTGTCTAACTGTCTCTCCCTGACTACAGCAGCGTCCTGTCTCTCACGAACGCAATAGAGAAATGAGGAAAAGCAAGATGTCCGCCGCCTTAAATAGCGCTGTGACGTCACCGGGCTTGCTGGCTGCTGATAGGCTGCATGTGACTGCCCCAGCTTGCACTGGTGCGGGGTAGATGTCTGGACATGTCCCGTCCGCCATCTTAGAATGCCTGTAATGTAAATGAATGGATGTTAAAGGAAAACTTCGAGCGATCGAAGCACGGGGAAATTCGGATTCGATCCGAAACGAATTTTTCATGAAATTCGGATTGAATCCGGGTTCGTCCGGATCGATTCGCTCATCCCTACTAGTAATGGTTGGTGGTGGTTTGCATTTCAATTTTTGAATAGGGTTTATACATGTTTATTTTGTTGCTACACATGTTTATATTTATTGGCACATTGTTGTTTGTTTTTTCTTATTATTCAGTTAGGATCCGGATCATAGCTAGGGCTGTAGTACTTATTATTTCTTTTGAGCTATTGTTGAATTGAGATTTTGATGAGCTTTTAGAAAATAGTTTACCTTAAATACCTATATATTTTATTGATATTTATTTATAGCCAATTATTGACCAGAGTGACTCTCTCCTCCGCCTATACCTCATGTGTTTGTTTGTCCTGTGTATTAATGTATTTTTAGATGGCTTTAAGATGTGATTTTGTCATTAATTAATTGTTTGGAATAAAGATGTAATTCAGCATTACGCTGTACGCTGTGCCTTCCTGAGGATTCTTTTTGGTCTGTAGTAGTTTTGTGCATAAGTGTGGAAATGGCACCCGGTCATTTGAACATTATTTATATATATATATATATATATATATATTCAGTTGGGGTTTGTGCAGACTGGGGGCTCGTTTGTATTCCAGTTAATCTTACAGAGACAAAATAAACCTGTAACCCCAACGTGAAAGCTGTGAGGGGCATTGAAGACTGCAACATGGGAACTCTAAAATCCATTTCCAAGGACATAGCCGTATTAAAGAGGGAGAAATGCAGAAGGCCAGCACACAAAGGAAAATCCCCTGCAGCCAGGTAAGGGAAGACAGGATGAGCAGCTAAAATTACTAATTGGTTTACTGATCAGTTGTACCTTGTTCGATTGATTTGCAATTAATTCTGGTTTGTGGCGCGCATGAGAGAAAGGTTGGCGCCAAGCTTTGAGGGAGCTGATACATTATACCCACTCAGAGAGATGCCGAGCTAAATATCAATAATTTCGGCTCGCTGAAGACCTCCAGTTATGAAGATTGTCCGTCTGCATCAGTGGCAGCAGCCTCACTGTCACAACACAAGACAGTGTGCAATGCTAAATGGGACTTAAATAGAATGCGGCCATTTACTAATGCATTGCAAGAACAACTGTAAACATCAATCCTGCATCAAAACAAATACAATGCAAAGGGTCAAACACAGCACATATTGTAATAATAATAATAATAATTATTAGTATTATTAATAATAATAATAATAATAATAATATTATTATTATTATTAGAGGTGAGCAAATTTCTTACAATTCAATTTTAAATGAGCAATGAACAGAACTTACAAGATGAACAAATAGTTGTGCTTCCAAACACAAATAACTCAGCGGGTAATAAAAGCTCTTCAAATCAGAATCCTTATTGTCAAAACACTTTAAGTGTAGGTTATCAACACACTCCTTGTGAATCCCAAAACCAGAGGTAATTAAATGACGTACCAGATTATCAAATCACTGTCGCTTCAAAGAAAACTCTTTTAAAGTGGACCAACACCCAGGATTTTCACTATCCTGGGTTTTGATCCACTTCCGTAGGGCACCACGATCAGGGGTCCAATGGTGAAAACCCCCAGAATGCACGATAAAACTCACCCCCTCCTACGGCACATGCGCGGCCATTCCTCCAATCAGCACGCTCGGAGC
The DNA here is from genome assembly GCA_027917425.1 of Gastrophryne carolinensis. Classification (NCBI taxonomy): domain Eukaryota; kingdom Metazoa; phylum Chordata; class Amphibia; order Anura; family Microhylidae; genus Gastrophryne; species Gastrophryne carolinensis. Next base: position 596,969,088 of record CM051234.1, read on the forward strand.
CGCTATGGTATGCGCGTCCAACCACAGCAGCTCCGAGCACGCTGGCGGCTGCATCTTGTGCTTCCCTCTAACAGGGAGCGCGCCCACACCGGCCATTCACAAATGGCCAGCGCGGGCACGCGCCCTGCTAGAGAGAAGCGTGAGATGCAGCCACGCTTCTCTCTAGCGTCGATCAAGGAGGGTGTTGGTCCACTTTAAGTTGCTTTCTATCCCCCTCGTTTCTCCAAACTTTGTCCTTCTACTTTCCCTCAATCTTCTTCCACCCCCTCATTTTCACTTATCTATCTCTCATCCATTAGTCCTTTTTCTCATTCCTTTTTTTCCACCTTCCCATCTTATTTTTTACATATAATTTCCTCTCTCTCCCTCTCATACCCCCCAGTCTTTTTCTCTTTTACATTTTCTTCACCATGGCCTCCTTTGGGGTGTGTGAGGTGTGCGGTCACACAGGGTTCCATCCTGATCTCTCTGTAAGAGGGCACCAGGACATTCAGCTTGCTTTTTTCTTCTGTTTTCCTTTGACTTGCTTTCTTTACATTCCCCTTTAATCATCTCTTTTACCCTTCGTCCCGCTCTAATTTTTACATTCCCTCCTATGTTGGTTCTTTTTTTTTTCCCAAATCCCCTCCTGCTTTTATTTACACTTTCAATTTCTCTTCCACATTCTTTCTATCTTTCTCTCGTCACCTTTCTTCACTCTCTTATTTAACCTTCTCTATGCCCTCCTTTGATTTTCCACATTCACTCCTCTTTTTTCTTCATTTTTCTGCTCATCTTTTATTACCCATTGCCTTCACCTCTCCTTTACACATTTTGTCCATCTCTTTCTCTTGTCACCCCCACCACCATTTTTCACCTTTTCTATGAGGCCGATTCATCAATAGCGCCAGGTAGCGACAGATGAGCGACTGAAGTATGGCGCTATGAGCGCCGCTAGCGTCAGCCGCGGGCGGTAGCGATTCGCTATAGCAGGCCTCCTCAGTCGCTACCTGGCGTTGTTGCGAACAACGCCTACATTGCTGAATATGATGTTGGCCCTCAGCTTTGTAGGCGCTGTCAGTCAGTGTGACCACGCTATTCTACACAGCGCCTGTTAGCTTTGCTGTGTCCTGGCCATCCAGTACCTTCTGAATAAAACACATTGCCACATTTGTTAAAAATTTAAAGAGTTTTTATTTTGTGTTGAAAAGGAAATTAAATTCAACCAGATCTTCGAATATAAATGCAAAATAAAACATAATTAAACACATAGCCACAATTATTTATTTTTTTTATTTGTTACATAAAAAGGAAATACAATTAAACCACCAATGAGAAAGAAAAGGAAAATAAAAACAGAACAGAGAAAGAAAAGGAAAATAAAAACAGAACAGAGAAAGAAAAGGAAAATAAAAACAGAACAGAGAAAGAAAAGGAAAATAAAAACAGAACAGAGAAAGAAAAGGAAAATAAAAACAGAACAGAGAAAGAAAAGGAAAATAAAAACAGAACTGAGAAAGAAAAGGAAAATAAAAACAGAACAGAGAAAGAAAAGGAAAATAAAAACAGAACAGAGAAAGAAAAGGAAAATAAAAACAGAACTGAGAAAGAAAAGGAAAATAAAAACAGAACTGAGAAAGAAAAGGAAAATAAAAACAGAACAGAGAAAGAAAAGGAAAATAGAAAAGGAAAATAAAAACAGAACAGAGAAAGAAAAGGAAAATAAAAACAGAACTGAGAAAGAAAAGGAAAATAAAAACAGAACAGAGAAAGAAAAGGAAAATAAAAACAGAACAGAGAAAGAAAAGGAAAATAGAAAAGGAAAATAAAAACAGAACCGAGAAAGAAAAGGAAAATAAAAACAGAACTGAGAAAGAAAAGGAAAATAAAAACAGAACTGAGAAAGAAAAGGAAAATAAAAACAGAACAGAGAAAGAAAAGGAAAATAGAAAAGGAAAATAAAAACAGAACAGAGAAAGAAAAGGAAAATAAAAACAGAACAGAGAAAGAAAAGGAAAATAGAAAAGGAAAATAAAAACAGAACAGAGAAAGAAAAGGAAAATCGAAAAGGAAAATAAAAACAGAACAGAGAAAGAAAAGGAAAATAAAAACAGAACAGAGAAAGAAAAGGAAAATAAAAACAGAACAGAGAAAGAAAAGGAAAATAAAAACAGAACAGAGAAAGAAAAGGAAAATCGAAAAGGAAAATAAAAACAGAACAGAGAAAGAAAAGGAAAATAAAAACAGAACAGAGAAAGAAAAGGAAAATAAAAACAGAACAGAGAAAGAAAAGGAAAATAAAAACAGAACAGAGAAAGAAAAGGAAAATAGAAAAGGAAAATAAAAACAGAACAGAGAAAGAAAAGGAAAATAAAAACAGAACAGAGAAAGTAAAGGAAAATAGAAAAGGAAAATAAAAACAGAACAGAGAAAGAAAAGGAAAATCGAAAAGGAAAATAAAAACAGAACAGAGAAAAAAAAGGAAAATTAAAATAGGAATTAGAATGAAAAGGAAACTTACAACAGAATTAAACACATAGCCACATGTATATATATAATTCTTTTTTTATTTTTACTCTAAAAAAAAATTAATAATAAAACAGAAATGAAATTGAAAATGAAAAGTCCAACAGAAATTCTAAAGCAAAGTAAAGTCCAGGAAAGTTTTTGAAAAGGAAATTAGGGATCAGGGTGCATCTCTTTGTGCCTGAAAAAATAAGAAAAGTGCAGTTAGTATATATCTTTATAGTTGTTTTGTGTTTTCAAAAAAAAAAATGCATAACTTGATAACCAACATTGGCGTCTTACACCCCCCTTAGAGTGGTTTGGGTCATCTTACACCCCCCTTAGAGTGGTTTGGGTCATCTTACACCCCCCCTTAGAGTGGTTTGGGTCATCTTACACCCCCCCTTAGAGTGGTTTGGGTCATCTTACACCCCCCTTAGAGTGGTTTTGGTCATCTTACACCCCCCCTTAGAGTGGTTTGGGTCATCTTACACCCCCCTTAGAGTGGTTTTGGTCATCTTACACCCCCCCTTAGAGTGGTTTGGGTCATCTTACACCCCCCTTAGAGTGGTTAGGGTCATCTTACACCCCCCTTAGAGTGGTTTTGGTCATCTTACACCCCCCCTTAGAGTGGTTTGGGTCATCTTACACCCCCCCTTAGAGTGGTTTGGGTCATCTTACACCCCCCCTTAGAGTGGTTTGGGTCATCTTACACCCCCCTTAGAGTGGTTTGGGTCATCTTACACCCCCCCTTAGAGTGGTTTGGGTCATCTTACACCCCCCTTAGAGTGGTTTGGGTCATCTTACACCCCCCCTTAGAGTGGTTTGGGTCATCTTACACCCCCCTTAGTGCGTTTTTTTGCTCTTTTGGATGGGAGGTCAAATACATTTAAACAGTAGTGCAGTACTTGCATTAGAGTGAAGGGTAGTTAGCTTACCGCAAAAAAAGAAGTGATCGCCAGTCTGGGTGTCCTCACTTCTATCTGCGGGCAGGTTGGGGATTTCTGGCACCAGTGCTGTCTCCTCTGGGGCTTGGATTCGGTGACAAATGCAAATGTTGTGTAGCACACAGCAGGCAAGGATGATCTTGGAAACCTTCTGTGGGCTGTAGAGCATCTCTCCTCCTGGCCGTGCCAAACAGAGAAAGCGTGCTTTCAGCAGGCCGATGGTTCTTTCCACAATGCTTCTGGTCTTGCGATGCGCTGCATTGTAGCGTTCATGGGCAGAGGTCCGTGGGTTCCTGACCGGAGTCATGACCCACGTTCTCTGCCCATATCCCTTGTCCGCTGTAGAAAAAACACAAGGAGAGAGACAGCAATTAGTACTAGTACATGTTTTTTGGTGGTAGTTTGGTTAAAATTGGCTTACTAGGCCACATATTAGCAAAATACATAGACATGGTTAATTTATTACCCAGTAGCCAGCCAGCTGGCATTTCGTTGTTATCAAACTTCCGGCACAGGACTGTCCGCTGCAAGACGTAAGAATCGTGGCATGAGCCGGGGAACCCCGATCTCACCGCCCGCAGCCTCATGTCCGGGTCACAGACCACCATGATATTAAACGAATGGAACTGCTTCCGGTTTCTGTAGGACAGCTCCTGTGCACAGGGAGGGCGGAAAGGGATATGTGTACCATCAACGCACCCTAGCACATTCGGGATCCCTCCCATCAGATAGAAAGCATGTTTTATTTTGGCAACCTCTTCCTCATCCTCAGGAAACTTGATGTAAATTGGGATTAAATCACAAATTGCCAGAACTACCTGGATTAGTATGCGGCTCATAGTAGCCTGGCTTATCCCGCTGAGGAGGGCTGAGGTTGCCTGGAAGGTCCCTCGTGCCAAAACATTAAGAGTGGCACACAGGCGTACTATGCCTGGAATGGAATGAGTGCGTTTGGTGGATGGCTCGATTTTGGTCTTAATCTGATCATATAGGGACTGTAGTGCAGCACGATTCAGACGGAAGCGGCTCCTGATCTGCTCGTCACTTAAGTCCCATACTGAAAGGCGGATTGCAAAGGAGCGGGGTGCCCTAAGCCTCACAACACCCCGCTCCCTTTCCTCCTGCTCTTTCAGCATACACATACATCCATCCACCCAGACACCATACATCACCCTCTTATCCATCACACACACTAAAGATATATACAAAAACAAAAATAAACAAAAAAACCCACTAACACACAACACACACACAAACAATCACACTACACACACACCCGCTACAATGCAGCTCACCACAAAACCAGAACTATAGTGGTCCAAACCACCAGCCTGCTGAAAACCAGCTTTCTAAGTTAAGCACAACCAAGAGGGGAGTTGCTGCACAGCCCACAAAAGGCCCCAAAATCAAGCCTCACTTGCTGTATGCTACACAATATTTGCAGATGCCACCCAAACCAAGCTCCTAAAGAAACAGCACTGATGTCAGAAATCACCCAACAAGCCACAGAGAGTGAGGACAGAAACCAGACAGAGGCTCAAATGAGCTAAGGGAAGCGAGCACAGCACCACACCACAGCCTTTGCCACAGTGTAAGAATAGCAGAAGCTAGAACATTCCTTCCTTTTATACTTCATTTTCTAAAGTGACAGGTCCGCTTTGCCGCCTTTTGCGTCGCTCTGCTATTTCCGGGCGCCAATTAGCCGACCCAGGTGTGCGTAAAACAGAGTGCGCACGCGCACGCTAGTAGCGCTACTGGCGTACTTGAGCCGTAACTTGCGTGCATTAACGGACATGGGCCAAAAATCAGGTGGGGACCAATGAAAGGGAAGCTGTTGTTTTTTTAAATAGCCGTTAGGCTAAGCACATGTCACAAGGGTTTGAGATACATCAGTCCATTGTTGGATTTGGGTGTGTGTTGTTTGTTTAATGAGGTCTGTAATGAGTTAATTGGCTAACACACATGCTTCTGTCAGTGCAGTGGAGGTGTGCCTAGAAGGAACTGGGCTGTATGTGTGAATCAATTAAGTGGGCTGCTTTTGGATTGGCTGTTAGAGCACATAAAACCTGCCCAAGCCTAAGAGATTGCGATGCCATTCTGTAGTGTGCATGCGTGCTTGTGGGGTGTTGATTTGTGTGTGTGTGCAGCTACAGGATGGAGCCAAATACAGGACATCTGCCGGCCACAGCAGGCCCGAGTAGGAGTTTGGTGGGTGCTGTGCGCAGACCTCCCTTACGGAAAAGGGCACAGCCTGAAGGTGGGGCAGCACCCCAGGCTAAGCGCCCAGGTGCCAAGAGGGAGCCTGAATTTAATTTGGCTGAGAATAATCATCTTGTGCGCCTGACACTTGCGAAATGGGAGCTGATATTTGGCTCCCAAAGCAAGTCCATAGGCAAACAAGAAAGAAGCAAACTGTGGGATGCCATTGGTGTGGAGCTTAGTAGCACAGCTCAACACCCACGTAGTGGCCCATCCTGCAGGAAACGCTTCTACACTTTGCGAGGGGCCCTTATGAAAAAGATGAATCACGATCTTGATGTGGACAGTGGGTTCATCCAGGCTCCAAAGAGTACCTACAGGCCGTATGAGGAGATGCTGAAGGCCAAAATCCCACTGGCTCGGCTGCAGGGTGTGGATCCTGGGGATGACACCACCGGTTGGGCTGAAGGTACATATTTTCTGGCTTTTACACTAACATAATGTTAATGTATGTGATTTGCATTTTTACATTCTGACCAACTAACAGTAGGACCTGTGAAGTATTACATTACAGCTCAAACATTTGTAACTTTTCTGTCTGTTGCTTTATGCATAGGTGCACATGCTGCTGTCCGGGATGTGGCTCAGGACACCCAAGCTCCTGCCCTTCCAGCAACCTCAAGGCTACCCCAGTCTGCCATTGAAGGTATTTACCCATAATTTGGTTGCTGGTTTTTTTATAAACAAATGGGTGTGGGAGCAGCTCAAACAATCAAGGTTTGCCCTGTTGAGTATTAATAATATGTGCCTGCGCCCTAATTGCACGCCCACTGTAACACTCCCAGCAAGTAACTAACAAGGCCCTAACATGTGTAGATATGTAGGACGCCAGAGATGTGTAGCCATATATCGGCATATCAATGTGCGAGCCACACTTGGCTTGATTAGTCAATATTATTGAAAGAGCTGCTCACACACCTTAATGCATGTTGTATTTTGCAACGCACATTAGCTATGGCTCAATGTTGGTTTTATTTTGGCCTAGCTCCCATGCCCTTGGCCCCAGCATCTCCTCCGGATCCCACCTACTCTTTGGATGTCGGTAAGTGCATGTGTTCACCTTGCTTGATCCACTTTGACTCAAGTGCATGTGTCTCATTCGTCTTTTTTCTTGGTAGGCCAAGTGACTGGTTCATCTTTGGACCCCACTTCCGATGTTGCCGGTCAACAGGACCCTGTTGGTGTGTAGAGCAATACATAATGTATCCTTTATGCTGTTTAGGTTACACTGGTTCAATTTGGTTAGTCTACTAAGCTACATGTTTGCTTGGTAAACTTGAAGATGCCTCTTGGGAGTGCTGGTTGCCTCCCCAGGGTCAGTCTATTAGTTATTTGAGTGATAGCAATGTATATTTGCGGACATATTTTTAGCCAAACATTCCCTGTAGTAGTTTGCTGATTATTTAGAGACATTTTTTTTTTTTTTAGTTGACCCGAATATCGGAAGTGGCTGTCCAGAAAGGGCCCCTCAAGTTCCAGCTGCCAGAGATGAGGGTAAGTGGTTTGGCCTTGCTCTAGTCTGTATTTTGGCTCTAATGTTGTGCCACTTGCTTCTGGCAACTTGTGTGTCCACATGTATTTTCAAGGTCCAAGCTCGAGTGAGGACCCCACTCCAGACATCTGGGATATTGCGGGTATGTTTAATTTAAGCAATGTTTATGATGAGATTTGCAGAAATTAGTGCGTCTTAGTCCTGTAACATACATGTTAACAATCTGAGTTTAACAGAGACCTTGGGTCTAGTGTGTATTTTTTAACTTTTTAGAGGTATGGCCTCGATAGCCTAACCAGGTTACATTAGAGTTTGGCCCACAGACCTACTAACCTGATTTTCCTGTTTAGCATATGCCAACTTGCCCGACATCTCGGATGTTGAATTGCGACTCTCTGGCAGCGATACCTCGAGCCTACCTGTGCCGGAGGACACGCAGGTAACATGGCTGATGGAGACGACCTCGAAACCCATTGGCATATTCGTGGGTAGTGGAAGAAGCAACATGTAACATTTCCTTTCATTGTTGTTTTGGCAGGAGGCGGAACCAGAACCCCAAGCTGGGACCTCTTCCCAAGTCCCATGTGGCCAAGCTTCAGAGGCTCAGACAAGGGTAAGTTGTATAGTGAGTGTTTATGGTAACTTTTTGGAGGGGCATAACTGCATTGGTTCTGTTTGACTAAAATGTGGTTTACTATTTGTTTAGCCTCCAACCACAGCAAGAGGAGGTGTGGCACCAACCAGTGCCGATTTCTACCAACTAGGGGTCCGGATGCTGGAGGACTACAGTCGCCAACAGCCGCGTGATGGAACTAATGAGCGCATTGCGGCGTTGGAAAATCAGGTGCTGATGTGTCAGCAACAAAATGAGGCCCTGCAGCGCCAGGTGGACCAGTTACGGCAAAACCTAATACAGAAACAGGACCTTGGTCGCCTGGCAAATGTTATCGAGCAATCTGTACAGCGCCAGGAAGAAGCAATACAGCGCCAGGCAGAAGCAATACAGCGGCAGGACCAAACTTTGTTGTTGCTACAACAGCTCATACAACAGCAGTCTATATTTTTTACTGCACTGTTGTCCCCCAACACCGCCCCTAGCAATGACTCCCAACCTCCCCGGCCACCCAGCCAAGAATATTAATTTGTAAACCTTTTTCTTATGATTTATGTAAATATATTTTTGAAAACCACCTCTAAATTGTGTTTATCCATACATGTGAAAGCGAAATACACAGTCATGGATGATTTGCTCAATCATCTCTAATATTATGCCACCATTTATGTGCCACATTAGTTAACATTGCTTACTATGGTGTAAACATGTACTGGCTCCAAATGGCTGCCTAATTTTAGACATAATGGTTTTTTAAAATCTAAACCTATGCTGGTCAAGGAACAACACAGTTATTCGTAAAAAAAATTGTATTCAAACAAATTGGCCCAACACGGCCAACATAGGCCAACAAAGCCACTAAAATTTGACATGGCAGCCATCCCCCCCACCCTAACGTCTCCGACGCCTCTTCATGGCCAGCAGCATCCCTTTCATCTGTCGGAAGGCCCGCCACAGTCTGCGATGCTGGCGTATACAAGCTGTAGAGATGTGATTAAAAATAATATATTAGAATTTGATTGGGAACTCAACATACACAGATGTAGCAATGTAATGTCAGTGTTTCTAACTTGCTAACACTCACATTAACATTGGTAAACAATGTGCCCCTAACATTTTAAATAAAAGTTTTAATATTGGCTTGAAAACATGTTAGGACCACATACCTTTACTCTTAAAGTGGACCAACACCCACAATATAGTTTATCATGGGTTTTGGGCCACTTTGTTGTTGCTCACAGATCTGTTTTTCCCCTGATGTGTGTATACACACAGTAATCCATAGCCACTCACCTCTCCATGCTCCAACGTGATTGGCACAAAAAACGCACGCTAACGTCTATGCAGGGAACAGGAATGTACACTCCTCTTCCGCCGCCTCTTCACGCATGTCACTCTCTGGCTGCTCATGGGGACCCGGCGGCCATTCACAGAGGCCCAGGGGGGAAAAATGCACGTCTGGAGTGGTGCGCGGGAGCCAGCGGAAGATAAGTTCCGATAATTAGGGGTTTGCTTGGTGGGTTGGACCCGCGGTACCTGCACTTATCGTATGTTCCGCGGGGTGTTAGTTGTTAGTTGTTGGCAAATTAAATGTTTAATGCACATTAAACACCCTTGGTGTTGGGCCAGGTTAACTCTTGCAAATGTAATAATGTTTATGGCCAAGTAAGGACATTTATGTCTTTAGTCCCAGCCAAACATCAGTGCCTAAGGATGATGGAAGTTTGCCCTATAATGTTATGGGTAAACACCTAATCAGCCCCATTTGGTTGTCTATACGCCACAAATAGTCCGTATGTGTCCGTAACAAGAATGTGAGGCAACTATCAAGGATGGTGACTGGCATGTTGGATTATTGTCCAAACACATTTAACCTAGATGTGTGTGAAATTCACACATTGGTAAATTACAAATTTCAACAAATGTAACTAGAAGAGAAATGTTTCAAAAGTATTTACCCATATGAATTTGGATGTACTCACCATCGCAGCTGTGGCGGTGGCCCATGCTGCTGGCCGTCCCTGGAGCTGGTGTGGGGAGGAGGAATTCTGCCTCCGTCTGCGTAGCGACATCTGTCCATAAAAAAACAAAATACAAAACAACATTTAGTGGAGCTATGACACCCGAAGTTTTGACATCAATCTGGTTATTGAGTCTTACCTCCAAAAAAAAAAACTTGTTTACATACATGTTAAACGATATTTGCTATATTCCTGGTCCATTAGTTAATGTGAAGTGTTTATGGTTGCCACATGTATCCATTATGAAAATCTGGCACTAACCTTTACATTGCAATGTAAATGACTCATTACCAATTTAATGGCTAATGTTACCAGTGTGCAACATGTGTTTGCCCTAACTACTTCACGTAAATTAACTATTGCTAGCACACATCATGGTGTGGCCAGAAACATAGGGGTGGTTGCCAGTTGGCTAGCACTGTAGTGTGGTTTGTGATGTTAATGTACATTAGAAAACCAGCTGAGACAATGGACCAGGAAACGTGTCTGTTAAAAGTGGTCCAAGACCCAGGATTGTGAATATTCAGTGTTTTAGTCTACTTTGGCAGAGCAACACAATTTTAGACCGCCACCGCCCCTGCCTTCCGCACATCACTCCTCCAGTGTGTGCGCACGCGCATGCCAGTATGAAACAGAGCGCAGGCGCACACACATCTCGAGTGCCACACAGGAGGCAGGGACAATGGCTTCTGCCACCCCCAAAGAGGGAAGTAGTTTGTGGTGTTTGGTTGGGGGGTGGCCCTGGGTGAGGGATGTGATTGGGCAGGGAAGGCGCCAGAATCCAAGCAATATCATCAATGTTTGTGGGTCCACTTTAAGGAGTGACATAAATTCCAAAATGAGCTGGCTAAAAACATACACTTACCACGACTATGCCCGAGGAGGATTTGACGCCAAAATTCCATGGAGGTGCCGCCTATATGATGCCCTGCAAATTACAGAGGAATGACAAGGGCTAAGCACAAATGGTCAGATGAAACCTGTCACAGACTAACAATTAAAACATGTAAACTCACCAGGGGATGAAGCGCCACTTGAAGCCCAGGGAGGGCTCTGAGGAGGAGGCGGGGAGCCTCGGCTCCTCACACTCTGCTCAGAAGATCCACCAGGCAAAGGGCCACCCTCCTCCCTCTCACTCCCTGCTTGAGAGTGGCCCCTTGCCTGGTGAGAGTCCTCAGACTCAGAGTGTGAGGAGCTGAGGCTTGATCCAGCCTGCCCCCCAGCAGCACACTCCTCTGGGGCGTCATCCCCTTCCTCCCCTGGGTCCTCTAAATAGGACCCGCGGGAGGGACCCTCCCCCGATGACTCCCCCGAGTCCGCCTGCCTGGTTCGGGGGAGGAATCCCTTCCCACGTTTCCCCAGGGGAGGACGCTTATCTGTGTGGAGGGGGTGAAAGCAAATAATTAATATAAAGAGCAAAAAAGGACACAGCTTAGCAGATGATTCTGCACAAAGGCAAAAAAGAACATAAGCTTTAACTTACCTGATGCGTAGGCATCATATAGGCGGTACACGCCTTCTGGGTCCCGGCGCTTGAAATCAGACCATTTTTGCTGGATGGCCCGGATGGTCAGGTCGGTCTGGAAGCGCCGGGACACAGTGGCCTTCACCTCCATGGCAAGGCGTTTTTTAGCTCCTCGGGCATAGTCGTATTCGGCCAGGCAGAAGTCCTAGGAAAAGAAAAAAAAAAAAAAAAAAAATTAAATACATGACCTCAGAACAATGTCATAAACAGTTATACAGAGACAAGATCAAAGTGGACCCACACCCAGGATTTAAATCATTCTGGGTTTGGGTGCACTTTTGTGGGCCACAACTATTGTGGGTGGGCCACTGTCTGCAACCCCCTTGGAAGGCCCCAAATACACCGCTGAGGACACTCCCACGTCACTCCGCAAGCCAAACACAGCGCTCCACGCCGGTGTGGTATGCGCATCCAAGGCCCTTGGGAGGTGCATACCAGCTCAGCTGTGTCTGCACGGCAAAGTACGCATGTGGCGTTTGACTCTAACAGGGAGTGCGCCTGCACACAAAATGAAAATATGTATGGCGCAGGGGTACACCCTGCTAGAGGTAAGCGCAATAGGCATCCGCAACTCACGCATGCACATATGGGACGGGGCAGAGGTAATTTTTAGGGCCCTCCAGGGGGGGGGGGGGGCATCCAAGCAGGACATCCACAATGGGGATGCCCCATGTGGAGTGTTAAATTTTGGCCTAAAAACAATACAAATTCTGCCCCTATCCCCCCTGTGTGTTTATAAATTTGTAAGCTAAAAATACATAACTAAAATACTCACTTTCACAACCTGGCCATTTACACGGCTATCCACCCGGGTGCGCCTTTGTTTCCTGGGCCCAGGAGGGGAATGGGTGGGAGGGGTGGTATTTGGGGAAGGTGAGGTAGGTGGGGGATGTGGGGGAGGGGTGGTGGGTCCGGAATCTGAGGAGGAGCTGGGGAGGCGCATTACTCTGCGTTTTGGAGCCATATTGGAAACGCTAAGGAGGAAACAGGAACCGGAAATGACGCTAGCGACATTAGACAAAAAAAAAAAAAACCTAACAAAAATACGCACCGCGCCCCAGCAACAAGCTATTCTCAGCTATGTGCAAGCTAAGTGGCGGAAAAACTAAAATGACGCTTGAAAACAAGCTAGTGGCATAAGCGCAAGACAGTTTTACCTTAAGGTGGCGTTGAAACGCAAAGGAGGATCCCGGAACCGGATATGACGCTAGCAACTGTGCTTCAAAATTCAAACACAAACATGCGCGCAGCAGGGACAAGCTAATATCAGCTATGTGCAAGCTAAGTGGCGGAAAAACATTAAAATGACGCTGCAAAACAAGCTATTGGCATAAGCGCTAGACATTTTTACCTTAAGGTGGCGTTGAAACGCAAAGGAGGATCCCGGAACCGGATATGACGCAAGCAACTGTGCTTCAAAATTCAAAAACAAACATGCGCGCAGCAGGGACAAGCTAATATCAGCTATGTGCAAGCTAAGTGGCGGAAAAACATTAAAATGACGCTGCAAAACAAGCTAGGGCCAAAGGCGCAACGAATTATTAGCTTGATTTAGCAGGGGATTCTACATACTGTAATGCATAGGTCCTTCTAAAGCATACACCGTTGTGCTTAAATATACAGATCTTATTGCTTCACAAAGTCATCACACAATCTAACTAGACAACTACCTGAAAATGTGGCACACATGAGAATGCATAACGGGTTGTTATGAGCTGGTACGACTGAATGTTAATCCTGCAATATGTGGCCAGGCACGCTCACAACTACAGTGTATTCATTAACAACGACTGGGGTCGCGGGAAGTGAATTCCTTGCAAATGGCAGAAGGGCACATGTATGAACAGCACAGCGCCGCACAACGCAGCGCAGCGAGGCACAGCGACGCTCGCGCCGCCACATAGCGAATTCAAACAGCGACTGCACAAACACTGACCAACACAGATTCATCAAGGACAGGGCTGCCGAATAGCTTGGGCGCTGACAATTTCTAAGAGCGAACGTGACCGCCCAACCTGACAGGCTACAAAATAGCTTTACAAGCCCCGTTTTTGTGGGAAACCAGCGATTTTGAGGCCAATGAGTTTGGGTGGAGGAGATGCAATTCCCATGTCACTCACAACATTACATTGTGAAAAATAAAAAAAAAATCTAATACATATAAATAACCAGCAAGATTCATAAAACATATCAATATAAACATGTGTTGAATTTTGTACCAAAGAAAAAAACCCCAAAACCAATAAAAACAATCATTGCAGCGTCTGCCATTGAAATGTATGGGAGAGCGGCAGGTAGCGCCAGGTAATACGTGTCGCTGTGAAGGAATTTGCAGCGGCGCTGTTCGGGCCAGCCGGCTTCATGATGAATGCCGCGCTAGCCGTCGCTCTCGCCGGCGCTAGCCTCATTTAGCTTGATAAATGCGTCATTGTGACCGCCGCCGGGCGTACTTGAGTCGGTAGTCGCCGTTAGCTGCCGCTACCTGGCGCTCGTCAGACACTACCTGGCGCTATCGCTTGATGAATAAGGGCCTATGTCTTCCTCTCTTTTCCACATTCCCTCTCTCTTTTTCTAAACCTTCTGTTCATCTCTCTTTTCCCCATTTCTCCCATCTTTTTCTTGCCACCTTCCTTTCATTTTCCGTATGTATTCCTCTTTTTGCTGTTTTTACACCTCTCTCTTTTCTTCCTTACTTTAGACTTTCTTTCTTGTTCTGTGCACCATACACCTTATTTTTTTGTTGCTGCTTTCTATTTTTCCTCTTAAGGTGAATGTATGTGTGAGTTTGGGGCAGTCATTCTAACATCTTGTACAGGCTGACCTTTACCAAAGGCTGGCCCTGCTTTTTACATATATTTTACTTTTTCTCATCTGTTTCCCTCTCCAGCTTCTTTATCCCCTTTCTCCTACTTTCTTTTTACTTGTCTCTGTCACCTCCCTTGCATTTTCACAGTAATGTTCTACCATTTTGTTTTTGAACCCTTTTTTCCTAAGACATTTACTTTGGTATTGTAAAGCAGACCTACCTGACACACACATTTATGCTGTAATCTTTCTCCCACCACCATCACCACTGCCCCGCTGTGTGGAATCCGCTGGGGCACAACTAAACACTCACCTTTCCCTGCTCCGACGGCGCATGTGCGGGCTCTCATCCATTGAGTGCCCTCAGCCGTGACTGTCATTCAGCAAACAGCTCTTATTGAGTAGAATGGGGATTGTGTGCTACTGCATCCCTGGAAGCGTGTGTGCTCTGGGGATGCGGCAGCACGTGCTCCCCATACATAACAATGAGACCAGCTTGGCAAATGACATAGTCACAGCTGACAGCTCTCATTGTACAAGAACCCACACATGTGCATCATTGAAACGAGGAAGAGGTGAGTGAAAAATGTCTTTCTTGGGGGTTTCACACAACGGGGCATCTGAATTCTGAATTCAGGGTGCCCCGAGGGACCAGAACAAAACCCGGGAAAATCTAGTTCCTGGGTTTTGTTTAAATATGGGGGGGGGGGTGACCAAAAAAGTGCCTAGGACAGCACAAATCCTAAATACGGCCCTGATGCCGGATCACTATTATGGATCTCTTTGAAATGGGAGGAGACACCCCGTGCCTCATAGCCTCTCTTGATGTTATAGATGTGCTCTCTCACTCTTATTTTTAGGGCTCTGCTGGTTCTTCCCACGTATTGCTTTCCACAACTACATTCCAAGAGGTATACCACATTAATACTACTACAAGAAAAGAATTGTTTGATTTTATGACATTCCCCTGTGGTATTAGATTTAAAACTCTTAAGGCCCTTTAGTGATGAGCTTTCTGCTGTAGTAGATTTACACGCCATACAACGTCTACAATTATAAAAACCTTTCAGGTTATCTAAGAACCCTTTATCTTTTCTAAGGGGTTCAATGTAGCTGGTTACCAAATTCTGAATTAATTCTTCAATGAACAAAACTTGGTCAGTTACTTTCAAGTTAAAGAGGAACAACACACATGAATTTGACTTTCCTGTGTATTGTTCCTCTCTGCGGCGGCATCCCGAATCAGGATGCCCCGTTGTGTGCACCCCCCAAGTCGCCCAGTTTCACTCCCCTTCTTTCCGGTCCCACGGCGTAGACTCGGGCGAGAGCATGACTCTCTTCAGCGCTGAGGATGGCTAAGCCGGTTAGACGGCCAACTGCCACATCCCCCCTCCTCCTGGCAGCCGTGGTGTGACCCATTCAGGAAGGACGGGCGCACTCGGCTAGGGGTGAGCGTGGATGTGGCCGGAACACACAGGGGTTCGGGGTGCTTCTCACAGCAGGGCATCCCAATTCGGGATGCCCCAAGGACTGTAACTCAGGAGTTCCTCTTTGAGAGCAGCTGGGACACTACCTCTGAGCTTCACTTCTTAGGTGAACTTATCCATGTTTTTATAGTGTGCACACTGCCTGATGTCTCTTTCTCATAATTTATTTAATTTATTTATTTAATCTGCAGCTATGGATAGCTATGGATAGAATTGAATGGATAGAATTTTATGGAATTTTCAGAAATTCGTGCACTTTTATAATTAATAGGTGTTGTTTGTATTTATGCTCAGATAGGATGCCCCTGCCATGGATTTGCTTTTGATGGAAATTATGTGATTTTAATATTATTATTGTTGTTTATTTATATAGCGCCATCAACTTCCGTAGCGCTTTACAAGGTAAGAATACAGACAAGGTAAAACATATCGCGCAGAGAACAATACAAAATTAGATGCCACAGGTTAAAACCAAGTGTTGTGAGCACAGGAGACAATAAGGAGGAGTGCCCTGCCCTTGCGAGCTTACAGTCTAAATTTGTAATTTAAAATTTGTGTTGATGGATGAATTGAGGTGATTAAATTAATGAGGTGAATGGTGCCTATGTATTGTGCCGCTCTTTTGTGGCTGCTGGAGCCACACATTTTGGGACAGTCTGTATAGATTTGCAGCATTTCTTGGGCAAACTCTTCTTTCCCCCTGTTTTTGATTTACTAGTTTTTGTTATAAGATTGGTGGTGCACATTTCTTTTGTTTGACAGAATTACCAAAACTAGAAAGGGTTGGCTGCTCCCCGCCAGCTGTGCATATCAGTGCCAGGAATGCTAGGGATACCATTGGCAGCACGTGCATGTCCTGTGGGATCACCGGCAAGGTAAGCAAGCACGAAGGGCGTGGGGTTTGTACACAGCAGGGCATCCAAAATTAGAGAATCTGTCGACCCTAGAGACTCTAAAAAATTACCTTAGGTAGCTTTCAACCCCTGACATGACCCCTGCGCATGTGGGCGACATCCAGCCAGGGCCATTGCCCTGTGGGGGGTTTGAATAGCGGCGGCAATGGGAAGAGCTCTGCACCTTGAGGAAGTGGCTTGCAGTAGGGGGCCATGAAATGTGTGGGAAAAACAAGCAGTGGGGACACCATGTTTGATTCTTACACATAGGTGATAAGTTTTCATGTTATATGTTTTGATGCATTGCCATGAATGGACAGCGATGTGCACTGGCACAGTGACTGATGTGAGGGTCTGGACAGCGTGAAAGGAGCCCCAATCTCAGAGAGGTTTCTGAGCGTCAGACTAGCCAGTACCTGTTACACAGGAGTGAAGGAAAGTGCCTGTTTTTTTTCCTGTTTCTGTTTAGTGACCCTTTAATTTAATTTTCAGTTATTCTGACATGAAAATGTAGGGTACTGACCAGGTGGGTGGGTACTGATCCGGATTGTCACTTTTGTGGTTGCTGGAGCTACATAGAGATAGAAATACAGAGCAGCACACCGGGTGGGCACACCACCTGGATTTATTGTACATTCTTTATCTCTTTGATTGGGGGTGCAGATCATTGTTCTTTTTCCCTTGTATAGTTAGCTTTCAACCTCCGGGTAGGCATCACAATTTGGCATGCAGGTCTTTCTAAATACCCAATTGCAGTCTCAGACTGGGGTGTTGTGGGCCTACCAGTGGAACTGTCTTTTGGGGCTCACCCTACACTTACATGCAAATATGACTGGCTTATTCTTAAAGGCAATAGAATAAAAATCACTATACCCACCTTTTGTCCTCCAAAGATGATCGTTCCTAATTGGGCACTGTGACTTTTACCGAAATGATGGATCCAAGTTCCGTGCTGCCCAGTGGATCATGCACCACTTCCTCGTGTCCCGATGGGGCGCCGCCCCCACCAACAGTTCCGGTAGTGCCAGCACTCCCCTTTCATCTATTACAATAGAATGGCTTGTCAAGACCTGGCACTCCCCCTTCATTGCAGTGGCTGATGGCAGGAATGGCGGCGTCCTGTTGAGAATTCAATCAGTTAGTAGTCATAGCACCCGTCTAGCAGTGGGGGACAAAATGTGAGTAAAGCGTTTTTTTATTTTTTTGCCTGGATGATGACTTTAAGACTTGGGCACACAGACATTATGGCAAACTTTATTGTGTGAGCAGGGCAGGATTAAGTGTGGTAGAGGCCCCTGGGCAGAAAATCTGGTGGAGGCCCCTGATGCAGAATTCTTCCAGTGTCTTCATAATCCAATCCTTACATGGGTGGAGAGGTGTGTGGACAGTGGGGGGTGCCACTCTGTGCACTCTCTGTGCAGCCACTACCAGGGCAACAGTGCTGAATTACGGGAGAGGTAAGGCTTTTTTTTTTATGAAACCATTGGACATCCTATTTAAAGTGATAGTCCAGCCAAGTAACATAACAACAAAAATAATTGCCTTTGCTTGCACACTAAATGGAATGTGCCATCATTGGCATATCATCTCCAGACATCCTCAGGCCACCTCCCTGAGTTTAGATAAATTTAGATACATTTAAAGGAACTGAAAACACAAAATAAAAAAAAAACAGGCACTTACCTTCTCCCCACATCAGCTCCCGGCTGGTCCACTGCCCGTAAAACCCCTGGTTTGTGAGAACAGACCACTGTCCCTGTCACAGGCCCCTCTATTAATTGCAATTGAGGGGGAATTCCAGGTACTGCCTTGGCACATCCCTTCCACTGTCATGAATGGACAGCGATGTGCACTAGCACAGTGGCTGATGTGGGGGTTGGGACAGCGTGCAAGGAGCCACAATCTCAGAAACCTGGAGGTTTCTGAGCGTCAGTACCAGTACCTGTTGCGCAGGAGTAAAGGTAAGTGCCTGTTTTTTTTCTTGTTTCTCTTTAGTGACCCTTTAATTTAATTTACAGTTATTCTGACGTGAAAATGTAGGGTAAGTGTTGATATCCAAAGTAAGAGAAAGTAGAAAGTGGGAGAGAAAAGAAAGAGAAAAATGAAAGGAAAAATAAAAAAAAGTGGGAGTTAGGTGGAGGGGCAATGTCTGGGTTCAGATCCCTGGAAGGGTAAAGAAGAAGGGTGAATTGGTCCGAGTTGGCCTGTTCAGCCTACAGCACACTTCATAAAAACAGCCTTGTCCTTGTTCCATGCATCTGCTATGGTTTGTTTTACTGCCATAAACATGAACATCATTACCTGATGATGTGTCTTGTCATTCTCACTAATGCATTGGGCTCTGAGGGACATGGGTGGCCATGTGAACCTCTCTGAAACATGGTTTTGATGAAATGGCAAGAAAGGGAAGGGGAAGGAGACCTGCTACAGCATCTACACAATTCCAAGAAATGGAATAGAGGCACATAAGACAGACTTTATGTGAACTTTGTCTGGACCCTATAATTCTTCATAACTGCACTTTAGCAGTTACCCCCCCCCCCCCCTCCGGGCTCTTGGGTTTTGTCCAAATAAGCACCCAATTGGCTGGTTTTGAATTTTTCCCATCTGTTGTTTGCCTGCAGATACATTTTCAAGCCAGCTCTCAGGTCACAAGAAGAAACTATGCCCATGCCATCTGCTGGGTGAAGACAATTTTATTGCGGCCCATTTTGGCGAGGACCTACGTTTTTCTACGCACTACATGGCCTTGGTTTCACACTCTTGTTCTATGCAGTAGGCTCACTGAACAAGACTTTTTTTCTATACCATGCTGGTCCCCTGCCAGGGAAATCCATTTAAAGTCTCCCAGGCAATTACTTGACACAAATGAGTCTGGGCACAATGAGAGCCAACAGGCAAGTGGGTTAATGATGAATTGACTATTCATGGATATATTTGTATCTTAAATAAATAAAACACCTGATTTAAGCTATTGTGGAGCAGTGATAAGGAATACCGACCTCGGGATCCAAAGCCATTTAAGAATCAGCCTTTTCACTGTAAATGTGATCTTGTTTCACGTCGTGAATGAGTCTCAAACTGCATTTCACTCTCTGTTTTAAAGATACTTTAATAGTCGCAGATCATTCCCGTGAGAAAGAAAAGCAGGTTTAGTGACTCCACTGTAAAGAGAGCTATCTGTCAAAGACGTCACTTTATCTGATTGAGACCTCGAGTTGCTTCTGTACCTGCTCTTTGCTCCAAGACGATGTACGTCTGCAATCTGCTCATGGAAAGAAAGGAGGAAAAAAAATAATAAAAATAAAAGATTCTGCTGAGACAGCATAAGCATCCCTCCAGCTTTCCGTCTAGTCAGTTAGCCAGGAGATTTAATTGGTTGATATCTGAAGATCAACATAATAGAAATTCTCAAAGGTATTTTTTTTTCTTTTTTTTTTCGCCTTTGCAATCAATGAAATATCTGGTTTGTTCAAGGCCGGCAGTCTTGTATCCAGTCCAAGGCAATGACTAGATTGACCGAGCTGATAAAAGGAACAAAACTAGGATTATTTTATCATGACTTTAATGGGAATATTGAGCTACAAGGTTTTGTGAAAGATCATGAGTGACACGGCCTAATGTACTATCCCCTGACATTGCCAGTGCAAAATGACGACGAATGCAAGAACGGGATGGCAAACACGAATAATACTAAATTGGAGTGCATAAAAGAATTGTTAATGCATATATTTTTTACTGTAGGCACAAGGATTAAAGTGCACATGCGCAAACCTCCTCCTCAAGGGCCACCACCAGGCCAGGTTTTGCTTAAGTTCCACTCTGATGCGAAGATAAAGTAAGTAGTGCTCAGACAGAGCTATAGACTGAACACTAATTACTACACCTGTGTATCAGTGTGGCGTCTGCAATATGACCTGTTGATAGCCCTTGAGGAGGAGTGTTTAGCACCCCTGGCTTAATGAGTTTATCTAGGTAAAAAGAAAAGTTTTATTTGCCTTTTGTCCCCCACATTTACTTTCGGTATGTGAAAACGTACTTGTTGCCACTGGTCTCCATTCCAGAAGGTGGGCACCTCCCCCAAAATGGATGTCCACTCCTCCGCATCAGTCACGGTGTTCAGTCCATGTCCACTCCATTCAATACAATGATGACGGCATGCCAGCAATAGGGGGAGAAGTTTTACAGGTAAATATGCTCTGGTATGGCAATTGTACTGGAGGGATTCAGGGGATCCTGTCATGATCTCTGGAAAGATAAGATTCCAGCCCAACTTGGGTGGGGGAGGTTAAACAGCGGGACAGAGGAGTTGCTAGGCTTTGTGGCACCCCGGGACAAAGATTCAAAATGATGCCCCCACCTGTTCTCAGGCCACCTTTTGGGGCCCCCCTGACCTGCTGCACCCAGGGCAAGTGCCCCCCCCCTGCTCCCCCCTAGCTACACCCCTGCAGCGGGGAATCCTAAATCAGGATGCATCGTGGAAAGGGAGAGCACTAGCTCTAGATTCATATAGCCTCTAGGCCAGTGGTTGCTGCCCTTTTTTGGTTGCTCTTTAAAGCTGACTCTATTTTGGGCAATATCTTCTTTGATAGTGTAGGCTCAGAAGAGTGAGCTACTGACTTACTGATTTGTAATTTTTAAATGTTGACTTTCATTTATTTGTGACTAGAGTTTGCTCACCCTTTTTGTTGTCATGCCAGAAGTCAGTGCCAAGTCTCTGCTTCTGCGTGCTGCTGCGAGGTTACACGAGAGGGCAGATATGACAAAGTAAGCTGCTGAATCATGGTTTTTACATTTGTCCTGGGCAGTCCCTTAGACTGCCGAGCTGTGTATGAAGGAGCCTGTCCCCAAATGTCTCTTTGCCTCATCCTCTCTTCAGTCTTCGTTTCATTAAATTCCTGGAGGGTAACAGCTGGAACAGCAAAATCAGTGTGGGCCCAACTAAAGCTGAATTGTACAGGTCTAGATGGGGGGTTAACGGCTGAAGAAAAATAACCTACCTTGTAGAAGCTGTGTGCTCTTGCACCAGGCATATCTGTATGGCTGGCACAAGTAAGCACACCTGGAGGGGAGTGGCCAGCTGCTAACCATGTATCCAGCTGTTGCTCAATAATTGATGGCCAGGTAAGAATATGGGTGAAACAGTGGTCTCGCGGAGTGGGGCATCCCAAATCTTGGCCCATAACCCAGCATAGTTAAAATCCTGAGTTTTGGTCCTCTTTATATGTAACATGACCCTTCAATAGCAGTTTAAACGCAGTCAATTCAGATAGGGAGAGTTGATTAATCATTGAGCCTTTCAATGATCTTTAATTGATTCTCACTGTCATCATTAATGAAGGTTTTAAAGGGACATCTTCTGACCTTAGGGATGAACTCCGCTGTTATTTAATTGTAATCAATACTTCTGTAATCCAGCTAATAGAACATGGAGAATGGAGAATGGAGACCACGGAGGTAATATATTAACAATAGCAGGGACTGTCTATAAAGGTTTTTGCTAATCTTTTTTTTTTCATTGGTTTTTATCAATATGTATAAAAAATGTTACTTATCAATAGAATTTCACAAATGTTACATCACAAATGCAAAATAAATACTGACAAGTATTTCTCAATTTTTTTCATATAACATAATAAAGTTAAGCGTATGGTCTCACATCAACCATTGTCATTTAAAGAGGAACTGCGGTCAGACCATAGTCCCTTTTAATATGCAACAGCCTGACAAGGGCTTCCCTGCTTTGCATCGCATTGCTAAAAAAAAACATAATGGCCGCCCTCATACTTACCTCTTCTGGGTTGTGGTTCCATGTGACTGCAAGCATCCCTTCAGCCCAGCCTGTCAGTGTGGCTGGTGCTGGCCTTGCAAGCTGATCATGGAAGAGGTAGAAGGATCCCGGGAGAGGTGAGTATCCAAGCGTTATTTTTTGTGCCGTCGATGCACAGCAGGGAAGCCCTGGTTGGGCTGCCCAGCTGATGCATATTAAAGAGGGACTATGGTCATTACTGAGATGCAATAATAAAATTACGACACCCTTTACAACTACTGTACGGTAGATTTACTTTTAAGATATATATTTATATTCTGCTAATCTTTAATGAATGCCTGATTTTTGAAAGCCTCTTGTATTGCCAATTATGCAACAGATAAAACTCATAGATTTGGATACAGCTTTAAAGAAGCTTTATTAGTTCTTTATATGATAAAATACACTCTGGTGATTTGAAGTATAGGTTTAAGTCAACTGCGATCAAAATATGAAATGCTTCTATAGAATCAAAAATAATCAAAAATCCTTTACTTACCTAACCAATGGGCATATTATGGCTATGGTTATCTATGTAACATCAACTGCAGAGAAGCCACGTGGTTCCAGATCAGAGAATCCCTGGTGGGCAAATCAACATCAAGACACAGCGTCCCAACTAACAATGGACAGTTCCCTGACATTATCGACTACATTGGGTTAAGGTTTCCAGAATAAAATGTCCAGAGTGGTTAGCAACTATAATAAAAAAGGTATTAAGAAAAGTAGAAAAGAAAAGTAGTGCAAAGTTTATGTTGGGACCTTTCAACCCCCATTGCTGTTTTGCAATATTTTAATCTTTTCCCAAATCTTTTCTGGGTTTTTTGCAGGGGGAGTGGAGCACCCAGGAATTTTATCTGGGGTGGGGGGGTCCAGTAGGGGGATTGACATAGATGGGACATGGCTTCTGCATTTCCCAGCCTTTGAAATGGTGAATATGAGGATGAGACTGCTGCAGGAACATCAATAGATTTTTTTCTTGACTTTCTGTTGGCTTCTTCTGCTGAATTCTTTGTGGTCAGGCATCTACTCCCCCACCTCCTGAACTGTGACAAGTCTTCCTCCTTTTGAGCTGTGTACTGAGCTCTATATAGTTGTGGCTCCTGGTGGCCTCCAATTTGCCAATGCTGCTGTGATCCACGCCACATGGGAAACACACAGCCACTGCACACTCTGGTTTATATTCCGCGGGCCGTCTGAGGCAACAGGGCTGAGTAGAAGACACAACCATGCGTTGGGGTATTCCAAAAACAAGTAAAAGCTTTATTTGAAATTTCTTACAGAAGTAGTCCATAAAACATTTTCAGTAAAACATTTCCTGGGTAACTATGCAAATGGCAAGGCTAAACAAGCGTAACTTCGGGGTGCAGGCAAGCTGGGGGCCACCACACAAGAAACTCTCTATCCCAAGGTCTCGCCCCTAGTTCTGGGCGTCCCCACAGCTGCAGAATCTCTCTCCAGCACAGCAAAACCTCTCTCAAGACAACCCAGTAACCAGCTCCCCCCTTTCTCAGGGAACACAGCCGGCTCACCCCAGCAGAGCTAGATCACAGAAGTGAAATCTCCTCAGCCTCTGTTAGTGTACAGGACACAAAACAACAGGGCCACAGAAGGTAGGTAGGGCCCACCTTCTGCAACCCTGTTGTCACAGTCCAGCCTCTGCTCTGCCAGCCAGCTTCTCTCAGGGGGGGAACCAATCCAACTCGCCTTCCCTACACAGTACAGCCCCCCCCCCCGGGCTTCAACACACCCTCTAGGACATTCTGAGGACTTCTTCAGCAGGTCTCCTCACTGACCCCGCCCCTTTTCATTGTGACCCCGACCCAAAACGTCCTTCAGCCAAATATTGCAAGATCTCGCAAGTCCCAGCCAGCAGAGGTCACCTATCCACATCCAAAATGGTGGCGGTGTCTCATTAGCCACCAAAAGCAAAAAAATCATAGCCTGTTGCTGTGTTTACTTCCTTTCGGCAGTTGTGAATGGGGAGCATGTAGCCACATCCCCTGTATCCCCGGTGTCATGTGCATGCTCCCATCCAGCCATTCAGATAGGCTGGGGCAGGAGTGCAGGCAGGGCTGGCAATAAGGGGTATGCGGCAGTGTGTGATCCACATTCTAGTCTTTGGGAGCCATCTGCCTTTGTACGAGAGCCCACACGTGCACCTTTTGGAGTTGTAGTGGGTGCAGAGGGGGGTTTCACAATTCACGCCAAACTGGGAGGCCCCAGGGCCATGGAACAAAACCCAGTAAAGTCTGATGCTCGGGTTTTGTTCCGCTTATACAGTTGGTTATAGGGATCTTAGATATGTATATCAAAATCGCAAACAGTTGTTTAATTTGAAAGCAATACGTTTGTTTCTCTTTTCAGTCACAGAAGTGAATGTTTTTTTTTTCAAGTGTCTATCATGGTGACTTCAATACAAATCAGACACAATTAGTTTTCCTAACAGATACTGTACCTCTCCTCTGGTCATTACCTCCTCACTTGTCAATGTCCCCTCTCTGTAGTGAGCGCTCCAGTAATCCTTACCTAATCAGTGGCCATTCATCCATGGCTCCTTAATAGGTGTCCTACCACAGAGTCATCTGTCTGTTATTGACATGTAGGCACTCCTATCAATTCATTCTTGACATTGACAAGATAAAGGATGTAATAATTATGCAACCTCTTAATTAATTTTGTAGTCACCCTCCCTTGTTTCATCCTACAAGTAAATGATTGGACCATAATTAAAATGTATCCTCTGCAATTTTTTTCAGTTGTTTACTGAAAGGGGATTTATGGAGACCAAAGCCCTACATCTTAACCCGTTAACTGCATATTTAAGACAGTACCGTCTAGAACACGGGTGTCAAACCCTGGCCTGTGGCGTACTTAGATATTGTCTGCAATCAAAAAATAAAAATATAAGGCGGTGGTTCCAAACTGGCTGGTACGCGGACCGATGGAAGCTGTTTCCTGGAGAATGTCAAAGCTGCTGTTCCTCTGCTTGACTATAAGAAGGCACAGTTCCTGTGCTCTCTGCTATGGCACTGAAGACAGCGGCGTGAAATGTGGATCTGAACTCCATACTTCCCCTTAGCCCAAGTAAGTGAGCAACTTAGAAACAAAAATAAAGAGTAAATAAAAAGTGAAAGTAGTCTTAGCACCTCTAAAAACTACTATTAGTCTGCTTAGATTGCTGAGGAGGGGGTAATCCCTGTTTTGGATGCACACATCTGCACACACACACCCACAAGCATTCCAAGTTTTCAGTGACATTCCGCTTTAAGTAGAGGTCATTTTGAAAACCATCACTTTTCCAAGGATGGCATATCTACGCTGCTCTTATCTAGGGGGGTATCCCAATTGGTGATCCCCCCAACAGATTTGGTGCTTGAGCAACACTTAAGTTTGTCTCCATATGAAAAGATTCATTGTTTTATCTCATGAGAAGAAAAAACTTTGATACCCCTGGCCCAGAAGGATAGTTGTTATTTGACTTCAGATTGGACTGGTAAAGATTGACCTGGGAACCTGCAATACTAGGTAGGTCCTCTGACATGAGGCTAAGAGAAACTTAGGTAAGTAAAGTCTGTTTGGGGTTGCCCGTCTAATTTCAGGTCAAGTTTTTTGATAGAGTAGGGCTAGGATTAGTGGTGTTACAATTCGTGACCCTGCTGGGTAGATCTAGCCTCACATCCACCACTGGTGATTGGAGACAAGAAGTTCTCACCTTTTCTCCCTTGCAGATAATTGATCCTTCCTCATCCGGTTTTGTAAATCTCCAGGGCTAGGTTAAATATTGCTCTTGGGCCATCACAATTGGGGATACCTTGCTGTTGCTGATGGTTAGGATACTCACCTTGGGATTTGATGACATGGTACATGTACTGGCCTTTGGTTGATATGCACACTCACCACCAGCATATCAGAATAGCTGATGACAGCTGCATGCTGCAGATGGAAGTGGCCAGCGGGAGGTGCTGGCAATCAGTTCCATTGGCATAATTTGCATACAGTGTGTCCTGATTAGAGCAGAGCCTGTGCAAACACCATGAGAGCATAGAATGAGGAGGGTAAACCAGCTGATCCTGGGGGTTTTACACTCAGAGACATCCCAAAACGGGGTGCCCTTAGAATGCAGAATTTAGGTACATGTTGTTAAAACCTGGGTTTTGGTCTGCTCTGAGTTGGTATTGAGGTCCCTGGGACTTTTTCAGATTTCTCCTGAAAGTTGCTGGCCAGATTGGTTCTCTTTTAAAGGTCAAAGGTAGGGATGAGCGAATCGATCCGGATGAACCCGAATTCGTTCCGAATTTCAGGAAATATTCGATTCTGAACGAATCCGAATTTCCCCGCGATTCGATCGATCGAAGTTTTCCTTTAAACTCCATTTACTTCAGTTACAGGCATTGCAAAATGGTGGATGGACATGTCTGGACATATCCCCTGGAGCAAGTTATCATGGGAAGGTCACATGCAGCCTATCAGCAGCCAGGAGCCCCGGTGACGTCACAGCGCTATATGAACGGCGGCCATCTTGCTAGTGTGCATTTCAGCCTTGTATTGCGGCCACAACGGAGCTGTTTAGAGACAGGGAGAGACTAAGAGAGAGTCAGGGAGACCCACAGAGTGCCAGACAGCACCAGGGAAAGATAGGGAAAAATCGGGAAAGATCGAGGCAGGGAAAGCAGAGAAAGTGGCAGGGAAAGCAGAGAAAGTGACAGGGAAAGCTTTTTTTATTTTCATTTCACTTCATTTGCCAGATCAGTTTAAAATTGCTTTTGTTTGTGCTGTAAAAATTCCTTGCCACTGTGCATACCTTGTTGGCAGTGGCATATTTAACCCTATCTGTTACACACAAGCATTTCTTATAACTCGATTAGATAAAAAAAAATTTGTGTCTGCTGTAAAAACCCCAGCCCACATGGGCATCCCAAACCAGCACATGTCACCCTATCTTCTATACTAAATAAGCATTGTTCATCCTCAGCTTAATCAAACTATTGCATTTTGAATTGGTTTTTGGTCTGCTGCCAAAACACTAGGCCGCAGGGTATCCCAAACCTGCACGTAGCACCCTATCTGTTATACTAAATAAGCATTGTTCATCCTCAGCTTAATCAAGCTATTGCATTTTGAATTGGTTTTTAGTCTGCTGCCAAAACACTAGGCCGCAGGGTATCCCAAACCTGCACGTAGCACCCTATCTGTTATACTAAATAAGCATTGTTCAGACTCATTTTAATTCAGCTATTGCATTTTGAATTGGTTTTTGGTCTGCTGCCAAAACACTAGGCCGCAGGGTATCCCAAACCTGCACATAGCACCCTATCTGTTACACTAAATAAGCGTTGTTCATTCTCAGCTTAATCAAGCTATTGCATTTTGAATTGTTTTTTGTCCTGCTGTCAAAACACCAGGCCGCAGGGTATCCCAAACAAGCACGTTGCACCCTATCTGTTATAATAAATAAGCGTCTTCAGCCTCATTTTAATCAAGCTATTGCATTTTGAATTTGTTTTTGTCTGCTTTAAATACACCAGCCCCATGGGCATCCCAAACCAGCACATGTCACCCTATCTGTTATACTAAATAAGTGTCTACAGCCTCATTTTAATTAAGCTATTGCATTTTGAATTGTTTTTTGTCCTGCTGTCAAAACACCAGGCCGCAGGGTATCCCAAACAAGCACGTTGCACCCTATCTGTTATACTAAATCAGCTTCTACAGGCTCTTTTTTTTATTTTAATTTTTTTTTTTATATAGAGCAGCAATAGCTTATATAGTGAGGTACATTTGCCATTTTGCAGCATTATATAGAGCAGGCCCTCTGTAAATCTGAGGGGCAATAGCTTATATAGTGAGGTAAATTTGCCATTTTGCAGCATTATATAGAGCAGGCCCTGTGTAAATCTGAGGGGCAATAGCTTATATAGTGAGGTACATTTGCCATTTTGCAGCATTATATAGAGCAGGCCCTGTGTCAATCTGAGGGACAATAGCTTATATAGTGAGGTAAATTTGCCATTTTGCAGCATTATATAGAGCAGGCCCTGTGTAAATCTGAGGGGCAATAACTTATATAGTGAGGTAAATTTGCCATTTTGCAGCATTATATAGAGCAGGCCCTGTGTAAATCTGAGGGGCAATAACTTATATAGTGAGGTAAATTTGCCATTTTGCAGCATAATATAGAGCAGGCCCTGTGTAAATCTGAGGGGCAATAGCTTATATAGTGAGGTAAATTTGCCATTTTGCAGCATTATATAGAGCAGGCCCTGTGTAAATCTGAGGGGCAATAGCTTATATAGTGAGGTAAATTTGACATTTTGCAGCATAATATAGAGCAGCCCCTGTGTAAATCTGAGGGGCAATAGCTTATATAGTGAGGTAAATTTGCCATTTTGCAGCATTATATAGAGTAGGCCAGTTGCCATTTAAATCAACTACTGGCTGGACAGGACAGCTTTTCCAGGGCAAACTCTGCTAGTTGCGGCCACAAGTCAAGTTTGTCTTCCCAGAAGTCCAGCAGATCCTCAAAGTGTGTTGGCATGGTCATGTCAAGGTATGACACGACCTGCTGGTTCAGGTCCTGCTCCAGGTCTTCCTGCTGCTCATGAGTAGACTCACTATGCGGGTGTAGAAAGCTACTCATTAGCGACTGAAGACTGAGGCTGCTGCTGATGGAGCTGCTGCTGTTCCTTCCACCCCCCCCAGCAGCCATGGCAGTGGAAGGTGATCGCAGAGGTCCCCCCAAGTCAGACCTGCGGGAGTATGGACCATGGCGCAGATAGGCATCGGCAAACTGACTACGTAGAATGTCTTTGTAGTAGGTCAGTTTGTCCTCCATCTCGGCGGATTAAAAAAATGCCCCCATTTTGTGCTGGTTCAGTTCCGACACGGCTTGATCGACCATTCCTGTCTACTGCCTGTACTGACCTCTGCTTTGTCTGACCACGAAGCTGCCTGCCCCTCTGGATACCCCGCGATCTCTGACCTCCTGGCTTGACCCTTTGGCTACTCCTGACTACGCACCTGTCTCATCCCTGTACTCTGACGCACCCTCCGGATTGACTTCCTGTGAAGGAGCTCGGCTTCGGGATATCCTTGTGGCTCATCGGCCTTCACCGTAAGCAGCCATACTTTGCGCCTATTAAGGCAAACGTGTCCGGTGAGGCATGCCTAGCGTCCCGGCAAACTGGGGCTTGAATATAGGCAGAAGCGGCGGTGGAGATTGGGGGTTGCCTGTTTACAGAAGGCTGGTTTCCCGCTGGGCATCACAGTATGGACCATGGCGCAGATAGACATCGGCCATCTGACTATGTAGGATGTCTCTGTAGTAGTTCAGTTTGTCCTCCATCTCAGTGGGTGTAAAAAATGCCCCCATTTTGTGCCAGATGCGAGGGTCCAATAAGGTGGAGAGCCAGAAGTCATCCCGCTGACAAATGGAGACAATTCTGTGGTCACTACGCAAGCATGTGAGCATGCATCGTGCCATTTGTGCAAGTGACTCGGAGGGACTACCTGTCTCCATCTCCACTGCAAACTGCCACGGTGTGTCTGGGTCCTCTGTCTCGCCTTCCTCACAACCCTCTAGCTCCTGTGGCTGCTCCTCCTCTCCTGTCAGACCACTAGATCATTTTGTCAAACCTAAACTGTGCTTCGCTGTGCCCCACCCCCTCCTCCTCCACTTCAGCCCCCACAGGCTTCGTGTGGCTGTGAAATGTATGCGCCATGTCTCCAGTGCCCTGACCAGCCATGGTTTCCAACATGTGTTGTAGTACATGAAGCAGTGGAATCTCATCGTTCATCTCATAGTCCTGGCGACTGACTAATAAAGTAGCTTCCTCAAAGGGCCTGAGCAAACGGCAGGTGTCACGTATGAGCTGCCACTGGTTTACAATGAAGTTACACAGGGAAGTCCCCCTATCCGTTTGGATCATCAAGAAATCCGTGATGGCTTTTCTCGGTTCCTATAGTCGATCCTGCATATGGAGGGTGGAATTCCAACGGGTGGAAACATCGCAAATCAGACTATCTTGGGGGATACTGTTCTGACACTGAAGCTCAAGAAGGGTGTGCTTGGCGGTGTAGGAGTGCATGAAGTGCATGCAAAATTTCCTTCCCGTCTTTCAGATGGGGGGAAGACTTCAGAAAACGCTTGACAACTAGATTGAACACGTGTGCCATGGCAGGACGCATGGCTCAGGCTTTCTTGTCGCAGCGCAGACAAGATGTTCTTTCCAGTGTCAGTCACCATGGGTCCCATTTGCAGTTTTCGTGGAGTAAGCCAGGACTTCATGTATTGAGTTCTCATTTTTAGCAGTTCCTCCCATGTGTGACTCTGTGGCTCAAGGCAAACCATGTGAAGAACAGCGTGAAACCGCTGTGTCTTGCACACATGGTAGGCTGGAAGGGCACTGGGAAAAATAAAAAATGAAAAAAAAGAGAAAAAATAAATATTTAGAAAAAACAAAGTAAAAAAAAAAATTGTACAAAAATTCACAAAATATTAAATGGCAATAGAAAAAGAATATGAAAAAAAATTCAAAAATATATATATATATATATATATATATGTTTTTAAAAAATACAAAATATAAAAAAAATTTAAAAAATATATTAAAAAAAAACAATACAAAATTTACCAAAAAAAAACGAAAAATTTTGAGACATTTTATATGTTACTGTTATTATGTTATATGTTATTGTTGCTATGTTATATGTTATTATTAGTGATGAGCGAGTAGTATTCGACCGAGCCGGTATTCGATCGAATACTACGCTGTTCGTCATACTCGATTTCGATCGAGTACAGCGGCGATGGCGCACTCACAATTCGTTTCCCCTCCCACCTTCCCTGGCGCGTTTTTTACACCAATCACCATGCAGGGGGGGTGGGACAGGTCCTGGGAGGACGCTGGCATCGCGAAAACAGCGTCTACACGCATTGGCTGGAAAAACCATGTGACCTCGAATATACAAAACTCAGCACTTCCTCTTCGTCAGCATTAGCAGCTTGAACTTAGTGAGGGACAGACGCTCACAGCAGGGAAAGACAGGCTGTCGCTGGCAGGGCCCCAGAAGCTCGGAATATCGCTTTTACCACCATCTATACCAGCTACCAGAAGACAAGACAGTCCTTAAGAGCCCTTATTAGGGCTGCTACGCTGAACAGTATATAGCTCATATTCTATGTAGTCAGGCAGGGCCCCAGAAGCTCAGAATATACCTTTTACCACCATATATACCAGCTACCAGAAGACAAGACAGTCCTTAATAGCCCTTATTAGGGCTGCTACGCTGAACAGTATATAGCTCATTTTCTATTTAGTCAGGCAGGGCCCCAGAAGCTCAGAATATACCTTTTACCACCATATATACCAGCTACCAGAAGACAAGACAGTCCTTAATAGCCCTTATTAGGGCTGCTACGCTGAACAGTATATAGCTCATTTTCTATTTAGTCAGGCAGGGCCCCAGAAGCTCAGAATATACCTTTTACCACCATATATACCAGCTACCAGAAGACAAGACAGTCCTTAATAGCCCTTATTAGGGCTGCTACGCTGAACAGTATATAGCTCATTTTCTATTTAGTCAGGCAGGGCCCCAGAAGCTCAGAATATACCTTTTACCACCATATATACCAGCTACCAGAAGACAAGACAGTCCTTAATAGCCCTTATTAGGGCTGCTACGCTGAACAGTATATAGCTCATTTTCTATTTAGTCAGGCAGGGCCCCAGAAGCTCAGAATATACCTTTTACCACCATATATACCAGCTACCAGAAGACAAGACAGTCCTTAAGAGCCCTTATTAGGGCTGCTACGCTGAACAGTATATAGCTCATATTCTATGTAGTCAGGCAGGGCCCCAGAAGCTCAGAATATACCTTTTACCACCATATATACCAGCTACCAGAAGACAAGACAGTCCTTAATAGCCCTTATTAGGGCTGCTACGCTGAACAGTATATAGCTCATATTCTATGTAGTCAGGCAGGGCCCCAGAAGCTCAGAATATACCTTTTACCACCATATATACCAGCTACCAGAAGACAAGAGAGTCCTTAATAGCCCTTATTAGGGCTGCTACGCTGAACAGTATATAGCTCATATTCTATGTAGTCAGGCAGGGCCCCAGAAGCTCAGAATATACCTTTTACCACCATATATACCAGCTACCAGAAGACAAGACAGTCCTTAATAGCCCTTATTAGGGCTGCTACGCTGAACAGTATATAGCTCATTTTCTATTTAGTCAGGCAGGGCCCCAGAAGCTCAGAATATACCTTTTACCACCATATATACCAGCTACCAGAAGACAAGACAGTCCTTAAGAGCCCTAAATAGGGCTGCTACGCTGAACAGTATATAGCTCATATTCTATGTAGTCAGGCAGGGCCCCAGAAGCTCAGAATATACCTTTTACCACCATATATACCAGCTACCAGAAGACAAGAGAGTCCTTAAGAGCCCTTATTAGGGCTGCTACGTTGAACAGTATATAGCTCATATTCTATGTAGTCAGGCAGGGCCCCAGAAGCTCAGAATATACCTTTTACCACCATATATACCAGCTACCAGAAGACAAGACAGTCCTTAATAGCCCTTATTAGGGCTGCTACGCTGAACAGTATATAGCTCATTTTCTATTTAGTCAGGCAGGGCCCCAGAAGCTCAGAATATACCTTTTACCACCATATATACCAGCTACCAGAAGACAAGACAGTCCTTAATAGCCCTTATTAGGGCTGCTACGCTGAACAGTATATAGCTCATTTTCTATTTAGTCAGGCAGGGCCCCAGAAGCTCAGAATATACCTTTTACCACCATATATACCAGCTACCAGAAGACAAGACAGTCCTTAATAGCCCTTATTAGGGCTGCTACGCTGAACAGTATATAGCTCATTTTCTATTTAGTCAGGCAGGGCCCCAGAAGCTCAGAATATACCTTTTACCACCATATATACCAGCTACCAGAAGACAAGACAGTCCTTAATAGCCCTTATTAGGGCTGCTACGCTGAACAGTATATAGCTCATTTTCTATGTAGTCAGGCAGGGCCCCAGAAGCTCAGAATATACCTTTTACCACCATATATACCAGCTACCAGAAGACAAGACAGTCCTTAAGAGCCCTTATTAGGGCTGCTACGCTGAACAGTATATAGCTCATATTCTATGTAGTCAGGCAGGGCCCCAGAAGCTCAGAATATACCTTTTACCACCATATATACCAGCTACCAGAAGACAAGACAGTCCTTAATAGCCCTTATTAGGGCTGCTACGCTGAACAGTATATAGCTCATTTTCTATTTAGTCAGGCAGGGCCCCAGAAGCTCAGAATATACCTTTTACCACCATATATACCAGCTACCAGATGACAAGACAGTCCTTAAGAGCCCTTATTAGGGCTGCTACGCTGAACAGTATATAGCTCATTTTCTATGTAGTCAGGCAGGGCCCCAGAAGCTCAGAATATACCTTTTACCACCATATATACCAGCTACCAGAAGACAAGACAGTCCTTAAGAGCCCTTATTAGGGCTGCTACGCTGAACAGTATATAGCTCATTTTCTATGTAGTCAGGCAGGGCCCCAGAAGCTCAGAATATACCTTTTACCACCATATATACCAGCTACCAGAAGACAAGACAGTCCTTAATAGCCCTTATTAGGGCTGCTATGTTGTACAGTATATAGCTCATTTTCTATGTAGTCAGGCAGGGCCCCAGAAGCTCAGAATATACCTTTTACCACCATATATACCAGCTACCAGAAGACAAGACAGTCCTTAAGAGCCCTTATTAGGGCTGCTATGTTGTACAGTATATAGCTCATTTTCTATGTAGTCAGGCAGGGCCCCAGAAGCTCAGAATATACCTTTTACCACCATATATACCAGCTACCAGAAGACAAGACAGTCCTTAAGAGCCCTTATTAGGGCTGCTACGCTGAACAGTATATAGCTCATATTCTATGTAGTCAGGCAGGGCCCCAGAAGCTCAGAATATACCTTTTACCACCATATATACCAGCTACCAGAAGACAAGACAGTCCTTAATAGCCCTTATTAGGGCTGCTACGCTGAACAGTATATAGCTCATTTTCTATTTAGTCAGGCAGGGCCCCAGAAGCTCAGAATATACCTTTTACCACCATATATACCAGCTACCAGATGACAAGACAGTCCTTAAGAGCCCTTATTAGGGCTGCTACGCTGAACAGTATATAGCTCATTTTCTATGTAGTCAGGCAGGGCCCCAGAAGCTCAGAATATACCTTTTACCACCATATATACCAGCTACCAGAAGACAAGACAGTCCTTAAGAGCCCTTATTAGGGCTGCTACGCTGAACAGTATATAGCTCATTTTCTATGTAGTCAGGCAGGGCCCCAGAAGCTCAGAATATACCTTTTACCACCATATATACCAGCTACCAGAAGACAAGAGAGTCCTTAAGAGCCCTTATTAGGGCTGCTATGTTGTACAGTATATAGCTCATTTTCTATGTAGTCAGGCAGGGCCCCAGAAGCTCAGAATATACCTTTTACCACCATATATACCAGCTCCCAGAAGACAAGACAGTCCTTAAGAGCCCTTATTAGGGCTGCTATGTTGTACAGTATATAGCTCATTTTCTATGTAGTCAGGCAGGGCCCCAGAAGCTCAGAATATACCTTTTACCACCATATATACCAGCTACCAGAAGACAAGACAGTCCTTAATCCCTTATTAGTGCTGCTATGTTGAACAGTATATAGCTCATATTCTATGTAGTCAGGCAGGGCCCCAGAAGCTCAGAATATCGCTTTTACCACCATATGTACCAGCTACCAGAAGACAAGAGAGTCATTAAGAGCCCTTATTAGGGCTACTATGCTGAACAGTATATAGCTCATTCTAGCTATATACACACTGCACACAACGGCTGCTTTAGTGAGGGGTAGCTGCTGCTGCTGGAATGGGGACAGAAAGACTTCAGTGGTGTATTAGCACCTATATAGAAAACTATATACACTCTGCTCAAAACGGCTGCTTTAGTGAGGGGTAGCTGCTGATGCTGGAATAGGGACAGAAAGACTTCAGTGGTGTATTAGCACCTATATACAAAACTATATTTTGCACTACTGTTTTGTGTCCTCTGTGCCAACAAAACCTTGTTATATACCCGGTGCGTATAGGCACCATTTCACCTTCTGGCAGTATACGGCTGTATAGCCAGGTGTTTTTCTTACAAATATTTTTATATTTGGCACTACTGTTTTGTGTCCTCTTTACCAACAAAACCTTGTTATATACCCGGTGCGTATATAGGCACCATTTCACCTTCTGGCAGTATACGGCTGTATAGCCAGGTGTTTTTCTTAAAAATATTTTTATATTTGGCACTACTGTTTTGTGTCCTCTTTACCAACAAAACCTTGTTATATACCCGGTGCGTATATAGGCACCATTTCACCTTCTGGCAGTATACGGCTGTATAGCCAGGTGTTCTTAAAAATATATTTATTTTTGGCACTACTGTTTTGTGTCCTCTGTGCCAACAAAACACTGTTTTATACACGGTGCGTATAGGCACCATTTCACCTTCTGGCAGTATACGGCTGTATAGCCAGGTGTTCTTCTTAAAAATATTTTTATATTTGGCACTACTGTTTTGTGTCCTCTGTGCCAACAAAACACTGTTTTATACACGGTGCGTATAGGCACCATTTCACCTTCTGGCAGTATACGGCTGTATAGCCAGGTGTTCTTAAAAATATATTTATATTTGGCACTACTGTTTTGTGTCCTCTGTGCCAACAAAACACTGTTTTATACACGGTGCGTATAGGCACCATTTCACCTTCTGGCAGTATACGGCTGTATAGCCAGGTGTTCTTCTTAAAAATATTTTTATATTTGGCATAACGCGTGGCCAAAAAAGTAAAACGTCTGAAATGCGGAGGGCTAGCGCAAAGGGACGTGGACGAGGACGGGGGCGCGGAAATGCTGGTGGGGGCACAAACCGCGTTGAAGCCAGTGGGGATACAATGCGTGCTGGTGAGGGGCAGCCAGCATTACGCTCATCCAGCTTCCCTGCCTTTATGGGACAGTTATGCGGGGGGCGGGGTACACCTCTGTTAAGGCCTGAGCAGCGTGAACAGGTGGTGCAATGGATGGCCGATAACGCTTCCAGTCACTTGTCCACCACCCAGTCATCCACACAGTCTCACTCTGACCCTCCTTCCTCCCAACCTGGCCAACAGAGTCAGCCCAACCTTGACCCCTCCCAGGACCTCTTTTCGGGTCCTTTTCCAGATGTGCTGCAAGAATCCCAGGAGCTAGCAGAGGAATTTGTTTGTAGTGATGCCCAAACACTTGAGTATCCGCCATCTGCTAGTGATGTGGACCCGGAACCAGCATCTGCTATCATGAGCGATGATGATGAGACGCAGTTGCCATCAAGGGAGGCTGTTGGAATGTCCAGTGGGCAGGAGGAGGAGCAGAGAGAGGAAGTGGAAGAGGAGGTGGTGGACGACGAAATGACCGACCCCACTTGGACAGGGGTGATGTCCAGCGGGGAAAGCAGTGGAGATGCGGTCTGCGCATCACCGAATAAGGCAGCAAGAGGCAGAGGACAGTCCAGAGGCAGAGGACAGTCCAGACAGAGAAGGCAGGCCACAGCCAGCAGGGCCGAAGCTCTTCCCGGCAGCAGGCAGTCGCGCGAAGCTCCCCCCATCGAGGCCTCGTACTTCTGTGGTGTGGAGATTTTTTAACGTTTGCGCGGATGACAAACTGAGCGCGGTTTGCGCAATCTGCCACTCAAAACTGAGTAGGGGCTCTGAGAAGAGCAATCTGACCACCTCAGGCATGCGCCGTCACTTGGAATTCAAGCACTGGGCTGAGTGGGAGAGAGCAAACGCAATACAACCTGCGCCCCGTCTTGCTGCCACTGCCTCTTCCCCTTTGTTGTGTGCTGCCACTGCGGTCCAGACCTCCAGCCAGGACACCTCCACATCTGCCTCTGCCTCGGCTACTTTGGGGCCTTCTCCTTCAGCCCCACCTTCCCCCGCATCTTCGTCTGCACCTTCCATCTCTTCGTCCCATCAACTGTCCATCTCGCAGGCCTTCAACCGCAGGCGGAAGTACGCCTCCAGTCACCCCCAAGCCCAAGCCTTAACCTGCCTCATCTCCAAACTGCTGGCCCTGGAGATGTTGCCGTTTAGGCTTGTGGAGACGCAGGCCTTCCGCGACCTGATGGCGGCTGCCGCACCTCGCTATTCCGTCCCTAGCCGCCACTATTTTTCCCGGTGTGGCGTCCCCGCCCTGCACCAGCACGTGTCGCGTAACATCAGGCGGGCCCTGAGGTACGCAGTCAGCGCAAAGGTCCACTTGACCACCGACTCGTGGACAAGCGCTTGCGGCCAAGGACGCTACATCTCTTTGACGGCACACTGGGTGAATGTTGTGGAAGCGGGGACGGGGTCGCAAACAGGGACGGCCTACATACCACCCCCGCCCAAGATTGCCAGCACGGGTTCTGATAGACCCCCCTCCTCTTCCTCCTCCTCCTCCTCCTCCTCCTCTGCCTTAACATCGCCCTCAGCCCCTAGCTGGAAGCGTTGCAGCACTGGCGCGGGGAGACGTCAGCAGGCGGTGCTTAAGCTCATCAGCTTGGGCGACAGGAAGCACAGCGCCACAGAGGTGAGGCACGCCATATTGCAGCAGACAGAGATGTGGCTGTCGCCGCTGCAGCTAGGACCAGGCATGGTCGTGTGCGATAACGGCCGTAACCTGGTGGCGGCTCTGGAGCTTGCAGAACTCAATCACGTACCATGCCTGGCCCACGTTTTTAATTTGGTAGTACAAAAGTTTCTAAAGACTTACCCCAACCTGGCAGAGCTACTGGTCAAAGTGCGGCGCTTGTGCGCTCACTTTCGGAAGTCAACTGTAGCTGCTGCTAGCTTAAAAAAAAATCCAGCAACGCCTCCATTTGCCTCAACATCGGCTGTTGTGCGACCTGCCCACTCGCTGGAATTCCACCTATTGCATGTTGGCCAGGGTGTGTGAGCAGCAGAAAGCATTGATGGAGTACCAGATGATGCATCCACGCTTGCCTCCAACTCAGCTCCCTCAGTTTGCCAACCACGAGTGGCCATGGATGGCAGACATATGCGATGTATTGCGTATCTTTGAGGAGTCCACTAAGAAGGTCAGCAGCGAGGACGCTATAGTGAGCGTAACCATCCCGCTCCTATGAGTCCTTAAAGAATCGCTCATCGCAATAAGGGAGAACGCATTGCACACAGAGGAGACGGGGGTAGGAGGAGACGCAACGCAGGTAGACAGTCAGACCACGCTTTTGTCTGCTGCTCGGTGGCAGTTGCAGGAGGAGGAGGATGAGGAGGAGGAGGACAACGTGGAGGTGGCTGTGGAAGAGGATGCTGGCGGCGAGGGTAGCAGTCAGGCTGTGTGCGTCCCATTGGTTCAGCGCGGATGGGGCGGAGAGGAGGAGGAAGAGGAGGAAATGGAAAATGATCCTTCTGGTGGGGGCAGTGAGGTCATGCCTACTCAGAGTCTGGCACACATGGCTGACTTCATGCTGGGCTGCTTTTCCCGGGACATACGTGTTGTCCGGATATTGGAGAACAAACTATACTGGGTCTTCGCACTCCTGGACCCCCGGTATAAAGATAACTTCTCCTCTTTTATTCCGGTAGAGGAGAGGACGAATCGATTACTGGAATACCAGAGGGAACTCTTGCAGAACATGATGCAGATTTTCCCACCCAGCATCGCTGGCGGCAGAGAGGAGAGTGTCTCCCAGAGTCTGACAACATCGATCAGGCCCACAGCCACCAGGGGAACACTCTCCAAGGTGTGGGACACGTTCATGTCACCCCCTCGTGCAACTTCCATCACTGCGGGGCCCGCTATCAGCAGGAGGGACAAGTATCGGCGGATGTTGCGGGACTACCTGGCAGACCACACCCCTGTCCTCCCCGATCCCTCGGCGACCTACACTTACTGGGTCTCCAAGTTGGACACGTGGCTGGAACTGTCCCTGTACGCCTTGGAGGTGCTTGCCTGCCCTGCCGCCAGTGTGCTATCAGAAAGGGTGTTCAGCGCAGCCGGGGGCATTATAACCGATAAGTGCAGCCGCCTGTCAACCGACAGTGCCGACAGGCTGACGCTAATCAAAATGAACAGCAAGTGGATTGACCCGGACTTTGCTTGTACAACAGTGGAAAGCAGCCAAGAGTGAAGTGCCATCTGTATGAAGTGCCATTTCCTCCTCCTCCTCCTCCTCCTCCTCCTCCTCCTCCTCCTTAACCGCCGTAGAATTGCTGTATTAATAAAAAAAAATTATGGCTCACCTCTTGGGCTTAATACAATCAATTTTTAAGAGGTCTCAGCTCTTGGGACTCCACACAATGTTTGAGAGGTCTCAGCTCTTGGGCCTCCACACAATTTTTAAAAGGTCTCAGCTATTGGGCCTCCACACAATTTTTAAAAGGTCTCAGCTCTTGGGCCTCCACACAATTTTTAAAAGGTCTCAGCTCTTGGGCCTCCACACAATTTTTAAAAGGTCTCAGCTCTTGGGCCTCCACACAATTTTTAAAAGGTCTCAGCTCTTGGGCCTCCACACAATTTTTAAAAGGTCTCAGCTCTTGGGCCTCCCCTACTGCTGGGGTGACACACTGTAACAAACCTCCTCCTGTAAGCTTCCCCTACTGCTGGGGTGACACACTGTAACAAACCTCCTCCTGTAAGCTTCCCCTACTGCTGGGGTAACACACTGTAACAAACCTCCTCCTGTAAGCTTCCCTGACTGCTGGGGTGACACACTGTAACAAACCTCCTCCTGTAAGCTTCCCCTACTGCTGGGGTAACACACTGTAACAAACCTCCTCCTGTAAGCTTCCCTGACTGCAGGGGTGACACACTGTAACAAACCTCCTCCTGTAAGCTTCCCTGACTGCTGGGGTGCCACACTGTAACAAACCTCCTCCTGTAAGCTTCCCTGACTGCTGGGGTGCCACACTGTAACAAACCTCCTCCTGTAAGCTTCCCTGACTGCTGGGGTGACACACTGTAACAAACCTCCTCCTGTAAGCTTCCCTTACTGCTGGGGTGACACACTGTAACAAACCTCCTCCTGTAAGCTTCCCTGACTGCAGGGGTGCCACACTGTAACAAACCTCCTCCTGTAAGCTTCCCCTACTGCTGGGGTGACACACTGTAACAAACCTCCTCCTGTAAGCTTCCCTGACTGCAGGGGTGACACACTGTAACAAACCTCCTCCTGTAAGCTTCCCTTACTGCTGGGGTGCCACACTGTAACAAACCTCCTCCTGTAAGCTTCCCTGACTGCTGGGGTGACACACTGTAACAAACCTCCTCCTGTAAGCTTCCCCTACTGCTGGGGTAACACACTGTAACAAACCTCCTCCTGTAAGCTTCCCTGACTGCTGGGGTGACACACTGTAACAAACCTCCTCCTGTAAGCTTCCCTGACTGCAGGGGTGTCACACTGTAACAAACCTCCTCCTGTAAGCTTCCCTTACTGCTGGGGTGACACACTGTAACAAACCTCCTCCTGTAAGCTTCCCTGACTGCAGGGGTGCCACACTGTAACAAACCTCCTCCTGTAAGCTTCCCCTACTGCTGGGGTGACACACTGTAACAAACCTCCTCCTGTAAGCTTCCCTGACTGCAGGGGTGACACACTGTAACAAACCTCCTCCTGTAAGCTTCCCTTACTGCTGGGGTAACACACTGTAACAAACCTCCTCCTGTAAGCTTCCCTGACTGCTGGGGTGACACACTGTAACAAACCTCCTCCTGTAAGCTTCCCCTACTGCTGGGGTAACACACTGTAACAAACCTCCTCCTTTAAGCTTCCCTTACTGCTGGGGTGACACAATGACACAAGAGGACATGTCTGACCACATCACACACACACACACACACACACACACACACACACACACACACACACAATGACAATTAGGGGTGGGGTCTATTTATTTTCCCCCTTGCCTATGCCATCTGTGGTTGTCATTAGGCAACGTGATTTTAAGGGGTGCAGAATTTTGTTCTTCTTTTTTGTACAGTTTGGCTTGGGGTCCATGGCAATGTAGAGGAAAGAAGGTTTCCTTGTCTTGTCTCACTTTACGTAGAAGTAATATTGTGTTTGGAGTGTATTGTTGAGAGGCTGTGATAGTGGCGTAATAGTGCGACTTGGGCGCGTTATATGCTGGCAGTGTTGGCATCATTTTCTGATGTTTCAGGGTGGACTTGGTGACCTCCAAGTGGTCGAATTGAGATTTCCAAGTGTTGAGCATTTTTTTCCCATAGACTATAATGGGATTCGATATTCGGTCGAGTAGTCGAGTAACGCGGTCTATTCGAATCGAAATTCGAAATTTCGAATATTTCACTACTCGCTCATCTCTAGTTATTATATGTTATTATTATAAATATGTTAAAATAAGATAAATGTTAACTATTAATATGTAATTGACAATTAGCCACTTTTTTCTGTGACACCATTGCTAAGTGCAAGTGCACTGTCACAGGCACAAAGGCCTGGGAGCGTGGAGGCCACAGTGGAGGGACCTGTCCAAGTTGCTGTTGTGGTTGTGCAGGAACCACAATCACCCAGTGGGCCAAAAAGGATATGTATTGTCCATGACCATAGTTACAGCTCCAGACGTAGGTACTGCTGTGCACTTTGGTACACACTGACAGGATAAAGGACTGGCCCACCTACTGTTCAACAAAATTGTACAGGGCTGGTACTGCCTTCTTCGCAAAGAAATGACAGCATGGGACTCACCACCTCGGCTCGGCACAAGCCATCAGTTCTCTGAAAGGTCCACCAACTCAAAATGGAGGGACTGAAGCACCAGCAACTTATACAGGAGCACATTTAGCTTCTGCACGTTGGATGAGTGGGCACATACTGTTGTCTCTTGGACATGGCTTGGCCAATGGATTGCTGGCAGAATGACTGACTCGGATTAAGAGGAGGAGGAGCACCTGGAGCGACAGAGGATGGGTATGACACACAGGAGGTGGTGGAGCCTTGGCTGGCTGGAACAGAGAGCGGTGTGCCACTGGGTAATGCAGCAGGCTGGACCACCACTTCGGAGCCAACTCTTCCAGGCCGCTTTATAGTGACGCTGCAAATGTTGAAGCAGGGCTGTGGGTCCAACATTGGGACCCTGGCCACACTTCACCTTCTGCCTACACATCTTTCATATAGTCATGTTAACCTCCTGCGGATGCTTGATGAAAAACTGCCACATCGCCGAGTAGCTGATTTTTCCTACCAACAGTCCGCAATAACTCACTGCTGCTGCCGCCGCCACCGCCGCCAACTCCAGGGACCCTCTTCCACTACCTCCAGGGAAGATAGCCTGCAGCGCAAGTGGTCTACCCCGAGCACGTTTGCCTCCATACTTTCCCCTTCTGCCACCATGCTGGCCGCTAAATCTGTCACTCTCCATCACTCCAAGACTTTAAAAGTGCTCTCAAAACTCAATGATGTCCTCCTCAGGTTCCTCATCAGTGTCTGCTTAAGGAGCCAAAACAACTTGCAACACCTCCTCCCACGACACTCTCCTTATCACTACTTGCCCGCCTAGTGGAAGAAGCGGCGAGTGTCTCCTCCACTTCTTGGCTGAGCAGTAGCTGCTGATTTTTCTGATTAT
The DNA here is from genome assembly GCA_027917425.1 of Gastrophryne carolinensis. Lineage (NCBI taxonomy): Eukaryota > Metazoa > Chordata > Amphibia > Anura > Microhylidae > Gastrophryne > Gastrophryne carolinensis. The sequence continues at coordinate 597,012,123 of CM051234.1, forward strand.
CAGATCGTCCTCACTGAATAGTGGAGCCGAACCCAAAGCATAACATACAACAGTTGACTGGGGGTGTCAGATGTCACTTGTGATGCAGTGGATGATCGTGTTAACCAATGGATGACGGCAGATGGGTTGCTGGTCAAGACACGACCGCTAGCTGATCACGGGAGATCAGGCCTCTTACTGAGACTCCTGCTGCCACTCACCCCTATTTTGCAGAGACCTCTGCTTGATGAAATGAGGCCTTATATGTTACTATGTTACTAATATGTTACTATGTTACTAATATGTTACTAATCTGTCACTCTCCATGTTTTTTTTTGAGAGACTGGCCTGCGTGGCAATGAATCGGGCATGGATCAGCCAAGATTTCCACCCACCAATGCCTGATGCATTAGAGTAGATTGATGATGGGGCCAGACCAACACTAAAAAATATGGATCGTGCAAAACAGATTTAAGGCGCTGCTCTCCAGTTACAGACATTCCTCTGCATCAGACCACAAGTAATTATTGAGAAAATGCTTTACGTTACTCTTACTTTTTATTAATATTCTTCAGATAAGATATATGTGCCGAAAATCTGTATATGTTCTCTTCATGCTGCTGCCAACTCCAGGGTGTGTCTTTCTGGCAATTTTGGGCTCCTGCTGCTGCTGCTTGCTACTCCAGTGTGTCTTTAGGCCAATTGTTGGGCACCTGCTGCCAACTCCAGTGTGTCTTTCAAGCAATGTTTGGGCTCCTGCTCCTGCTGCTGCTTGCAACTCCAGGGTGTGATTCATCCAATTTTTGGCCTCCTGCAGCCAACTCCAGTGTCTCTTTCAAGCTATGTTTGGGCTCCTGTTGCTGCTGCTTGCAACTCCAGGCTGTGATTCATCCAATTTTTGGGCTCCTGCAGCCAACTCCAGTGTCTCTTTAAAGTAATGTTTGGGCTCCTGCTGCTGCTTGCAACTCCAGTGTGTGATTCATCCAATTTTTGGGCTCCTGCTGCCAACTCCAGTGTCTCTTTCAAGCTATGTTTGGGCTCCTGCTTGCAACTCCAGGGTGTGATTCATCCAATTTTTGGGCTCCTGCAGCCAACTCCAGTGTCTCTTTAAAGTTATGTTTGTGCTCCTGCTGCTGCTTGCAACTCCAGGGTGTGATTCATCCAATTTTTGGGCTCCTGCTGCCGACTCCAGTGTCTCTTTAAAGCAATGTTTGGGCTCCTGCTGCTGCTTGTAACTCCAGTGTGTGATTCATCCAATTTTTGGGCTCCTGCTGCCAACTCCAGTGTCTCTTTCAAGCTATGCTTGGACTCCTGCTGCTTGCGACTCCAGGGTGTGATTCATCCAATTTTTGGGCTCCTGCTGCCAACTCCAGTGTCTCTTTCAAGCTATGTTTGGGTTGCTGCTGCTTGCAACTCCAGGGTGTGATTCATCCATTTTTTGGCCTCCTGCAGCCAACTCTAGTGTCTCTTTCAAGCTATGTTTGTGCTCCTGCTGCTGCCAACTTCAGGGTGTGATTCATCCAATTTTTGGGCTACTGCAGCCAACTCCAGTGTCTCTTTAACCCTTTAACCGCCAGCCTACCTGGAGTTTTTGTCACCCTTTGTTGCCAGACCATTTTGCACTATTTTGCGCTCCCCTTGTTCAATTGTGATTTTTGAAGGGATTTCCATGGATTTCCCTGGAAAATTATATATTGTTTTTTTCAGCAGAGTCTGAGCTTTAACATGAAATTTCTTGTTTCTCATTTTTCCAGTGTTTTTTTAAATATTTTGGGGTGAAATATGTGCAAAAAAATTTAAAAAATCCATTTTTTACATTTTGTAGTTTTTTTTTTTAATAAAAAATGTTTGTCAATAAAATCTTATTGGGTGTGAAATCCCAATTTCTCCCAGTTACAACGGTACCACATATGTATTGGTAGACACCCTTTCCTGCCCAGGAGACTCCCTCAAACTGAAACAGCACTTTAAGAGATTTTTAGATCAAATACAGCTATGCTAAGCGCTTTGTGCACCTTGCAGATTTTTAATAAAAACAACCCTTTACATTTGAAATACCCCCCACAAATGATATATTCTCTGGAAATACACCCTTCAAGCTTTCTAGGCGTACCAGGCTTGTTGATGTTGCCACAGTTTTCTGGAAGTTCTCCCTCAATGTATTCTTTGGTTACACAGAGCTTCCCTAAAAAAGGATAAAAAAAACAAGATCAAAGCCACATTTTTCTAACAAAAAAAATATATGCAAACAAGAAAAAACAAGTTAATCTGAAAAAGCAACATCCCCCGAACAGAACGATACCCAACATGCATAGGTACTGTCAAAAGAAGAGTTGCCAAACACCAAAAAGTAAAGCATGTGCACAATGGTAATTTTGCTTGAAAATTTGAACTCTGCAGACAAAGTGCGCACCTTGCGCTTTTTCTGCCAAAAAAAACCCTTTACATTTGGAATACCCCCCACAAACCATACATTCCTGAAAGTACACATGATAAGCTTTCTAAGCGTACCCAGCATGTTGTAGTGGGCCCATCTTTCTGAAAGTAATCCCTCAAAGAATTCTTTGGTCGCACAGGGTTTCCTTAAAAAATGTATAAAAAAGCTGAATAAAAAATGAGTTTTCCTAAAATATCAATATGCAAACAAAAAAAAACAAGCTAAATCTGAAAGCGCAAGGTCCCCCGAGCAGAACGATACCCAACATGCATAGGTTCTATTAACCCTTTTAACTGCCAGCCTACTTGAGGTTTTGTCACCCTCTCTTGACGGGTCATTTTGTCATTTTTCACCATTTTGCGCTATGCTTAACAGTGATTTTTGCAGGAATTTCCAGGAAAATTATATATTTTATTTTTGCGGCAGAGTTTAGGCTTTAACATGAAATGTCTTGTTTGTAATTTTTTTACAGTTTTTTTAAATATTTTGAGTACATTAAACAAAACTAAATAAAAAAAATATTTTTTAGAAAATTGTCTCCTTTATTTCAAATAAAACCTTTTTTATTTTTTAAAGAAAACCATATTGCATGTGAAAGCCCCATTTCTCCCGATTACAACGGTACCACATATGTATCGGTAGCCCCCCGTTACTGTTCAGAAGACCCCCCAAACGGAAAAAACACTTTATAACATGTAAAAATAAAATACAACTACAATCCACACTATAAAGGGTTAAATCAAGAAAAAAAAATGGCGTGGGGTTCCCCTTCCAAGGGGGGGGGGGGGGGGGGTAATCCCCATTTTTTTTATTTTAAGGGTTAAAAACCCCTTAAAAATTCCAATAAAAAATGACATGGGGTCCCCCCTACCCAGCATAACCAGCCCGGGGATCAGCTATGCAGGGCTTGTAGAACCGGGGGCGCAGGGGCCAGCTTTGGTGGCCCCCCACCCTGCCAGGTATAAGCCCGCACCTCCTAAATCAGCTCGGGCTTCGGGGAGGCAGGTAATAGGGGGGCCAGGGTTAATGGCAAATCACCCGCTCGCCGCAGGTGACTTGACAGCCCCCCAGCCTTGTGAACTGGTATAGGGGTTTCATGGACTTCTTACAAGTTCACAATGGGTTAAAGTGGACCAACACCCAGGGCTGATCGGCCCGGGAATCTATAAGATTCCCAGACTGTTCTATTTCCTCCCCCTGGGGCATCCAAAATCGGGATGCCCCTCTGTGTGACACCCCATGGAACACCTGCTACCACTTACTTGAATCCCAGTCCTACGGCGCATGCGCGGGCCACACCGGCTATTTACACTCCCTGTTAGAGGGAAGTGGGGGATGCACCCGCTAGCACGCTCAGAGCGGCTGAGCTTAGACGTCTCTTAGACGTCCATAACTCAGCCCCTCTGAGCGCGCTGATTGGACGAGCGGCCGCGCATGCGCCGTAGGACCCGGGTGAGGTGACCCTGGGTGTTGGTCCACTTAAAAAAAAAACACACACCACAAAATGCTGGAAGCATTTATTACCAGCTGGGCGACAGGACATAAGGGGTTAATTTAAAAAAAAATTGACATAGGGTCCCTCCTCCCAGGGGGGGGGGACCCCATTTTTTTGGGAAAATTTAAGGGTTAAAAACCCTTAAAAAAACCCCAAATAATTACGTAGGGTCCCCCCTACCCAGCGTTACTGACCCAGGCCAGCTATGGGGGCTTGTAGAACAGGGCGCAAGCGCCAGCGCTGGTGGCCCCTGGCCCTGCAGGATACTAGCCCACATAGCCATAGTGGCCTGGGGCCTTCTGCCCCCCCCCCCCCCTGGCCTTTGGGGAGGCAGGTAATGGGGGGCTGGGGGTTTTGGCAAGTAACCCGCTCGCCGCAGGTGACTTGCCATACCCAGAGCTTTGTGAGCTGGTACAGGGGTCTTATAGACCCCTTACCAGCTCACAAAGGGTTAACTGAAAAAAGACACAGACAAAATGATTTTATTAAAAAAAAAAAAATTTTTTACTGTACTTACCTTTGATTGTAAGCTCTTGTCCCTCGCCGCTCTGATGACAGATGCCGGTGATCGGCATCCAGAGAAGGGGGAGGCAGGAGATCAGAGGATCTCCTGCCAGCTCCTTCCCCGGGCACCGATCACCGGCATCTGACAGCTGAGAGAGCTGAAGCCAGTGATCGGGACCAAAAGGGCGGGGCTTAGCGGCAAGATGGCGGCCGCCATCGGAACAGCAGAGGGGAGAGAGCCTTCCTGAAGATCGGAAAGACCTGGGGGGGATCGGAGGCCCCCCAGGTGAAGAGGAGGGTCGGCGGGAGCCAGCGCACACGCAGGTAAGTAAATGTCATTTTTTTTTTTTTACAGGAAAAGCCGGAGGCAGCTGAAATGGGGGGGCACCCTATTCCAGGCCCTCCCCTGCAGCCGGAGAACGTCCGATGAACGATCGGAGACCACCATCTTGAAGAGGAGACCCGGCTGAATCAAACGAGGGGTCAGGTAAGTGACTTTTTTAAAAACTTTTTTACTATTAGTGGGGAAAGTCAGGCACGTAAAATTTACGTGGCTGGCAGTTAACTGCAGGAGAGGCAGCCACGTAAATTTTACGTGGCTGGCGTTTAAAGGGTTAAAGTAATGTTTGTGCTCCTGCTGCTGCTTGCAACTCCAGGGTGTGATTCATCCAATTTTTGGCCTCCTGCAGCCAACTCCAGTGTCTCTTTCAAGATATGTTTGGGCTCCTGCTGCTGCTTGCAACTCCAGGGTGTGATTCATCCAATTTTTGGCCTCCTGCAGCCAACTCCAGTGTCTATTTCAAGCTATGTTTGGGCTCCTGCTGCTGCTGCTTGCAACTCCAGGGTGTGATTCATCCAATTTTTGGGCTCCTGCAGCCAACTCCAGTGTCTCTTTAAAGTTATGTTTGGGCTCCTGTTTGATGCTGCTTGCAACTCCAGGGTGTGATTCAGCCAATTTTTGGGCTCCTGCTGCCAACTCCAGTGTCTCTTTAAAGCAATGTTTGGGCTCCTGCTGCTGCTTGCAACTCCAGGGTGTGATTCATCCAATTTTTGGCCTACTGCAGCCAACTCCAGTGTCTATTTCAAGCTATGTTTGGGCTCCTGCTGCTGCTGCTGCTGCTGCTGCTTGCAACTCCAGGGTGTGATTCATCCAATTTTTGGGCTCCTGCTGCCAACTCCAGTGTCTCTTTCAAGCTATGTTTGGGCTGCTGCTGCTTGCAACTCCAGGGTGTGATTCATCCATTTTTTGGCCTCCTGCAGCCAACTCCAGTGTTTCTTTCAAGCTATGTTTGTGCTCCTGCTGCTGCCAACTTTAGGGTGTGATTCATCCAATTTTTGGGCTCCTGCAGCCAACTCCAGTGTCTCTTTAAAGTAATGTTTGTGCTCCTGCTGCTGCTTGCAACTCCAGGGTGTGATTCATCCAATTTTTGGCCTCCTGCAACCAACTCCAGTGTCTCTTTCAATCTATGTTTGGGCTCCTGCTGCTGCTTGCAACTCCAGGGTGTGATTCATCCAATTTTTGGCCTCCTGCAGCCAACTCCAGTGTCTATTTCAAGCTATGTTTGGGCTCCTGCTGCTGCTGCTTGCAACTCCAGGGTGTGATTCATCCAATTTTTGGGCTCCTGCAGCCAACTCCAGTGTCTCTTTCAAGCAATGTTTGGGCTCCTGCTGCTGCTGCTGCTTGCAACTCCAGGGTGTGATTCATCCAATTTTTGGCCTCCTGCAGCCAACTCCAGTGTCTCTTTAAAGCAATGTTTGGGCTCCTGCAGCTGCTGCTGCTTGCAACTCCAGGGTGTGATTCAGCTAATTTTTGGGCTCCTGCTGCTGCCAGCTCCAGGGTGTGTTTTTTAGGCACTATAGGGGCCCCTCATAGTGATGCCACTTCAACTCTCTGCAATTGTGCCGCTCTGCGATTCTATTAGCGATGCCTCTGATCTGCATGTGATAATTATTTACAGTATTATTTCACTAACCACGCATCTTATGCATGTTACAGCAAGGCAGAATGGTTTACAACCCTATTGAGGCTCTAGGAGGCTCAGAAATAGCCATTTTTAATAGTGATTAGTCGCGAATAAATTCGGGTCGAAATTATTTTTGTCGGAAAATTCAGCGAATCAGTCGAATCGAATTTTTCAAAAGTTCGCTCATCTCTAGTCAAAGGCAAACAAAAAAATGAAAAAACAAAAAGCATGAAGCCCATGCATAGCATACTCCAGTGACCATAAAATGTGCTGCTGTACTATGTCAGGTTATCTTGCATAGACAAGTTGAAGGAAAATTCTTCAGCTGGAAGTAATCAATTCTATGGCCAAGGTATTTTTCAATTAATGTTTTGTCTTTAATTCCCACTGGTGTACAGAAGAGAATCAATGAATCCATATTTTCCTCAGTGTAGAAAATAAAGCCCTCTGATTAGTCCTGCGGATTTATTAGACACGCATAGTTAAAGATCAGAAAGAACTTTTGACACCAAGGTCCAGGGTGAGCAGAAGGGTCACTGACATTATAAATAGTAGATCTTCACAAGGTTGTGCACATTGATTTGTGCACCAATAAGCTGTTTACAAAGCATCAGAGGAATAGTGCTGGGAATTACTAGTTAGTTTTAATTACATTAACATTTTTGAATCCAGGTTATTGCATAGATCATACAGTATATGCAATAGGCAGCATGCTTTTGGGTTGGGGAATGGCATGAAACCAACAACATTTCTGTAGACTGTATGCCTGTGAAAGCATATTGCCATTTAATAGAATACCAACCGATGATAAATCAGTACTGAATTCTGAGTTGTACAGGCCCTAGAGAATTGGTCTGGTGATTAGGGATCCTCCTTATTAGGGACCATTAAATGGATTCTACCTTATTAGGTTGATATAGCCCCACCTGCTGTCTACTGAGTAAGTATCTAATTAAAGAAGCCCTGTGTCTATGAGACCAAAATGTTTAAATAGCAAAAGAAAAAAAGTATTATGTACATGTTCTCCACTTAGAAGTAATTGATTATCTGGACCATGAACTGTGACCAAGACAGTTCAGAGAGCCACAAAGTAGACGGTGTCATGGGTTGGCAGCTGTCAGGTCGTGGTAGAGCAACAAAGATCAACAGACATAGTCAAGGTATGGCATAGGTTGGCAATACGGGTCAGCAGATATAGTTAAGTCATGGCAGAGGTGGGCAACAAAAATTCAGGAGACATGGTCAATAAAAGCGATCAGTGGGACAATCCAGTTCGGAAGCCCCCCAGCCAGATAGTCCTCAGATGCAATAGCTCCAGTCGCCACAACCGGTGAACTGGTATAGGGGTCCCTTGGACATCATTAGTCACATAAGGGTTTCCACAGAGGGTTCTCCTTTGTAGTATAAAAGACTCCTGTCCCAGCAGCTTGGCATTATCTTGGCCATATAACTTTTTGGCTTGCCTGCAGTGCTGCAACGTACTCTGAAACCAGTAGCCACTGGTAGATTTTCTGTCACTGGTGACTCTGGCCCAGTCGGCATCCACATATCCTGTCAGGATTCTTTCATCACTTGCTGGTAACCTTAGCTTGTAGTGCAAAGTCCCTTTAAGATAATGAATGACCTGCTTTACAGCATTCAAGTCCATCTGAACTGACATTGAAACCTTTCTGCATAGGATTCCAATAGCTGCTGCAATGCTGTTGTCACGTCGAAGTGTTTCACCCATTGTGCTCTAGTGTGTGTGGCACTGTCTGTTGATGAAGTACTTTTGTACTTTATGCCCTGAGAATTCACCCCCATTATCATTCTAAAGTATGAGAGGTTTTCTATGAAACACATTGCTTGTATTTACTACATAGTCCTGAAATTTGTCAGGAACTTCACCCTTGTGTTGTATTAGGTAAGTGACTGTGCATCTTGAATAGTCTTTTATGAAAGTCACTATGTACCTGTTGCCTCCACATGTCGGTGGGTTTAGGGGAGCACACACATCACTGTGAACTAGGTCTTAAAGCTCTATTCTGTCTCAGGTTGTGTCTCCAGTGCATTGATCAGTTCAGTGTTTGTACAGTGTAAGCTGCACAACAACATGGCTGAATGTGACTGTTATATTCTAACCAACTGTACATTTTCGTCAGCAGAAATAACTTATTGTTTAAACTGGATCTCTCTTGCAGTCTTTTCAGTACATCCCACATGCCTTTCACTGTATTCTCACTTTGTATGCGAATACGTTGATTGTCTTCTACTAGTAATCTTATGGTGGTGCGTGCCTGTCTGTTTTTCCTGTCCGAGTCATGATTATTGTCCTGTGGCCCTCTGTAGTGATGATAACCTCCCACAACTCTTCTCTGGATATCAGCATTTCAAACTTCTATAGCTGGTAATTGTCATTGTTCAGCTTGGCCACTGAGAGATTAAGCTCTGAGCTGCTGCCCATTCCCCCTCCTTTATATATAAGAACAGTCTAACTTGTATACAGGAGATGTCTCTGTGGAAGCTTCTTTATGTTGAGCTCCGCATGAGCCGTTTGGGTCTTTGCTCTGCCTGGGCCACGTCTGATCACTGGGCTTTATCTGGTCTCTGGTGCTTCATTCGGTCACTGGGCCATAACCTGTTGTGAGTTCTGGGTGCAGCGGAGCCAAATCCAAATTTGTGATGTAACAGAAACTGGCTTTACTCAAACATAAGTGCAGTGAGAGAAGGTCACCTTACATGGTGGATAGCATAGACAGTCACAGAGATCACCTCAAAGTACAGGAAACACAAAATGCAGTAGAGAATGTACAACAGAGACTACACATAGTTATATGTAACAGCACCATAACAGCACCATTGACTGTCATAAATGTAAACTGCATTAACCTAGAAATATAGATGCAGATCCCATACAGAGACAAGCTGTAAACTGTTGCACAGTATCTCCAACACAGACTGTTGCACACTTAATAGAAGCATAAAGTGACACAGTGCTAAAACCACTTCAATAAAACCACTTCAATAATCTAGATCTTGGGAACTGGGTAGCTTTAACACAGCATAGCAGGACAGAATAGCTATGGGGGACAAAAGATAAGTAAAAATGTTATCTTGTTGCCTGGACAGACCCTTTAAAGATTTTTTTTTACAAATTTACATTAAAATGACCTTGTACCATGCTGCATGCCTTTATTAGTCTTCTTCCTTGATTGAGCAGACAAAATAAAGTCTGTATCGCCTCCGCTACATTTAGCTAATCCGTTTGTATTTTCTGTAAAATGCAGGCGTGCTAATTGACAGAAATATTTCAAGATGGAGACTTTTCCTGAAAATGTTAAAAAATCAATAAAGTTGGAGTGAGATGTAATTGTATTTAGCACCTGCTGCTCTACTGAGGAATAAAAGATTTTTTTTCACATTACATTTTACCGTCTCTGATCAGGATTTTCATGCTGGTCCCTGACTCCCTGAGCTGCCAAGACACTGTGGAAAACAACTCTGAGCTCCATCTAACCTACTGGCAATATCTTCTAACTCAAGTGAGTTAAAAAGATGCTCTGTAAGTGTTAGCTCCTGTTACTGGCAATATCTTCCAACTCGAGTGAGTTGAAAAGATGCTCTGTAAGTTATATCTCCTGTTACTGGCAATATCTTCTAACTCAAGTGAGTTAAAAAGATGCTCTGTAAGTTTTAGCTCCTGTTACTGGCAATATCTTCTAACTCAAGTGAGCTGAAAAGATGCTTTGAAAGTTATATCTCCTGTTACTGGCAATATCTTCTAACTCAAGTGAATTGAAAAGATGCTATGTAAGTTATATCTCCTGTTACTGGCAATATCTTCTAACTCAAGTGAGTTGAAAAGATTCTCTGTAAGTTATATCTCCTGTTACTGGCAATATCTTCTAACTCTAGTGAGTTGAAAAGATGCTCTGTAAGTTATATCTCCTGTTACTGGCAATATATTCTAACTCAAGTGAGTTGAAAAGATGCTTTGTAAGTTATATCTCCTGTTACTGGCAATATCTTCTAACTCAAGTGAGTTGAAAAGATGCTCTGTAAGTTATATCTCCTGTTACTGGCAATATCTTCTAACTCAAGTGAGTTGAAAAGATGCTCTGTAAGTTATATCTCCTGTTACTAGCAATATCTTCTAACTCTAGTGAGTTGAAAAGATGCTTTGTAAGTTATATCTCCTGTTACTGGCAATATCTTCTAACTCAAGTGAGTTGAAAAGATGCTCTGTAAGTTATATCTCCTGTTACTGGCAATATCTTCTAACTCAAGTGAGTTAAAAAGATGCTCTGTAAGTTTTAGCTCCTGTTACTGGCAATATCTTCTAACTCAAGTGAGCTGAAAAGATGCTTTGAAAGTTATATCTCCTGCTACTGGCAATATCTTCTAACTCAAGTGAGTTGAAAAGATGCTATGTAAGTTATAACTCCTGTTACTGGCAATATCTTCTAACTCAAGTGAGTTGAAAAGATGCTCTGTAAGTTATATCTCCTGTTACTGGCAATATCTTCTAACTCTAGTGAGTTGAAAAGATGCTCTGTAAGTTATATCTCCTGTTACTGGCAATATCTTCTAACTCAAGTGAGTTGAAAAGATGCTTTGTAAGTTATATCTCCTGTTACTGGCAATATCTTCTAACTCAAGTGAGTTGAAAAGATGCTCTGTAAGTTATATCTCCTGTTACTGGCAATATCTTCTAACTCAAGTGAGTTGAAAAGATGCTCTGTAAGTTATATCTCCTGTTACTAGCAATATCTTCTAACTCAAGTGAGTTGAAAAGATGCTCTGTAAGTTATATCTCCTGTTACTGCCAATATCTTCTAACTCAAGTGAGTTAAACAGATGCTCTGTATGTTTTAGCTCCTGTCACTGGCAATATCTTCTAACTCAAGTGAGTTGAAAAGATGCTTTGTAAGTTATATCTCCTGTTACTGGCAATATCTTCTAACTCAAGTGAGTTGAAAAGATGCTCTGTAAGTTATATCTCCTGTTACTGGCAATATCTTCTAACTCAAGTGAGTTGAAAAGATGCTCTGTAAGTTATATCTCCTGTATATAAGAAAATATATTATCCCAGTATCCCATAAGGACTAAACTCAACATGGTTGAATCAGTTAATCCATCACGTTGCCAAAACAATTGTAAGCTTTTAAACAACGCTTAACATTAAAAAGTTTAGGAGATCAACCGTTTTATCCAGCACTCATTCACATAAGGAGAAAAAAAACACCCACGTCACACTGGTCTGGCCATGTACCCGATACCCTGGTGGTCTCGTTACTCAGTCATAGCAAAAACAGAAGCCATGCTATGATTGGGTGATGAAACTGTCGTCACTCACGTTCTACAACTAAAAATACTACTTTTCATTTTATACCCTTAATTATGTCAAAAGAAGATTAATGATCACTACTATGTTTATTCATTGAAATATGTCAAAGATCAATGTGATGTGTAGATATCTATTTCCTCATATGTTGTGATGCTTGCAGGAACTCTGGCCCTTCTTCTGGGACGTTATGTCCCTCATTGATCTCCTTTGGCGTTTTAAGGTGGTTGCCACAGGGAAGGTAAGACGCCACCGTAGGCCGCGGTCTGTGTGTGCGGGCATGCGCACTTCCATCCTCCACCCACCCCCTCTTGTATTCCACCTGCCTCCTTCCTTCCAGGGTTGGTGGATGGTTGCAGAGGCGGGATTAAAAATTTTAACCCCCTGTTCCCTATATAAAAAGTTGTCTAGTGCTGTACACATTTATATTTTTATAATACATGTTTGCATACAATCAAATAAACAATGTATGTGTGCCAGTTTTCCTTGGTTCTGCTACAACTGCTACAATTTTAACAGCTGGTTCTGTAGAACCCAGGAGAACTTGCTGAATAACACCCCTGGATGGTGTGTGGGTGGACGAAGGGGGGGAGGGTTGTTACTACATTGCTGTGAACGCTGACTGTCACCGTGGCAACATGAGAACAACATAGTTAATCCTTTAAATGTCAGCCATGGAGAATCTACAGCGGTGCCTCTCCGGTCATAGATTTTATTTTCCCCGTATTTATTCCTGTTAGAGAAAAAAAAAGAGCTCACATCTGTCTGGGATCCAGCGACAGGGGTCTCCGCTTCCCCCGGCACCTATCCCCCCCCCCCGCCAGGGTCTTCAGCGAGGCAGAGCTTTGCCCCATGCGCTGGCTTCTGACTGCTTGCTCCCACCTCAGGGAGGGGCCTTATAAATTATGTCATCTCACTCAGTATAAGTAAAAAAGGCATCTCTCAGCAGCGGGAGCGAGCAGTCAGAGTGATCGGCTGAAGCAGGTAGGGAGGCAGCGGACTCAGGTCCCACTGGAGAGGGGGGGGGACCCATGCCATTTTTTTAAATTTAACCCACATAGCAGTTGTATTATTTGAAAATCTCATAAAGTGCAGTTTCTGTTTGGGGAGTCTCCTGGACAGGAACGAGTGTCTACCAATACATATGTGGTACCATTGTAAGCGAGAGAAATAGGGATTTTGCACGCAATATAATTTTCTTGAAAAATTTTGACTTAAGACTTTTTTTTTAAATGTTATGAAACATAAAAACATAATAATAGAATATATAATTTTTTCACATATTTCACCCAAAAATATTTTTTTTTCCTGGTAATCGCTGGAAATTCCCAAAAATAACAGTTAAACTTACCGTATTTTTCCTCCTATAAAATGCACCTTTTTTTCCCCAAAAGTGGGTCTTATCGGTGAATGCAAAAAAAAAAGAACAAACGTACATTTCCAGCTGCCACGCCTCAGCAGCCGTCTCCCACTGACATAAAAACACACACCCACATACATATACATTACCAGCTTCCGCTGCCTCCACTGGCTTCTGCCTCAGCAGTTGTCCCCCGTAGCCACTGCTGCCCACTGGCCATTGACTGCAAGCTGTGATGCCCAAAATGCATATGTGCAGCACATCGTTTTAGGAGACTGATGGCTGTTATCGTGTCTTTTTAGTATGCACTAAATAAAGCTTCAAGTTTTTATGGGAAATCCTGGAAAGCTGGAACTTTCTAAACCCATAAAGTGTATTCAAATCCGTTGCTGGTGGTCTGTGATGCTGGAGATTTCTAGCAGTTGGGGTCAGAACTGTTTTCATACATTTCTACACACACCAATATGTCACCCCCCCTATCATTGTTGGGTCAGGGGCTGCATCCAGTACCTCTCAGTTTTTATATAAGGGGAACCTTACTGGCACCAATGAGTAACATAGTAACATAGTAACATAGTATGTAAGGCTGAATAAAGACTTTAGTCCATCCAGTTCAGCTCCAATTCAGTTTTTTAACTCCTTCCAGTGGTCTAGTAGCCGTAGCTGGAAATGTTATTACATGCCAGGAAGGCATCTAGGACACTTTTGAATGCTTTTACTGTATCCATCATTACTACCTCCTCTGGTGGCGACTTCCATAGTCTCACAGCTCTTACGGTGAAGAATCCCCTCCTATGTCGGTGGAGAAAGCACCTTTCATCTAACCTTAGTGGATGCACTCTGGTTATAGTTACACTCCGGAGTATAAATAGATTGTGGGAAAGATCTTTGACCCCGAATATATGTATACATAGTTATTAGATCACCCCTCAAGCGTCTTTTTTCTAAACTAAACAAACCTAACTTTGACAATCTTTCAGGGTACTCTAGCCCCCGCACTCCTTTTATTAACGTTGTTGCCCTTCTTTAAATGCGCTCCAGTTCTGATATGTCCTTTTTAAGCACAGGTGCCCAGAACTGTACACAGTACTCCATATGGGGTCTGACCAGTGACTTGTACAGGGGTAAAATGATGCTCTGGTCATGAGCACCTATGCCCCTCCTGATGCACCCATGATCCTACTTGCTTTGGCAGCAGCTGCCTGGAATTGATTACTACAGTTGAGCTTATTGTTAACTAAAACCCCTAGGTCCTTTTCCATTGTTGTTTTACCAAGTGTTTCTTTATTTAGTATGTAATCATGACACATATTTCTTCTTCCCATGTCCATAACCTTACATTTATCTGTGCTAAACTTCATTTGCCATTTTACGGCCCATGCTTCCAATTTATCTAAATCTGTAGCTGCCTGCTGTCCTCTTTTGTTTTAATTACTTTGCACAGATTAGTATCATCTGCAAAGATTGAGACTTTACTGTTTATTCCATATCCAATGTAATTTATATATATATTGAAGAGAATTGGTCCCAGAACTGACCCTTGTGGTACTCCACTAGTAACAGTGACCCAATCTGAGTGTGTACCATTGATAACCACCCTCTGCTTCTGATCATTAAGCCAATTTCCCTGCTTCCGATCATTAAGCCAATTTCCCACTTATCTGCACATGTTTTCCTCCAGTTTGGTACTGTGGCACAGTATCAAATGCTTTAGAAAAGTCAAGATATATGATATCCAATGACTCCCCCTGATCCAATCTTGAACTTACCTCCTCATAAAAGCTGATTAGGTTTGTCTGGCAGGAGCGATTCCTCATAAATCCACGCTGATATGGAGTAATAAGGTCATTTTCCCCAACGTGCTCCAGGATAGTATTCTTTAGGAAACCTTCAAACAGCTTGCCCACCACAGATGTTAAGCTTACTGGTCTGTAGTTCCCAGGTTCCCCCCTAGATCCCTTTTTGAATATTGGCACCACATTTGCCAATCCCTCGGAACAGCCCCTGTAGTTATCCTGTAGTCCACAAATATAAGAAATAACGGCTTGTCTATTACTGTACATAACTTTCTTAAAACACGAGGATGTATGTCATCTGGTCCTGGTGATTTATCGATTTTTATCTGCTTGAGACGGTGCTGGACTTTTTCCTTGGCTAGACCAGTGACATTTAATGGAGGGTTTCGTTTATTCCCGTGCATTTCACTCGGCATGTCACATTCTTTTGTGAATATAGATGCAAAGAAGTTGTTTAGTAAATTTGCTTTCTTCTCATTTCCCTCTATAGGTGTCCCCTCCTTGCTTTTCAGGGGGGCCACACCCTCAGGTTTGTACCTTTTACGGTTTATGTAGCTAAAGAATAATTTGGGGTTAGTTTTACTCTATTTCGTGACCAGTCTTTCTGTCTTCAGCTTAGCTGCCCTTATCTGTTGTTTACATTGTTTATTTTCTTCTTTAAATTTTTTTAGTGCTTCCACTGTCCCTTCCTGCTTTAAATGTTTAAATGCCTTTTTTTTGTTGTTTATTGCCCCCTTAACCTTTTTGTTTAGCCACATCGGTTTACATGTGTGTCTAATAGTTTTATTCCTATAAGGTATATATCTGTCACAATGAAAATTAAGGATTCCTTTGAAAGTATCCCATTTAGTGTCCATGCTTTTGTTTTTAAGGACATTTTCCCAGTCAATGCAGTTTAGGGCATCTCTAAGTTGGTCAAACTTTGCCTTTTTGAAGTTCCGCGTTTTTGTGGCTCCTTGATAAGGCACCCTAGTGACTGCTAAGTGGAAATTAACGATATTATGATCACTGCTTCCAAGGTGTCCCCCAACCTGTACCTTTATTACTTTGTCTGATACATTGGTTAGTATTAGGTCCAATATGGCTTTCCCCCTTGTTGAAGCTTGTACTTGTTGGGAAAGGTAGCCATCTTTTGTTTTAGATAAAAAAAACTATTACTTTTATGTGAACCACATGTTTCAGCGTCCCAGTCTATATCTAGGTAGTTAAACTCCCCCATAATCACTACCTCATTTAGTTTAGCGGCTATATCTATTTGCCTTAGCATCATATTTTCTGTGGATTCGGATATATCTGGAGGTTTGTAGCAAACCCCCATCAGTATTTTATTTTTGTTTCTCCCTCCATGTATTTCTACCCATACAGACTCCACATGGTCATTCCCCTCACAGATCACAGTCCCTCACAGTCACCAGATCAAAATAGATTATTATTATTATTATTATTATTGTTTATTTATATAGCGCCATCATCTTCCGTAGCGCTTTACAAAGTAGTAATTACAGACAGGGTAGAAACATACGGTACATATACTAATTCAAATGCAGTTGTACAGAGTTGACAATGGATAGAACAGTGTGTTTTTTTATATAGCCTTGTAAGCATAACTATTATATCTATGCACATTGTTTATTGTTCTTTGTTGTTTATGGCCCAAATGGTTAGAAGTTATTTGAGGACAATCAGTGTAGAATGGGTGTTAGAAAGGCCGTTCCCGAGTCAGGGAGCTCCCTCCCATCCTTTTCTCCCCTAGTATATCTAAGATTGAAACTTATGTACTAACATACTTTTATTTTCCAATCTTGTTATCCTTGTTCTAATGTCACCCTGCCCCTTTCCCATTGCCCGCCACAAAAAAAACATTTTATTCTTCTATGTATATATGCATAAATGTAAAGTACAGAATATGCCTGAGAACATTAAAGATTCTGATTCTAATAATGGACATAGGATCTTGGGGTGAGAAGAGGCACAACTCTTCCAAATAAAGGTCAATTTGGAGCTATGGCAAAAAGGATTAAACAATTTCTTCTGGTACACTTATCTTTTCCCAAATCGATAAGAGCTTAACGCAGTTGTTATTTCTTCAAATGACATTTTTCTTAGGTCTCCACAAAGCTCAGGCCTCCTGTGCCTAGATCACTGATTATCAAACCAGGCCTCATGCTTGAGGTCAAAAGTGTCACATGCCCTGTATGGCCTCACAGAAAGGAATCCCGAGCTATTGAACAGGCCATTGTCCTGCTGTCATGTTTCATTGCAGGGGCAAAATTGATGGTATGAAAGGGTGCAGACTCAAACTGTTATATCCCCAGACTCTTTTGAACTGAGAGTCAGGCTGCTGCATGAGATCCCCAAATTGGATTCACAGCGGAGCCACCGCTGACCTGGTACCCACGCAAGACTAGTAAGTGTGCACCAGCAACTTGGTTTATTCTGTTACGGATTTTGTGGCACTTAGCCGGTTGCACCTACTGACATTTATTTCCAAAATCTACGGCTGCATTTAAATGGAGATCTTTCGTGATATCGATGGTAACCCAGGCAACCGTGCCAAGACGCGGACCTTCAACCAGGAGGAAATAGATACCATCCTCTTCCCCTCCAACCCCTCAGCGGCTTTTGGTAGTGATACCTCCTCTGACCTGGTAAAGGAACTAAAACGGCTTAGAAAGAAACGTGTGGATCTTGAGCTGCATGGGCAAACTTTATCAGAATACTACCGGATCGGAAAAATCCCCCGTGGATTCAGAATTAAGAACCAGCCCACTATTGGAAGAAATAAAAAGGAATTCTGCGAAAGGTGGTGTGAGGTTTCCAACCAGAATTCTCTGAATTATATGATTCTGGTTATTGAAGAGGTACGCGCAAAATTGTGCCAGCTCAACCGCGAGATCCATACCCTGGAATTACGCATACAGGAGGAGAAGACACCACTAAACCTGTGATCGATCTGATGAATCTTGAAAGCGAGATCTCAAACTATACTGAGAGGTTCAAATGTTACAAGAGGGACAAATTCAAACAGGTGGGCCTGGATTACTCCGAGAATCGCGTATACCCCTGGCTCTCTGGCAGAGATCCGGATCAACCCCGGCTTAGGAGACAGTTCAACAAGGCGCGGGAACGATTGACCTCAATTATACCCAACCTCCGACAGTGATCTCGTGTCAGAGAACCTATCCTCTGATAGCGACACGCATACTAGAGGCTCCAGAAGGCCGAATAGGTGCAGGGCCAAGGAAGCCCATTTTCGGGCACCCACCACACCAAACGATCCAGGAGGGGCGGTAGGAAGCGTCGATACCAATGCGATGACACTGAGGTCGGCCAACAGGAGACCCCAGTGATGAACTTGTCTTCTAGACTGCTCTCCGCCGATGAGGTAAGCCTGTTGAGTAAAGGACTGTCATTTTGCCCTGCGTCCCGCTTTGACCTCTTTAAATTTGATGTTGAACACTTTAGGTTTCAAAGAACCCTTAAATTGAAGCAGTTTTTCTCCTCCAATCCCACAGACTCCTGGGGTCACATCCGGGGGGGGGCCACAAGGACTGAAACTAAAAAGCCAAATAATACCCCCTGGCCACTTTGGCCCTATAGACAGCTTTATTAAAACTGTGAGAGCTGAGACTATGCGCTCTATGCAGCTTAAAAAACCTCACCCGAACTTGTCTAAGCATGAGTCAATGGCATTGTCTGCCCTCAGAGACGATAACACTATTATCATTAAGCCGGCCGACAAGGGCGGCGCCATCGTGGTGATGGATTACAATATGTACCAGAAAGGCATCCTGGAAATGCTATCGGACACTGTAAGCTATGAGAGGATCGCTAATAACCCCATTTGGGGAATACAGAATACAGTCCAACAATATGTTTCAATGGGTGTTTCCAACGGGTGGCTAAATGAGAATACCGCTAAATATGTTGATATACAACACCCCACCACACCCGTTATCTATGGTTTACCAAAGGTGCATAAAGGATGCAACCCGCTGAAATTTCGTCCAATAGTGGCAGGCACCAATTCTGCCACTCAGCCGCTTGCCCAATGGTTAGACTTCTACTTGCAACCCTATGTACAAAGATTAACATCATATCTTAAAGACACGGGTGACTTTTTAAACAAGATCAGAAATGTGTCTATTGATGGTAATGATTTGCTGGAAACAATGGACATTTCATCATTATATACTAACATACCAAACGACCATGGCATCAGGGCTGTGAAGCATTTTCTTATGAGTGAACCCCCGACATCCCGATTGAGTTTATCATCACGGGGTTGGAAATCGTCCTGTTTGACAACTATTTTAGGTTTGAGAGAACATTTTATAAACAGATCCTTGGCACTGCTATATGGGCAGTGCCATAGCTCCGGCCTTTGCAAATTTGTTTGTTGGTTTTCTTGAAGAGAGATACATCTATACTTCCCCCTTATTTACAGATAATGTTATGTTTTGGGGTCGCTACATCGATGATGTCATTATGGTATGGCGGGGGAGCAGAGAGAACTTTGACATATTCATTGAATATATTAACTCAATTTTTCCTACAATTATATTCAATCCGGAAGTGTCTGAGTCACGAGTGACCTTTCTTGACGTGGCGGTCAGTAAAGATCTAGATGAAAAGATCACTACGAGTTTATACTCGAAGCCGACAGATAGAAATACCTTATTACGGTATGACAGCGCCCACCCTAGACCACTGGTCAACAGCTTGCCCATCTCCCAATTCCTAAGGGTCTATAGAATCAACTCTAACCCTGATGAACGTACTGCACAGCTCCACCATATGTTTGTAAAATTTTGATCTCGGGGGTATCCCGAATCTGTACTTATTCAAGCCCAGGCATGAGCAGGAGAAATATGGGCTGGTGACAGAAGGGCTAAACAAAAAGAGGAACGTGTGCCCCTTATGCTGACATATAACCTAGCTGCCCCCACCATAGAACACACGATTAACAAACACAGATGTATTCTTGGCTCCGACAACACACTTTGCCCAGTGATCAAGAGGCCATTTCTAAAGATTTTCAAGCGCAATAAGAATCTGAGAGACTCATTAATGAAAGCGGATACGGTGGAAAAATACCTAAAGAAACCTGTTCAACTTACCACCCGCACGGGCTGTTTTAGATGCAACAGCTGCAATGTGTGCATTTCTTAAATTCTTGGCCCTGAATTCACTCACCCCCACACTGGCCAACATTTCAAAATCCGAGGCGTGTTTTCATGCCTTACTGAGTACTGTGTTTACTTACTTAAATGTCCGTGCGGCCGTGTCTATGTTGGCAAAACGGTTGGACCGTTTAAAAAACGTTTCCAGCAACACTGGAGTGATATCCGGGTCAATATCAATAAACACACGAACGGTGAGAACTTAGACTATGTGAAACCAGTGGCCATTCACTTTGTACAGCATAACCATCAAATACATGAACTAAGGGGTATGGTCATCGACCACATCGAGAGACCATGGCGGGGTGGTGACCGCCATCGGATACTGCTCCAAAGAGAGACTGTTTGGATACATAAATTGGATACGGTTCACCCAAGGTGTCTGAACACCTCCTTTGGCTTTACGTGCTTCCTATCTGAACGTTAAAAAGTTGTCCCTCTTTTGAATGTTCCTACCTGTTGTCAAATGCTGTCCCTCTTTTTGAATGATTTCCATACCATGTCCAGGGAACGGCACTACCATCTGCTGAATACCCTCCATCTGTCCCCGTTTCCCTGTACCACCTAGATCCCCCCTTCCCCCTCCTCTTTTGCTTTGTCCCCCCCTTTTCTTCCCCCTTTCCTTTCCTCTTTCCCACTCTTCTCCGTTCTCCCTTTCCCCCCTCCGATTACGCTCCTTCTCTCTTCTTCTGTGCTCTCCTTCTCTCCTCTCCTGTGCTTACCTGCCATCTGAACACCATTTCCCCTGGACTCCTCTCCTGTGATCCCTCTCTTCCTTCCCTCGGGATCTTTGGTCCCCCCTTGCCCCCAATGTCTTCCCTGCATCCCCCTGTCCTAAATGGCGGTCTCCCTGTTATTTCTGCCTGGCACCCCCCTCATCTCCCCACCTAGTTTCCCTTCTGGTATACACTGTTCGCCTTCTACTTTTTAAATGCATTGCTTATGTATATGCGCCCATGAGCTTTTGCTCCCACTGCCTCCGGGGAGCGCCCGCAATATTTGGGTCACAGTCCGGCGTACCCGCAGGTCCTGTACTCGAGCCTGTGACCGCCGTGATCAGCGCCGCCTGTCACAATGTACCCTGTGAATGCGTTACGTCACGGGTTGCCGGGCAGACTTTGCCGCCCGGCTGCTCTCTCTCCCTGCCCGCTGACGGGCAGGGACATTGCCGCTCGTTCATGCAGCGAGCGGTGGTTGGCAGTGGAGGGGTTCCCGCTGTTCAGGGACCCTTACGGGTGCAGGCAGGGTGTTACTTCTTCAGCATTGTTATTTTGATCATGATGATGCTCATTTTGAAAAAAAAAAAATTTTTTTTATTTTATTTTTTATTCTAATGAGCTTTATTAACTCCCGCTGATGTCACTATGATGTCAGACGGGACTTCCTGATTACAATGTTTATAAGGACCTCCCTCTTGGCACATGTCTGTTTGTCTGTCCCTGATGAAGGGGGCTGCTTCCCCGAAACGTTGGAATTCAGGACACTGCTTACCATTTGACCTAATATGGACTTTGGACACTTTCCCCTCGATTCAAAGAGCAAAAGTTAATTGATTTCGGATCGAGAATCGTAAGTTTGGGTGGGTGTTTGTCATTTTTTCCTGTTTTTTTGGCCATTTACAACTCGCACGAGCCTACGTTCGAATGCGTATATGCTCTTACGATCATCGCAAGTTCGTTCCTAAATTTTAGGATCAAAACGTAAAACTTAGGATCAAATCCTAAAACTTAGGATCAAAACGTAAAACTTAGGATAATTGGATGTGTTTCGGTGTGATTCAGAGAACAGTTTTCAAACCTCTAAATACGTTTTAAAAGAAAGCCACTGCCGACACCTTTTAGCAGTCGGATTGCTGTTCTGGAACAGGTTTTTTGGCTATGTGGAGGAGTCTGCGCGTCTTGAGCTGCAATGAACTGCATATATCAGCATGGCCGAGCCCATAAATTGTATTGCAATGCATACCTGATTCATGTATGCCTTATAAAAGCATTTTAATGTGGACCTTAATTAGTCCTTTGCATGTAAACCTTTATTTGGCAATATATTTGCGTTAATTAAAGAAACTTATGTCCTTTGTTATTTATTTTTAAATTGATGTACTAGAATAATATTTTTAGATTGCATTTATTGGTGTAGTTGTTTACCTTTGCTTTGTTTAATTATTTAAGCACATCTTTGGTCAGATGCATCACACTTACTGAGGAGAGGAGAGCGGGATAAAGTGCAGGATGTGGGTTACTGCTGTATTTTGCACAGACACAGCAGAGCTGGGGGCACGGAAAGGTCAGAAATCAAAGAATCCAGAGCAACACAGTCACAAGGCCCTTTCTGTTTGCAGGCTGCCCGATAATACCTGAGCCGCCATCTTGCCTGTTTCTAGGCTCATAACATGCAGAAGTTGCTGGGTGTTTTTTAATATTTGAGAGCAATCTGTATGTAGAGGGTGTGGGTAACCACACCAAAAATTTAAAGTTGTACCATTTGAAGCCAAAATATAAAAATTAAATCCACAAGTAAAAAATGCAAGTTAAGTAAAAATTAAACAAAGTTAGATTTACTTATGCAAATGCATTCATTAATGGTTGGTTACTGCAAAATGAATGAAATAAAGAAAAATAAAAGACCAAATATTTAGAATGCACTTTAATGAGGTAAGTTTGTAGTGCGGAGCCGCAAGATCAGAAGGATTTACGTCCAGACAAAAAAGGAAAAAGGGCAAAACCAATGTTGCAACCTGAGAAATGAAACGGAAAAATCAGGATGGAAACTGACATAGGTCTGATTCCCGAACTGCCATACGAACGGACGTATATTTTAGGATAGAAACGTATTTGCTTATTGAATCACTCGCAAGTTCATACGAACGCACGAGCGGACGTGAAAAATAGGATGATCGGCACCCAAATCCAAGCTGTTACATGTTTCTTTGAATCAACCCATTTGTGATGGATGTTTCATACCACATTTGTCTTTCTATGATACACTTGGTGGAATTATATAATGGAGTGCTGGTCATTTGTACAATGTAATGTAAAATGTATAGGAGAGAGCTATTTCTGTATTTTGCCCCTAAGATGGTCTTCCATCTATGCTCTTGTTCTGCTGGAATCTGCCACTGCTCTGTTCTGATACAGTTTGGAAATTGCTTTGGAATATGTTTTGGCAGACACAAAGGGTGTTCATAGGTCTCACAGGCCATAGCCAAAGTCATAGCGGGGCCACTTAGGCCAAATTTTAGCATTAATAAAATAACCCCCCAAACCCACAGAATTAAATAAATACCCCACATGCACACACACACAGAGCAAACACCTTAGCATTAAATAAATAAGCATTACCAGCTTGCAGGTAGCCAGGGAATGCGAAGGTCTGTCACAGATATCGGACCCCTGTGAATTGTCTACTGCCCATAGAGGGAAATCAAGGCGATGGCTTCTTAGTTCCACCCTGCGAAACATACAGCCCAGGCCCCCCACCAAACCCTGCTGATAACCTTTATCGCGCTGGCTAATAGGAAGTGCTGGTGCGTCATGTTATTTTTTAAAAAAGAGATATACCACCTGTCGGTGCCCGGCTGGCTGTCAGGGTGCCATTGCTGCTGATCCAAATAGTAACATTGGGCTATTCCAAACATTGCCACAGGTTCTGCAAGGTGGGGTTCCCTGGTAGATACCCACGACCTAACACCATTCCAGTCGATGGTAGAAGATTCCAAAAAGCAACTAAATGGCATCCAAACATCTGAGGAACACTGGTGCCAATTGGCAAACGTTGAAATCCCCCATGTGATTAAATCTCCATTAATCACACGGGGGATGCCACAAAGGTGCAACCTTTGTGGTAAAAAAGGTTCCTTCCCTAGTGGTCTAGCATTATCTTGACCCCCTCATTACAGATGTCAACAGAGCGCTGCAACAGCCTCTCCTTAGCATCAGAAGACCAGTGTCTCCTGATCTGGCGGACCTGAAGAGAAGACTCCACTTGGTAGGGGACAGGAGGAAGAAGATGCTGAAATGTGAGTTTTTTTTATATGTATTTGTTTACTGAAAAGGGTCCAAAAGACCCCTTTACTAGTTCCCAGAGTAGTGGGAGCCAGCAAAATTGTATTCGGGAGTACAGAATATCTCATACTGGGGACTATTTGGTGGCAGGGGCTGCCAAAACAAATAGATCTCATTCTAACTCATCACTATATACGGTGTCTGGGATCCCAAGCGTATCACAACCTATGTGACCATGGGTGGCCAGTCTGGATCACTGTGTACCTCACTGGTTGCTGGAAGGGCAGGGATCGATAGCCCACAGAGGTGTATTTTTTTTCTTGATTCGGGGCTTTCATATGTTTTTTCCATGCATTTAACTTTCATGGCATTCAAAATCAGGTTGTCAACCTATCAGCCATGCGCTACATCTTTCTTTTTTATTTTAGATCCCAAATAACCCAAATCTGAGCAACAACACTAATTGTGTTTATGTCCATCAGTGTGTTGTTGGGAGTGAGTCAGTGTCAGCAGTCTGTTATGTACTGCAATAGCAGCCACTGTGTAATAAACACATTAAGCAAGAGAACGGAAGTCATCACATTATCTGTGTGTCTCCCCATATCACTCCTCTGACTGCTCAACTGAATGTCATTATGCATCATTTAAATAGCGCACTCAGTTAATGGAGAGATACTGTATCAACTGTTATGTATGGGGAATTACACATGTTAATAACTTACCAGATCCAGGACATAAACATCTGATAAATATATATTTATATTTATTTATACTGCGCCCCTTTGCTATGAATAAAACAAGCTTTACTAAATCTTTCATAGCAATGTAATGTGAGGTTTTGGAGAAACAAGCATTGGTGATAAGTAAATTGAATTTTCGCTTTACTAAAACCATTTTCGGATGGAAACCTACATTTTTCACCAGCATTTTCGACTTGCTGAATTTAATTAGTATTTAGTAATTAGTCACTCGAAGTAACTTTTTTTCACATGCAATCTAATTTTCCAACCAAAACTATTTTTTTTCTATGTTTGTTGAATCAAGCCCTATGCTTCTATGGCCTTGATTCACTAAAGGTAGAAATAAAAAATGTGAGAATTTTTCTAACTTAGGAGAGATTCACAAAAGCAGCTGAATTGAGTTCATGTTCTCAAATACTCTTGAATTTGCTGGTGAATTTGTGGCGTGTGCAGTCGAAAATCACTTTACAACTAGAAAACTCAAAAATTTTCCATACCCAAATGCTGCTATATTTTTGGCCTTTCCAATTATTGTGGAATAGTACATGTCATTGTTAATGATTAATTATTATAATATTATAATTATGATATAATATTATAAATTATAATTTTTTGGTGATGGTGGTTTAGGTGCCCTTTTGGCACTGTTGCATTGCATTGCTTTACATAAATTGTTATTGTACCCATTTATTTGGGTGGTTTGTAGATTAGTTTTGACTTTGATTTAGCATATATTGATATGTGAATTTGATTGTTGCCCTGAGTGTCATCATTAGCATTCAGATATTTGATCTGGTTTGGTTGCCCCATATAGGCCTGATGTACATTTCCAAACCACATTAAATGTTTCTTAGCTGTTGCATCCAGGGCCAGCTCCAGGGTTTTGTGGGCACCCTGGTGTCAGGTCACTTGTGTGGCTCTGTGAATCCCCCTGGAATGACTGGTATAATCACCATATATATTAAAGTGCACCAAAACTTAGGATTTTAAATATTCTGGGTTTTGGAACTCAATTTGGGATGACCCAATGTTAAACCCCCCGTTTTGCCTGTAAAACTTACATGATTGCCAACCCAGTGGCGCAGGCAGTCAGGGCACTTGGCTCCAATCTGCTTTGCTCAGCCATCGAGGGGTCTCATCGGCTAAGGCCCTGATGAAGGTGAGTGTACCGATGGCTGCATCCCCGTTAGCCTCCAGCTGGGAACATACCTGTGTCAGCTATTCATGAATCCTTAATTGAGCGGCCCTGGAGTCTTATATTTCACAAAAGGATTTTTTTCCTGAATCAAGGCCTTGATGTAGTCTATTATTGATGAGTCTATTCAGTGGCATTCAGGTTTCCTTAAAACCTAGAACTTAGAACTGCCCTATGGGTTTTTAATAGAGAAAATGCAGAGACATCAAAGAATTCTTGTATGGACCGCTACACCTCATCAGTGAGCCTCATGTGGAGCACTTTTCATATTCTACCTGCGGCAGGGGTAGTTAACAATTGTCGGGCAATTACTTTGCCCCACTAGATAATCTCTGCATCACATGATGGGTGAGTGGGCAGTTGCCGTGTCTGGTATTTTGCAGCTGCTAGCACACCAGTGCAAGTGGGAACAAGTAGAACAGGGCTGATTGCTGGCTATGGTGGAACAAACCTGGACATGGAACCTGTCAGTATACATCCTCCCTAGACAGACTTCACAGGGGCTGATAAAATATTGCCCAAGGTTCCATGTAAACTCGAGCCAGTCCTGGGTGTGAACCCTCTTTTTGAAATGTTATTTGGGCAATATCATTCTGATATGTTTACTTCAGGGTCAGGTTACAAAGACAAGGAGGTAGCAGAAAGTGGGAAGTCTATTAATGTAACCATGTCACCAGGCTCTGGCTTTAGGCCTGTGGCACAAGGTAGACCTCCTAATTGGAAGCAATAGGCCTGCCTGATATTGGACATTGATGAAGATATATTTTGGGGTTTACTTATTGTATTCACATAACTTTTTATTGGTTTGGTGACAGATGCCCCTTAAAGCACTACTATGGGCAAAATAGGATACTCCCCTTTAATTCTGTAGAGCATGTCCACTCAGGGTTGGAACCATTGTTATTCTGAGAAACCTGGACCTGGAGGAATGTACTGTGGAGGATCCAGTGTATTTTTATTTTGACAACACTGGAGCTTTAAAATGGACCAATAGCTTGGGAGGGGAGACATCTGGTGGGAGAAAATCCCCCATGCCTGCTCTCATTCCCTTGATCTTGCCGCTGGTACACGGCCTGTACATGACCCCTTTGACCATTCACACTCAATGGTCATACAGTGCACACTGATGTGCAAGTCCATCCAGTGAATGCGATTGGCCGCCAGGGGTTTATTAATTCTCTGAATCTGGTGCCAGGACGCGTCCCTCACAGTATGTAACCATTTGAGGGTTAATCACATTTGCTGGTCAGACAAGATAAAGATATGGGCAAGTCCAAATAGAGAACACAATTGGCGGATAGCTGTCATGTGGGGCCAGTCCCGCCAAGACAAGGAAAAAAAAATTGTAAGTACTGGCTGGCCCGGGACTAGGCTTTCAAGAGGTTGTGTCTTCAAAAAATCCCAGCAAGTCCAGTCACCTTGACTTATAACTACAGACATATTGGGACCAGGTTGGATGAGAACCTTTACAGATAGCTGTTATCCGGTTCTTTCTTTCCACGCTGGATGAGCTTCCTCTTCTAACATAGCAGTTATTAAAGAAGGTCATTTGGCAAGCTATAAATATGGAGACCCAACGTTGATTGGTTTTAGTGCTTTGAACTTGCACTTTGGTGACCTTCTGCAACAATGGAGAGCAGCGAATTAATTGCAGCTCTGAATTCGTGTCAACCCTTTACTGTATCCATTGTGATTCTTATCTTTATAAAAACAAAGAGAGGGGAATGTCAGATTGATTGTTAGCATATAACACATGACCTCTGTGCACAAATAATTATTTTCATTTGTGAACCAAAGGCAAATCAATTAGAGACTAGCAAGAGAATCTTTGTTGTTTCAATTACTGGTGTTGCTGTTGTGATCCCCTGAGTGCTATCGGTGATAACAAAAGGGGGAAACATGAATTCTAATAATGAATAATAATATTTACAGCTGCTACTTCACAAGTCTCTGAATATTAATAGATCCCCTTTAGGTGTGAAGGAGACATTATTATCTCTGAGCCATACATAACAGGGTTTTATTATTAGATATAAAAATGTTTAACAAACTAACTCATGGATGTAACCTGCCTGCTAAATGGTCTGAATCTTAATATAGATTCAGGAGAGGTGCCCCACAAAGTGTGATTCTAGGTCTTTTATGGTTTAGTATTGAAACGATACAATAGAAATGTAGAAAAAAGGACCAGCACTAGTATAATTCAGAGACCTCGGAAGGACGGGCGAGTCACAGATTAACATTTGCATATAAAAAGGTAATCTAAATTTGTTTTAATAATTTTTATTGATAAAAAATGCAGGAAGAAACATGGCACAAAAAGAACACAATCATTGGCCTGTACAATCACCATATCGTAAATATTTACCACCTCAGTTCAGACCACTTAAACTTTCATAAAACTTTCGAAAGTAAACATTCCCATAGTGTGGAGATAGTTCCACCCCATATAAGCAGAGATGGTCAATGAAAATTAACTAGAGCTCTTCACTTAGATCTTGTGATCCTAAGACATTTTAGTAAGCGAAAAAGGGAGGTATACAGTTATGCCCTCAACATGGATTTCTCCCGAGCCAGAGCCTCAAATAATAATAAGACAGAAAGAAAAGGGATAGAAAAAGAGGTGAAGGAGAAGAGTAAAAGAAAAAGAAAGGAAGGAGAATAGGAAGGAAGACTATAGAAAAGAAAAAAGGAAAACAAGAAATGCGCATTCCAGCAACTCCCCACCAGCTGACTCATACTGACATCATTCTTTCCCCTGCTGGACTGCAGCTCCGTTCAAGACTCTAGGATACGGGCGCCGCCATCTTGCCTCAGGAGCTTCACATACTGAGGAGAGGAGAGGGGGTGCACTGTGTTTTGCACAGACAGAGCAGAGCTGGGGTCAGGAAAAGGACAGCAATCTCAGAATGCACAGCGGCACAGTCAAAAGACACTTCCTGTCTGCAGGCAGCCTGAGATTCCATGGACCACCATCTTGGATGTTTAAAGGCTCAGAAAATGCAGTAGATGCAGGTAGGATGATTTTTAATGTGGGTGATCTGTATGTAAAGGGTGGGGGAAACATAAGATAGGACCTTATTTAGGGTGAAGGTCCGGTTAAATTCAACCCCAGGGTGGCTGTATAATCCACTTAGTAAAGAAAACTGATGACCTGGAAACTAGGTCCCCAAACAATATTAAAAAAGAAGGCACCCCCACCAAAATAAAAAATGAGGATCTAAAACTGTTAACCAGAATCCCTTCAATTTATCTACAATGCTAGGCAAGTAAATCATTGAACATTCATTGGACAGAGAACTCGGAAATCCAAATTTATCAAGACATGGCGAAGCACACCTATATGGTAACCACTTCTTATTCACGAGTGGCTGGCAATCATGTGACTGCCAATGACCAATTTGGATTTCCTAGTTAGCTTGCAAATTAAACCCGAATGGTTACCTTTGGTTACCTGATTAACTGCCTTTCGATACACCATGAATGAGGAGGACTTGAGTATAGTGCCTCTTTAAATCTCTGTTTCCTTCAGAAAAAATCACATACAGCATGCCCCCCTCCACTGCAGTTAAAGCTGGTCACAGTGTTCACAGATAACGGCGAATAACCGGTAATGGCAGAAAACACTGCTCTCCATAAGCCCATTCCATTGATTGCAATGAATAGAGTGTGTGGAGGGGCACCTTTCCATGTACATAGAGCTGGCCATGTCTGGCCCTAAATGCAGGGGTGCTTATTCTCTGGTATCGGTAAGGTTAAAAACCAGAGGTGAGCGAACTTTGTAACAGGATGATCCCCTGTCTAGAGGTGCATATGGGAGGGGGGGTCCCCAGAGAATGGGGGGGGATGCCCTGAGATACCCTGGGTGGGGGTGGATTAGGTTAGGCTATAGATTTAATATTGAGAAGAGTAGCTGTAATTTTGTTGGGAGGCCACTAGATGCCACCATAGGATAAGAAATAGAATAGTTTAAGTGAAAGGCCTCCTTGCACACAGAGGATAACTGGACTGTAGCTCACTCCCCTGATTGGCCAGTTTCAATTCCTTAAATTTCTTCAAGACATTAGTGTTCATTCAAATCAAACTTTTAACAAAGCTACTCATAAAACAATAAGAAAAAGAAGCTTACTGGTGTCCCCGTTCCAAGGAGCGGCAATGTCCTCATCCTTCTGCCGGCTGCAGTGTCTTCAGCGGGCCAAGGAGCCACATCCTCCTGGAACCCTGCTTCTCACCGCAGGGAGGGGCTCTTATACGGGCGAGTAAGTTGAAGTCAGTTTTTTCCCCTCTACTTACCTCGCCGATCACTTGTGTCCAGTGCCTTCCGCCACTGCTTCTGACAGCAGAGCTGCCCCACGCCCCGGTTCCAATCATCTCTCTGGATTCTCACATCTCACTGATCGCCACAGGGAGGGGTGTTTTATACCGGCAGAGTGAGCTGAGCCCAGCGAGATGCGGGGGCTGTGGATTCTATGGAGACCGGTGCAGGACAGTACCCAGGGGGCAGCGAGAGAAGGTGAATTTTTTATTATTTGTTTAAGGATTTAAGGGAAAAATTTGATTGTCACTAGGGATGAGTGAACCCCCAAAATTCAGGTCCAACAAGTTTGGACGAATTTTGAATACAAAGAATACAAATGATCCAAACCCGGTCCCCCAGCTCAGCAGCCCATCAACCAGCTTTTTTGTATTCGGGCCAGACGCCAAACTCAAACACAGGTGCAGGTGACAAAAAGTGAATATGTATTTTATTTTGAAATGTTTGCCTAGACAATGACTTTAAATGAGAACTGAGAATTTAAAAAACTTTTTTCTTAAAACTTTACTTCTTCAGTTTGGCAGAGGCACAGTGCTACGCCCGTATGTGTCAGGTCATTTTTCAAGTACTACTGTTATTTCCAAGAGCTGTGAAAGATATGGCAGAGCAAAAGTAACACCGTTCTATTGGCTTGGAGCGTAATGGGAAGCTTTTGGCAGTTCATTAAGCGGGTTGCAGGGATTGCATTGATTTGTTGTCTATGACATTTTGTTGATACTACTGTGTCATCCTGTAGACCAGCAGCTATGGATGACACAGAGAAAAAAATATATTTGCCGTTCATTAAAAACAAGATATTATGGAACAAATGATTCTGTGTCCAAAGGGGAGCACCGCCGCATTTTCTGATACCATTTAATTTCATATTTTCAGCTCTGAGCCACTTCGTGATTTAGACAGCTCCGGCCTATTAGGCCGCTAATTTATCTACTGTCGCGAAGGCCTCTGCAAATGTTACTTTATAAATAATAGACCAGTGATCCATAACCACCTTCCACATAGTCGCCGAGAGCCCGGAGAGGCTAATAGAGAGGAACGGCTGGTTGCTAGGTGCCTGAAGGCTGTCTGCCTATTTCGCAACTGATATAGTTTTGTCTCCCTGCTAAGATGACAAAACTGTAATTAGACTTTAATCAAGAGTTACATTAGTGCCACGGTTTCCTGCCGGCTGACTTTTGTTGCTCACCAGCAGTTAAGTGCATCTGCCTGTGTCTACCGGTTCTCTGGAGATTTCAAAATTTATTGCCACATTTGCAGAAAGAGGAAAAAGGCCTACAGTAGTGTACGAGGCGAGAGATGAGGCAGAAAATAAAGCAAATAGAATACTTGTAATTAGTTGCATCGCTTTAGCGGTCTAAGAGCTGCTTTATGAATGGCTCTAATGATAAGTCTTTTAATAAAACTGGACACCACCGAAAACTCTATGTAGTTGCTTGTTTGTATTAGCTATTAGGAATGCATGGCACTCAAGGTTAGTCATAATGTGATCTATGAACATCCACTTTTTATTTCTGGAAATAATTTTTGCTTTAAAGTAGACCAAAACTCTCGCCAGCTGATTACCTTTTCCCGGGGCATTAGGAATTGGGTTGCCTCACTGTGTGAAATCCCCTGGTTCGCTGTAAAAACATCCTTTCCAGCAATCCCATAGTACAGGCATTGGCCACAGGTGCTATCTCTCCGGCTGATGCACACACCCCCACCAATGCTATCTGAATGGCTGGCAGGGGCACCCAATATTTTGGGGGGAAATATTTGCAAAAATGTTTTTTCTTTAAATATTGTTGCATTTTTTTTTTAAATAAAACATGTATGTTTTTCAAGAAAATCATCAAAGCCCCATTCCACACGATTCCTCGTTCCTGCCCCGGAGACGCATCCAAACTGAAGAGTGTTTTATGACATTTTCAAATAAAATATTCCATGTACTATCAAGGATTGAATTTAAATTAAATGGGAAGTCCACTTTCAATGGCATTTTGGTGCCAAAATGATGCGCTCAGGGTCCTGAGCTGATCTAGTATTTTTTTTAAAATGTTTTCCTATGTTAGCAAATGTGTGTTTTATGGAAGCAGTTTTCACTATCTACAATTTGTTGCTATTGGCAACGTACACCAAAAAGAGAAAAGTGAGTCCTGAATGCACAGAACGCTGCTGCTATGGCCACTGCTGAGGTGAGGGAGTTCACTCACACTGACACATGCCCAGCAGCAGTGTTCTGTGCAACTATCTGCAATGTGTTACTATTGGCACTGCAATTGGTGTACATTGCCAATAGCAACAGATGAAAACTGCTTCCATAAAATGCACATTTGTTAACATTGGAAAACAGTAAAAAATGCTAGATCAGCTCAGCACCTTTAAGACATCATTTTGCCACACAAAGGTATATACTTTCAAAAATTCTATGGAAAGTGGGCTTACCCTTTACATTTTTTTTAAAATGGCATGGAGTCCCCCCTCTTCAGTAATACCAGACCAGGCACCAGCTATGATGGCTGTTGGACCAGGGCCGAGCCTATACAGCCCACATGGGCACTGGTTCTTCTGTACCCCTTAGGGGATGCAGGTAATGCAGTAAGTAGGTGACTTCCGACGCCCCTCCTGCCCTATATGCTGGTGTAGGGGTCTCAAGGTCTCCTTACCAGTTCACAAAGGGTTAAATGTAAAAACACACACACCTAAAAAGTCTCTAATATTTCCTTTTCTACTTACCTTCTTTCTTTCAGCCCATATCATTAACCACATGACACGGTAGGTAGCAGTGTAAGGGAAGTGGATTATTTTGGGAGTAAAAGTCCATACTGGTTTCCTAATGATGTACCAAAATTGCTTTCTGATCCCTCAAGTATTCATAAGACTTCATGCCCTTGGGGGTATATATTAAATAGTGGTAAACCACTAGAGAGCCACCAATTTAATTTGGCTGGATCAAGAAGCCCCAGGAGAAACAGAGGACAACCAATAATGCCCACCAGAGGAAGCCATTGGGAACGAACTAGGATCAGAGAGATATTATGAGGTCTAGTATTTCTGGGAAACCAAAATATCGGCTTATAGATACTGGGGAATAGTTTACTGCATCTAAAAGGGTCCAGAGATGGGGGCAAAGTTGGGACTGGCCTAGGCCTCCATTTAGGACAGGAACCAAATAAGTACTACATTTTGGGTAAAATGATGGGGAAGTCATTTTAATGGGTTTGAGCTTTCCAAACAAAAGAGAGGTGCAGACTGACATAGGATGTCAACATATCATCGAATTGTTTATTGTGGGAAGGGCAGCTGCTTCCTTTAGATTAGAGTATTTTTAGATAAGTTTATTGGCTAGATAAGGTTTTTTTCT
This sequence comes from Gastrophryne carolinensis, assembly GCA_027917425.1. Classification (NCBI taxonomy): domain Eukaryota; kingdom Metazoa; phylum Chordata; class Amphibia; order Anura; family Microhylidae; genus Gastrophryne; species Gastrophryne carolinensis. The sequence continues at coordinate 597,045,758 of CM051234.1, forward strand.
CCCAGTCAAATAAAAAAGTTTGCCTTTACCCTGTATATGGTTAATTGGTCCAACGTGACATTGAGTGCAAATTATTTACATGAATTTTTTACCAGTCCGGACAAAGATCCAAATTTTGCAAATTCCTAGAATAATGTAGGAAGAGCAAGATGTGGTTAGGTGATAGTCAGAAACATATCATCAGCAAACATTGCTAACTATCCAGTAACTGCATAAACAATCCCCTCCCTACTACATCAAATAATCAAATGATTAACCATTCTCTCTATTCAGAATTATACAGTTATCAACCTTCTCCCTTTCTGTATCCAGCAACACTAACAGAATAACCCCATCTCCCTTATTGCTGTCCAGGAATATCAAGTGAATAATCCCCCTTTTCCCTCCATTAAAAACAAAAGGGAATACATACTAAGCTGTCATGTTAACTAGTGATATGCTTCAGATCCAGACCGAAGCTGCTGTTTCAGTCTGGTTTGCCTCCATATCCCTCACTTACAGTAATAAGTCACATGGGAGAATTCCAAAAAGGCTTTACCTGGGTCCCTTTCCCTGCGGTCTGGCATTAGCTTGGCAGGCTGCCACGGAAGGAGGAGGGAGACCTACTGTATGTTGTACTGCAACAAAAAAACAATGCCCACTGGACCTAGAGGGAGCCCACGGCCCGGCATACCTGAAGAGAGGATGCCGTCCATCAGGGAACAGGAGGAAGAAGGTGCCAAAGATGAGTTCTAAGGGTAGTGGGGGCTGGAGTAATTGCATTCGAGAGTACCAAATGTCAAATTCCGGGGACTATCTGGCCAAGGGGCTTTCGAACCAGATAGAATGTACTCTCATCACTAATGTTATCAATATTGAACACTGAGCTGCTCAGCAACTGGACTGTGTTCAGCCCAGTCACTCTGAATGTTGAGTGCTGAGGAACAACAAGCCGAACATTGTTCTGTTTCTGTACTGCATACATAGTGTTCCTACAGCCATAGTGTTCTAAACAGTGTCTATTGAAGGCTGGGGCTGTACACAAGGTTGGAACTACATGTTGCTGAACATGTTTTTTTTACTGCTGTTAGCAGGCAACAGCACCTCCTAAATTTTAAAGGCGCCTGAAAGCCATGGTTTGAGATTTTTTTGGGGGAGTGGCAAAACCCTAAAGGCTGGCCCTGGATTCCATTCCTCACAGCCCACAGCCATATAGGCACTAGATCCCCAGTGCTTAATTTCAAAAATGGACCTGGTCATACCTATTTAAATGCTGATTGCTTTAGCTCCCTAACTTTATATAACAACCCATTAGATACTGGCAAAAACTTCAAGCCCCTACTAGAATATTTTTATCAGGGATCAACATTTGTTTTTGTAGGTATGCATGCATTTATAAATCAATCGCCTTATAAAATATATGTTTAGTAGAATTGAATTTACTATTGCAATTCTTCTGGATCATTTGGCTACAAAGCACACATAGACGAGAACTTAATTTCTAACATCACTCGGGATCAAATACTAGATCCAAAAGGCAGCTATACAACAGCAGGGGCAATTTTGTGCTATACAATTACCTTGATTGAACATAATCTGATTTTGACTGCTTTATATATTTGTGTGGATATCTAATTTTAGGAAAGGTTTGATGGTTGATAAATTAGGTCAAAACACAAAAGAGAGAATGGCTAATAAAAAAGGAACATTATTAAAAAAAATGTAAATTCAAAATTGTACTCCACTTTTCCCAGCCAAGGCTTTGATGAAAATTGTTTATTGCATGGTAAGTTCCCATCTAGAAGGCATCTTGTGAGCTTTGAAGATGTTTTCGTAGACTAAGAAATAAAAAAAATTGTGCAAATTGCAGTGCTTTTCTATAATTTTATAAAACAGGGTTCTTCAAGATAAATTATACTAGCGGACCATATCTTCTCTCACAAAACACATGTAAAATACCTGTAATTTAGTCATTTCAAGGCGTGCAAGAAAAAGGTAATAAACACAAACAGCAACATAGCTATCTTAGTTTGTAGACAGACACACAAATGAAGAAAAGCATCAGGATTTCTAAAATTAGCCATGCGTCCAGAAAAATAGACAAAAAGATGTGAAATTGCCAAAATGTTTTTGAGGCACACATTTAGGTTTAAATGGCATAGGAAATTCATTTGAAATAGAGGCATTAAATTGTATTATGTGGTGATGTGCAGTTTTATTTGTTATAGTGTAATGAAATCAGCATCAGCAATGGTGACTCTATAATGACCTCCAATTTCTGCAAATCTCATTGATACATTGAACACACATGTACTAAAGACCCCGTTATCCAACACATGCTCAACTATTTCATATATGTCCCGAGATATTTCATGGTAAATAATGTTGAGTGAAACTGTAGAAGTTTAGGTTCGGCAAGTTCGACCGAACTCAACTCAGCCCGAACACTGGGGCACAAAAATGCCTGTAAAATGGTGCTAGTGAGGGGTAGAGGGCTATAAATTGGGATGAACACCAAGACGATTGACTGCACAAAGTGAGGTAGTGAAACTCAAAATAATAATATAAAACCAAAACATTTGAGAATATGTATTTTTTTCTAAAATCAAGTCGCAGGCCAGTATGTGGAGAGACCCATGTTAGGCTTAATATAGGGGGGCTAAAGAGACCAAAAAACCCTCTACTTAGGTAATGGAAAAGAGGAGCTTTCCTACAACGGAAAGTATTTGCACAATACAAGGACAGATAGCATTACCCATCTATCCTTGCAGCAGGCGGAGCTGGGCAAATCATCTCTTTATGTCTCTGTGCCCCACTAGTTGGATGTGTTTTGCTGTGTAAATTTAAATCAAATCCTTGGCATTGCACCCTTAGCGTTTCTAAGGGCCTTGGATGGCACAGAGATATAAAGAGATGATTTGCATAGCCCCGCCTGCTGCAAAGATAGATGGGTAATGCTATTTGTACTTGTATTGGGTACTGTGCAAATACGTTTTAGGAAAGCTCCTCTTTTTCTTAAATCAGAAATACATCTTGTTTCTCCCTAAAAAAATCTGGTAATGCTGGTGACCGGATGAGAAGGGGGGCATTCCATTTCTAAAGCTTATTATCTAATTCATTGCACTTCCATGGACAAATGGCTCATATATGTTGTATAAAATATATGTTGTATAAAATGCCCATTGACTTCAGCAGCTGCTTGTCCTCGAAATGCAATAAGGACAACAGGCAGATGTGTTTCTGTGCCCCTCCCTAGCTGTCAATCAATGCCGCCACTGACTCTCCCCATCTAGCTGCACTGAAAAGGACAGTTTCAGATGCCCCTTGCTCCTGCAGCCTCCTCTCCCGTCCTAACTAAATTTTGGGGGGGTTTTAGCTACTCATCTGTCCCTAACTGCAGCTCCAGCCTGTCCCTATCTACTATCTACCTACAGGGCTGAAATGGCATTGGGACAGCTGACCCCACCTTTTATACAGCAGGACTCACACAGTGAGTGGGGCACCTAGTCAGCCGGGTCTGAAGTCTTTTAGAGTTCTGGGCTGGTATCTGAGGTGACTGGTCCACTTTAAGCCCCAAAAGACTTTAAATGCATTAAGTACGGCATCTGAGATTAGTACAAGGACCATTATAACTGGCAGGGAACACAGCTCTTACGGAGGTGAGAAGTATATCAGTACACAGCCATAGGCTCCAGAAAAAATGTCCCTTTCCTGTCAGGTGCTAAACACCCACAGTGAGGTAAGTATTCCATTCTGGTTTATACAGTAGGGTCTTGGTTCACTAAGAGGTGAAAAAAATTCTCATGATAGTAAAAAATTCAATTTATGAGAAATAAAGCCTGAAAATGTCACTTTTAGTGAATCACCAGATAGGAAGACAATGAAAGACAATGACAATTTTTTTACTCCAGAGAAATGTATAGAACTTTTTACTCAGTTTTACTCTTTAGTAAAAGAATGCCATTGACTTACATGGTCTTCCTATCTGGTGATTTACTAACAGTCAAACTCTCAGGTTTTTTTTCTCATAAGTGAATTTTTTACTACCATGAGAATTTCTTCAACTTTTAATGAATCAAGAGTCTAATTTATTAAGTGCACCTTCCTGTGCCATTTTGCCTCATTTTCGATGGTGTACCACCTAGGTAGGCCAGGCCACTGGCCAGTAAAACATCGACCAGGTGGAAGCCTTAGTCACAGTATATCACCGCTGTGAACAACAGGACCAAACTTGGTGTGTTTCGGCTCCTTTGTAGTTATGGTAGGAAAAAACAGAATGTATACATTTACATCTAAGTCACGTGTCACATTTGTGGAAATTCACCAATACAAGTTCTGTAAAAATATATTTATAAGTAAAACGTATTTCCATACATTTATGCCTAATGTGCTCTATGAAATCTTAAGGTGGAACTCCATTATCAATGTAACCCCCTCGCCATGCCTCCCTCCCCATGTGCTTATGCAGAATGAGGGGATTAAAAAAAAAAAAATGCCTTCCATCGTTCAAGATCCAGCACTGTTCCCCCAGCATCTCGAGTCCTGGGCGCAGCCATCTTGGAGAGAATGCAGGGGAGAGTGGAAGGTCTGTCACCCAATCCCGTGCAGCAGTGTGACTGTACTTAGGGCCGGATTATGAGGAGGGAGCAAGGGGCACACGCCCCGGGGCCTCCACCACTTGCTCTGCAAAGGGGGTCTCCCCCAACCTTTGGGTTATGGTCTAGTCCAGATGGTTTTTCAGTTCTTGTTCTGACAGGCCACAGGGACAGCAGCAAAGCTATCGGTGGCAGTGGGGGCCCCCGCGCATGTGCAAGCCTTTTTCCTGTTTTTGCAAACCTGCAGGGAACTGTTTTCTGTTGGACCAGCAGGCCAACTACACTACCCCCCACCCAGAATGGCAAAGCAGGAGTAGCAGCAAGCACCCACACATAGTGCAAGGTACTCGATCTGACGTTCCAGTAAGTAGGCAGGTGCCAGACGACCACCGATCAGTTACTTGGCTGGACCATTATTTTAAAAGAATAAAAAAATACTGTATCTAGGGCCTCCAACAGGTTTTGTGCCCAGAGGCCTCCACTGCACTTAATCCGGCCCTGACTGTACTGCTCATTCAATGTATGCTCACATAGAGCGCCAAATAAAAAAAAAGATGTGGCTGCATCAAAGCAGATGTGAATGCCAACAAAATTACGCAAAATTACGCTTCATGAATCAGGCTCAAAATGTAATCATGAGAAGATATAATAGCTTGACCATACCATCCATCTCACCACTACATTATATGTATAGAGACCTCTTTACCAAGCAAATACTGGACCAGCACCATGGGATACAGGAAGCAGGCAACTTGAAGGTAACTAATATCTGTAAGTAAGAATCTTTTATGCATTATCCCTTTGTATTGCACTACAAGAACAGTTCAGCTTAACACCCTACTAATTCAACCATGACACCCAGTACACTGAGGAAGCCCAAATGGCGAAACACATCTGTACTGGACAGCTTGCTACAAACAGGGTACTAAGCTTGCTACAGACTGTATGGGACTGCTTGCTACAAACAGGGTGCTAAACCTGGACTAAATAAGCACTGAATGCACAAAAAACCTTGCCACAAAGAGCATAAAACGTTAAATTGAACCCCTGATGTAGAGGAATGTCAACCAGGAGCTTTTGATTATATCTCTATTGTAACTGTATCATGTACCATATATTAGAAATGTGTAAATTATTTTACTGTAACTAATAAAATCTGCTATTCAAGATAAGACATACTAGAATCAATTTAAAACAAAGCTTACTATTTGTCAAAGGGAGGAAGAAGGCACGGGCGCCTCTTCCCAGAAAATGGCTGGTGGATCTTATACCCATCCGGGGTAAAGGGAAGGGCCCCGAAAGCTTAGAGGTGCCTAACCTCCCAGTGGCCTCTAGACAATAACTTTTTACAATCCTAAATAAACCCCCCTTCCTCCCCCTTTCCCCACCCACCTTTGAAAAATACATTTCAAATAGTTATATTTCTTCTGTTCCTAAGCGCCAACAAAATAACTACACACTGGAAAAAAATGTGTTATACAGTAACTTAACATGAATTTACGTCTTAAAAAATCCCAGGACTTCCAACTCTAATAATATGCATCATAACCTCCCTGTATGAGAGTGAGCCTCACTGTGCCCCCCCCCCCCCCCCCCCGACCTGCGCTCAGCATAGAGTAGTAAATACAGAATTTCAGCACCATGTGTGAACACAAGGCAAAAATAGCTTAGTGACACTACTTTGTCTTCTGTGCATGCTGTGCCGGGCTGTGCTGACCTACAGGATGCCAGACTAATGCAGCCCGGCATTGCTTTAGTAAATCACTGTTCCTCATTCTATTCCATTTCAGACTCCTTCAGGTAGGTGGGTGCGTGGTGGATGAACAAGTCATGTTAGATTAGGCTACAGAGGCATGAACAGAAAATGTCTGGGGCATTATTACAAGGATGCTGTTTTCTATGGCCATAAATTTAGAAATTCAAAGTTGTATTTCTAATGTTAGGTCTACTTGAAAACTGAAAAAAAACAGGTTTTTGACGATCCCAAGTTTTGTTTCCTGTCACGTGGACATTCCAATTTGGAATACTTCGCTGTATGAACCCCCCCAGATTGTACATAATTACCCACTTTTCCCCAGTCCTATGGCACATGCATTGGCTCTCGTCCAATCAGAGATGTTTGCCATGCATATATAATGTTCGGCAAACTGCTCTGTTTATGGTAATCCGACAGCCATCTGAATTTAGATTGGCAAGAGAGACAGGAAAAAAAGTGAGTTTTGGTGGGGAGATTTCCAAGCTGGCCCTCTGGGGTTTTGTTCCACTTTAAAGTGTCAACACTCAAAGATTTAGCTTTCTTGTGTTTTGTTCGTCTTCTATGGGCATCCCAGAAAGTCATGTCTTCCTTATTCCCATGGGGCCGGCGAAGGACGCTCAGCCAGTTAGCAGCGCTCATTACATTCTCATTTCCTTTGCTACAGTGACCTCACAGTGGCAAGGAAATCTAAACGGGGTGAGCACCACCAGCCGCATCCTCGTTTGTCTCTAGCTGTGGCAGCGCCCATGCTGGCCATTCAGAAAGAACTTCTCTGAGGATGCAGCCGCTGCATGGAAAGGCAGCAAGGGCTGGTGAAAACGGTGATTGGATCAGGCTATCTGGGGGGTTTAACACAGCAGGGCATCCCAATCTGGAGAGGTACACCAACCCCCCAAGAGACTTATAGACTCCAGGGGGTGTTTTTCCTCTTTAAAAACTGAAGAAGAATTATTTGAATGCATAATACTCTAAAATCTCAGTGCTGTTCCTGGAAGAAGTGATGAAGACGTCTTTACTGCGGCTTATACAACTTATAACATCGGAAAACAATCCTGTTATATCGGTGCTGACTGATTAGCATTAATAGCAGAGGTTATAAAGGATTTCTTGCATCATGGTTCCCTAGGGTTGGTCTGTGGATAAAAGGCAGACTGAGTGAAGAGGGTGAAGAAGAGTATTTAATTGCCTCACATTTTACATGATTTCCTGAAAGGATTTCATTTGTGAATATTGCTTTGTTTGGTAGGAAATGTAAAGTCTGCATGAAGTGCCTATACTGAAAGATGACAATCCTCCATTGTTAGCCGGCTTTTCCTTGCTACATTTGTGTTCAATCCTAAGTTGACCCCTGCATGCTCCATGAACCGACTGTGGGCTTTCCCTTTGGAAACACTTGTGGCCACCTCTGCTTCCAGGGCTCAGAACTGCACAGCACTCGCAATCCAACAACAATAATTTATGTAGCCCTCCCCCTATCCAGTAAAAAGAAACTGGGAGGCTTCCTTTAGCCAGAATCCTAGACGTGCTGCTGCCTAGACCTAATTACTATAATCCACACTGCAAAGCTCCAGGAAACCCAGAGGCACTTCCTTTTTGCAGGCCACTGGCAACCACTGCAGGAGTTGCAAAAGGGCAAATTCCCTTTTATATGCGGTAATCTGAATCGCCCTGGAGGGGATGTATATGAGTACCTGTGAGGAATAGGTCAAATATTACATTGCACCTTATCGCTGTTATCGGCATTCCCCTTTAGGAAACCTCACATATCCAAGACTGGAGTTTTTCTTTATCCCCCCTTATTCTAAATACACACGTCCGTATCTCCCTTCAGGAAGAGATAATTAGCATGTATGTGCTGAATAGCTCAGAGGACAGACCTTCACCCCCCTGCTGGTCTTGTCATACCTTAGGCTGGGAAGCTGCCGGCCAGTCTGTAGCTGGCTCGACCCCTGGCTGTGAATTTGTCATAGCAAGGATTAAATCGCAGACTAGCGGCACCAACAGAAATTGCTCCATAACTGCGCGTCCATATGTTGCAGCGCCAAACCAGTCACAGAATCAGTACCGGCTCATGGGGATAGGTTATGAGGGAATAGGAAATAAAGGAATACCCCGTAAACGGAGATCTAAGGTTCTGGTCAGCGTAGGAACCCGATTTCTGGACTCATTGCGTGCATGGCATCCAGCCCGATAGTTTGGGACTGCTTCCAAGGCCATACAACCCCCCTGCTCCAAGTTATAACCTCTAAAGGGTTTTAGGGCAAAAACACACGCCAGAACCATAGGAGGTGATGGCCCATTCCACAGAGGGGAGGGGGGCAGAGAGCCCTTGCAGCATAAATAGGGTGGTCTGGAACCAGGTAATTGTCACTCATCTGGAGGGGACATGCGGTCAGCATACTGGGGGTGGCCATCATCATCGATAAGCTCTCGACACGCACCCTTGTGAGAGCTCCCCATCATCACTACTACTCTGCAACTGCATACTAAGGTAACTGCTTATTGTTTCTCTGTGTAATGCAGTCAATCCTGTAACCATTTCAGAATAGCATAATTGTATCATCTGTATCATATTATATTACATCATAGTTAAATGCTTGTTATCAGTGCCTAGTGTGCTTATAGCATTAAAACTTATATTTAATCTGAGCAATCTGTTGCCTTAAACCAAGAATCTGTGTGTCTGTGGCTTCGGGCCTTGTGTCCCTGGTAGGAGGGGTCGGAAAAAGGGTTTTTGGGAACGCTGTCTGTGTGCACGGAGGTCCCTGGTTTGTAGTTGGACCACGTGACACGCGGTTCCCTGACAGCACTGTTTCTTGTAAGGGTGTTGGACAGGTTTAAATTCACTATGTCCATTCTTCTATCTACTTTCAATGAGTATATATCAATTAACCATCTCTTACCCCTCACAAAGTCACAGAATTAAATTAATTATATAAAATAAGGATGGGGCCCAGGGCAATTAACCAGGTTGCCCTACCTCCCTCAACTCCGGTAGGGAAGGTTTCAAACAAAATGTGGCTCTGGGCCAAAACAAAAAAAAAATGAAAACAATTACAACTCTACAACTGAAGTTGTGACAAATTGTTCCAATACAAAAATGCGTGGGAGCAAGAATATAATAAATAAATAAATATATAAATATAATAAATACTTTCGTAATGCTTACACAAAGCAGAAGAAGAGCAAAGCATGGGAGAGTGAAAATCCTTGGCTTTGTTCCTCTTTAACACTCCTCCTACCCCTCAACAGCATTCAGTTATAAATCCCTACCAGAAGCCAAGATACTAGCCACTGTTTTAGACCCAGCCCTGTAAATGGCTCAGAAACTCAAATGACTTGGAAGAAACCACTGGGGCTGGGCACAGAGATGGAATAACGTTCTCTAACAACAGTGAGCAAAGCCCGGGTGGGAATGTGCTTTGAGAGTGCACTTCAGCGGGGGTTCATGTTTGTGTGTCAGACATCCTCTCCCCAGTACCATAGAAGTGTGTCAGATCCGCCTCTTCTCCAACAACTTGGAGTTTCCCTGGTATATATTACAAGGTTGAGAGGGAGGGAGGGAGGGTGAAAGAGGGGAGGGACAGAGAGGGCACTGATTGGCTTAGAGAAATTTTGTGGGGCTGTCCAGGTTACACAGCGATGAATAGCATGCATTGACCTTGGCAAGGGGGAGCTGAGCCAGCTGTCAGTACCTCCTATAGGGTCTTTTGCATACACTTGAAAGTTAACTCTTTGGTGGACAATCTCTTTAATAATATTTTTAATACATTTAGGTTTTTGGCTGTAGAGTTTAAAAACGTGGTAAATTGCAAGAGGTGTCAATACTTTACAGCTTTAAGGCTCTGGATTTTCTTTTTGAAGAGGCCAAAGAAACTGAAATCCTTCATATAGCAAATTCTATAGACCATAAAGACACCTGAACACCGCAAGAACTGCTCTAACAGTTACATATTACAGTTGAACAAAGACATGTGTCCATCAAGTTCAACCAAGGGTTTTTGGGTAGGGAATGTTATTTTTTTACTGACAACAGCTAGTAACTATTAATGTTATTTTCTTCTAAATAAGCATCTAAACTTGATGCTGTAACAAGCTTCCGTGGGAGGTTATTCCACAGATGTATAGTTTTTATAGTAAAAAAATGATTGTCGCCTTCGGAGACTGAATTTCTTTTTTTCCAGTCGATGGGAGTGCCCCTTTGTCTTTAGAGAGGATTTTACCTGAAATAGTGTTTCCCCATATTTTTTTGTATTGGCCATTTTTATATTTATACAAGTTAATCATGTCCCCCTCAGTCGTCTCCTCTCAAGACTAAACCTATTTGATTCTCGTAATCTTTCCTCATAACTAAGACCCTTCATTCCTCTTATTAGTTTGGTGGCTCTCCTCTGCACCCTTTCCATAGTCAGAGCATCCATTCTATGAACTGGTGCCCAGAACTGGACGGCATATTCCAGGTGAGGGCACAACAGTGCCTTGTAAAGAGGCACAATTACATTCCTAACCTGTGATTCCATGCTTTACTGCATGATAATATCTGGGTCGCCTTGGAAGCAGCTGCTTGGCACTGCATACTTTTATTTAGCCTGTGGTCTACCAGTACCCCCAGATCTTTCTCTACAAGTGATTCTCTCAATTTTACTCCCCTTGCGAACATATATGGCCTTCAGGTTATTAGATCCCAAGTGCATGACTTAACACTTATCCACATTAAACTTCATTTGCCAAGTGGATGCCCAGACATTCAACGTGTCTAAGTCAGCCTGCAGGCTCCAGTCTTGCTCAAAAAAGCTCTGCTGTCAAATGCTGGATATTAAAACTCAACATAATTTTTGCCTATTTCCATTTGTTCTCTGAGTATAAAACCCCCATTGTTTGGTGGTACCTCAGGTTCTCTGATAGCCAGTAGGTAAGAGAAAAGTCCTGTGGCCTCTGGCATGCTCTGATTTGAGTTCTTTAAGGAAAGTCCACAAGTGTACTTTCTCTTTAAAACAACATGCCGGAATGGAGGAAGACTTTAAGGGACATGCTGGGCTGAAAGAATATTTAAGCAACATGTTGGGCCAGGAGAAGACTAGAAGCAACACTGAAGCCAGAAGAAGGCTTTAATCAAAATGCTGAGCTGGGAGAAGACTTCAAACACCACCACACTTGGCCAGAAGATTTCAAGAAATATGCTGGACTGGAAGAAGGTATCAAGAAAGGAGGAAATGGAAAGAGATTAATGGTTTTATTAATTTTAATAAAGTGGTGATTAATGGGGGAGGGAGAGTTTTGCTGTTACACTACTTGTAAACCTGTAAACTCTCCCAAGGATGTGAAATGGGCAGGTGACTTGCTGATACATCACCTGATTATGCGCCCCCCCCTCCTGTGCACTGGAGTTGAGGAAAAGCCAGATGCCCAGTGGCATTGATATTTTGCTCTTCCAGAGATTAACATTGTTGGGGACACCCCTGGCAGAGTGCTAGACCAATGAAGAAGGACTCAGGGTCTGGTGTCCCAAGATGTTTGACTTTCAAGCCATGGGGATCCCAGCACCAATGCTTAGTGAACTAGTTGACTGCAAGTTCTGATGTAACAGACATACATGATTACCTAGAGGCAACCATAAGTAGGACATATCAGAACCAGAGCACATTCAAAGACAGGCAACTAAATTAACACATGGAATGAGTGAACTAGAGTACGCTGAAAGATTGTCGAGGTTAGGTTTGTTTAGTTTGGAAAAGAGACACATGAGGGGTGACACTAGTTGACTGCAAGTTCTGATGTAACAGACATACATGATTACCTAGAGGCAACCATAAGTAGGACATATCAGAACCAGAGCACATTCAAAGACAGGCAACTAAATTAACACATGGAATGAGTGAACTAGAGTACGCTGAAAGATTGTCGAGGTTAGGTTTGTTTAGTTTGGAAAAGAGACACATGAGGGGTGTATAAATATCTCTGGGGTCAATACAAAGATCTGTACCGTAATGCGTTTATACCCACGACTTAAACTATAACCAGGGGGCATCCGCTAAAGTTAGAGGAAATATGCTTCTTGCACTGGCATAGGAGGTGTTTCTTTACTGTAAGAGCCGTGAGACTATGGAATTTTCTGCCAGAGGAGGCAGTGATGAGAAATACAATACAGGAGTTAAAAAATGGCCTGGATGGCTTCCTTACATGTATAAACATTACCAGCTAAGGCTACTAGACCACTGAAAGGAGATTTTCTTTAATAAACAGGCTAAACTGGATAAACTAAAGTATTTTTCAGCCTAACATACTATTTTACTATGTAACCTGTCACTTTTCAGGGTGATGAGGGGACTTCCTATTAAGGAATTCCATGCTCCGCATACCCGGGCAATTCCTGAAACAGGAAACGTGTTTAGAAGTGGAGAGGAGAGCTGTGTAAATATTTGTAACTATACCCAAGAAGTGCACCCCCAACCATCTTTAGGAGAATGGGTAATAGCCTGAGAGATGTAAAGAGATGGTTGCTAAGGATCATGCATACATCCTGTTACTCCTGAAGGGAGAGCCTCTCCCGTATGCATTTCTGCATGCGGGAATGGTACAAAAGTCCAGGTTCTGGGCTTTTTTCCAGGTCGTGTTAATCAGGGCTCTGTTTTTTGCGTCAAGTTGTCTTTTTTCCAGGTCTTTTTGGTTTGCACATGTGAAACTAAGTATTCACCGTATTAATACAGGTCAAGCCAAGTTTTGGTATTTTCGCATGCGTAAGTTTAGGGGTTTGGTCTCGGGGGTGTGTTATTCCGAGACGTGAATCTAGCGTTTTGGGGCATATAAAAAACAAAGGCTTTCTGTGCCAAATGACTCCCTCTTTTTGCATGCCGGAACTGGAATACGTGTTGATGATGGAGCCTATTGACCAGTTCTGTGTTGAGTATGAGCGTCTGCAGCAGTGTGGACTGCTTACCATGTACCTCCCAGGGTTTAGGCGTTTAAATTGACCCAAATGAACTGCCTTTCTCTTGGGAAGCTTTACTCAGAGGTGGGGTCATGGTTGGTCCCTACCACAAGAAAGGGGCATGCAGTTGAAGGTATGACCAAATTGGTTGGCTATCTTCAATTTCTAGTGAATGGCTTCTTCCAGAAGCTAGGAGCACTGTCTGCTGGCATGTCTCAGCCTTTTCTGAGCCACGCCCAGACCACATTTCTTTACCCACAAGCCAAGGGACCCCAGCTCCAATGCTATAGCCTCAGCATTTTTGGCCCAGTACGCAATTAGGTGTAGCGCAGGAATACGAACCAAGGCAAATGACAAATACAGTTCGGGGTGACTTAAGGGCACCAAAAACACCAAACCCTCGCTGTATGTGGAAGGTGCAGACGTAAAGCAGGCCAACACGATTAATGCGTCACCCCACATGTGTCAAAGTGAACATTGCATTAGGCATATGCTCTTTCTCTAGGAGAAACTGTTTCAGGATCAGACAGGAGTGAGCCCCAAGACCTTACAATCCACCAGTAACGGTGGACAGGAGAGCTGAGTGCGCTACTTCGCCTAGATGCACTAACGACTGCAATCCGCCAGTACTGTCGGCCTAGAGGGCTTGCAGAGCTGTGTCAGTGAGCCAAATCCAACAGTACTATGGGAGCGGAGAGCTGGGTTGGCCACTTTGCCTATGAACATAAATGACTCCATGGCACCAGGAATGGCGGCCAGGGTAGCTGTGAGCAATTTGGAGATGCATAGGCACATGCTGGTTCGGTGTAACGTCATGCACCGACTCAAGGGTGCATATGTACATTCTGGCCAGGTCACTCGCCAGGCCAAAGGGTTAGGTTAATACATGCATCAGCCTTCTGCACATGGTCCTCATCCTCCTCTTCAGTCTCACCCCAACCACCCCTGGAGCCAGCTGAGGAAGAGGAGGCCCAGGTGTTGGGCTTGAAGTCAGACCTAGTGCCAGAACAGTCAGGTAGGACAACAGACACCAAACACACATGTCAAGGAAAGGAACTAAAAAATGACATGTCTGGTAAGTACTGGTGTTTTGTGCTCTTTCCATCCAGACTTGTCGGAAACAGGGGAGTATGTGGCAATGGGGCCACCCGAGGCCAGACCCTCACGGGACTCAGGTGGGTGCTACAAAGTACAAGCTGACCACTACACGAGCAGAAAACACATCACACATGTGCCAAGTTATAACATCTCTTTTCATGTCCTTACAGACCCAGATGAAGGGGTGGTGCCCATGCGGAGGGTGGTCCCTATAAAAAGAAATTTATTGTTGGATATTTTAATAAAAAAAAATGTTTTTACATTTATAATTTCTATTGTATATAAAGAGTTTTTATATACAAAGATGCTGTGTGGTGTCCTTCATTATCTAAACAGGCTTAAGAAAGGTTGCAGCAGGTGAACCTGGATGGGGGAAGTTGTTGGAAAAAAGTAGGTGGAAGCAGGTAATAACACAGAAGAAGAAGGTGAGTGCGGGGAGGACGACAACATGGGGTGCACAGCCAGGAACCAACTGCGAGAAGGTAATTCACAATATAGCCATAAACACTACATGGGATGCCCCGAAGGACACCAACTGGGAGAAAGTAAGTCACAATACAGCCATGAACACTACATGGGATGTCTCGTAAGGAATCATGAAAAACAGGATAAAGAAGGGTCAGTGCATATATGTACACTACATTGGATGCCCCTCAAGGAACCAACAGGGAGAAGGTAAGTCACATTGCAGGGAGGCACACAAACATGGGATTCCCCCATGGTGGGCTGCAGTGATGTTTAAAAAAAAAAAAAAAACACTGTTTGCCTATGCCGGAATGCCTAAGGAAGGACTACGCAAAGACACACGGCTGAAAACAGGTACAAAGTCAGCTTCCAAGTCGAGTTCATAGGTCAAAACCGTAATTACGATTGCGTACACCTGTCTGTGAAACAGACGAGCGCGCACAACTTCCTGGTTTCTGAGTTTACTTCCTCATTCAAACGAGCAATCACGATGAGGCTCTGAATCAAGCTTTATGTCTGTATTTGCACAGTAAATATTGTCTTTCTTCAGAAAACTTTGTTTGAATTGTACCCTTAAATCAGGGGCATTTTGGCCTCTCTAAGCCCTATATATTTAGCCTGACACGGGTCTCTCCCTAAAAAGCCTAGTGACTATGTGCTTGAACTTTAATAGTTTGCTATTTCTGAGATGAAATTTTACTTTACTTTACTAATCCAAACAGCATCAATCATTCCGACTTCGCTACAAACATCCAATGAAACCGATATTTATATCTTATTGGAAATGTTTTCTTTTTTTGACCATTACAGAAGTTGACCATTGCATTAAGAAATATGAAGTGATGCCATGTTTTTTTAGAAAATAAGGAACATATTTAATGATGACTATTGTGTTTCAGTAAAGCCTTTTAACTATTATATTTTATAAGCAAAAAAAGCCATGACATTTCTAACATTGAAAATGAAGAGAATTAGTGACTCTTTATGTGGATAGTTCTTTAATAAAATCTCCTCATTATTAAACTGAACTCTTTACATCAACCATCTAACAACAAAAGTGTACATGTCCACTTGTATTGTGCTTCCTTATTGTTATGTTAAACAGCTACATCGCTTTTGAAATCTTTACTATAGTAATGCTTAAAATAAAGCCTTGAGTCTTGAGATTGTTCTGCATTTTTATATTTGTCTAAAGCAATGCATGCACTTCAGAAGAGAATTACTTTTTCTGAATAAAAATGATTTTGCTTCTGTCTGTGAAGTTTCTAATTGATTCAGGTCATGGTAGCTCTATAGTGATAGGTCAAAGCAACTCTACTTGTTTTTCCTTGTTTTTTTAATATTCAAAAATGTCTCTATAAACTTATGGGGGCAAGATGGTAAAGAGTAACAAAGCAAAGGATTCCGACTATCCCATGTTGTAAAAGGTATAGGGAGCACAGGGAGAATTCCCGGTGGGCCACAGTGATTTAGAACCACTTGGGCTGGGTGTATGCACCCAGCATGCAGCACACCTCACCTGGAGTCTATAAAATGCTTTCCTGTAACACCCCCTACACTCCCTGTTTCCCAACCCCTGGCCTAATTGTAATACCCCCCTCCCCTGTCATGACATCTCTGGCCATGTTCTGCCCCTACAATGCTGTAGCCTCAGCATCATGACTGTGGGGGGCCTTACCTACCTCTGGAACAATATCTGCCCCTACAAAACTAAAGCTTCAGTGCCATAAGTTATCAGATACCCACCCCTGCCCATGATCTGTTCCTGCAATGCTACAACACTCTTGATCAGCTGAGAAGCACCTTGACGGCAGGGCTAAGGAGCTCATGGGCTTGTGGTGGCCTGGTCTGGGCCTATAAATTCCTGGGCTAAAATTTGGCCCCAGTCCCTGCAGATAGGCCTAGCATGTGTCAATAGGTTTGGAGAAAAGGTAAGATTCCCAGCAAACTAGGGGGTTTCGCACAACAGGGCATACCAAATCAAAATGCCCCATGGTCAGGGACAACACTGGGACCTAGAGTCTTTAGGCTGGTGGTTGCTCTTCTGTAAAGAATGCTCGGTAATGCTCGGTTTTCTATTTTTTTTAAATAAACCAGTTCTTCACACATCCTTTAAATTCTTGTGTCCTTTGTATTTTAGGTGTAACCCCAACCAGAGGAACTGGCATGCCATTGCTGGGCTATACTCTGATGTATCTAACGTTTACTTAAAATCCACCCCATTGTCAAATATGGCCCCATTGTGATCCTGTGTCACACTGTTTTATGCATACAGAAATTACATGTTTCTGCATTCAGCTGTGCCTTGTGAAGACTTTGTTCCTGCATTCAGTTGTGCCTTGTACTTTACATGTTTATTTATCCTTTGGTCTGGTCCAAGAAGGTCATGGTGGACCATTTTTTTCGGACCCTGCCGTCGAAGCTACAGCTGTGGGCTGGACAAGGCGACCAGCAGACCAGTGGGTAAGCAAGTCCCCCTTCGGAGGTGTGTGGAGGGGTGTAAGAGGGCAAAAGACTGACCCTGACCCTCAGAGGCCCCCGTATCCTAGGGAAGATGCCCAGGCAAGGAGGTTCCGGGGTCCCCAGTGTTGGAGGTGCCGTGAGTGGGGACACCTAGCCATGGATTGCCCCCTCTCCCCTGAGCCCATGGAATGTGACGCTGCCCGCAGAAGTTCTCTGTTAGCAGAACCGGCTTGTGCGCCAGTCAGCGGTCAGAGACTGAGACACAGATTGTGACTGTGAAAATGAATGGTTGCCCAGTAAAGGCACTAATGGACTCAGGTAGTCGGGTAACCTTGGTCCGGGCCAACCTTGTGCGTAGTGGTTGTAAACCAAAGAAAAAGCTTAGTGTGCTTTGCATCCACGGGGATATTGTGGCTTACCCTGTAGCCGTAGGTAAGTTTGAGACCCCCTCGGGAACATTGACCCATGAAGTTGGCGTAGTAAAATGCCTGATGTATGATGCTGTAATTGGGCGTGATTTTCCCTTGTTCTGGCCCTTGTGGGAAAGGCGTAGCGCTTCTGCCGACAGCGAAGTACCTCCGGCAGAACCGGTAACCCTCCCCCTCGTCAAGTCCGTTAAACATGTGGCCCCGTGCAGGTTATACAATAGGCCGACCAAGGGGAGGGCCTTTAATCCTGGGGACCGAGTTCGGGGAATAGTACCCACGGGTGAAAGTAGAGAGAAGTTTAAAGTGGAACATAAGCCGGGGAATGTAGATGCTGTGTCCCGAACCCACTGTATGGTCGCTGAAGAGTGTCAGACCGCGGGTCTGAGGAAGAGGGGGGGGGAAATGTGGTAAATAGAGATGAGCGAACTTCTTGAAAGTTCGATTCGGGCGATTCGCCGAATTTCCCCAAGAAATTCGGGTTCGCCCGAATTGAACTTTCACGAATCGCTCATCTGAAAAAAAAAATGCCGGCATGGTGGGAGCGGGCAGGCCGGCTACGCCTGTCAGCGGCTGACAGCGCAGCCGGCCTGCCCGCTCCCACCATGCCGGCATTTTTTAAAAATGCGAACACTTACCTGCATGGTCGGAGCGTGGAGGCCGGCGCCGCTCTCAGGCGCCCTCTGATGACGCGTACTCTGATGACAGCTGAGAGCGGCGCCGGCCTCTCAGCTGTCATCAGAGGACGCGTCATCAGAGGGCGCCTGAGAGCGGCGCCGGCCTCCACGCTCCGACCATGCAGGTAAGTGTTCGCTTTTTAAAAAAATGCCGGCATGGTGGGAGCGGGCAGGCTGACAGTGTAGCCGGCCTGCCCGCTCCCACCATGCCGGCATTTTTTTTTTTTTATTTCAGGGAAAATTCGATCGGCATGAACCAAAAAAAAATCGGGTTCGTGCCGAATCGAATTTTCCCTGAAATTCGGAGCGAATTCCGGTTCGTCCGAACCGGTTCACTCATCCCTAGTGGTAAAGTGTATAAGAATGTCATAAATAGCGTGTATTTCTCCCATGCTAGGCTGTATCAGGCACGATCCGTGCCGGGTTTTCAGGACCCAGGTCACTTTCCCCAATTCTTTTCAGCTTTGTTCCATGATCTCAGGCCATGCACAGGTGATCAGGCTGATTGCAGGGGAAGCCTGAATAAAAAGGAGTCACACAGCCTGTCAGATGTCTATTGACCAGCCTGTAGGAGGGAGCCCAGGCTGAATTGCACATGTGGTGAACTATACGCAAGTCGAAGGACTTGGCTTTTGCCCCCTAACCGTGGACTTGTGGGGATGAGCAGCGGAGGGCTGATACGCCCTGCAAAGTGGACTTAACTTACCTTGGAGTTACAGCTTGCTGGAGTTCCCAGCCCTGGACATGATTTGGGTGAAGTAACCACTTTTGATTTATTGCATTGATGCTGCAATCCCTGAAGTGAGTGATAATTTGCGTTTGAACACTTTATTTGCTCAATAAAGCCCGTTTTGCTGTTGAAGATCTGTTGTCCGTGTCACTGCCGTTCGCCCAACTGCTATATATATATATATATATATATATATATATATATATATATATATATAGCAAAAGAGGGGATGGGAGGCACCAAACAATAATCTACTATGTAGGTGCCCTGCTCTGGTGAATCCCTTATTAAGGTAAGTATAATATAAACACAAGGGGTGCCCCAACCCCAGAGGGGGATGCAACCAGAGACTAACAAAGGCACTCTAGTAATTGTAATTTGTCTCAAATGTATTTAATTCGTATAAGTTCGTATTCAATCACATTTAAAACTAGTTAAAAACATATAACACAATTGTGTAGACTGCCATCAAATGAGGGGCAGGGGGGGAAAATCTAATGTACCCAGTGTAGGAACCTAATATGTCAGTAAACCATTAATAATATAATATTTGTAAATCAATCCATAAAGTGTCAAGTGCTTCCAAAGTGTATCAAATCCCAATATATATACACACATAACAGTGCAAAAAATGCTAGTAAAGAGGTAGGTATAAGTCACAAACAAAATACAAAATACATAATCATCCTACTTGCCAGATAAGGTGGCATGTGCGGACCAACATTGGGACCCCCAGATTCCCTGCAACGCGTTTCGTGACCAAGGGTCACTTCTTCAGGCAGAGTACGCAGCGGGTAGGTGCTGGCTGCCCTCGTTTTATACTCACCAAGTCCCGTTCCCCAGCCCCGCGCTTTGCCAGTCCGGGGCTATATATATATCATTGTAACTGAGAGGAATGGGGCTGTCATACGCAATATATCAAGAGACCTATGGTCATTGCTAGAAATGGGTGAACCCACAAAAGTTCGGGTTCGGCAAGTTCGGCCGAACTTCGAATAAACGTTTGGGTTCAGGGACCCAAACCCCAAACCCGGTCCCCATTGAAATCAATGGGGACCTGAACTTTGCACCCGGTGGGTGCAGAGTGTGCAGCAGTAGCACTGCTGTTACTCATGTGAGCCCCGATCCTCTTCTGTTAGTGGTGGCGGCAGAGTGGTCGCAGCAGCACAGCAGCAGCAGCATCCTAAACTGGGCCCAGCCCCGGCATATTTGTCTTTTGGTAAATGAGTTATAATACCAGGGAGACACACCGTTACACCCCCGTATTAACCTATCCGCGCTTTAAGGCTGTAAACCTTTGCGCCACAGGACGTAAGCACTGAGGTATCTCATGCTCTCCTGCTGCTGCTGTCACTTTGCCTATGCCACATAGGGCTACCTTAGATGAAGGTGGTGCTGTGGATATCGCCTATCTGGATTTTAGCAAAGCCTTTGACACTGTACCACATAAGGAGCTCATAGATAAGTTATTGAAGGTAGGACTCAATCCCTGGATAGTTCAGTGGATTTCCAGTTAGCTGAGGGATCGGTATCAGAGTGTTGTTGTAAATGGTGTGCAATCTGAACAAAGGCGAGTTACAAGTGGTGTGCCACAAGGCTCTGTCCTGGGCCCCATTCTTTTTAATATATTTGTAAGTGACATAAGAGAAGGCTTGGTAGGAAAAGTTTGTCTGTTTGCTGATGATACAAAGGTTAGTAATAGGGTGGATATTCCGGGAGGTTTCTGCAACATGGAAAATTATTTAGCTTTACTGGATAGATGGTCAAAACTGTGGAAACTAGAGTTTAATGTCTCTAAATGTAAAATCATGCACTTGGGTAGAAGGAATCCCTGCTCTGAGTACCGTATGGGCAGCACTGTGTTAGCCAGGACCTCGGAGGAGAGAGATTTAGGGATACTGATTACTGATAGCTGCAAGATGAGTGGACAGTGTAGCCAGGCAATGGGAAAAGCAAGCAGGATGCTCGGCTGCATAGCTCGAGGCATCACCAGTAGGAAGAGGGAGGTTGTGATGCCGCTGTATAGAGCCCTGGTAAGGCCACAG
The DNA here is from genome assembly GCA_027917425.1 of Gastrophryne carolinensis. Classification (NCBI taxonomy): domain Eukaryota; kingdom Metazoa; phylum Chordata; class Amphibia; order Anura; family Microhylidae; genus Gastrophryne; species Gastrophryne carolinensis. The sequence continues at coordinate 597,066,919 of CM051234.1, forward strand.
CTAGAATACTGTGTGCAGTTCTGGAGACCTTACCTGCAAAAAGACATTATTCAAATAGAACGTGTCCAAAGGCGGGCAACGAAAATGGTGGAAGGACTTAAACTTAAAACTTATCAGGAGAGACTTAAAGAACTTAATTTGTACAGTCTGGAGGAAAGAAGGGAGAGGGGGGACATGATTGAGACCTTTAAATATGTGAAAGGATTGAATAAGGTTCAGGAGGGAAGTGTTTTTAAGAAGAAACTTAATGATAGAACAAGGGGGCACAACCTGAAGCTAGTCGGAGGGAAGATCAGGAGCAATGTTAGAAAATATTATTTTACAGAAAGAGTAGTAGATGCTTGGAACAAACTTCCAGCAGAGGTAGTTGAAAAATCAACAGTCACTGAATTTAAACATGCCTGGGATAAGCACACATCTATCCTAAGATAAAGAGTACATACAGTATACACATAAGGGCAGACTAGATGGACCGTATGGTCTCCTTCTGCCGTCAACCTTCTATGTTTCTATGTTTCTTACAGAGGTGGATCGGGCATGGTAAATTGCTGGCCAGGCAGGGAGTTAGCTTGCTGTGGGGCATACTAAACAAGGATGTGCTCTAGAAATCATAAATTAAAAAATACCAGACCCCAAGTCAAATATGAATTTGGTGCGGTGTAATCATGTTATAGCACAAAATAAAGTGTGATGTTTATTATTCAAATAACACAAGTAACCCACTGAATAAATAAACAAGCAAACCTCACAACTATTTGTGTTAGGCTATTATATACACACTCCTCTACATTTGCAGGAAAGCGTACAAATGCAGTGCAGGATCACACACAATTGTACATGTATATGCCACCCTGCACCGCCCGTTGTTATTTAGTCCCCTGGCACGGGCACCTTCAGCATCAGCGAGGATACGCCAAGGAGTCAGCAGTGGTGGGAGACAGCAGGGGCGGGACACAACGTTGAGAATGCAGCGGGATCGGGTCAGGCACTGCTGCGGACACGGAATAGGGCCCTTCGCTTCGGTTTCCGGTCCTAACTGTAAGAAAAAAAACATTTACTCAACTGTGGCTGTGATCCCTCCCACCGGGTCTTCTCTTCACCACAGGGGGGCCTCTGATCGCCCACCCTGGGCTCTTTCACGGTAAGGAGAAGCCCAATGTTGCCCTCCTCATCCGCTTCTGCAGTCACCGCAGTGAGACCGGCCCTTTAAATGCGGGGTGGATGACATCACCCATGACGTCATCCTGTCAGATGGGGGTGATCACTGGAGGGGGGTAGGGTGTCTAGGGACTGTGATCTCCAGCCCCCTCCAGTGATCAACCTCGGCAGCTGTCATTGGAGATCGGCATGGGACAGGATAGCCAGAGACACAGGATCAGTGGTGAGTGTTGAAAAAAATAACAATAATAATAAAGGTTTTTTGTTCTGTGTGTGTCTTTTTTTACACGTAACTCTTTGTGAACTGGCAAAGAATCCATGTGACACTAGTTCACAAGGCTCAGGCAAGGAGCCTGCGCTAGCAGGTAACTTGCAATTAACCTCCAGTCCTCCATTGCCTGCCTCCCCAAAGCCCAGGGGAGGCAGAAGAGCACAGAGCCACAGAGGTTATGCGGGCTTGTAGCTTGCAGGGCACAAGGCCACTGTAGCTGGCCTCCACGCCCTTTTCTACAAGCCCTGGGCTAAATATGCTGGGTCACAATTTTTTTTAAAATTTAAGCCTTTATAGTGTAAATAGTAGTTATATTTTAGTCGTAAATGACATAAAGTGCTCCTTTCAGTTTGGGGGAGTCTCCTGGTCAGGAACGGGGGACTACCGATACATATGTGGTACCGTTGTAATTGGCAGAAATGGGGCTTTTACATGCAATATGGTTTTCTTTAATAAAATAAATGATTTATTTAAAATAAGCAAAACAATTTATATATTTTTTTTTTTACTTTTTATACTTTTTCTTGTTTGCATATTGGTATTTTAGGAAAATGTGCTTTCTATTCTGCTTTTTTATATATTTTTTTAGGAAAACCCTGCACAACCAAATAATTATTTGAGGGATTACTCTGTTTACTTTCAGAGAATATATATATGATTTGTGGGGAGTATTCCAAATGTTTTGGTTGAAAAATTGCAAGGTGCGCACTTTGTCTGCAGAGCTGAAATTTTCAAGTAAAATTACCCTTACGCACATGCTTTATTTTGGGGTGTTTGGCAACTATTTCTTAGACATAACCTATGTTGGGTATTGTTATATTCGGGGGATGTTGTATTTTCAGATTTAACTTGATTTCTTTTTTGCAGATCGTTTTTTTAGTAAAACGTGGCATTGATTCTGCTTTTTTATTCCTCTTTTAGGGAAACCCTAAAAAAACTGCAAGGTGCGCATAGCAGTTGTATTTTATCTGAAAATCTCCTAAAGTAATTTTCAGTTTGGGGGAGTCTCCTGGGCAGGAATTGGTATCTACCAATACATATGTGGTACCATCGTAACCGGGAGAAATGGGGATCTTACACACAATATTTTTTTTTTGCACATATTTCACCCAAATATATCGAGAATACACTAAAAAGGCCAAACAGTACATTTCATGTAAAAGCCCAGACAGCTCAGACTAAAAAAACAATATAGAATTTGGGAAATGCCTCAAAATCCCCTCAAAAATCACAGTTGAACATGTATAGCGCAAAAGATTGAAAAATGGTCTGGCAACAGAGGTTGACAAAATCTCAAAGGAAGGCTATCACTGAAAGGATTATTCCAACGTGACACAAATGGTGTGGTGTGAAAGAGGCATTAGTATTGCAAGGGTGGATCCTGTGGTAGATCGGTGGATTCTCTGGTGGGCGAGCCTGACACTGTGTACATGCACTGCACTACATTTGATATCACAAGTATGAGAGTCCTACCGCTGACTAAAGGCCAGTTGCTGCAAACTGAGCAAAGTTCAGTGACTGAATGTAGAATAAAAAACAAAGTCCTTATTGTGAGAGGTATATTCCTTCACTTGAACATACATTGATGGATTGGCTACTACAACCTCTAGCAATCAGGTCTCAAATTAAATATCCTTGCATCAAGGGTAGACTGGGGTCCCAATCAGCCTGGGATTTTAGCCACGACCAGTGTGCTTTAGACAGGAATAGCGGTTTTCAAAAGAATCGACTTCAGAAAAGGGTCAAATATACACATTGGTAAACTAACCATTTTAGTAGCCTCAAAACCAGTTTGTCAATGATGGGCATGGTAGGGGTGTGGTTTAGAGGTGTGGTTTATTCACACTATTTTAAGGAACAAATATCGACATTATATGTTACTCGTGTGTGTAAAAAATGTGTCCCAACATTTGATCACATCTTTCAGGGATCTTTGGTTCATAAAAGATAAGAGATTGAGCCAATATTCAGCCAGTCAAAGCATTCAGCTACTGCCGTTCAGCCAAAGATTCAGAGCAGTTGTAAACCCAGCAGACATTTGGCATCCTGCATTTGATGGGACAATCTTCCCCATGATTTTAGCAAAGTCAGACATTCAAGGTGTCTCCAAAGTTTTTTTTCTGGGGGGGGGGGGGGGGGGGCAGTGGGTCTCAAAGTGGGACTGTTAAACTGAACGTGGGACATCTGATCGGTTTATCCATTGGCATAAATAGCAATGTCTATCCAAATTCTTTACATGCTTCATTTTGTTACATCTTTGCAGAATCTTTTCATATAGTCTATTTTATTGTGCTTCATGGGGTGCACCCATAGCAGAGGTTGCAGCATTGCAGGAAAAGCTCATGGGCAAGTTGTATATGGCCACACTTACCCACGCGTCACACCATCCTGCTTGCATCCCATTGGAGTAGGAATAAGTAAATGTAACACAAAAGAGAATGTAACTCTACCTAATAAAGGGCCATTGCACCCAGAATGGTCATTCTCAAAGCCCCCCACTGCTGAAGCAGGACAGGGGGGTGTCCTTCAATCCAGCGCTGAGGATCTGTCCCCACTCCTGTGTCCTGTAGACGCAACTGTGGCTGCTCCCGGCCACCTATTCAAGGGAATGTGTGGGCAGGACTGCACATATGTAAAGTACGAGCGGCAGCAGATGGCAAAGAAAATGTCAGCACTCTGATCGGGTGATCCTCCATGCTGTATTGTGGTACAGGTACGAGCTTTTTAAGTAACCCCCCCATCCTGCTTCAATGATAGGGAAGCGTGACAGGATGGGGGGGGGGGGTTGAAAACAGCCATGCTGGGTGGAATGGTCCTTTAAATTAAATGGTCTATTACTCATCTATGAGCTGTGCTGCACTGTATGTTGGAAAACACTGCCTAGTAGTCTATGAGCAGTTGGGGTGCACCTAAGGGACCCCCCCCTGACCTGTTAGAGCACATCATGGTTGCTGTTTGCATTGGGGGAGGCTTAATGCCAAAATGCAGCCAAGGTAATGACTATGTAACAGTCCATGTAGCACGAGAGCTGCAGGTTCATGGAGCTCAGGATACACAGAGTTCAGAAGCAGCTAAGGAACACTCATAAGGCCATAGAAAATACTGATTGATGTTCCTGCAGAAGTCACACCCTTCACCACTTGGGAATGCAGAAGCCACGCCCCATCTGTGCCACACCCCTAGATACTCCCAGACACAATTCTTGGCTGCTCCACTGATGTGCAGCGGATGTAAAGCTCATGTATTCCCCACTGGGTCTTTCATACTTTCCAGCACCTCCCGGTCTTCACTTCCAGTCCACTGCTGCCACCTTTTTTGTTGGTTGGTCTTACTATGTTAACCCCCTCCATGGTCTTCCACACCTTAATATCACACGGCTTGTGGTGTACTAACACATTTAATACATTTTACAAAAATTGTATGAAGTCTGATCAGCGGACTGAATATAAAACCCAGGGTAGTCTTGTATCCTTTTATTGCAGTGCTTAACAATAGTAGTAGGAGATGGAATCGAGTGACATGGACCTGGGTTTAGAGATGCATTAAGTACTTTTTTGACATGATAAATCTCATATTTTACATGAACATAAATCTAAACTGTGTAATATTTAGCTGCACAGCAATATTTATTTTATTGCTTTTGCTTTTGCTACAAAGATGCTGTACAGTAGCTTTCAGACTCGAAGTTATGAGACTGTGGTCAGCAAAAAAAAAAACAGCATTTGAGATGTTAATACCTTGTAGAAATGTAGATAAAATAATTTTTCATTTTAAATACAGTGTACAATAGTAATTTCTTATTCTCTGTAGATTTCATGAGTATGAATACTACAGCCACCATTCTACTCTGTTAGACAGTACAGATTTGCATTGTTTTACTCCAAGCAAGTGTAACACCACCCTCTTCTGGCCAGTTATTGTATAGCATGTCTGTTTTTTATTATCGCAGAAGCAAAACATTTCTAACCTGAACAGCTATACAACTGTAAATTGTAATGGAACACACCTTACAACTTTTCAGGGTGTGAAAGAAGGGCATTTTTTAAATTAAGCCACACCCCACTCATTGAGATAGATAGGTTGTAATAGTTACAACAATATAAACACTTTGAATAGGCGAATTAATCTTTATTGATGTAGATATGCATGTTAAACCTCAAAGAGGGACAAATAAGAACAATGAGGGACAGGGGGGAAGGAACTGGAAATGAGAGAGTCCCTCCAAATGAGAGACAGCTAGGAGTTCCTCGGGGGGACCCACTGATAGCTTCCTGAACCTATTAATGCACTGTATGTACTGCATAAAATGCTAAGGAGACAACTATGGGGTAACATACTCACCACAGGTTTCATACAAACCAGAATAAAGATTTCCGACGCGGTCTAAAAGATTTCCAGTCCAGCTCAAGGGTTCACCAATATTGGTGTTGTACTAGGTCTCTAAAATTATGTTGAATATTTTTATCTGGTTTTTAACTTATGTATATGTGCTTTGACTGCTGCTTGTGTTGTGATGCAAAGGGACTCTCTGAGACTATTATCCAAGGGTCCACATAATCTGGAAACCACTGCACATACCAGCTCCATATGTGGAAACTCCACATCTACAGGTATAAGGGCATCTAAACAGATGTGCATTTGTGTGATGCATATTAGACCATCAACTTTTAATTTACCAAATGATCAGATCCTCATCTTGTCCTCCCTGAAAAAGTGGGGATCTTCCTGCTCCCACATATAAGATGATACGTTGGAGCCACAGCATTCCAATATTGATCTCAATGATTTTTTGGGGGTTGACCAATAAAGGCAAAAGCAAAGATAAGACAAGTGCCAGTGGACTCCATGCTGTTCAGCAGCATGCAAACCTCAGAGGTTGTTTCTAGTATGACTCGTAAAGAAAGCTTTGTTCAGGTTCAGATCTTTCTGCAAAGAAAGCTGTGACATTTTGTTCCAAAGAATATCTGATCTGTTCTTGTATCCTCCCAGATATTCCCAAGTCCAGCGTCAGACTGGCCACAGAGTTACTAGGAATGTCCCTGGTCCCAGAGGGCCTTCGTCACCAAACATGAACTATTTTTAGCTTATTTGTGGCATCTCAAGTGCACACACAGAGACAATATAGTCTGGCATAATGTTTCTGTGCATGAGCTCTGAATAAAAGCCAGTTATAACTTAATAAAACACAGCGCTAGAAATTATTTTTTCAAATAAACCATCAAGTAGAGCTAGTAAAACTCAATTGCTTCAACGTGCCAGACTTTCCATCCAACCGAAGTCCCACAACAATACGTACATATAAGGCACAGAGCAAATTAAAACAATGTTCTTTTAAACAGTGAACTGGAGTCCAAAGATAAGTATCCCACGGTGCATGCACATAAAATGGTTGGTCTTGACACCTGTGCCCACCACCTTTTGGATATGCGCTTACCCAATAAAACTGGTAAAAAAGCCTCAAGGTAATTTCCACCAATGTGGGACAGCTGCGTTGTGGTTATTATACTTCAGTTGTGTAAAATATTTATGAAAATCCCATGTAGATCTCAAGCCTGTAACAAGCTGAACTGTCTCTCCTCCCACTCTCTTGTTCTTATACCCAGCTCTCCTCTCGTTTTCTTCTGCAAAAGCTACAGTCAATCTTCCGAGAGCAGCTTCCGCTTACTATGAAACGTCATCAACTCAGACGACCTTTCCTGTTATCCTGTAAAAGCCAGTTATACTTGCACGTAAATGTGGGATGGGTCCCCAGAGTCAGTTCTACTGGTGGGCCATGGGCATCCCAGTCCGACACTGCCCAAGTCTAAAGAGAATCCAATATTTATGTGTGTGTGTGTGTGTGTGTGTGTGTGTGTGTGTGTGTGTGTGTGTAGGCTTTCAAGTGTGACATAACTAGAGGCACAAAGATTTTCTCTTACATCAGAGTAATGGGTCTTTAGTCATTTTGATCTAAAGCAGCAGACGCCTTGGAACAATGGTGGACTTCCCTTCAGCCTGCTGCCCAGAATGGTGGCTCTTAGCCATGTCTCTGTGAAAAACAGCACACTGAATTTGTTACTTTCAAACACCCCCATAAAAAGAGCATATGTCAACCATTCAGCAGGAATCCCCATATGCCTCCCTGAGTTTTTCCCCACAGGGGCCTACTTTCCTAAGTGCCCTGGTTCACATGGTGTTGACCTTCCCAGCCCTGTCTTTTGTCCCAGGACTCGACTGACACTGCAGAGATATATTGTAACACGTGGTCATATGAAGCACCATGTGACTGTAATGATTATGCTGTCTGATCTGTCTCTACTATTTGCTGGCAGGAAGCATGTAATCACCAAAGCAGCATGTCTGAACCTAACCTCTCTGCTGCCTGAAGCAAACTATAGAAAGAAGCCCAGGCTGCTCTGCTGAGCCACCAGTAGTTGACTTAAAAACATGACAGCAGTAAAAAAAAATATATATATATATATTTAAAATGTGAAATACATGAGAAAAGCAGGTCAATTGCCACCCCTCTTGGATGTAAGCAGAACCTTGATAGGTAAAAAGTAGAGAAGTGGAGAAAATTCAATTTGATTTTCAGTGAGGGAGAAATCATAACACCGGGACTTGGTCCATCTTAAACTGGACCTTCACCCTGAGTTAGAGCCTATTTTATATGTTTCCCACACCCTGTACCTACAGATTGCCTGCATTTAAAAAAATCATCCTATCTGCATTTACTGCATTTTATGACCCTTTAAATATCCAAGATGGCAGCCCATGGAGTCTTAGTGGGGAAACGATTAAAAAGTAAGTGATTAAAAACTTAAAATATATTCATTTTAGATGCTGGGGAATAGTTTTTTAAAAGATTGAGCTTTTCATTAAATGATGCTGAAGGTCCGGTTTAACTGTGGTCTCTATTTGGGATAAGTGTAGGAAGCCAAAGCATGGTTATACAAGCCAGGGGTTAGTTGAAACTGCTTCTGCTCATGCCGAAGGGGGGATAATCATCAGAACATTGTTTCCCCCACATAGGTCCCCTTAAAATCCAAATCCTGAAACTCACCTGAAAGAGATGAGTTTTTGGGGCCTTGGTTTTGGGGGTTGCTGTGCACAGGAAGTAAGTCACTAATTGGAATGCCCTCTTCCAGACACAAGCAGAGGCATAAGTTGCAGGCAAATGATGCAAACCCTCAAATTTAATTCCAGGTTGTGCAGAAGGTGGGTTGAATATTTTCACAAGTCACTGTAAATGCCTCCTGGTACAGCTTCTGCTTGTCTCTGAATGTGATTATGGGACTTTTGCCAGATAGACTTCAGTTATGACAGTAGATGGTGCTGGTGAGGTGAGGCGTTTCAGCTTTAAGGGGATGCAGGAGCATGCATGCAGATGGGGTCAGCTTTGGGGAGTTTTCTTTTCCAACTGTGCCAGGCTGTTGGTCCGGTTTTAAGCTGAATGGAATAGATCTGTAGGAGAAAACTCCATATGAACTGTGGCAATGAAAAGCATTAGTATAAAACATCTAAGAGTTTTTGGATGAAAAGCATTCATCTACATTTCAGTGGAAAAATGCACCAAACTCCAAAACAGAGCATTTAAGGCAGTCTTAGTTGCATACAATGGTAATGCTAAGGGTTACAGAATCCTAAATCCCAGCATAACTTTTGTTGAAGATCTCAGTTGAGAAAGTAAGAACAGAAGGGAAAACTGATACTGATCAGTTATCATCTGTAACTTCTGAACAAACAGTTGAAGTGAGCACATAACTTACTAGTACTGAAGAGCAGACGCAAGCAAGCTCAGACACAGATTTCTTCTGAACCAAAAGCACAAAATACAATACAATAAAATACAATAAATAATTGAAACATTTGAAATGGAAGATGTCAAACCAGTAACATCTCTAATGGAAACCAACTACCTGAAGGAGATATGCCACTACCAACTACCAACTAACACGCACTACAGGAGTACAATAGGGAAATTGCTGTACACTTGAGAAGAGGGGGGTCATGAGGAGGCATTAAAGTGGACCAAAACCCATGCCCCAACGAATAGATTCCAGGGCCGCTAGATTATCTCCCACAGGGCATACAGAATCTCTCCCGATGGGGGATAAGTTGGGAAAAAGTTGTGTGTCTGGCCAGCGAGTATATATTGGATCACACATGTTCTTAAAAAGTTGAAATCCAGTCAAAAATGCCACCTCTGGGGCATCTGATTTGATATGCCCTGCTAGTTAAACTTATCTTGAAAGTAACTGAGATAATGACTCACGCCCTACTTGACCACTGGTGGGCGGTCATCCAATTATGGAATTGTAGTCGGTAAGAAGGACTGCGGGCCTGATGCAGAGCCTCCTCTGAACTGCCCTTAAAACCTTCCGATTGTCCGGGTCTCCCGTTTGAATCGTGGCTCAAATGTGATGCAGAGCCTCCGTCGGAATGGCTCCCTAACTGATCCGTCAATTTCACTTTACTCGGAAAGCTTTTTTTGCTCTCTCGGGTGCCTTCAATTTGATCGGGGCTCCCGTTCACGTTCACACGGGCGGCCCGTTTTTCCCAGATTTTTCCTGCCTTTTTGAACGTACCTGCTTGGTTTCCGTCGTATTTGACCTTCCATTTTGGTGGTTTTAGCAAGTATACTTACATCTCCATGGCTCTTCAGTTGCCAATCTGGCTACACGCAAGCGCACATCCCTAAACCTCCATTGGAATATGCATATGGCACCAACTGCCAATTTGACACATATATATATATATATTTCTGTTAAATTTTTGGTGTTCCTTTTTCCTTGCCATTAATGCATACCTTAATCTCCTTTGTGTTCCTTTTTCCTTTCCATTAATGCATACCTTAATTCTTTCTGATTGTTTTTGATTTATTGTCCCATATCTAAACCTTTTGTGTCATGTAAATGTGTGATGATGTTGTGTGATTGTACATTTGCAGGAAAGACAACACACCAAATCTTTTTATTTGTTTTTAATTCAAACATTGTTTTAATTTTTTATTTGGATTTGGATTTTTCATATTATTTTTTTTTTTTTGCCAAAACTAAAAAACAATTAAAATTTCAATGCAAAATAAAAAACATTAGGCCTCGGGGTCTTGTGCCTGTGGTTTTCTAGTATCTGTGAATGATAAACAACATTAGTTTAGCATTGTTTTTATGGTTTGGTTGGGCGTGTTTTTTTTGGGGCACTTTTTAAACCGGACCTTCAGCGTGATTTAATGAAAAGCCCAAACTCTTAAAAAACGATTCCGCAGCATCATCTGTTAAAAAAAGATACAAGGACCCACCATTAATCCACAAAATACATTAACAAGTTTCCTGGCCTAACTAAAGTCACTTTATTAACCTCTTGCTGCCTCACATTGCCCTAGTTCTGCTATCTGCATGTAGGCTAGTTTGTAGCGGCGTACATGTGTTAAACTAAGGTGGGCTGGTATGTAACGTGACAAACTAAGTTGTTTCAGACTATTCTTGCACTTTGTTTTTTTTTTATTATAAGGAATGTGTGCGCACACATAAACGCACGCTCGCATACTCACATCCATGATGATGTCGTCCTGCTCCTGTGTAAAGATGGCATAGCTCCTGGTATAGCTCTGACGTTCCCCCGCAGTGACGTGCAGGACATCCCAAATTGGAATGCCCCAGAGACATGATGCCTGTAACCCAACCCTGGATTTCTTCACACTCCAAAGGGCTGGGTTACATGGGTTTTGGCCTGCTTTAAAACATCATGACCAAATCAGGTTAGGATGGAATAACCCACGTCCTTTACATTATGATTAAAGTAACACAGGTTCCCTCACATAAAGCAGAACAAAACCCAGAGCGGCCACTGGTCTTCCCCCTGGAAATCCCAGATCGGGATGCCCCACTGTGTGAAACCCTTTATACTGAGACTTTACTCAGAAATGGCAGACTCCCTCTCTTAAAGCGGAAAAAGCCATGATTAGTTTAATGACCTTTGCAGGTGTATATTGTAGTGCCCCCCCCAGTCTGATCAAGACAACAGAACCTCATCTTCAAGAGACCAAAGGCTCGCTCCACCACAGAGCGAGTCCTCCTGGGTGCAGTATTGTAGGGCTCCTCTGCCTGTGAAGATGGGTGCAGGATTGGGGTCAGCAGCCAGGGGAGCAAAGGATAGCCAGAGTCTCCCCCCCCCCCCCAAAAAAAAAAAAAAAAAAAAAGGTGTGCATTGCAACAATAGAAAAGAGGGACAAATAGGTGAGCGGGGTAGGGTTGGCGTAAAGGACATTTGTAATGAGCCTACATGCACATCCAACCTGTACACTCATTAAAAAAGTCTGGGGAATACTACTTACATAAGAGGGCAAGAACATGACGCAATAGGGTTCGATCACTTAACCCATTTAATTTAAAGTTAAAAAATTAGGCAAAAAATATACTAACAAAAAAATTACCAAATAGTGTGTTAAGGGAAAAAAAAATAAAAGACAGGGTGGGCAACCAATACAAGTTTCATACACATACCCAGTAAGGCGGGTGAGCTCAAATAGGTGCAGCCTGGTTTCTGCCATGCTCAGCAGGACAAGACCGCGGAGCTGGCGCCGCTGATGTGCTCCAACAGAGGACTGCATATTATTGCCCGAGTGCAAATACGGCTGCTCTGACTTGCCGTAAGTGAAGGCTCGGCGGCCCCGTTTCATTAGGGTGATTTCAATCGGAAAACAAGGCTCTGCATCACTGAAAAAAACGGAACAATGAACGAGGCGTCCGTTTTGCCGGGAAACAGCCTCGTGCGAGCCGACAATCGGAAAGGCGGCTGAGCGCACACATGAGCGCATAAACGCACACTAAAATCAACGTAGCACCCTTTCCTGACCCGATCAAAGCCCAAAACCAACGGGAAAACACACGGGAGAAGTGAACGGGGAGGCTCTGCATCAAGCCATGCTTCCTGGAATTTCTTAAGATATATGGCAAAAGCAGTTTGGTCCACTTATACTGGCTGTAGTTGCCATATCTCAGGAATATAGAATATTTAGTACTAATGGCAAATTTGCCTTCTAATGTATGTTTGCAGGTTAGTGGTTTCAGCACTGCCACTATTTAGCCATACCTATCAATGTATTTTATACTTACACCTCTGTACACATGGTAGAGGCCTCAAGATATTGTGCCCTTTTTTATTATAAAAGCAATGTTTGCTTACTTGTCCTTGGGCAAGAATGCCAGTTTCAGCCTCAGGTTGGCTTCATATGTTAACAGAAGAAATCAAGGTTGGAAAACACAAGGTGAGGCACAAGGTAGGGCACTTGTAATCATCAACACCTTTAATTTGAATTGGGCATGAGTCTCATTCATGCAGTCAATAATGCTTTTAAAGACATATGTTGATCATTGTTTACTTCTGTGGTGAAATTGTTTTTGTTTACAATTTTTTTTTATTTTAATTTCATTTGAATGAAAAAAGGATTGCCACTGAGAAGTCAATCAAAGTAAAGGTGAATACCGCTCTCACTAGGAGCCCCAAGTCCTTGGCTGATATTGTGAATTACAAGAGAATCACTGGGTCTGGCCTAGATGCAGCTTCAAAGGGGGTCATGCTAGAGATTTAGAGGCCGATTCATTAATAGCGCCAGGTAGCGACAGATGAGCGACTGAAGTATGGCGCTATGAGCGCCGCTAGCGTACACCGCGGGCGGTAGCGATTCGCTATAGCAGGCCTCCTCAGTCGCTACCTGGCGTTGTTGGGAACAACGCCTACATTGCTGAATATGATGTTGGCCCTCAGCTTTGTAGGCGCTGTCAGTCAGTTTGGCCACGCTATTCAACACAGCGCCTGCGCTTTGCTTTGCTGTGGGCTTGAAATCAATGTTAGTACCTTCCGAAGTAAACACATTGCAACATGTTTCTTTTTATTTTTTTTATTTTGGTTTTAAATGTTTTGCTAATTAACGTAAAATTATGAAAAAAATATAGGATTTTTCATGAAGATTCTCGGGGTGCCTGAAAAAGAATAAAAAGTGCAGTTAGTATTTATATTTAATGTGGCTTTTTCGCTGTAAAAAAATTATGCATTAATTTGTTACAAACATTTTGGTCCAACTTGCACAACAACCCTAATTGTTATGTTGTTCAGCTTCCACCCCCCCTTATAGTGGTTTTGGTCATCTTACTCCCCCCTTATAGTGGTTTAGGTCATCTTACACCCCCCTTATAGTGGTTTGGGTCATCTTACTCCCCCCTTATAGTGGTTTGGGTCATCTTACACCCCCCTTATAGTGGTTTTGGTCATCTTACACCCCCCCTTATAGTGGTTTTGGTCATCTTACACCCCCCTTTATAGTGGTTTTGGTCATCTTACACCCCCCTTATAGTGGTTTTGGTCATCTTACACCCCCCTTATAGTGGTTTTGGTCATCTTACACCCCCCTTATAGTGGTTTTGGTCATCTTACTCCCCCCTTATAGTGGTTTTGGTCATCTTACACCCCCCTTATAGTGGTTTTGGTCATCTTACACCCCCCTTATAGTGGTTTTGGTCATCTTACACCCCCCATATAGTGGTTTTGGTCATCTTACACCCCCCTTATAGTGGTTTTGGTCATCTTACACCCCCCTTACAGTGGTTTGGGTCATCTTACACCCCCCTTATAGTGGTTTTGGTCATCTTACACCCCCCCTTATAGTGGTTTGGGTCATCTTACACCCCCCTTATAGTGGTTTTGGTCATCTTACACCCCCCTTATAGTGGTTTTGGTCATCTTACAACCCCCTTATAGTGGTTTTGGTCATCTTACACCCCCCTTATAGTGGTTTTGGTCAGCTTACACCCCCCTTATAGTGGTTTTGGTCATCTTACACCCCCCTTATAGTGGTTTGGGTCATCTTACACCCCCCTTATAGTGGTTTGGGTCATCTTACACCCCCCCTTATAGTGGTTTTGGTCATCTTACACCCCCCTTATAGTGTTTTGGGTCATCTTACACCCCCCCCCCCTTATAGTGGTTTGGGTCATCTTACACCCCCCCTTATAGTGGTTTGGGTCATCTTACTCCCCCTTATAGTGGTTTGGGTCATCTTACACCCCCCTTATAGTGGTTTTGGTCATCTTACACCCCCCTTATAGTGGTTTTGGTCATCTTACACCCCCCTTACAGTGGTTTGGGTCATCTTACACCCCCCTTATAGTGGTTTTGGTCATCTTACACCCCCCCTTATAGTGGTTTGGGTCATCTTACACCCCCCTTATAGTGGTTTTGGTCATCTTACACCCCCCTTATAGTGGTTTTGGTCATCTTACACCCCCCTTATAGTGGTTTTGGTCATCTTACACCCCCCTTATAGTGGTTTTGGTCATCTTACACCCCCCTTATAGTGGTTTTAGTCATCTTACACCCCCCTTATAGTGGTTTGGGTCATCTTACACCCCCCTTATAGTGGTTTGGGACAAATTATGATTGGAGCCAAAAAAGATTTTCCCTGTAGTGCAGTACTTGGATTAGAGTGAAGGGTAGTTAGCTTACCGCAAAAAATGAAGTGATCATGCTTTCCCTTAGCTCATAGCCAGTCTGGGTGTCCTCACTTCTTTCTGCGGCCAAGTTGGGGATTTCGGGCACCAGTGCTGTCTCTTCAGGGGATTGGATTCTGTGGCATATGCAAATGTTGTGGAGCACACAGCAGGCAAGGATGATCTTGGAGACCTTTTGTGGACTGTACAGCATCTCTCCTCCTGGGCGTGCCAAACAGAGAAAGCGTGCTTTCAGCAGGCCGATGGTTCGTTCCACAATGCTTCGGGTTTTGCGGTGTGCTGCATTGTAGCGTTCATGGGCAGAGGTCTGTGGGCTTCTGACCGGAGTCATCACCCATGTTCTCTGCCCATATCCCTTATCCGCTGTTGAAAAAACACAAGGAGAGAGACAGCAATTAGTACTAGTACATGTTTTGGTTTTCATTTTTACTAATTTCGCTTACTAGGCCACATATTTTAGGCCAAATACTTTGACATGGTTAATTATTTACCCAGTAGCCAGCCAGCTGGCATTTCGTTGTTCTCAAACTTCCGGCACAGGACTGTCCTCTGCAGGACGTAAGAATCGTGGCATGAGCCGGGGAACCCCGATCTCACCGCCCGCAGCTTCATTTAGTGGTCACAGACCACCATGATGTTAATAGAATGGAATTGTTTCCAGTTTCGGAAATACAGCTCCTGTGCACGGGGAGGGCGGAAAGGGATATGTGTACCTTCAACGCACCCTAGCACATTCGGGATCCCTCCCATTAGATAGAAGGCATGTTTTATTTTGGCAACCTCATCCTCATCCTCAGGAAACTTGATGTAAATAGGGATCAAATCACAAATCGCCAGAACTACCTGGATTAATATGCGGCTCATTGTAGCCTGGCTGATCCCGCTGAGGAGGGCAGAGGTTGCCTGGAAGGTACCTCGTGCCAAAATGTTCAAAGTGGCACACAGGCTTGCTATGCCTGGAATGGATCGAGTGCGTTTGGTGGATGGCTCGATTTTGTGCTTAATCTGATCATATAGGGACTGTAGAGCAGCACGATTCAGACGGAAGCGGCTCCTGATCTGTTCGTCACTTAAGTCCCATACTGAAAGGCGGATTCCAAAGGAGCGGGGTGCCCTAAGCCTCACAGCACCCCCCTCCCTGTCCTCCTGCTCTTCCAGCATACGCATACATCCATCCACCCATACCCCATACATCACCCTCTTATCCATCACACACTCAACAGATATACCAAATCAGCCAAACAAAACAAAAAACCACAAACACACCACACACACAAACAATCACACTCCTCACACACTCACTACAATGCAGCTCACCACAAAACCAGAAGTATAGTGGTCCAAACCACCAGCCTGCTGAAAAACAACTTTCTAAGTTAGGCACAACCAAGAGGGGAGTTGCTGCACAGCCCACAAAAGGCCCCAAAACCAAGCCTCACTTGCTGTATGCTCCACAATATTTGCATATGCCAACAAAATCAATCTCCTAAAGAAACAGCACTTATGTCAGAAATCACCCAACAAGCCACAGAGAGTGAGGACCAAACGCAGCCAGACACTCAAATGAGCTAAGGGAAACAAGCACCACACCACAGCCTTTGCCACAGTGTAACAATACCAGAAGCTTGCCAAATCCAGCCATTTATACTTCACTTTCAAAAAGGACAGGTCCGCTTTGCCGCCTTTTGCGTTGCTCTGCTATTTCCGGTCTCCAATTAGCTGACCCAGGTGTGCGTGAAACGGAGTGCTCACGCGCACGCTACTAGCGCTACTAGCGTACGTGAGCCTAAACTTGCGTGCATTAACGGACATGGCAGAAAATTCTGTGGTGGGCCAATGAAAGGTAAGCTGCTGTTTCTTTAAATAGCCGTTAGTATAGCCACATGTCACAAGTGTTTAATATACATGAGTACATTGTTGTATTTGGTTGTGTGTTGTTTGGTTAATGAGGTCTGTAATTAGTTAATTGCCTAACACACATGCTTCAGTCAGTGCAGTGGAGGTGTTGCTACAAGCACCTGGCCTGTATGTGTGAATCTATTAAGTGGACCTATTTGTGATTGGCTGTTAGAGCACATAAAACCTGCCCAACCCAAAGAGAGGGCGATGTCATTCTGTAGTCTGCATGCGTGCTTGTTGGTTGTGTATTGGTGTGTGTGCAGCTACAGGATGGAGCCAAATTCAGGACATCTGCCGGCCACAGCAAGCCCAAGTCGGAGTGTGGTGGGTGCTGTGCGCAGACCTCCCTTAAGGAAAAGGGCCCAGGCTGAAGGTGGTGCAGCACCCCAGGCTAAGCGCCCAGGTGCCAAGAAGGAGCCTGAATTTAATTTGGCGGAGAATAATAATCTTGTGCGCCTTACCCTTGCTAAATGGGAGCTGCTCTTTGGCTCCCAAAGCAAGTCAATAGGCAAACAAGAAAGAAGCAAACTGTGGGATGCCATTGGTGTTGAGCTTACTAGCAGTGCTCAACACCCACGTAGTGGCCCATCCTGCAGGAAACGCTTCTACACTTTGAGAGGGGCCCTTATAAAAAAGATGAATCACGATCTGGATGTCGAGAGTGGGACCATCCAGGCTCCAAAGAGTACCTACAGGCCGTATGAGGAGATGCTGAAGGGCAAAATTCCACTTGCTCGGCTGCAGGGTGTGGATCCTGGGGATGACACCACAGGTTGGACTGAAGGTACATATTTTCTATGTAATGTTAATGTATGTGATTTGCTTGGTCTCTTTCTGGCCATCTAACAGTAGGACCTGTGAAGTAGTACATTATACCTCATAAATGTTTTACTTTCCTATGTGTTGCTTTCTGCATAGGTGCACATGGTGCTGTCCATGAGTCGGGGGAGGAGGAGGACACCCAAAATCCTGCCCTTCAACCAACCTCCAGCCTAACCCAGTCTGCCATTGAAGGTATTTAACACTAATTTAGGGGCTGGTTGTTTTTGCCCAAAATGGGTGTGGGAGCACCTCAAACAATAGCTTGTACCACTGTTGAGGATTACTAATATGGACCTGCGGACTAATTTCACGCCCACTTTAACCCTCACAGCAACTAACTAACAAGGCCCTAACATGTGTAGCTATGTGGGAAGGCAGAGATGTGTGGCCATATATCTGCATATACATGTGTAAGCCACACTGGCCTTGATTAGTGAATATTATTGAATGAGCTGCTCACACACACCTAAATGCATGTTTTATTTTGTGCGGCACATTACCAATGGCTAAATGTTTGCTTTGTTTTTGCCTAGCTGCCCCGCCATTGGCACCAGCATCTCCTCAGGAGCCAAGCTACTCTTTGGATGCCGGTAAGTGCATGTGTCAACCTTGCTTTAGCCGCTTTAACACAAGTGCATGTCTATCATTCCTCTTTTTGATTTGTAGGCCAAGTGACTGGTTCATCTTTGGACCCCACTTCCGATGTTGCAGGTCAACAGGACCCTGTTGGTGTGTATTGCAATAAATAATGTATCCTTTATCAACAATATATAGAATATATATAAATACCGCGCTCAGAAATTAATTTGTGATAATAAGAACAAACATGAAAATAAAAATCTTAGATACAGCTCCACGTGTTAAACTTGAATCCCACCATCAAGAAAATAAACCAGAAAAAAACAAACAAGAACACAGAGCTATATGTAACTTAATTAAAATCCTCTTTAAAGTCCTTAAACTTGTGATCAGAAATCCACCGTGAACATCAGCAGTCAATTTGTGCAATTCCACCACCAGTTTGGTACTCTTACCAGAGCTAATCGAATAGCCAGCATCCACAGCAATATCGCAGACACTTCAATCAATAACCTCCACCCATTGGGGGTACGATTCCCAACCCATGCTGCTGAACTCCAAAATAGTAAACCACCGGTGGTTTACTATTTTGGAGTTCAGCAGCGTGGGTTGGCTTAACCTTTTAATGTGACATGCGAGTTTTATTCCTGTGTTTGTGAGTATTTTATTGGCCTAATTAAATAGACTTATAGTATAGCAATACTGCACTATGGTCCTCTTATTTCTTCCTGCATGATTATGCTTTGGAAACCTGGCCAGCTATACCAACATATATTGAGGAATCGTACCCCCAATGGGTGGAGGTTATTGATTGAAGTGTCTGCGATATTGCTGTGGATGCTGGCTATTCGATTAGCTCTGGTAAGAGTACCAAACTGGTGGTGGAATTGCACAAATTGACTGCTGATGTTCACGGTGGATTTCTGATCACAAGTTTAAGGACTTTAAAGAGGACTTTAATTAAGTTACATATAGCTCTGTGTTCTTGTTTGTTTTTTTCTAATGTATCCTTTATGCTGTTTATGTTACACTGGTTCAATTGGGTTAGTCTAATAATCTACATGTTTGCTCTGTCAACTTGAAGATGCCTATTTTGAGTGCTTTTTCCATCCCCAGGGTCAGTCTAATAGTTTTTTGAGTGATTGCAATGCATTTTTTGTGTATATTTAAAGACAAACATTCACCCAAGTAGTTGGAGGAATATTTAGAGACATTAATTGTGTCTTTTAGTTGGCCAGAATATCGGAAGTGGCTGTCCGGAAAGGGCCCTTCACGTTGAGGCTGCCAGAGATGAGGGTAAGTTGTTTTGGCTTGATGATCTAGTATGTATTTTTGCTCTACTTTTGTTGCACTTTATTCGGCCAACTTGTGTTTAAACATGTATTTTCCAGGGCAAAGCTCGAGTGAGGTCCCCACTCCAGACATCTGGGAGATGGCAGGTATGTGTAATTTTAGCAATGTGTCTGATCTTATTTGGCCCAATTATTGCCTCATATTCCTCTAACATACATGTTAGCAATCTGAGTTTCCAAGATACCTTTTGGCTAGTGTGTAATCTTGCACTTTGTGGAGGTATGGCCTCGATAGGCTATCCATGTTACATTTGAGTTTGGTCCACTGACCTACTAACCTGACTTTCCTGTTTAGCATATGCCAACTTGCCGGAGCTCTCGGATGTTGATTTGCCCCTCTCTGGCAGCGAGACCCCGTTCCTACCTGTGCCGGACGACACGGAGGTAACATGGCTGATTTAGAGGACCAATAACCACATTGCCATGTTCGTGGGTAGGCGATGAACCAACATGTCACATTTCCTTTCTTGGTTGTTTTGGCAGGAGGCGGGACCAGAACCCCAACCTGGGACCTCTTCCCAAGTGCCATGCGGCCAAGCTTCAGAGGCTCAAGCAAGGGTAAGTTGTATTGTTACAGTTTGGGCAAATGATTTTGAGGGGCATAGCTGCATTGGTTCTGTTTGACTAAAATTTTGTTTTCTATTTTGTTAGCCTCAAACCAGAGCAAGAGGAGGTGTGGCACCAACCAGTGCTGATTTTTATGAGCTAGGGGTCCGGATGCTGGAGGACTACAGTCGCCAACAGCCGCGTGATGGAACTAATGAGCGCATTGCGGCGTGGAACATCAGGTGCTGATGTGTCAGCAACAAAATGAGGCCCAGCAGCGCCAGATAGACCAGTTGCTCCAAAACCAACAACAACAGCATAACCAGGAACTTGGTCGCCTCGCCAATCTGATGGAGCAATCTCTCCAGCGCCAGGAAGAATGTCTCCAGCGCCAGGAACAAAGTTTGTTGTTGACACAACAGCTCATACAACAGCAGTCTATTTTTTTTACTGCACTGTTGGCCCCCAACACCGCCCCTAGCAATGACTCCCAACCTCCCCGGCCACCCAGCCAAGAATATTAATTTGTTTGTGGTTGTAATTTTTTTTTTGAAATAGATTTGATTAACCCACCTCTAAATTGTGTTTTTCCTAAGACATAGCTAAGAACACAGTCAGGGATGAGTATCTTGATCTACATATGTAAATGTAGGCCAAAATTAATGCCACACATTTGTGACCATAGCTTACTATGGTTTACACATTAAATGGCTACAAAGGTATGGCAAAATTTACACACAAATGGGTTTGTAGACACTTAAACTATGCTTGGCAAGGCACAACACACTGTAATTAGCAAAATAGAAAAATTTTAATAATAAAGGTGGGCAACAGGCCCAACATTTGCCCACAAAGTGGCTAAAACAAGGGGCCAGTCATCACCCCACCCTAACGACGCCTCTTCTTGGCCAGCAGCATAAGGCGAAGACGCCGGATCGACCGCCACAGTCTGCGATGCTGGTTTTCACAAGCTGTAGAGAGTAAAAAAAACCAGATTTAATAAATGGAATGTGACCTCAACAGACACAGATGTAGCAATGTAATGTCAGGGGGTCCAATTAGCTGACGCTCACATTAACATTGTTGCCCACTGTGCCCTTAGGTGTTACCATTATATGAGTACTAGTGGCTGGCTTAAATGTGGCCACCACATCCCAAGCATACATTTACTCTTAACTCTTGGTAATCAAAGAAGGTATAAGTCCCAGTGTGGACATTTATGTGTTTAGTCACAGCCAAACATCAGGGCCTAAGTCCTAACGAGTAAACTAGTTTGGCCAAGAAATTAGAGGTCATGACCTAAGCAGGCCCATTTGGTTGGGTAGAAACCACAAATTGTCTCTATGTGGCAAACTCAAGAATGTGAGGCAACAATCAAGCATGCAGACATGCATGTAGGATTGTTGGCCAAACACATGTAACCTAGATGTGTGTTGCTTAAACACATAGGTACATTGTAAATGTCTGCAGAATTGACTATAAGACATAGGGTTCACAAGTCTTTAGGCATATGAAGTGGGATGTACTCACCATCGCAGCTGTGGCGGGGGCCCATGCTGCTGGCCGTCCCGGGAGGTGTGGTGGGGAGGATGGTCACCGGCTCCGTCTGCGTGGCAACATCTGTCATGAAAAAGCAAAATTAGTGGGCCAATGACACATGACTATTTGTCATCCATCTGGTTAGGGAGTCTGCAAAAACAAATGCTTGCATGGTTACACACATGTTGTCCGACATTAGCATATTTCCTGGTCCATGAGTTCATGTAAATTATTTATGGTTGCAACATGGACACATAAAGATAATGTGCCAATAACCTTGACAGTGCAATGCTAAGGACTAATTTGCAGTTGATTGTAGAATGTTACTAGTGTGCAACATGTGTTAGCCGGAACAACTTAACCAAATAACACATTTGCTAGCCCCCATCATGGTGTGGGCAGAAACATAGGGGTGGTTGCCATTTGGATTGCACGGTAGTGGGCTTTGTGATGTTAATGTACATTATCAAACCAGCTTGTACTATGGACCAGGAAACATGTGTCTGTTAAAAGTGGGCCAATACCCAGGATTGATACTATTCTGTGTTTTGGTCCGCTTTGGCAGAGCACAACAATTTGAGTGAGACACCGTCCGCCGCCGCTGCCTTCCGCACATCACTCCTCCAGTGTGTGCGCACGCACAGCCCATTAGGAAACAGAGAGCGCAGGCGCACACACATCTAGAGGGGCACGCAGGAGGCTGCGGCGGTGGCTTCTGCCACCCCCAATGAGGTAAGGAGTTTGTGGGCTTTTTTTGGGGGGGGGGCCCTGGGTGAGGGAGGTGATTGGGCATGGAAGCTTAGAGATTCCAAGCACAATCAACAATGGGTGTTGGTCCACTTTAAGGAATGTCATAACATATGGAATGTGAGGGATAACAACAAACACTTACCACGACTATGCCCGTGGAGAATGCGTTGCCAAAAGGCCATGGAGGTGCCGCCTATATGATGCCCTGCAAATTAGAGAGGAATGGCAAGGGCTAAGTACAAATGGCCAGATGAAACCTGTCACAGACTAACACTGACTAAATGTGCACTCACCAGGGGATGATCCGCCACTTGAAGCCCAGGGAGGGCTCTGAGGAGGAGGCGGGGAGCCTCGGCTCCTCACACTCTGCTCCGAAGATCCCCCAGCCAAAGGGCCACCCTCCTCCCTCTCACTCCCTGCTCCTTCAGGGAGTGTGGGAGAGTCCATTCCTTCCACCCCACTTGGACTCCCCACTTGAGAGTGGCTCCTTGTCTGGTGAGACTCCTCAGAGTCAGAGTGTGAGGAGCTGAGGCTTGATCCTGCCTGCCCCCCAGCAGCACACTCCTCTGGGGCGTCATCCCCATCCTCCCCTGGGTCCTCTAAATAGGAGCCGCGAGAGGGACCCTCCCCCGATGACTCCCCCGAGTCCGCCTGTCTGGTTTGGGGGAGGAATCCCTTCCCACGTTTCACCAGGGGAGGACGCTTATCTGTGTTGAGGGGGTGAGTGAAAATAATTAATATTAATACCCCAAATGGACACAGCTTAGCAGATTATTTAACCAAAAGTATAAACATAGCATAAGCTTAAACTTACCTGATGCGTAGGCATCATATAGGCGGTACACGCCTTCAGGGTCCCGGCGCTTGAAGTCCGACCATTTCTGCTGGATTGCTCGGACACTGAGGTGGGTGTCGAAGCGCCGGGACACTGTGGCCTTCACCTCCATGGCAATTCTCTTCTTGCCCCCACGGGCATAGTCATATTGGTGGATGCAGAAATCCTATGAGCAATGAAAAACAAACACAAATCAATACATGACATCAGAACAATGGTATAAACAGTTATACTGAGAACAGATTAAAGTGGACCAACACCCTGGATTTTGACTATTCTGGGTTTGGGTCCACTTTGGTGGGGCACACCAATCGGGGGTGGGCCGCTGTCTGAAACCCCCTGGGAAGGCCAGAAATACACCACTGACCACGCTCCCACGTGACTGCGCCAGGCTAGCGCAGTGCTCTGCGCCGCTGTGGTATGCGCGTTCAAGCCCGCTTGGACGTGCATACCAGCTCAGCTGCCTCGGAGCGCTGTAGGACGCGTGTGGCGTTTCACTCTAACAGGGAGGGCGCCTGCGCAGGCCATTAAAGTGGACCAACACCCACGGGTGATCGGCCCGGGAATCTATAAGATTCCCGGGCCGATCACCCCCCACCCCGCGGGACATCCGAGATCGGGATGTCCCGCGGGGTGAAACCCCCCCCAAACACCCCAACTCACCTACCTTATCTTCGGCGGCGGCCGGCCGCCGCCGCCTCCCTCGCGCCCCTCGCAGACGGCCGGCGCGGGGGCGCGCGCGTCAAAAGTGACGCGAGGGAGGCGGCGGCGGCCGCCGCCGCTTAGACGTTCCTGTTCACCCCTTGTACGTCGGCGCTGGGAGCGGGGAGAGGTGAGTTTTTCGGGGGGTTAGGGGGGGTTTCACACAGCGGGGCACCCCGATCGGGGGTGCCCCACCGAAGTGGACCAAGACCCAGGATAGTCAAAATCCTGGGTGTTGGTCCACTTTAACAAATGTCTGGCGCAGGGGCCCACCCTGCTAGAGGGAAGCGCAAGACGCATCCGCGGCTCACGCATGCAGAGATGGGACGGGGCTGAGGTAAGGTTTTTGGGCCTCCAGGGGGGTTCTGAAAACTAAGAGATTTCAGGGCCAATCCCCCCTGTGTGTTGGTCCACTTTAAACATAAAATCCAAGATAAACATACTCACTTTGACCACCTGGCCGTTTACGCGGCTATCCACCCTTTGACGCTTAGCTTTTGCTGGCCCAGGAGGGGAAGGGGTGGGAGGGGGGTTAGGTGGGGGAGGTGAGGTAGGTGGGGGAGGTGGGGGAGGGGTGGTGGGGTCAGAATCAGAGGAGGAGCTGGGGAGGCGCAGAATCCGTCTCCTGGGCAGCATGGTGGAAACGCAAAGGAGGAAACAGGAACCGGATATGACCAAAGCGACAGGGGCAAAAAAAAAAAACGCTCCTCGCAAAAGGAACAAGCTAATATCCGCTATGTGTAAGCTAAGTGGCGGAACTAGTCGATTTACGCATTCCAAAAAGCTATTGGACTAAGCGCTAGTAATTTTTAGCTTTATGTGGCTTTGAAACGCAAAGGAGGAAACAGGAAACGGATATGACCAAAGCAACTGGGAAAAAAAAAATAAAACAAACGCTCCGCGCACCAGGAACAAGCTAATATCAGCTATGGGCAAGCTAAGTGGCGGAAAAACACAATTTACACATTAACACAAGCTATTGGACAAAGCGCCAGAAAGTTAAAGCTTTATGGGGCTTTGAAACGCAAAGGAGGAAACAGGAACCGGATATGACCAAAGCAACTGGGAAAAAAATTTAAAAAAAAAAACCTCCGCGCACCAGGAACAAGCTAATATCAGCTATGGGCAAGCTAAGTGGCGGAAAAACACAATTTACACATTAACACAAGCTATTGGACAAAGCGCCAGAAAGTTAAAGCTTTATGGGGCTTTGAAACGCAAAGGAGGAAACAGGAACCGGATATGACCAAAAAAAAAAACCTCCAACTGGGAAAAAAATTCAAAAAAAAAAACCTCCGCGCACCAGGAACAAGCTAATATCAGCTATGTGCAAGCTAAGTGGCGGAAAAAGTAAATTTATGCATTACAACAAGCTATTGGCAAAGACGCCATTAATTATTAGCTTGATTTAGCAGGGTGTTCAAGATCCTGTAATGCATAGGTCCTTGAAAACCAAAAAGCTTGGTGCTTAAAAATAACAATCTTATTCCTTCATAAAATAATAACACAATAAAACTATCCAACTACATGATAATGTGGCACACAGGAGAATGCATAACGGGTTGTTATGAGCTTGTATGCCTGAAGAAATCCTGCAGAATGTGGACATGCATGCTCACAACTACAGTGTATTCATTATGAATGGTCGCGGGAAGTGAATTCCTGGAAAATGGCAGAAGGGCACATGTATGAACAGCACAGCGCAGCACAGCGACGCTCGCGCCGCCACATAGCAAATCAAAACAGCAACTGCACAAACTCTGACCACCACAGAATCATCAAGGACAGGGCTGCCGAATAGCTTGGGCGCTGACAATTTCGATGAGCGAACGTGAGCGCCAAACATCACTGACTAAAAAGTAGCTTTACAAGCCCCGTGTGTTGTGAAAACAAGCTATTTGGAGCCAAATGAGTTTGGTGGGAGGAGATGCATTTTAGATGTCACTCACAACATTACAGTGTAAAAATTACAACTTTCATCTAAAAAAGAAAAATAACAAGACAGATTAATAAAACATATCCCAAGAAACATGTGTTGAATTTTGTGCAAAAGACAAGAACACAAAAACCACTTAAAACAATCATTGCAGTGTCTGCCATTGAAATGTATGGGAGAGCGGCAGGTAGCGACAGGTCATACCTGTCGCTGTGATGGGATTAGCAGCGGCGCTGTTCGTTGTAGTCGGCTACATGATGAATCCCGCGCTAGCCGACGCTCTCGCCGGCGCTAGCCTCATTTAGCTTGATAAATGCGTTATTGTGGCCGACGCCGGGCGTACTTGAGTTGGTAGCCGCCGTTAGCTGGCGGGACCTGGCGCTCGTCAGAAACTACCTGGCGCTATCGCTTGATGAATAAGGGCCATAGTGAAGCAAGTTCAAATCTGCGAGCACATATGGGTGTGAATTGCAGCCTCTATCTCAGTGAGCTTTTTAGTTTTAGCATACAAAAAGTGCAATAAAAAGTATTTGTTTTACATTTTTCTAAAAAAAAAAAAATCAAATGCACATAAGGATATTTACAGGCCAGGTGTATAATGTTTCAAATAAGGTAAGAATAATTGTTTAAGAGTTTGGAAAAATTGCACCCTATGGGGCATGCAGAAAAAAATAATGCATTGTTTAGCATAGCCCATAGGGTGCTGTTGTTTCCAAATGTTCAAATGATATTCTTAGCTCAATGGAAAAATGATGCACCTCACCTGTAGAAATGTTTTATCATATGCGCATGTATTACACAAATATTTTTTATTGCACTTGTGTGTTAAATCTAAAAAGCTCAGTGGGATGCAGGTTGCAATTCACACCCAAATGTGCACATAGAGTTGAGCTTTCTTCACTAAATCTTTAGCAATGTCTTATAGATTTGTGAAGACCGGTTAGTCCCAGGATATAAAAAGGATGAAGCCTTGCCACCTCCAAGTTTCATGAAGGTCAGCTAGGTCAGCTAGCGATGGACAAAGAAACAAGAGGGGCCTTGCTGCCTCTGGTAATAAGGAGGTCAGTTAGCCCAGTGAGCACGGAACTACCAGACCAAGACAGCCACCGCCCTGGAGGCTGCTGCTATCCCTGACACTGCCACTGTGTTACAAAGTGTGAAAGGAAAAGATGGTTTGCCACAGAGTAGTTCCAAAGTATCACATCAGACCCCAAATTTAAATTGGGAGCTTTGAAGGTTAAGTGCCAGAGCACAAGCAACTCACTCATACTTCTGTAGAAGTCTGCCGCTATGGCTGAGGAAGTAGTTTGATAACTGATAGGGATGCATACAGCCTAGACGCTTGTAATTGTGAGCATCCAGAGCAGATGTGGGTGCCACCAACCTGAAAAGCAGTGGTGGGCTGCTGCCATTCTTGACCCTACCATTGTACTACTGTGCAAATGAACACTTGCTTGGCTTCATAAGTCCGCAATGGATCCAGGTCATTGGTGGCTTAATGAGAATCCTAAATGGTTGTATCACCCCATATTTTTGTAGCTGCTGCAAATAAACCTTGTTCTGGTAGTGAGATTGATGTCCTAGCTAAGAAAGGAGCCTTGGAGCTGATAGGGATAAAGACAGCCTTGAAGCTTCAGGCATCACAGTGCAAGGACCTGTGGACCAAGAGCTGAGGTGGCTCCATTAGCGGATAAAGCAGCGTGCATTGCTGCTATCTCTGTCCCTGCCAATGAGCTCTAAACTGTGAGAACAAAGGGCCACAGCAGACCCTACATTTAGAGATTTAAGAATCTACACTGCAAAGCCAATTAATTTCTAGTGCATCATGTCACAAATCGGCACTTACCTGGGCCCCGTTCCAGCGTTGTCGGCGGCCGGTCGGCCCCAGCAGCTCCTGCCCGGCGGCCGTGCTGTGCGGCGTCTGCTCAGGCGGCGCCGAGCACGGCCGCTCTCCCTCCTCGCTCTCGCGTCATTGTTTCACGTGCTCGCGCGCGAGCACGTGATCTTTATGCCCTCCGGCGGACTCAGCGCGCCCGCCGGAGGCTGTAGCAGATTAGCCAGGGGGCACTGGCACATCCCCTGGTTCGGAATAAAGGGCCAATGAGCCCTAGGTTCAGTGGGGCTTACGCCCCCCTCCTTGTCTGGGCCAATGAACCCATAGATGGGGTTGGGCACTCCCTTGTTCTCCCAATATATGACCAGTTCCTAGTTGCACCAATCACACACTCACCACCCACCATATCTGTTCCTATAAAGGTTTCACTCTGTCAGTTGCTCAGTGTCTATGATAGCGCCTTGTACCCTGCATAGTCTTGTGATATACCTTGTTTGATCTTTGATCGTTGCCGACCTCTGCCTGAACCGACTATTCTCGATCTGATCTCCGTTGCCGACCCCTGCCTGAACCGACTATTCTCGATCTGGTCTCCATTGCCGACCTCTGCCTGAACCGACTATTCTCGATCTGATCTCCGTTGCCGACCCCTTCCTGAACCGACTATTCTCGATCTGATCTCCGTTGCCGACCCCTGCCTGAACCGACTATTCTCGATCTGATCTCCGTTGCCGACCTCTGCTTTGTACCTTGACCTCGAGCTGCCTCTTCCCTCTGTACCGCTACGATCTTTGACTTCCCCGTGTCGACCTCTGGCCTGGTTCTGGACTTCCGCTACACTCGCTCTTAGCCATTGGTTCTTCAGACCTCTAAACCAGTAAGCTCTCATCCTTTGAGCCATTGAAGTCCTGGGGGCAACCGATCCCGGGGAGGCGTATTTTGCGTCCCGGAAAGCGGGGGCTCCTACAGGTGAAGCTGGCTGCGGAGATTGGGGGTTGAGGGCTTACCTAGAGGGCTGGAGTTACCAGAGCGTGACACATCATAGCGCTACTTGGGCGTCTGCTGAGAGACGTTATTTGCGTCTCAGTTGCAACGCCCGAAACAGGCAGATGGCGCTGATATTGTTCTAGGCTATGTAGCGCTGTACCTTTGCTTGATCACTTTCAAATGGAGATAGCGACAGGTAATGCCGGTTGCACTCTGCCGCTTCATGCTGTATTTCACATGTAAACCCACAGCTCCAGCACTAGCGCTCTGCAACCATTACTCTCAAGCATACAGTGCCAGGTGCAATGGCAAAAAAGGCGTTTAAACTGGATGGCAGCACAATGACTAAGCAAAAACACATGGAATGACATCAGGGACACACAAATGACTTGACATATGATTGGCAGGCAGGAAAACACAACTTTGCTGTGTATAACCTAAGCACAATAAATGAAAGAAAAAACATTCTGAACAGGCCAAGGATCCCTTGTCCGCTGAATGGGCACAAACATTAAAAAAAAACGCTAACCAAAAGTCACCAAAAATAACATAACTGGAATGGCTAATTGAAGTCTATGGGAGAATGACACTGAACCCCTCATGTGATGTGGCACTGTAAGGAACACAGCGCCAGCGCTAACCAAACACCTGGCGCTCTTGATACATGGAAGAATACAAGAGGCATGTTGGCTGAATCATCAAATCCAAATTCAAGCGGCAATGGGAAATAAATATATGAAATTAAATTAAATATGTGAAATTAAATGTCTAACCATAAATATACTTGAACGTGTACATAACTATTGTCAATAGAATCCCTACAGTACACTACAATAAATGGTCAATCTTAGAATCCTCCACGAATCCTTGACGAAGTAAGAGGGTGGGCCGTTAGGTTGATGGTTTGAAAAAAATTATTAGTATCATCAGCTATGCTGTAAGTTTTATGCTGCCAATTGATTTTGTTATAGTGGTATGGAGCGTCCCTTTACCTGGCTAGTATCACATCTCCAGCCTCGGGTGCCATGTCTCAAGTGCCCGGCATCCAATTGGCCAGACATAGACATTCAGGTTAGTGGAGGGTCGAGTATAATAGGTTGATCCCATTCCGGGACCAACCAATAACACTTTTGGAATAAAATAGAGCTTGGTTAACCTACTAGTTTGCCTTGAGGGCCACAAATCAAACAATACAGCTTTTGTTATTCATGTGTAAAATAAGATATATAAACTCACATTTCCCTAACATAGCTGCTTAGTTATTCAAATGTTAACAATGCAAACAAACCTCACCGGGTACTTTAAGGTATTACTTGACTATTGGAGTCAAGGTACTAAAATTAATGTACACAAAAGAAAAATCCCAAACTTGCGGTATGAGGCAGTCCTAAAATACACCATGAAACACCTAACGGCATATTATCTAGGTCTAGTTAAGCAGAAGTACAGTAAATGTGTTCCTTTATGACTTTCCTCAAGCTGAGCATGATATTATTCTTTGTGTAGGTAACAAGCACAAAGAAAGCCCTAATTCTGAAGGAAATAGAATGTTCTTTTGAATTTTAGTTGCTTTTTTTTCTTTTAAATGTCAAATAAGTAAACTAATTCCTAGCTAAAATAGCATGTGATGATGATTATATCGAACATTAAAATGTTTTTCAGTATTTGAAGCCTGCTTTTCAATCCATTCATAACGCTATTTGTTTACTTTAATATACATTATTGTAATGAAATAGCTGCAAAACAGCGACATCAACGTCACTCGCTCTGTGTTTGTAACTCCGCCGAGGATACATTAGTTCTGTTAATTTAATTGTAAGTTTCTGACTAGTGTGTTTAAAAAAAAATCAAAGTGCGACAATATTATAATTAATTATACAGCATTTGTATTATTCCACCAATGTCAGTGAAATTATCTTCAATCCTTTTTTGTTACAACGTCTAACTCATTTCAGAATTCCAAGTAAAGTGACATTAGCAAATTAATTGCAGGTTAAAATGATTTCATACTATGCCACTGCACCCCGTGAAACTTCAAGCCAGGTAGGATAAATATTAAAATTGGATTGCAAGGTACAATTACAAATAATGTTTTAGTTTTACTTGACTTACGGTGCTCATGCACATTTTGTATTGTTTCTTCAAACAAATAGAGTGACAGGTAGGAGGAGCTAAAGCATCATCAGCCAGTCAATATACAGCAGTGCTCAGGTGATTTTACTTTACGGTGATAACTTTTTAAAAGTTTCCTTTGTTGAGGTCCTCAAGGTGCTGAGCTTATCTTTTATATCTATTACAGTATGTCTTATATGGAGCAGGTAAGACACCTAACCTTCCATTTACTCCCCAGGCACCCTTTCTTAAAGGAGCACTATCACGAAAAATGGCCCAATAATAAAAATCCATTTAAATATGTTAGACGGCGAGTGGAGGGGTCACTTATACACACAGCATTAAGAAATATCCAGCCAGGCTTGTTTTTCTTCCTTTTAATGGAAGGAAAAGTATATGCAGGGTGACAGGTTCTGTCACCCCTGATAGCCTAAACCTGTCACCCCTGGATTTTATTCCTACCATGAGAGAATAAACCACAAGCTTGGTGGGAGTTTTTTTTTTCAGTTCAGGTGTATAAGAGACCCCCTTTTTTAATATTACACAATTTTGCAATAGTGCTCCTTTAAGGTAGCCCACTGCTTCAGGAGTGTGTCCACTCACTTTTATTTGTCTCACTGCACGAATGGGTTAAAGTGGACCATCACCCTCCCGTCATCTATAAGATTCCCGGGCCGATCACCTCCCTCCCCGCGGGACATCCGAGATCGGGATGTCCCGCGGGGTGAAACCCCCCCAAACACCCCAAATCCCCTTACCTTGCCCCTCTAGACGTGTGTGAATGGCCGGCACGGGCGCGCGCGTCAAGAGTGACACGCGGGAGGCGGCAGCGGAGGAGCCGCTTGTCCGCGGCTGTCAAACCGCTTGTCCGTCGGCGCTGGGAGCGGGGAGAGGTGAGTTTTTCGGGTGATCAGGGGGTTTCACACAGCGGGGCACCCCGATCGGGGGTGCCCCACCGAAGTGGACCAAGACCCAGGATAGTCAAAATCCTGGGTGTTGGTCCACTTTAAAGAGGAACAACACAAATTAATTTGCTTTTCCTGTGTGTTGTTCCTCTCTGCGGCGGCATCATGAATTGTGATGCCCTGATATGTGTACCCCCCAGGTCGCTCTATTTCACTCACCTTCCTTCCGCTCCCACGGCGCAGACTCGGGCGAGCGCGAGTGCGCTGATTTGCTGAGCGGCTCTCTCACAGACGTGCCAATGGCTCCAGGAGAGGGTGAGTGTTCTTAGGGGTTCGGGGGGGGGTTCACACAGTGGGGCATCCCAATTTCGACTCCAGGGCTTCTGAAGTTCCTCTTTAAATGTGTGTACAATTAGAAAAGAAAAAATTACAGATTTGGATTTTTCTTTTTGGAGTAATGTGGTCAACATTACTCCAAAAAGAAAAATCCAAATCTGTAATTTGTTCTTTTCTAATTGTTTGCAACTAGCAACCATGTGTTTATGTTAGCAATATACACCGACTGGTGTGGCTGGTGTACCTGGCAGAGACTTCCTGACTATGGCTTGCTAATTATCTGATTCAATAAGGCATGGACACTGCTCCACATTCCTAAGCTCACAGGTTTAAAGCAACAAAATCCATGTGGCCAGCCCTAAAATCTAAAGACCATTAGCCTTCACCCCCAGTGCCCCGCAGAACTCACCTGCTTACTGGCGCTCTGGGTGATGTTAACATCCACACACCTAGGAGGTGTAAGTATGCTCCCGCCCCCAGCTATCTACATGGGGTGGGAGCACGTGGCCACTGCGCTTTCCGATTGCCGAATCTCTGCATGTATTCAGATCCATTTGCCGAGCATTACATATGAATTTTTTGATTTTGTTCCTTGCACAGATGCATCCCAATTTGGGTTGCCCCACTGTGTGACACCCCAACAGCCTCTAAAAACTCCAGGGCTGCCCGCTAGCCTGTGTGAAAATGTGGGGTAAACTCACCTTTACCGATGGCTACCATGTTACTGCGATCACTGGCCACTGCTTCCCTGGCAACACTGTTCAGCGTTGGACTGGCCCTCAGGGTTACCAGGAAAGGACCAAGTGGGCCCCAGGTCCCAGGGACCCATTTGAGGGCCTTTGTCACCAAACCTGAACAATAGGGTCGATTCAGAGAAACACCAAAAACATTAGTATTTTTTCTGATCTGTGTTTTTTGGTGTACATTTTCCGATTTCGTATGAACATTCGAGCGATTCTATAATGCATTTCAAACCGTGTGTAAGTTTTCCGTCCGTTCGTATGGCAGTTAGTGAATCAGTTGAATGTCAGTTTCCATCCTGACTTTTCCGTTTCATTTCTCAGGTTTCAAAGTCGGTTTTGGATTTTGCCCTTTTTCCTTTTTTGTCCGGACGAAAATCCTTATGATCTTGCGCCTGCGCACTACAAACTTAACTCATTAAAGTGCTGCCTACATATTTGGCTCACTCACTTCTTCTACAATGCTTAGCTAAATCACTTTGCACTTTCTTACATCTTCCATGTCTCACCCCTAAAACTGACCCAAACCACTGTGCGCTCAGGCGAATCTTCATTTCTGCTTTTTCTTTATTTCATTCGTTTTGTGGTAACCAACCATTAATGAATGTATTTCTAAAAGTAAATCATACATTTTTATTTTTTTTTTTGAACTGGCATTTTTTACTTGCGTTTTTTAATTAAAATTTTGGTTTCAAATGGTACAACTTTAAATTTTTGGTGTTGTTACCCACACCCTGTACATACAGATTGCTCTCCAAATTTTTAAAACACCCAGCATCTTCTGCATGTTATGAACCTTGAAACAGCCAAGATGGCGGGTCAGGTAATATAAGGCAGCCTGCAAACAGAAAGGGCCTTGTGACTGTGTTGCTCTGCATTCTGGGATTTGTGACCTTTCAAGGCCCCCAGCTCTACTGTCTCTGAGCAAAACACAGCTGTAACCCGCACCCTGCACTTTATCCCACTCTCCTCTCCTCAGTAAGTGTGATGCATCTGACCAAAGATAAGATAAAATAATTACACAAAGCAAAGGTTGCCAACTACAACAATAAATCCGAAAACAAATTAAGATTCAAGTACAACAACAATCCAAAAAAAAAATAACAAAGGACATAAGTTTAAAAATAAATCGCAATTATATGGATGTGTGGCAAAATAAAGGTTTACATGCAAAGGACTAATTAAGGTCCACATTAAAATGCTTTTATAAGGCATACATGAAATGTATTGATTCAGGTATGCATTGCTATACAATTTATGGCCTCGGCCATGCTGATACATGCAGTTCATTGGAGCTGAAGGCGCGCAGACTCCTCCACATAGCCACAAAACATGTTCTACAATAGCAAATCCGAGTCCTCAAAGGTGTCTGAAGTGGATTTTCAATTAAACGGATTTTTAGGGTGGGAATCAGCTCTCTGAATCACATGGAAACACATCCAATTAACGGAAGTTTTAGGAACGAACGGAAAAATTACAATTTGGTTGGGAACATTTCCGATTTGGTTGTAAAACTTCCGATTTTGTTAGTAAAACTTCCGATGATCGTAAGAGCATATACAAATTCGTTCGAAAGTTCGCGCGAGTCGGAAATGGCCAAAAAAAAAGGAAAAAATGACTAACACCCACCCAAACTTCCGATTCCCGATCTGAAATCAATTAACTTTTGCATTTAGAATCGACCCTAATGTGTAGCTTATTTGTGGCATTCCAGGTGTTACAGAGACAATAAATCAGCATATGTCTGATATATTACCATGTATGATATAAATATAGATATATATTTTTTTTTCTCTGGCTCCTCTTTTTCTCTCATGTCCATATGCTTGACTATTGCTAAAGCATTCCTTATATGTATGTAATGTATATACTTGTATGCATGAAATGTATATACTTGTATGTATGTAATGTATATACTTGGGGATCAATAAACTGATTATGATTCTTTGGATCTGCACATTTGTGGTTCTAGATCTCTGGCTGCAGCTCTAATGACCTCACCTGTGCATTGCTGGGGAGAGCTGCAGCTGTAATGACCTCACCTGTGCATTGCTGGGGAGAGCTGCAGCTCTAAGGACCTCACCTGTGCATTGCTGGGGGAGAGCTACAGCTCTAATGACCTCATCAGTGCATTGCTGGGGAGAGCTGCAGCTCTAATTACATCACCTGTGCATTGCTGGGGAGAGCTTCAGCTCTAATGATCTCACCTGTGCATTGCTGGGGAGAGCTTCAGCTCTAATGATCTCACCTGTGCATTGCTGGGGGAGAGCTACAGCTCTAATGACCTCATCAGTGCATTGCTGGGGAGAGCTGCAGCTCTAATTACATCACCTGTGCATTGCTGGGGAGAGCTTCAGCTCTAATGATCTCACCTGTGCATTGCTGGGGAGAGCTGCAGCTCTATTGACCAAATCTGTGCATTGCTGGGGAGAGCTTTAATGATGTCACCTGTGCATTGCTGGGGAGAGCTTTAATGATGTCACCTGTGCATTGCTGGGGAGAGCTGCAGCTCTAATGACCTCACCTGTGAATTGCTGGGGGAGAGCTTCATCTCTAATGACCTCACCTGTGCATTGCTGGGAGAGCTGCAGCTCTAATGGCCTCACCTGTGCATTGCTGGGAGAGCTGCAGCTCTAATGACCTCACCTGTGGATTGCTGTGGAGAGCTGCAGCTCTAATGACCTCCCCTGTGCATTGCTGGGGAGAGCTGCAGCTATAATGACCTCACCTGTGCATTCCTGGGGAGGGCTGCAGCTCTAATGACCTCACCTGTGCATTGCTGGGGGAGAGCTGCAGTTCTAATTACCTCAAGTGTGCATTGCTGGGGAGAGCTGCAGCCCTAATGGCCTCACATGTGCATTGCTGGGGGAGAGTTGCAGCTCTAATGACCTCATCTGTGCATTGCTGGGGAGAGCTGCAGCTCTAATGACCTCACCGGTGCATTGCTGGGGAGAGCTGCAGCTCCAATGACCTCACCTGTACATTGCTGGGGAAAGCTTCAGCTCTAATGATCTCACCTGTGCATTGCTGGGGAGAGCTGCAGCTCTAATGGCCTCACTTGTGCATTGCTGGGAGAGCTGCAGCTCTAATGACCTCACCTGTGCATTGCTGGCGAGAGCTGCAGCTCTAATGACCTCACCTGTGCATTGTTGGGGAGAGCTGCAGCTCTAAAGACCTCACCTGTGCATTGCTGGGGAGAGCTGCAGCTCTTATGACCTCACCTATGTATTGCTGGGGAGAGCTGCAGCTCTAATTACCTCACCTGTGCATTGCTGGGGAGAGCTGCAAGTGTAATGACGTCACCTGTGCATTGCTGGGAAGAGCAGCAGCTCTAATGACCTCACCTGTGCATTGCTGTGGAGAGCTGCAGCTCTAATGACCTCACCTGTGCATTGCTGGGGAGAGCTGCAGCTGTAATGGCCTCACCTGTGCATTGCTGGGGAGAGCTGCAGCTCTAATGACCTCACCTGTGCATTGCTGGGGAGAGCTGCAGCTCTTATGACCTCACCTATTTATTGCTGGGGAGAGCTGCAGCTCTAATTACATCACCTGTGCATTGCTGGGGAGAGCTGCAAGTGTAATGACCTCACCTGTGCATTGCTGTGGAGAGCTGCAGTTCTAATTACCTCAAGTGTGCATTGCTGGGGGAGAGCTGCAGCTCTAATGACCTCATCTGTGCATTGCTGGGGAGAGCTGCAGCTCTAATGACCACACCTGTGCATTGATGGGGAGAGCTGCTGCTCTAATGACCTCACCTGTGCATTGCTGTGGAGAGCTGCAGCTCTAATGACCTCACCTGTGCATTGCTGGGGAGAGCTGCAGCTGTAATGGCCTCACCTGTGCATTGCTGGGGAGAGCTGCAGCTCTAATGACCTCACCTGTGCATTGCTGGGGAGAACTGCAGATCCAATGGCCTCACCTGTGCATTGCTGGGGAGAGCTGCAGCTCTAGTGACCTCATCTGTGCATTGCTGGGGAGAGCTGCAGCTGTAATGACCTCAAGTGTGCATTGCTGGGGAGAGCTGCGGCTCTAATGACCTCACCTGTGCATTGCTGAGTAGAGCTGCAGCTCTAATGACCTCACCGGTGCATTGCTGGGGAGAGCTGCAGCTCTAATGACCTCACCTGTGCATTGCTGGGGAGAGCTGCAGCTCTAATGACCTCACCTGTGCATTGCTGGGGAGAGCTGCAGCTCTAATGACCTCATCTGTGTATTGCTGGGGAGAGCTGCAGCTCTAATGACCTCACCTGTGCATTGCTGCGGGAGAGCTGCAGCTCTAATGACCTCACCTGTGCATTGCTGGGGAGAGCTGCAGCACTAATGACCTCACCTGTACATTGCTGTGGAGAGCTGCAGCTCTATTGACCTCACCTGTGCATTGCTTGGGAGAACTGCAGCTCTAATGATCTCACCTGTGCATTGCTGGGGAGAGCTGCAGCTCTAATGACCTCACCTGTGCCTTGCTGGGGAGACCTGTAGCTCTAATGACCTCACCTGTGCATTGCTGTGGAGAGCTGCAGCTCTAATGACCTCACCTGTGCATTGCTTGCAGCTCTAATGTTCTCACCTGCGCATTGCTGGGAAGAGCTGCAGCTCTAATGCCCTCACCTGTGCCTTGCTGGGGAGACCTGTAGCTCTAATGACCTCACCTGTGCATTGCTGTGGAGAGCTGCAGCTCTAATGACCTCACCTGTGCATTGCTGGGGAGAGCTGCAGCTCTAAGGACTTCACCTGTGCATTGCTGGGGAGAGCTGCAGCTGTAATGACCTCACCTGTGCATTGCTGGGGAGAGCTGCAGCTCTAAGGACCTCACCTGTGCATTGCTGGGGAGAGCTGCAGCTCTAATGACCTCACCTGTGCATTGCTGGGGAGAGCTGCAGCTCTAATTTCCTCACCTGTGCATTGCTGGGGAGAGCTGCAGCTCTAATGACCTCACCTGTGCATTGCTGGGGAGAGCTGCAGCTCTAATTTCCTCACCTGTGCATTGCTGTGGAGAGCTGCAGTTCTAATTACCTCAAGTGTGCATTGCTGGGGGAGAGCTGCAGCTCTAATGACCTCATCTGTGCATTGCTGGGGAGAGCTGACGCTCTAATGACCTCACCTGTGCATTGCTGGGGAGAGCTGCTGCTCTAATGACCTCACCTGTGCATTGCTGTGGAGAGCTGCAGATCCAGTGGCCTCACCTGTGCATTGCTGGGGAGAGCTGCAGCTCTAATGACCTCATCTGTGCATTGCTGGGGAGAGCTGCAGCTCTAATGACCTCAAGTGTGCATTGCTGGGGAGAGCTGCGGCTCTAATGACCTCACCTGTGCGTTTCTGAGTAGAGCTGCAGCTCTAATGACCTCACCGGTGCATTGCTGGGGAGAGCTGCAGCTCTAATGACCTCACCTGTGCATTGCTGGGGAGAGCTGCAGCTCTAATGGCCTCACCTGTGCATTGCTGGGGAGAGCTGCAGCTCTAATGACCTCACCTGTGCATTGCTGGGGAGAGCTGCAGCTCTAATGACCTCACCTGTGCATTGCTGGGGAGAGCTGCAGCTCTAATGACCTCACCTGTGCATTGCTGGGGAGAGCTGCAGCTCTAATGACCTCACCTGTGCATTGCTGGGGGAGAGCTGCAGCTCTAATGACCTCACCTGTGCATTGCTGGGGAGAGCTGCAGCACTAATGACCTCACCTGTGCATTGCTGGGGAGAGCTGCAGCTCTGATTTCCTCACCTATGTATTGCTGGGGAGAGCTGCAGCTCTATTGACCTCACCTGTGCATTGCTTGGGAGAACTGCAGCTCTAATGATCTCACCTGTGCATTGCTGGGGAGACCTGTAGCTCTAATGACCTCACCTGTGCATTGCTGTGGAGAGCTGCAGCTCTAATGACCTCACCTGTGCATTGCTGGGGAGAGCTGCAGCTCTAAGGACTTCACCTGTGCATTGCTGTGGAGAGCTGCAGCTCTAATGACCTCACCTGTGCATTGCTGGGGAGAGCTGCAGCTCTAAGGACTTCACCTGTGCATTGCTGGGGAGAGCTGCAGCTGTAATGACCTCACCTGTGCATTGCTGGGGAGAGCTGCAGCTCTAAGGACCTCACCTGTGCATTGCTGGGGAGAGCTGCAGCTCTAATGACCTCACCTGTGCATTGCTGGGGAGAGCTGCAGCTCTAATTTCCTCACCTGTGCATTGCTGGGGAGAGATGCAGCTCTAATGACCTCACCTGCGCATTGCTGGGGAGAGCTGCAGCTCTAATTACCTCACCTGTGCATTGCTGGGGAAAGCTGCAGCTCTAATGCCCTCACCTGTGCCTTGCTGGGGAGACCTGTAGCTCTAATGACCTCACCTGTGCATTGCTGGGGGAGAGCTGCAGCTGTAATGACGTCACCTGTGCATTGCTGGGGAGAGCAGCAGCTATAATGACCTCACCTGTGCATTGCTGTGGAGAGCTGCAGCTCTAATGACCTCACCTGTGCATTGCTGGGGAGAGCTGCAGCTGTAATTACCTCACCTGTGCATTGCTGAGTAGAGCTGCAGCTCTAATGACCTCACCTGTGTATTGCTGGGGAGAACTGCAGATCCAATGGCCTCACCTGTGCATTGCTGGGGGAGAGCTGCAGCTCTAATGACCTCATCTGTGCATTGCTGGGGAGAGCTGCAGCTCTAATGACCTCACCTGTGTATTGCTGGGGAGAGCTGCAGCTCTAATGACCTCACCTGTGTATTGCTGGGGAGAGCTGCAGCTCTAATGACCTCACCTGTGCATTGTTGAGTAGAGCTGCAGCTCTGATGACCTCACCGGTGCATTGCTGGGGAGAGCTGCAGCTCTAATGACCTCACCTGTGCATTGCTGGGGAGAGGTGCAGCTATAATGACCTCACCTGTGCATTGCTGGGGAGAGCTGCAGCTCTAATGACCTCACCTGTGCATTGCTGGGGAGAGTTGCAGCTCTAGTGACCTCACCAGTGCACTGCTGGGGAGAGCTGCAGCTCTAATGACCTCACCTGTGCATTGCTGGGGAGAGCTGCAGCTCTAATTTCCTCACCTGTGCATTGCTGAGTAGAGCTGCAGCTCTAATGACCTCATCTGTGCATTGCTGGGGAGAGCTGCAGCTCTAATGACCTCACCTGTGCATTGCTGGGGAGAGCTGCAGCTCTAATTTCCTCACCTGTGCATTGCTGAGTAGAGCTGCAGCTCTAATGACCTCACCTGTGCATTGCTGGGGAGAGCTGCAGCTCTAATGCCCTCACCTGTGCATGGTGGGGGAGAGCCGCAGCTCTAAAGACCTCACCTGTGCATTGCTGGGGAGAGCTGCAGCTCTTATGACCTCACCTATGTATTGCTGGGGAGAACTGCAGCTCTAATGACCTCACCTGTGCATTGCTGAGTAGAGCTGCAGCTCTAATGAGTTCACCTGTGCATTGCTGGGGAGAGCTGCAGATCTAATGACCTCATCTGTGCATTTTTGGGAAGAGCTGCGGCTCTAATGCCCTCACCTGTGCCTTGCTGGGGAGACCTGCAGCTCTAATGACCTCACCTGTGCATTGCTGGGGAGAGCTGCAGCTCTAATGACCTCACCTGTGCATTGCTGGGGAGAGCAGAAGCTCTAATTACCTCACCTGTGCATTGCTGGGGAGAGCTGCAGCTCTAATGACCTCACCTGTGCATTGCTGGGGAGAGCTGCAGCTCTAATTTCCTCACCTGTGCATTGCTGAGGAGAGCTGCAGCTATAATGACCTCACCTGTGCATTGCTGGGGAGAGCTGCAGCTGTAATGACCTCACCTGTGCATTGCTGGGGGAGAGCTGCAGCTGTAATGACCTCACCTGTGCATTGCTGGGGAGAGCTGCAGCTCTAATGAGTTCACCTGTGCATTGCTGGGGAGAGCTGCAGATCTAATGACCTCAGCTGTGCATTGCTGGGGATAGCTGCAGCTCTAATGACCTCACCTGTGCATTGTTAGGGAGAGCCGCAGCTCTAATGATCTCACCTGTGCATTGCTGGGGAGAGCCGCAGCACTAATGACCTATCCTGTGCATTGCTGGGGAGAGCTGCAATTCTAATGACCTCACCTGTGCATTGCTGGGGAGAGCTGCAGCTCTAATGACCTCATCTGTGCATTGCTGGGGAGATCTTTAATGATGTCACCTGTGCATTGCTGGGGAGAGCTGCAGCTCTAATGACCTCACCTGTGCATTGCTGGGGGACAGCTGCAGCTCTCCCCAACAATGCACAGGTGAGGTCATTAAAGCTGCAGCTCTACTCAGCAATGCACAGGTGAGATCATTAGAGCTGCAGCTCTCCCCAGCAATGCACAGGTGAGGTAATTAGAGCTGGAGCTCTCCCCAGCAATGCACAGGTGAGGTAATTATAGCTGCAGCTCTCCCCAGCAGTGCACAGGTGAGGTCATTAGAGCTGCAGCTTTTCCCAACAATGCGCGGGTGAGGTCATTAGCTCTCCAGCTATCCCCAGCAATGCACAGGATAGGTCATTAGAGCTGCAGCTCTTCCCAGCAATGCACAGGTGAGGTCATTAGAGCTGCAGCTCTCCACAGCAATGCACAGGTGAGGCCATTAGAGCAGCAGCTCTCCCCAGCAATGCACAGGTGAGGTCATTAGAGCTGCAGCTCTCCCCAGCAATACACAGGTGAGGTCATTAGAGCTGCGATCCATTAAAGTAGGAACCAATAACGTTCAGATATTCCAAGATCTATCCAAAAGTACTAGGTATAGTAGATTCCTACTTAAACCCTTACTCGCACAAATAGACACACAACACCTAAGATATAAATGGATAGGACCACTGAGTCTATCTATCAACAATGGAGGAAGAATTCTTACCTTAAAAGACGGCGACTCACTAGAGCCATTAGTCCGCGAGTTGCGATTGGCCCCGATGAATATCCCTGAATGGGACCTTAATTTAGGAATGTCTAACCAACCAGAATCTCTTCTTGTCGAAGAATGGGCAAGAAAATGATATATTATAGACTCATAATATGACCTGCAGTTATAATGACCTCACCTGTGCATTGCTGGGGAGAGCTGCAGCTCTAATGCTCTCACCTGTGCATTGCTGAGTAGAGCTGCAGCTCTAATGACCTCACCTGTGCATTGCTGGGGAGAGCTGCAGCTCTAATGATCTCACCTGTGCATTGCTGAGTAGAGCTGCAGCTCTAATGACCTCACCTGTGCATTGCTGGGGAGAGCTGCAGCTCTAATGATCTCACCTGTGCATTGCTGAGTAGAGCTGCAGCTCTAATGACCTCACCTGTGCATTGCTGGGGAGAGCTGCAGATCTAATGACTTCACCTGTGAATTGCTGGGGAGAGCTGCAGCTCTAATGACCTCACCTGTGCATTGCTGAGGAGAGCTGCAACTCTAATGACCTCACCTGTGCATTGCTGGGGAGAGCTGCAGCTCTAATGACCTCCCCTGTGCATTGCTGGGGATAGCTGCAGCTCTAATGGCCTCACCTGTGCATTGCTGGGGAGAGCTGCAGTTCAAATAACCTCACCTGTGCCTTGCTGGGGAGAGCTGCTGCTCTAATGACCTCACCTGTGCATTGCTGGGGAGAGGTGCAGCTCTAATGACCTCAAGTGTGCATTGCTGGGGAGAGCTGCTGCTCTAATGACCTCACCTGTGCATTGCTGGGGAGAGCTGCTGCTCTAATGACCTCACCTGTGAATTGCTGAGCAGAGCTGCAGCTTTAAAGTGGACCAACACCCTGAGGTGATCGGCCCGGGAATCTATAAGATTCCCGGGCCGATCACCTCACACACCGCGGGATATCTGAGATCGGGATGTCCCGCGGGGTGTAAACCCCCCAAAACCCCCGAAAAACCTTACCTCTCCAGCCGCTGTTTCCGCCGCCCCCGCCTCGCGCTCCTCTAGACGTGCGCGCGCCCGCGCCGGCCGTCTCTGAATGGCCGGCGCGGGCGCGCACACGTCAAGAGTGACGCGTGGGAGGCGCCAACGGGCAAGCTGCTTGTCCGTCGCTGTCAATCAGCTTGTCCGTCGGCGCCGATTGGATGGCGCGGCCACGTGGGAGCGGGGAGAGGTGAGTTTTGGGGGCTTTCTGGGGGGTTTCACACAGCGAAGTGGGACCAATACCCAGGATAGTCAAAATCCTGGGTGTTGGTCCACTTTAATTACCTCACCTGTGCATTGCTGGGGAGAGCTGCAGCTCTAATGACCTCACCTGTGCATTGCTGGGGAGAGCTTTAATTATGTCACCTGTGCATTGCTGGGGAGAGCTGCAGCTCTAATGACCTCACCTGTGCATTGCTGGGGAGAGCTGCAGCTCTAATGACCTCACCTGTGCATTGCTGGGGAGAGCTGCAGCTCTAATGACCTTACCTGTGCATTGCTGGGGAGAGCTGCAGCTCTAATGACCTCAGCTGTGCATTGCTGGGGAGAGCTGCAGCTCTAATTTCCTCAACTGTGCATTGCTGGGGAAAGCTGTAGCTCTAATGACCTCACCTGTGCATTGCTGGGGAGAGCCGCAGCTCTAATGACCTCACCTGTGAACTGCTGGGGAGAGCTGCAGCTCTAATGACCTCACCTGTGAATTGCTGGGGAGAGCTGCAGATCTAATGAC
Organism: Gastrophryne carolinensis; assembly: GCA_027917425.1. NCBI lineage: Eukaryota > Metazoa > Chordata > Amphibia > Anura > Microhylidae > Gastrophryne > Gastrophryne carolinensis. Next base: position 597,110,293 of record CM051234.1, read on the forward strand.
CTCACCTGTGCATTGCTGGGGAGAGCTGCAGCTCTAAGGACCTCACCTGTGAATTGCTGGGGAGAGCTGCAGATCTAATGACCTCACCTGTGCATTGCTGGGGAGGGCTGCAGCTCTAGTGACCTCACATGTGCATTGCTGGGGGAGCTGCAGCTCGAATGACCTCCCCTGTGCATTGCTGGGGGGAGCTGCAACTCTAATGACCTCACCTGTGCATTGCTGGGGAGAGCTGCAGCTCTAAGGACCTCACCTGTGCATTGCTGGGGAGAGCTGCAGCTCTAATGACCTCACCTGTGAATTGCTGGGGAGAGCTGCAGCTCTAAGGAACTCACCTGTGCATTGCTGGGGAGAGCTGCAGCTCTAATGCCCTCACCTGTGCATTGTTGGGGAGAGCTGCAGCTCTAATTACCTCCCCTGTGCATTGCTGGGTAGAGCTGCAGCTCTAATGACCTCACCTGTGAATTGCTTTGGAAAGATTTAATTATGTTACCTGTGCACTTGTGTGGCGATTCTCCCATTCATTTCTATGGGCCGGTCTTCACCCTCCTCTTCTGTACACCTGGTAAGTATGGGACTTCTGCTTTAACCTTTCCGGGCACCCAATGTACCTGCGTGCCAAGTTTGGTGTCAAACAGTTCAGGCATTCGGAGGTCTATAGATGACAGACAGATAGACAGACATTCGTTTTTATTACATATATATATTTTTAAATAATATATTTTGAATTATTAAATACAGGTTTACATATGTCAGACTTCATTTCTATAAGCTGCATTTATGTGTATATTAATTTATGCTAAGATACAAACATTTTGCATGTGAAGATTTTAATGCATAATACAAAAAACTGCTGGGGGATATGCAAATGAGCAGAAGGGGGGGGGGAAGTCCCAGAGAATGTCAAGCAGCATGTGTTACCTTTAGTGGATAGACTCTACTGAAGGACAGCTTTCTGCAGCCAGACAACAAAGCGACTGCTGCTTTACATCACCCGCCAGGTAAGAAACATGCTGTGACAAAAGAAAAACAGTTTTCTTTTCACTTTCAGTTTTTAGCCTTTGCTTTATCTTAAAACTCAAGTTTGCAAACTGTCTATGTTGCCAAGTATATACATTCATACATAGAAGGATTTTGTTCCCAGGACTGTAATTGCAACATGGGGATATCCATTATGGCTGGAGGTTAGACGTCTTTCACCGATATAGAGGGCAATTATTTACTGTAAGCTCAATAGGACTATAAAACTCTTTGCCAGAGAAACAAAACATGAGAAATACACAGTGGCCCAGAGGCTTCTAAACCATGGCAATATCAGCCCCATGCTTGGTTTTCCAGGCTGGTAGAGAGGGAATCTCTTGCATTGATCTTTTTCTATGACAGAAGCAGCAAAACCCTGGAACCTCCTCTTATTCTACCCCTCTGACCCCCCTGATTTGGAATGTTACAGGAAATAAATTACCAGTACCCCCACAGGAGGTTTTTTCCACCTCTGGAATGGGAAACTCATGTGTCACCCAATAGTCCCTGCATTGCCAAAAACCAAAGCAGCCAAGGATACAGGAAGTGTCTTTTTGCAGGATATGGCCGCCCCATGCAGACTGGGTGTGTGTTTACTTTAATATTCAAAGGTTGTATTGATGGCAGGGGTGGATTCGAAGTGGGGGATTATATTTACAGTACGAAGAAAGAGTAATGAATAAAAATAACTAAGGTTATTTAAGAAGGGATTGCGGCAGGTAGTGCCTCGTAGCGGCAGGCAGTGTCTGGTGAACGCCGGGCACTGTAGGCAAAACTGCATTTCTGAAAGTGAATCTGGTGAGCGCCTCTAGGCGCCATGTAGTGTCACATGTATCATTACAGGCGGCTCAGCATATAGCACCGGCGCTCCAGCTTCCAGAGCGCCATGTATTACTTTTCGCTCACTGTCGCTCTTCCATACATTTCAATGGCCGTTCATTTGGTTGTGTTTAAACAGCGTGTTTGACAATTTTTATTTATTTTTTTTTTTTTTTCTCAAATCATTGTGTGACCTCTCCTGGCTGCAAACAAACACTTCTAGAAACGTTTTTGACTTTTTATATTTTTATGCAGAATTGTCATTACAGGTCTGGCACTAAAGGGTTAATGTCACAGTGTTAAAACAATGTCATTCCACGTGTTTTCTCTCTGTTACTGGTGGATAAGTGTTCAAAAACAGACTTTAATCACACAGTGTCTGGCGCTCTATGCTATAGCGACCAGATTTAGAGAGCAGAATCGGTGTGTGTGTCCTATTTTTGATAAGTATAGTGTGGAGCGCTGAGAGTCGGTCGCACTGAGCTGGCGCTACCTCTCGCTCCCTGCAGCACTGTACTGGTGTCGCCCAACATACATCACATTCATCAATGCCAGCCAGGTTAATACAGCGACTGAGGCGCCCTGTTACAGCGCCCGATACCCCCTTACAGCATCTAATAGCGGTCGCTCTAAGCGCTGCTATACAGACGCTCATCTGCCGATACCTGCCGTTAGTAATGAATCAGCCTACACGTCCAAGCTTATATTCTACCAACCAACATGATGTAGTAATCATTATCACATTCATCTAATAAAATAAAGTTCAGCATCGTCAATGGATGGCATTTGAGCTTGCAATACTTATGCACCACATGTGTCTCTTCGTCTTCATATACTGTGGCAACATGAATCATTCTCCACCGCTAGGGATGAGCGAATCGATCCGGACGAACCCGGATTCGATCCGAATTTCAGGAAAAATTCGATTCGGATCGAATCCGAATTTCCCCGCGATTCGATCACTCGAAGTTTTCCTTTAACATCCATTCATTTACATTTACAGGCATTCTAAGATGGCGGACGGGACATGTCTGGACATGTATCCCGCGCCAGTGCAAGCTGGGGCAGTCACATGCAGCCTATCAGCAGCCAGCAAGCCCGGTGACGTCACACAGCGGTATTTAACGGCGGCCATCTTGCTTTTCCTCATTTCTCTATTGCATTCGTGAGAGACAGAACGCTGTGTAGCTGAGGGACAGACAGGGACAGGCTGGAGACAGGCAGGGACAGACAGGGACAGGCTGGAGACAGGCAGGAGACAGACAGGAGACAGACAGAAAGTCAGCGAAAAACAGGGAAAGGAAGGGAAAATCGGAGGCTGTCAGTTTTTTTTTTTTTTTCATCCAGCCTGACAGGCTTTGTTAGCGTTTTCAGGCTGCTTATACTAACTGTGCATATATACTGAACTGATCTTAAGTCTGCTGTGAGGCATCCCATTCTGTGACTACACCAGCCTCTGTTTAAGACCATATAAGCATTTGCTCTTATCATATTTGAAATTAGGCCTGATAAAGACACTTTTGCTGGGCAAAGCACTACTGGACCCTGCCAGGTGCACTCCTATTTGAGGCATCCCATTCTGTGACTACAGCAGCCTCTGTTTAAGACCATATAAGCATTTGCTCTTATCATATTTGAAATTAGGCCTGATAAAGACACTTTTGCTGGGCAAAGCACTACTGGACCCTGCCAGGTGCACTCCTATTTGGGGCATCCCATTCTGTGACTACAGCAGCCTCTGTTTAAGACCATATAAGCATTTGCTCTTATCATATTTGAAATTAGGTCTGATAAAGACACTTTTGCTGGGCAAAGCACTACTGGACCCTGCCAGGTGCACTCCTATTTGGGGCATCCCATTCTGTGACTACAGCAGCCTCTGTTTAAGACCATATAAGCATTTGCTCTTATCATATTTGAAATTAGGCCTGATAAAGACACTTTTGCTGGGCAAAGCACTACTGGACCCTGCCAGGTGCACTCCTATTTGGGGCATCCCATTCTGTGACTAAAGCAGCCTCTGTTTAAGACCATATAAGCATTTGCTCTTATCATATTTGAAATTAGGCCTGATAAAGACACTTTTGCTGGGCATAGCACTACTGGACCCTGCCAGGTGCACTCCTATTTGGGGCATCCCATTCTGTGACTACAGCAGCCTCTGTTTAAGACCATATAAGCATTTGCTCTTATCATATTTGAAATTAGGCCTGATAAAGACACTTTTGCTGGGCAAAGCACTACTGGACCCTGCCAGGTGCACTCCTATTTGGGGCATCCCATTCTGTGACTACAGCAGCCTCTGTTTAAGACCATATAAGCATTTGCTCTTATCATATTTGAAATTAGGCCTGATAAAGACACTTTTGCTGGGCAAAGCACTACTGGACCCTGCCAGGTGCACTCCTATTTGGGGCATCCCATTCTGTGACTACAGCAGCCTCTGTTTAAGACCATATAAGCATTTGCTCTTATCATATTTGAAATTAGGCCTGATAAAGACACTTTTTCTGGGCAAAGCACTACTGGACCCTGCCAGGTGCACTCCTATTTGGGGCATCCCATTCTGTGACTACAGCAGCCGCTGTTTAAGACCATATAAGCATTTGCTCTTATCATATTTGAAATTAGGCCTGATAAAGACACTTTTGCTGGGCAAAGCACTACTGGACCCTGCCAGGTGCACTCCTATTTGGGGCATCCCATTCTGTGACTACAGCAGCCTCTGTTTAAGACCATATAAGCATTTGCTCTTATCATATTTGAAATTAGGCCTGATAAAGACACTTTTGCTGGGCAAAGCACTACTGGACCCTGCCAGGTGCACTCCTATTTGGGGCATCCCATTCTGTGACTAAAGCAGCCTCTGTTTAAGACCATATAAGCATTTGCTCTTATCATATTTGAAATTAGACCTGATAAAGACACTTTTGCTGGGCATAGCACTACTGGACCCTGCCAGGTGCACTCCTATTTGGGGCATCCCATTCTGTGACTACAGCAGCCTCTGTTTAAGACCATATAAGCATTTGCTCTTATCATATTTGAAATTAGGCCTGATAAAGACACTTTTGCTGGGCAAAGCACTACTGGACCCTGCCAGGTGCACTCCTATTTGGGGCATCCCATTCTGTGACTACAGCAGCCTCTGTTTAAGACCATATAAGCATTTGCTCTTATCATATTTGAAATTAGGCCTGATAAAGACACTTTTGCTGGGCAAAGCACTACTGGACCCTGCCAGGTGCACTCCTATTTGGGGCATCCCATTCTGTGACTACAGCAGCCTCTGTTTAAGACCATATAAGCATTTGCTCTTATCATATTTGAAATTAGGCCTGATAAAGACACTTTTGCTGGGCAAAGCACTACTGGACCCTGCCAGGTGCACTCCTATTTGGGGCATCCCATTCTGTGACTACAGCAGCCTCTGTTTAAGACCATATAAGCATTTGCTCTTATCATATTTGAAATTAGGCCTGATGAAGACACTTTTGCTGGGCAAAGCACTACTGGACCCTGCCAGGTGCACTCCTATTTGGGGCATCCCATTCTGTGACTACAGCAGCCTCTGTTTAAGACCATATAAGCATTTGCTCTTATCATATTTGAAATTAGGCCTGATAAAGACACTTTTGCTGGGCAAAGCACTACTGGACCCTGCCAGGTGCACTCCTATTTGGGGCATCCCATTCTGTGACTACAGCAGCCTCTGTTTAAGACCATATAAGCATTTGCTCTTATCATATTTGAAATTAGGCCTGATAAAGACACTTTTGCTGGGCAAAGCACTACTGGACCCTGCCAGGTGCACTCCTATTTGGGGCATCCCATTCTGTGACTACAGCAGCCTCTGTTTAAGACCATATAAGCATTTGCTCTTATCATATTTGAAATTAGGCCTGATAAAGACACTTTTGCTGGGCAAAGCACTACTGGACCCTGCCAGGTGCACTCCTATTTGGGGCATCCCATTCTGTGACTACAGCAGCCTCTGTTTAAGACCATATAAGCATTTGCTCTTATCATATTTGAAATTAGGCCTGATAAAGACACTTTTGCTGGGCAAAGCACTACTGGACCCTGCCAGGTGCACTCCTATTTGGGGCATCCCATTCTGTGACTACAGCAGCCTCTGTTTAAGACCATATAAGCATTTGCTCTTATCATATTTGAAATTAGGCCTGATAAAGACACTTTTGCTGGGCAAAGCACTACTGGACCCTGCCAGGTGCACTCCTATTTGGGGCATCCCATTCTGTGACTACAGCAGCCTCTGTTTAAGACCATATAAGCATTTGCTCTTATCATATTTGAAATTAGGCCTGATAAAGACACTTTTGCTGGGCAAAGCACTACTGGACCCTGCCAGGTGCACTCCTATTTGGGGCATCCCATTCTGTGACTAAAGCAGCCTCTGTTTAAGACCATATAAGCATTTGCTCTTATCATATTTGAAATTAGGCCTGATAAAGACACTTTTGCTGGGCATAGCACTACTGGACCCTGCCAGGTGCACTCCTATTTGGGGCATCCCATTCTGTGACTACAGCAGCCTCTGTTTAAGACCATATAAGCATTTGCTCTTATCATATTTGAAATTAGGCCTGATAAAGACACTTTTGCTGGGCATAGCACTACTGGACCCTGCCAGGTGCACTCCTATTTGGGGCATCCCATTCTGTGACTAAAGCAGCCTCTGTTTAAGACCATATAAGCATTTGCTCTTATCATATTTGAAATTAGGCCTGATAAAGACACTTTTGCTGGGCAAAGCACTACTGGACCCTGCCAGGTGCACTCCTATTTGGGGCATCCCATTCTGTGACTACAGCAGCCTCTGTTTAAGACCATATAAGCATTTGCTCTTATCATATTTGAAATTAGGCCTGATAAAGACACTTTTGCTGGGCAAAGCACTACTGGACCCTGCCAGGTGCACTCCTATTTGGGGCATCCCATTCTGTGACTACAGCAGCCTCTGTTTAAGACCATATAAGCATTTGCTCTTATCATATTTGAAATTAGGCCTGATAAAGACACTTTTGCTGGGCAAAGCACTACTGGACCCTGCCAGGTGCACTCCTATTTGGGGCATCCCATTCTGTGACTACAGCAGCCTCTGTTTAAGACCGTATAAGCATTTGCTCTTATCATATTTGAAATTAGCCTGATAAAGACACTTTTGCTGGGCATAGCACTACTTGTCCCTGCCAGGGCATCCCATTCTGTGACTAAAGCAGCCTCTGTTTAAGACCATATAAGCATTTGCTCTTATCATATTTGAAATTAGCCTGATAAAGACACTTTTGCTGGGCATAGTACTACTGGATCTTTTTTGGGGGCATCCCATTCTGTGACTAAAGCAGCCTCTGTTTAAGACCATATAAGCATTTGCTCTTATTATATTTATATTATAAGACACTTTTGCTGGGCATAGGCTTACTGCTGCCTGCCAGGTGCACTTCTGTTGAGGTATCCCATTCTGTAACATAGCATACCCCTCTTTATTTACACTAAGCAGCTCTCTTATTTACACTAAGCAGGCCTGTTGGAGGCTGAGTGTTACTGCTCACTTTTGGTGTGCATTATATTCTGTTTCATATAGACCCACCGCTGCCCGGGGGATCTTAAAATATCACCTACTCCCACGCCAGTTAGACAATGTCGGGCAGACAAGTGCCTGGAAGTGAAAAGAGGAGTGGCAGAGGCCAAGATTCCGCAGGCAGAGCTCGCATCAGACTGGGGGCCAGTAGCAGCAGGAGTCACGCTGAGAGACCTAATCTGCCAGTATCTGCTAGCAGTCGGGTCTCCACCAGTAACGCATCTGCCGTGGTAGATTGGTTGACGCGCTCATCAACAACATCATCACAACTTACGTCTGAGACCCCCAGTCTAGGGTCGGTAGGTTCCTCTGACACAACCCTGAGTTGGCATGCCCCGAGAGCAGTCCCTGTCCTCCCATTGCCTCTGTCCTACGCCGTTCCCTCCCCCAGCGACGTATCCTATGCTTTGGGTTCAGCTCCACTCTTTAGTGAGGAGGACCATCAGATAGAGGACAGTCAGCAGCTACTGCCCAGCCAAGAAATGGAGGTGGCTTCTCTAGCTAGGCAGACAGATAGTGATGTGGACAGTGTCGTGGGTGCTGCGAGCGTTCCAGCTCCTGCGCCAGACACTGTTGACGAATCCACGAACATCAGTGACGTACAGCCACAACTCGGTGATGATGATGATGACGATGAAGCCGATCGCACTTGGGAGCCGGGTGATGAAGGGGCTTCATCGTCATCATCAGGAGAAGAGGGGCGCAGGTTGCCCCGGAGTCAGCAGCTGAGGCAGCAAGGTGGTAGCAGTCAGCATGGGGGCACAATTCCAAAGGCTGGAGCCGGCCGGGGCCGGGGCCGGGGTAGAGCACCTGCTGTGCGGCAGTCTACCTTATCGGGAGGTAGTGGAGCAGGGGTTCCTGGAGTTGGCAACAGCAGCAGTGAATCAGTGAGGCCAGGGGGTGGGAAAAGTAGCTACTCGGCAGTGTGGCAGTTTTTCCTGAGGCATCCGCAGGAGGGTAACATGGCCACATGCAAGATATGTAGGCAAAAGGTGAAGCGTGGCCAGGGTCCAAATGTTGGCACCACGGCCCTGCGTCAACATATGATGCGTCACCATAAAACGACCTGGGAGAACCGAGGCTCCCAAGGGGTGGTCCAGTCTGCTTCCTCACCAAGTGAGCTCCCAATTTCTGCCAGCCAAGGCTCCAGCACCTCAGCCGAAGGCAGCTGTGCGTCATACCCATCCTCTGTCGCTCCTGCTCCTCCTCCTCCTCCAAGTCATGCATCCCGCCAGCAATCCATCAGCGAAGCCATGTCCAAGAGACAGCAGTATGCGCCCACTCATCCTACGGCGCAGAAGCTGAATGTGCTCCTGTCCAAGTTGCTGGTGCTGCAGTCGCTCCCTTTTCAGGTGGTGGAATCTGCACCTTTCAGAGAACTGATGGCTTGTGCCGAGCCGAGGTGGAGAGTCCCAAGCCGTCATTTCTTTGCCAAGAAGGCAGTACCAGCGCTGCACACTTTTGTTGAACAGAAGGTGGGCCAGTCCTTGAGCCTGTCGGTGTGTAGCAAAATACATGGCAGCGCCGACATCTGGAGCTGTAACTGCGGTCAGGGGCAGTACATGTCGTTTACGGCCCACTGGGTGAATGTGGTCCCTTTGCAGCAGCAACTTGGACAGGTCACGCCGCTTCGGCCTCCGCGCTCTCTGCCCATTGGGCCTGTGACACCGTGCGACTCGGCCTCCTCATCCTCCGCCATCTCCTCACCCTCCACTGTTGGCTCAAGTCTCAGTGCCCCTCCAGTCTACCATGTGTGCAGGGCACGGAGGTGTCACGCAGTGCTTCACATGGTTTGTCTTGGCGAACGGAGTCACACAGGGGAGGAACTGCTTAAATGTATTCATCAGGAAATCCAAACATGGCTTACTCCGAGAAAACTTAAAATGGGAATCATGGTTACCGACAATGGGAAGAACATTTTGTCTGCGCTGCGCCAAGGAAGCCTGACCCATGCCCCCTGCATGGCTCACGTCTTCAATCTGGTTGTCAAGCGGTTTCTGAAGTGTTCCCCCCATCTGCAGGACATCCTAACAACTTCACGGAAACTTTGCATGCACTTCAGCCACTCCTACACCGCCAAACACACCCTTCTTGAGCTACAGCGTCAGAATGGTATCCCCCAACATAGTCTGATTTGCGATGTTTCCACCCGTTGGAATTCCACCCTTCACATGTTGGACCGATTATATGAACAGAGAAAAGCCATCACGGATTTCCTGATGATCCAAGCAGATAGGGGGACTCCCCTGTGTAACTTCAATGTCAACCAGTGGCAGCTCATACGTGACACCTGCCGTTTGCTCAGGCCCTTTGAGGAAGCCACTTTATTTGTCAGTCGGCAGGATTACGGGATGAACGACGTGATTCCACTGCTTCATGTACTACAGCACATGTTGGAAACCATGGCTGGTCAGGGCACTGGAGACATGGCGTTTACATCTTACGGCCACATGAACCCCGTTGGAGCTGAACTGGAGGAGGAGGAGGAGGAAGAGGAGGAGGAGGAGTTGCCCAGCGAAACACAGTTTAGGCTTGGCGAAATGGCTGGTTTATCTAGTCAGCGGACAGGAGAGGAGGAGCAGGAGCAGCCAGAGGAGCTAGAGGTTTTTGAGGAAGGAGAGACAGAGGACCCGGGCACACCGTGGCAGTATGCAGTGGAGATGGAGACAGGTAGTCCATCCGAGTCACTTGCGCAAATGGCACGAAGCATGCTCACATGCTTGCGTAGTGACCCCAGAATTGTTTCCATCTGTCGGCGGGATGACTTCTGGCTGTCCACCTTATTGGACCCTCGCTTCCGGCACAAAATGGGGGCATTTTTTAAACCCACCGAGAGGGAGGACAAACTCAACTACTACAAAGACATTCTACGTAGGCAGTTGGCCGATGCCTATCTGCGCCATGGTCCATACTCTCGCAGGTCTGACTCGAGGGGACCTCTGCGCTCACCTTCCACTGCCATGGCCGCTGGGGGGGTTGGCAGCAGCAGCAGCAGAAGCTCCATCAGCAGCAGCAGCCTCAGTCTTCAGTCGCTAATGAGTAGCTTTCTACACCCGCATAGTGAGGCTACTCATGAGCAGCAGGAAGACCTGGAGCAGGACCTGAACCAGCAGGTCATGTCATACTTTGACATGACCATGCCAACACACCTTGAGGATCCGCTGGACTTCTGGGCAGCCAAACTTGATTTGTGGCGGCAACTAGCAGAGTTTGCCCTGGAAAAGCTGTCCTGCCCGGCAAGTAGCGTGCCATCTGAGCGGGTGTTTAGTGCGGCGGGGGCCATAGTTACGGCGAAGAGAACTCGTCTGTCAACTAAAAATGTGGAGAGACTCACCTTTGTCAAAATGAATCAGGGATGGATCAGCCAGGATTTCCACCCACCAATGCCTGATGCATGCGACTAGATTCAGCATGGTGCCACGTTTTACACTTTCCAAATGGTGCAAAACATATTTATGTCTTTAGGCCATTTTTTGGGCTCCTGCTGCTGCTACTGTCAACTCCTGCCAACTCCAGGGTGTGATTCATCCAATTTTTGGGCTCCTGAGGCCAACTCCAGTGTATATTTGGGCTCCTGCTGCTGCTGCTGCCAACTTCTGCCAACTCCAGGGTGTGATTCATCCAATTTTTGGGCTCCTGAAGCCAACTCCAGTGTATATTTGGGCTCCTGCTGCTGCTACTGTCAACTCCTGCCAACTCCAGGGTGTGATTCATCCAATTTTTGGGCTCCTGAAGCCAACTCCAGTGTATATTTGGGCTCCTGCTGCTGCTGCTGCCAACTTCTGCCAACTCCAGGGTGTGATTCATCCAATTTTTGGGCTCCTGAAGCCAACTCCAGTGTATATTTGGGCTCCTGCTGCTGCTACTGTCAACTCCTGCCAACTCCAGGGTGTGATTCATCCAATTTTTGGGCTCCTGAGGCCAACTCCAGTGTATATTTGGGCTCCTGCTGCTGCTGCTGCCAACTTCTGCCAACTCCAGGGTGTGATTCATCCAATTTTTGGGCTCCTGAAGCCAACTCCAGTGTATATTTGGGCTCCTGCTGCTGCTACTGTCAACTCCTGCCAACTCCAGGGTGTGATTCATCCAATTTTTGGGCTCCTGAAGCCAACTCCAGTGTATATTTGGGCTCCTGCTGCTGCTGCTGCCAACTTCTGCCAACTCCAGGGTGTGATTCATCCAATTTTTGGGCTCCTGAGGCCAACTCCAGTGTATATTTGGGCTCCTGCTGCTGCTGCTGCCAACTTCTGCCAACTCCAGGGTGTGATTCATCCAATTTTTGGGCTCCTGAAGCCAACTCCAGTGTATATTTGGGCTCCTGCTGCTGCTACTGTCAACTCCTGCCAACTCCAGGGTGTGATTCATCCAATTTTTGGGCTCCTGAAGCCAACTCCAGTGTATATTTGGGCTCCTGCTGCTGCTGCTGCCAACTTCTGCCAACTCCAGGGTGTGATTCATCCAATTTTTGGGCTCCTGAAGCCAACTCCAGTGTATATTTGGGCTCCTGCTGCTGCTACTGTCAACTCCTGCCAACTCCAGGGTGTGATTCATCCAATTTTTGGGCTCCTGAGGCCAACTCCAGTGTATATTTGGGCTCCTGCTGCTGCTGCTGCCAACTTCTGCCAACTCCAGGGTGTGATTCATCCAATTTTTGGGCTCCTGAAGCCAACTCCAGTGTATATTTGGGCTCCTGCTGCTGCTACTGTCAACTCCTGCCAACTCCAGGGTGTGATTCATCCAATTTTTGGGCTCCTGAAGCCAACTCCAGTGTATATTTGGGCTCCTGCTGCTGCCAACTTCTGCCAACTCCAGGGTGTGATTCATCCAATTTTTGGGCTCCTGAAGCCAACTCCAGTGTATATTTGGGCTCCTGCTGCTGCTTCTGTCAACTCCTGCCAACTCCAGGGTGTGATTCATCCAATTTTTGGGCTCCTGAAGCCAACTCCAGTGTATATTTGGGCTCCTGCTGCTGCTGCTGCCAACTTCTGCCAACTCCAGGGTGTGATTCATCCCATTTTTGGGCTCCTGAAGCCAACTCCAGTGTATATTTGGGCTCCTGCTGCTGCTACTGTCAACTCCTGCCAACTCCAGGGTGTGATTCATCCAATTTTTGGGCTCCTGAGGCCAACTCCAGTGTATATTTGGGCTCCTGCTGCTGCTGCTGCCAACTTCTGCCAACTCCAGGGTGTGATTCATCCAATTTTTGGGCTCCTGAAGCCAACTCCAGTGTATATTTGGGCTCCTGCTGCTGCTACTGTCAACTCCTGCCAACTCCAGGGTGTGATTCATCCAATTTTTGGGCTCCTGAAGCCAACTCCAGTGTATATTTGGGCTCCTGCTGCTGCTGCTGCCAACTTCTGCCAACTCCAGGGTGTGATTCATCCAATTTTTGGGCTCCTGAAGCCAACTCCAGTGTATATTTGGGCTCCTGCTGCTGCTACTGTCAACTCCTGCCAACTCCAGGGTGTGATTCATCCAATTTTTGGGCTCCTGAGGCCAACTCCAGTGTATATTTGGGCTCCTGCTGCTGCTGCTGCCAACTTCTGCCAACTCCAGGGTGTGATTCATCCAATTTTTGGGCTCCTGAAGCCAACTCCAGTGTATATTTGGGCTCCTGCTGCTGCTACTGTCAACTCCTGCCAACTCCAGGGTGTGATTCATCCAATTTTTGGGCTCCTGAAGCCAACTCCAGTGTATATTTGGGCTCCTGCTGCTGCTGCTGCCAACTTCTGCCAACTCCAGGGTGTGATTCATCCAATTTTTGGGCTCCTGAAGCCAACTCCAGTGTATATTTGGGCTCCTGCTGCTGCTACTGTCAACTCCTGCCAACTCCAGGGTGTGATTCATCCAATTTTTGGGCTCCTGAAGCCAACTCCAGTGTATATTTGGGCTCCTGCTGCTGCTGCTGCTGCCAACTTCTGCCAACTCCAGGGTGTGATTCATCCAATTTTTGGGCTCCTGAGGCCAACTCCAGTGTATATTTGGGCTCCTGCTGCTGCTGCTGCCAACTTCTGCCAACTCCAGGGTGTGATTCATCCAATTTTTGGGCTCCTGAAGCCAACTCCAGTGTATATTTGGGCTCCTGCTGCTGCTGCTGCCAACTTCTGCCAACTCCAGGGTGTGATTCATCCAATTTTTGGGCTCCTGAAGCCAACTCCAGTGTATATTTGGGCTCCTGCTGCTGCTACTGTCAACTCCTGCCAACTCCAGGGTGTGATTCATCCAATTTTTGGGCTCCTGAGGCCAACTCCAGTGTATATTTGGGCTCCTGCTGCTGCTGCTGCCAACTTCTGCCAACTCCAGGGTGTGATTCATCCAATTTTTGGGCTCCTGAAGCCAACTCCAGTGTATATTTGGGCTCCTGCTGCTGCTACTGTCAACTCCTGCCAACTCCAGGGTGTGATTCATCCAATTTTTGGGCTCCTGAAGCCAACTCCAGTGTATATTTGGGCTCCTGCTGCTGCTGCTGCCAACTTCTGCCAACTCCAGGGTGTGATTCATCCAATTTTTGGGCTCCTGAAGCCAACTCCAGTGTATATTTGGGCTCCTGCTGCTGCTACTGTCAACTCCTGCCAACTCCAGGGTGTGATTCATCCAATTTTTGGGCTCCTGAAGCCAACTCCAGTGTATATTTGGGCTCCTGCTGCTGCTACTGTCAACTCCTGCCAACTCCAGGGTGTGATTCATCCAATTTTTGGGCTCCTGAGGCCAACTCCAGTGTATATTTGGGCTCCTGCTGCTGCTGCTGCCAACTTCTGCCAACTCCAGGGTGTGATTCATCCCATTTTTGGGCTCCTGAAGCCAACTCCAGTGTATATTTGGGCTCCTGCTGCTGCTACTGTCAACTCCTGCCAACTCCAGGGTGTGATTCATCCAATTTTTGGGCTCCTGAAGCCAACTCCAGTGTATATTTGGGCTCCTGCTGCTGCTGCTGCCAACTTCTGCCAACTCCAGGGTGTGATTCATCCAATTTTTGGGCTCCTGAAGCCAACTCCAGTGTATATTTGGGCTCCTGCTGCTGCTACTGTCAACTCCTGCCAACTCCAGGGTGTGATTCATCCAATTTTTGGGCTCCTGAAGCCAACTCCAGTGTATATTTGGGCTCCTGCTGCTGCTACTGTCAACTCCTGCCAACTCCAGGGTGTGATTCATCCAATTTTTGGGCTCCTGAAGCCAACTCCAGTGTATATTTGGGCTCCTGCTGCTGCTGCTGCCAACTTCTGCCAACTCCAGGGTGTGATTCATCCAATTTTTGGGCTCCTGAAGCCAACTCCAGTGTATATTTGGGCTCCTGCTGCTGCTACTGTCAACTCCTGCCAACTCCAGGGTGTGATTCATCCAATTTTTGGGCTCCTGAAGCCAACTCCAGTGTATATTTGGGCTCCTGCCGCTGCTACTGTCAACTCCTGCCAACTCCAGGGTGTGATTCATCCAATTTTTGGGCTCCTGAAGCCAACTCCAGTGTATATTTGGGCTCCTGCTGCTGCTGCTGCCAACTCCTGCCAACTCCAGGGTGTGATTCATCCAATTTTTGGGCTCCTGAAGCCAACTCCAGTGTATATTTGGGCTCCTGCCGCTGCTACTGTCAACTCCTGCCAACTCCAGGGTGTGATTCATCCAATTTTTGGGCTCCTGAAGCCAACTCCAGTGTATATTTGGGCTCCTGCTGCTGCTGCTGCCAACTTCTGCCAACTCCAGGGTGTGATTCATCCAATTTTTGGGCTCCTGAAGCCAACTCCAGTGTATATTTGGGCTCCTGCTGCTGCTACTGTCAACTCCTGCCAACTCCAGGGTGTGATTCATCCAATTTTTGGGCTCCTGAAGCCAACTCCAGTATATATTTGGGCTCCTGCTGCTGCTGCTGCCAACTTCTGCCAACTCCAGGGTGTGATTCATCCAATTTTTGGGCTCCTGAAGCCAACTCCAGTGTATATTTGGGCTCCTGCTGCTGGTGCTGCCAACTTCTGCCAACTCCAGGGTGTGATTCATCCAATTTTTGGGCTCCTGAAGCCAACTCCAGTGTATATTTGGGCTCCTGCTGCTGCTGCTGCCAACTTCTGCCAACTCCAGGGTGTGATTCATCCAATTTTTGGGCTCCTGAGGCCAACTCCAGTGTATATTTGGGCTCCTTCTGCCCCTCATAGTGATGCCACTTCAACTCTCTGCAATTGTGCCGCTCTGCGATTCTATTAGCGATGCCTCTGATTTGCATGTGATATTTCTTCAAAGTATTATTTAACTAACCCAGCACGCATCCTGTGCGTGTTACAGCAAGGCTGAATGGTTTACAACCCTATTGAGGCTCTAGGAGGCTCAGAAATAGCCGTTTTTAATAGCGATTCGTCGCGAATTTATTCAGGTCGAAACGATTTTTGTCGGAAAATTCGGCGAATCAGTCGAATCGAATTTTTCAAAAGTTCGCTCATCTCTATCCACCGCAATAAAGCATATACATCATATACTGCTTACTAGAGATCCAATTCACATGAACATAATATAAATCCTATTGGTCTTATTCACACTAACTCCACTTTAATGGGTATCCCTAAAGGTTGGTATGCTCTCCACTATATAGGTATATTCCTTTGTTCTTAATTGCTCTTTCCATGATAGCCAAAAATCCCATACATGGCATTAAAAGATATAAATGCACAACATAGCATAATACTGTTTAAGACTTTAATATCCAAATAAAATGTATTGAATGCGCACTCACAATATTCCACTTGAAAATTGCGTATACTAAACATCCTCTGGGTTCTCCTTCTATCCCCTTCCTGCGGCTGCCGAGCTGGGGCTAGTAGTCCATAGATGTCCAATCAACAAATCAGGCCCTGATCCTCCACTAACGTTGTATACGTATATCACTATATGAAAATGGAGAGACACATGTGGTGCAAGTGTATGCAAGTATTGAAAGCTTGAATCCCATCCACTGAAGATACTGAATTTATTTTATTAGATGAATGTGATAATGATTACTTTATCATGCTTAATGGTGGAATAAGAGCCTGGGCACCATACAGTATATATTGAGTTATTTAAGACCTTAATGCACTTTTAAGCTTGTGTTTTATTGTATGTATTTTAAGATATATTCCAGGATAATTGTATATCACTTTAACATTTAAGCGCTGTATTATATTTTGATTTTTATAATGAATAAAAATCTTCCTACATTTTATTCTACTACCTTTTTAAAAGTTGTTGGCCGTGTGGTGTATAAAGGTTTTTCATTTGAACCAAATCTTATGATAAAATAATCATTATTGTCACTTCAATGCAGGTCGCTTTGTTGTATGAAAAGGTCATATAAGTCTATCAATATGTAAATATGGGGGAAATTTAGCACAAGAGAATTCTTCTTGGCTTTTTTTTTTAAATAAAGTAATAAAGATGAAGAAAATGTCCTTCTTTGGAAAGTCCCGGCCTCGCATCCTGAGTGACATGCACACAATTGAATTTTTAACAGCTGCCATTCAAACTCGCAGCTGAAGACCATTTAAAAGTAATATTCTACTCTGTGTGACATCTCATTTTTTTTTCCTCAGGAATAGTAATTTTTTACACACCTAGTAGTCTTCCTAACAGGAAACCAGCTCTGCCTGTCATTTTGATTGGGGAGGAACCTTGTTTTCCAGGTCAGCAGATTGTATCCCAGAGACAAGATATTCATGAGGGACCTGCAGGAGGAATTTACATCTCACTACAGAATTTTCCTCTCCATTTGCCAGCATGCCAGGTCATTGAATTGCTCTGTTGTCGGAGGGAAGATAATAGCCACCATGCCGTTTCCTGCTTATTACACACTCAGTGCTTCTGACCTTTTTGGGAGACCCGCAATGTTTTTCCCCAAATAGCATCTTTCACAATTCCCACCAAGACCCACTTAGCCAAATGTGATAATCTGAATAGTAATTCCAGGATAATTTTAATAGTTTTTGTTATATTGCTTTGTCAATCTTCGTTGCTGATTTCTCAGGCCGAAAAATGGCACAATGGTTCCCTACTACAAATATATGTATATATATTTATATATAACGTTGTCTCCACACTGCATTTGAAGACTAAAGCACCCTAACAAATTTTTTAGAGTGGATCCTTAAAAACAATATAACCTTGTTCACTGGTGCTCATCACTGGTGCATTCATTGTTGTGTGGTTATGCTGTGTGTTGCACATTTACACAGATGAGTAAAGCACAAACTACTTTGTATGTGCAAGCATACATTGGTCATATGAGCACATTGTCATTATCATTATACATTAAATGACTCCTCCTGTCCTCCTGGCTGGTGCCAGGTGCAGATTTGGCACGCTCCTTTGCTTTGACAGTGCAGAACATTGTAGGCATATTTTCTGTTCTGATTTGGGATAGTTAAATCCCAATGGAACTGCCGCCAACCAATGGAGATTATGATCTGTAATTGCAGGGTGCCACAGGCACCATTGTTGGCAAACCTCATGCCTGCCTTAGTCACTGTGGGACCAGAAGGAGCCACAAAGAACATGAATATGTTGGCAAAATTGCCCGATTTCAAGGTGTCGATAGGGTGGGGCATTAATTTATAATTGATGAGTATAAGTTAATGTCCTTTGATTTGAACTCATTTTAAAAATATGTATATAATACCTTAAATAGCTATTTTATGCTTTTACTTGCAAATGAATTACTAGAACTGAACAAGATGTCCTCTCTCACTCTAAAATCGAAAGCCTCAATTATCAAGCATCAGCACCAATGCCACTCAGTGCCAATATTTTGCCTCAGTGACACTCAGGGCTTTATTCATGAAGGGATAGCGACAGGTAGCAACAGGTAAACACCGGCCATGGCAGGCAATTACACATTTATGAAGCCGAATCTGGTGAGCGCCTGGAACAACGCCATGTAGCGTATGATTCATCATTACCTTGCTTGCAGAGCGCCACGTCATTCCATGTTTTTTCGCTTGCTTACTGCTGTTAATGTGTTAAAAAATTCACTTTTATCACACAGCGTCTGGCGCTATGGGCTCCCGCCGGCGTTCTGTCAGTGTAAAATGTAAATAAATATAGTGTGAGTCGCTCAGATTCGTTCACACTGAGCAGTCGCTGTCGTTCGCATCATGCAGCATTCTACCGTTGTTAAATGTGGTATTGGTGTGTGTCGCTATAGCGCAGAACATTGCTATGCGTACGCTGTTTTTATGTATATAAAATAATGTATATATAATGTATATAAAATAATATATATGCAAATATTGTTTTATGTATATAGCTTTTATTCGCCCCAAAAACATATATGGTTGTGAAGGGGCCATGTGGCCTATTTCACAGTAGCTGCTCTACTGGTGTACCCCTAAATCAAAATCTAATGTGGCTAGACCATGTGTTAGCCAAAGTAGTTTTGTTTTAACAAACACATGGCCAAGTGTATACCCACAAGTATTTATATGTTATCATTCTAACTAATACATGTTGAGGCCTAGTTACAACATGAAAAACGGGGAGGCCGATTCATCAATAGCGCCAGGTAGCGACAGATGAGCGACTGTAGCGTGATTTTTTCAGCGCCAGCCAGTATTCGCTGTGCTTGGCCGGCATTAGCTTGATGACAGCGACTCAGTCGGTGTGCGGTAATGTTGAATACGGGCTGGGGGGTCGCTGTTTCACAGGTCCAGCGTTGTATGTGAGCGCCTGACAACGAATGGCCAGAGCGAACGGCTAGCTTCATATTCATCAAAAAATCACGCTCCGAATGTGCTGTCGCTGTCCATTCCTTGTTTAAACCCCAGAGCGCTGGCGGCGATCTGTATTAACTAGTTTTTAACCCCTAAACAACCATATTTTTGGAATGTAACATTATACATGTTTTTAGAATCATTTTGTTATATGAATACATTAATATCAGACCTGTTAGATCAATTCTGCACATTTTTTATTTTTTTTTTTTTTTTACTTAAAAATAAATCCTAACATTGCAGAAGTGTTCTCCGATTTTTTGACATTAAAAAAATTAAAAAAAAAATTATTACCAATTAATCATGAATTATTATAGATTGCTCCATTGAAATGCATTGGACATCGCCAGGGAGCGACAGCTCATACCTGGCGCTGTGAGGGAATTTGCAGCGGCGCTGTTCGGTCCAGGCGGCTTCATGATGAATGCCGCGCTAGCCGCCGCTCTCGCCGGCGCTAGCCTCATTTTGCTTGATAAATGCGTCATTGTGACCGCCGCCGGGCGTACTTGAGTCGGTAGTCGCCGTTAGCTGCCGCTACCTGGCGCTCGTCAGACACTACCTGGCGCTATCGCTTGATGAATAAGGGCCATAGTTCTTATGATTGTTTCTGTTGTGTTTTTGCGCCAAACAGATGTTTCCATACAGACGGACCCGGTTCTAATTCTCCTCCAGCAGCATGGGCCCAAGCCACAGCTGAGATGGTGAGTACCCTAAATTCTTATTCATACATTGATTACACGCATATGTCTGTGTCCATGACCATGTTCACATGTTAATGACAGTCTACTGTTTAATAGACATGGAGATGCTCTATTTGCAATCATCATTCATAATAGCATGTAAGCATGCTAGTTTGGTGGCCCTCCTAATGTTACTTGACAATACATGATAAAGGCAGCCGGTGATTATGTGGTGGGTTTCTAATCCTGCAGCTATTGTAACTCCACATTCATTAAATTTGATAGGTGAAGGATTTTAGATCATAAAGGCACAGGAGTAAATGACCAAGACATGAAGTACAGTCTTCTGCTGGTCATGTAGGCCTTATTTGGTTAGTTAAGGTAGTTTCTGATGTGAGACTAGAGTGGATAAAATAGAATGGTGGGCCAGGTTTGATAATTTTGGCATTTATTATTTAGCAAAACTTGTCTCTTGTTTAAGGGTTAAAATAATGTGCATTTGTATTATTTTCAATAACTAATTTTTACCCTTTCATAGGTACATACTGTCTTTTTTGAACTGCGGAACTTAATTTTGTATTTTCTTCCCTACAGCTTGCACACACGAGCATCACAGACTGTGGCAGTATGTCCGAAGAAACAGACAAATCCTGCTGGGGAAGAAGAAAAAGCCATAGGGTGGGGGAAATTAGGGTTGGCGCTGTGCAGCCTAGTTAATGTTTGCCCATGTTGGGCCTTTTTTTTTTTTATTTTATTTTTGAATATACATTTGTGTCTGTTTTTTAGGAATCACTCAACACACACACACACACACACACACACACACACACACACACACACACACACAAACACAAAAAAAAATGTAACTTATATTGCCAATATGATCATTGACAATATAACATTAAATCAAATTTTAGCGTTAGAGCAGCATAAAAATGCCCAGACACCATTAGGTTTGGGTGAGCAACTGTACAGTGCCTTTATAGCGACTGACAACCATCATATTCATCAATGGCAGCCATGTTACTATAGCGACTGAGGCGCTCTATAATAGCGACTGACGGCAAATCAGAGCGACCACTAGCAGTCCTTCTTAGCGCCGCTGCTTTTACCTGGCGCTAGTAATGAATCAGCCTGCCAGTGCACAATTTAACAAAGCCAGTGTTGATGCATACATCAGCCTGCGCCAAATTTATCATAGGTGCCATATAGTTTGTGTTGACCAGTGCTCTTGTTTAAGCTGCGCCAGTTTATAGTGGGGCTGCAGGTTTAGATTCCATAATGGGCAGAACTGTTCTGAAGTGTTTCTTGCTTATAAATAATGTTACACACATTTATTTGCATAGATATTGCTTTGGTGACTTGACACTATGCAGGACACGATGTTGCTAAATGTTATTTTGTCATTTTATTGTAAAATCTTTTTATTACTGCTTCTTCTTACCAATGCATCTTTAGGAGTAAAACAACTAAAACACAGCCTTAATGCACTGTAAATGTTGTCCCCTTTGTTTACAGCAAAGACATCCTGTGACTGTAAGGATGAAACACTGACTATATATATATATATATATATATATATATATATATATATATATATTATAGCACCAATCTTTTCAGTGTGCCAAAAAATAAATAAATATGGTGTGCAGCCATTGTCTGTGCCCTGTTATCTGTACCAGGGGCCACAGCCCATTATTATCTGTACCCGGTTATTTGTACCAGGGCCATGGGCCTCTATTATTTGTACCCTGATATCTATACCGGGGCCACGAAACTTCATTGTCTGTACCCCCCTGTCTGTATTTGAAGCCCAGGCACTCTGCTGTCTGTATTTTGGGCCCAGACCCTCCAGTGTCTCTATTTGGGCCACACCCTCCTGTCTCTGGATTTGGGCTCAGGCCCTCTGCTGTCTCTACTGGGGTCCAGACCCTCCATTGCCTGTACTGGAGCCCCGACCCTTCATCATCTCTACTGGGGTCCAGACTCTCTATTGCCTGCATTCGGTCCAAACCCTCTATTGTCTATACTGGGGTCCAGACCCTCTGCTGTTTGTACTAGGGCCTAAATCCTCCTTTATCTAGTTTTGCTATGTACCATCTGCCCACTGTTTTCCCTCTCTCAAGTCTGCGATGGCCGCAGGACTGCCCGGGGCCTAGTGCACTGCTGATGACTTGGGAAGGTTATGGGCTTACCATCTCTGCCCTAGGTGTTCGTTGGCTTGCCTATCTTGTGGCGTAAATGGGTTGTGCTGACTTTTGTGTATATGTTTCTAGCTGCTGCTCTGCTCTCCGGCCCCCACACCGTGTCTCTATTTCCAAACCAGGAAATTCCCAAACTGCCCTGAGTGCCTAGCGATATAGTTCACCTGGGGATGACAGATCTGCCAGTCAAAGTGGATGTAATAGAAGACAACTGAGGAGCAAACCACTGTTGAAATCAAATAATAACACCAATAAGCAACAGGCTCTTCCACACCTTTTTTTTTGGGGGGGGGGGGGGTTGAAAATGAATCCGCCCCACTCAAAGAAAAAAATTTGAAGAAAAGTGGTGCCCCCCCCAAAGCTTACTAGCCAGGTACACCAAGCATAGGGGTGATAAACCCAGAACTCATGGGCCAAAATTCCGCCACCTCGCTTCAGTTATTACCAGGCCTTCTGCCCTACAACACTTGCTGTGGGACACAGGGCTCATCCACTCCACTCATTGGAGGTGCTGGTAATAAGACAAGGGAGGTCAGAAGCCACCTGTCAGACAGAAGGTTTAACATCCAACTGGTATGGGATCTTTTGTAACCCTTACCCTTGCAAAAGTAGAGTCAAAGTAAGTAATGAGACTACAAAAAAATATTTAGCATTCTTAATTAACTAATACTTACCCTTTGCCATTCTATGCCCCATTGCCTTGGTTCGCTCAATACAAGGCAGTGGAGACACCACATGACCTGAACTTAAGAATTGGTATTAGTATTAGAATTTGGTATTAGTATTTGGAATTGGTATTAGACTGATGGCAGCCACAGGGGAAAAGAGGTAAGTATTTTTCCTAGATAGGGCACTTAAAGCAGAGCAAAACCCAGGAATTTGTGTCAGCGGCCCCAAGCATGCTGATTGGACGAGCGCCCCACCATAGGACCTGGAAGAGGTGAGTTGCGCTCGGCATCCTGAGGGTTTCATACAGCGGAGCACCCCGGGGAGAAATGACGAAAACCCCAGGATAGTCAAAATCCTGGGTTTTGGTCCACTTTAAAAGGGAGAGGCACTACAAAATTATGTAGTACTTTTCCAAATCTTATTACATTTCACCTTTTTAAGGAGACTATGGCCCTTATTTATGAAGGAATAGCGCCAGGTAGCGACTGGTGAGCGAACGGTAATGACGGTCACCGCCACGAGAACGCCGGCTCCCCACCACAATCACACATTTATCAAGCCGATCCTGCTTAGCGACTGAGAGAGCGCCAAATAGCGAATCATTCATCATTATTCCAGCCTCACCCCACAGCGCCAGCGAGCGACCTTGAACAGCGACAGGTATGACCTCTCGCTACCTGGTGCTCTCCAATGCATTTCAATGAAACAATCTTTAAATATTCATAATTAATTGTTAATATTTTTTTTTTTTTTAAATGTGAAAATTTCTGCCATGTTAGATATTTTTTTTAAGGTAAAAAAAAAAAAATTTGTGCAGAATTGATATTACAGGTCTGATATTAATGTATTCATATTACAAAATGTTTTTATAAACTTGTTTTTTTTTTGTTTCCAAAAATATGGATGTTTGGGGGTTAAAAAACTTTTAACCCATTGCCGCCAGCGCTCTGGGGTTTAAACATGCATTTCACAGCGCGAGAATTTTTTGAGCGTGATTTGTTAATGAATATGGTGGGAGCCGTTCACTATGGCCATTCGCTATCATGCGCTCCCATACAGCGTGGAACCTGTCAAATAGCGACTCCTCACCCAATATTCAACATTACCGCACACCGACTGAGTCGCTGTCAACAACCGAACAACGGCCAAGCACAGCGACTACTAGCGGGCGCTGTGAAAATACTGCTACAGTCGCTCATCTGTCGCTACCTGGCGCTATTAATGAATCGGCCCCCCGCCATAACTCAACAGACATTGCTCATGCCACCAGCAGCAGTTTGGTGGTGAGCATTGACTGACCAGTGTATTGATTTAAATCAATAGTTATTATTTATTTCTGTAAGAAAGTTACATTATTTTCTACGTTTATTCTCAGTTCCTGGTAATGGTTTCTATCAACATACCCCTATCCTGTGAGTTTCTGTGGATGCTAAATATAGATATAGATATATATCTTAAACTAAGGGTTTGATTATATAATGAAATACTCTTCCTATTTGCTGTTATTACATATTATTATTCATTATTGGCACATAATTCCTTTAAAATAACATATATTTCCTTTATTCACTGGCAGACCACCAGAGGAGAGCAATGGTTTCCAAAGGTAGTTCTACGTATAATCTGACAATATAATAACTCTTGACTGCTGAGCAATCACGGGGGCTTGTCTTGATATATTGTAATAATGATTGACAACGCTTGCGAATTTAAGTACAAGAAGTTTTCCATTGTTCAGCCTTGTACAGGAAAATGGCTGATTTAATTATAGAAAATTATAAATCATTCTTCTGACATGAACTCTGGCAGCCAAACTATGGCTAAGATTTAAAACAAAAATAATCAGTTCATACTTAGAGCTAAAACAGACTTAAAGTTTAAACATTTGCTTTTATTTTAGACCACAACAGCAATTACTCTGTGTAAAGTCTAATAATTATTATTTGGGGTATGATTATAATTTCTTTTAATACAGCTGTAATTATGCCACATAATTGGATTGTAAAACTGACTCTGAACCTTTATTAATGTTAATATCAACCTGTTATCAGTGGCGCACGCAGGTTTTTGTCCTGGGGGGTCTAGTACGTGCAGGAGGGGGGCATGACCTTAGAGAGAGCTGGGGTGGCACCTTGTGAGAAGTATATTTGCAAACTTTTGAAGATGAGGAGGGGGAGAAAAAAAGTGCACATAGCTTGCCAATTCTTTGGCAACGCCCATGAGACACCCAGAACTAGTGACCTAACGGGCAGGCTGATTCATCACTAACGGCAGGTAGCGACAGATGAGCGTCTGTAGCAGGCATTTTCAGAGCGCCCGCTAGTAGTCACTGTGCTCAGCCGTGGGTCGCTACTTCATAGCGACTCAGTCGCTGTTCAGTAATGTTGAATACATTGTGAGGAGTCGCTATTTGACCAGTACAGCGCTGTATGGGAGCGCATGTTAGCGACTGCTCATAGCGACTGACTCACACCATATTCAGCAAAAAAACAGCCTCACAAATCTCTGGCGCTAAAAAACGCTTGTTTGAAGCCCAGAGCGCAGGAGGCGTGTTTAAAGTGTGGATTCTTAGTATACAGTACGTCCTGCTCCAAATCTAATACTTACACGTGGGATATACTCCGCCAGATGGTGCTGGACTGCAGAGACATCGAAAATAGGCTCCTCCCGGCCCCTGAGATACCCAGGGACCTCCCACAAATCGCCAGAATTTCTCTGCAGTCTGGCTGTGAAGGATGAGAAATGGCTCTCTACTCGCAGGTGAGCGGGGCTATTAGCCTGCGGCCCTGTAGGACTATTCCCAACCATTCCACTAGTAATATGCTTCCCAGCCTTGGCTGCGCTGGTCGGGTGAAGGTAGACAGCACCGCTGTTAGGTGTTTAGGAGCGCTGCTCCACCACAATCCCCCACCAAAGGGTAGGCAGTTCAGGCTTATGGTGAGCCTCTATGGGATGCCCCTCCCGCACTAGTGCCCCTTGCCCCTGCCTATCGGTGGGCCCTGTTTAAGTGGCCGCTGTCCTCCCTCATTCTCCTTTTAGCCTTCGGGGGAAAAGAGGGGGGGGGTGTGTGCAAATATGTATGCTATGCATTCTGTGTTTTACACTCTCTTTTTATTCTGTTTAGCCTTGTGTCAGCCGCCGCACGGACTTGCCTTTATTGTCTTTTTAAAATTACCGCCGCCGCGCGCTGACTTGGTTCCGCGCTTAGCGGCGGTATTACCCCAGGTGCTGGTGCACCGCCATTGGCTGCTTGCACGTTCTGGCTTCGCGCTCTTGGGGGGGGCGGGGCCCGTCTATGGCACGTTCCGCGTCATCGCTGATACCGGCCCGCCCCTCGAGGTATACCGACTCCATCTTTAACCTGCTTGGTTGGCCCATGCGTGACGGACCCCTACCTACTGCGGTCCGTAAGTGCCCTCGCGGGCGGCTTTATATTTTTCACTTTTGTTACTGTGTGCTTACAGGTCTTGTCTGCTTATGTCTTTCAGGCGGGGCGAACCCTTTTGGCTTCTCCCGGCCCTGTATTAGTGTATAACTTGTAGGCCTTGTAAAAATAATACTCCTACTTTCCTAGCGGGTTATTGGGGCATCCAGGGTTGCTATATAGCGTTATTCCCTATCGGCGTATAGCGCCGCTATAATCACCATATGGAGGCATCCCAGGATAATGTGACCGGGGTCCCTTCGGGACAAGACCGGCTGTGCGTAGCGTGTGGGCAGCCTCATGCTGACGCTGACAAGGCGCGGGTCTGTGTACCCTGTGCTGAACAGGTGCTTGCATTGCAATCTGGCCTGCCAGTGGCTGCACCTCGTTTCACTTCGCCTACTCCCCCAAGCTTAAACCTCACTCCTACTGAGTTGCATACTAGTGGGGATTCTCAGCCTGATGTGTCTTCTAGACTGGCTACTGTTGAGCAGTTGATTGCTAAGTCCTTAGCGTGTAAGGCCCCTGCTAAGAAGCGGCACTAATGTCACTGTTTTCCCTATGGGAACTGAGGAGTTTTGAAATCTGTGTGGCTATACCCCGTCTGATGAAGGGGAGCTCTATTCTGATTCAGGCTCATCTGATGAGAGACCAAGGGGTCATGACGATTCTGGCTCTGACCCCTGGGCCCCGGATGACACTGACAGATTATTGACCCAGATTTTTGAGGTTCTGTCCATCTCTCTCCCTGTTGCGGCTCCCAGGCAAAGAGGGGAGTTTTTCCATACAGCAAAATCACGTTTGGAATTTCCAGAGCAGGCACATTTCCATAACCTTGTGCTCAAGGAATGGGAGCGCCCCAGTAAACTTCTCGGAGTTCCAAAAAGTTGGGATAGGAAGTATCCCTTTCCTGCTGAGGTGGTTAAATGTCTGTCATCCCCCCCCCCCCCGAGGTGGATGCCCCAATCCTAGGGCTATCTAACACCTCTGTCATGCATTCCCCTGACTCCACTACCCTGCGGAATGCTGAGGACCGGCGCATTAACCAGCTGGCATCCCACACCTTTGCACATGCAGGGACGGCGCTGCGCCCAGTCTGTGCCTCTGCCATTACTGCTGTGGCCACTAGAACCCTTATCAGAAATATGCTTGATAGTGCCCCTGATGATTTGCCTTGTGAGGTGTTTAATGCACTCTCCAGTTGTGATGTTTTAGTAAATTTTGTCCTCTCAGCATTGGATGACATAATCAGAATGTGTGCTAGAACTTCTGCCCTCGTGGTGGCTATACGCCGCTCGGTTTGGCTGCTGACAACGCTGCCAAGAAGGCCCTCACTGGTTTTCCCTTTAAAGGACTGCGCCTGTTTGGGGACCGCCTGGACCTTTTTGCTAAGGGAGGCAGGTTACCCCAGTGCAGGCGGCAATCTCGTCCCTTTCGGGTCAGGGTTCCTTCTCCTCCCCTTACCGTGGTGCCAGACAGGGAAGGGGGGTTTCCTTTCCTGGGGCCCGGGGAGATTTCTGGGGTAGGGGCAGAGGGCGTGGACATCCTGGCTCCTCCGGGTCCCAAAGCAAAATCCTCTCCATCCGAGTGGGGGGACGGCTGCAGCACTTCGCTCACGTCTGGAGGTCTTGTCTCGGTGGATTCAGGAGGTAGTGTCCTCCGGTTACAAGATAGAGTTTGCTGTCTGTCCCCCTCCAAGATTCATCAGATCCCGGATTCCTCAGGACCCTGTGTCCTGTGTCAGCTCAGGAGCTAGTGCAAGCTGTGCAAGGCCTCCTGGAGCTGGGGGTCATCTGCCAGGTCCCCTTAAGAGAAAAAGGCAAGGGCTTTTATTCCAATCTATTCACAGTACCCAAAAAAGATGGGTCAGTCAGGCCCATCCTGGACTTGAAGATCCTCAACAAATTTGTCAGGGGCAGGCGCTTTCGCATGGAAACTCTGCGCTCTGCCATCAGTGCCCTGTGCCAAGGGGATTTCATGACTTCTGTGGACATCAAAGATGCTTACCTTCATATTCCTGTGTTCCCAGGTCATCAAAGGTTCCTCAGGTTCGCTCTGATGGATCAACACTACCAGCTTGTGGCCTTGCCATTTGGCCTCACTTCAGCCCCCAGGGTGTTCACCAGGGTGCTGGCTGGCGTGATGTCTCTGCTCAGATGTCAGAGCGTACGCGTGCTTCCCTATCTGGGCGACATTCTCATCACTTCCCAGTCTCTACATCAGGCAGAGTTGGATACTCAGCTGGTGGTGTCCACTCTGGAGTCATTTGGATGGGTGATCAACCACCCCAAGTCCTCAATGTCCCCTTCCTTGGTAACTCCATTCCTAGGAATGAATCTGGATACAGTTCAGGCAAGGATCTTCCTTCCTCAGCAGAAGGTGGACAGTCTGATTGCACAGGTCCAGTCCCTCCTAGCTTGTCCTCATCCCTCCATCAGGCAGGGGATGCAGCTGGTGGGCCTGATGGTGGCGTGCTTCGAAGCGGTACCTTATGCTCAGTTCCACTTGAGACCTCTGCAACTCCACCTATTGTCTGTATGGGACAAGGACCCAGCGTCCCTGGACGGGGTCTGTGTGCTCTCCCCTCGGGTCAGGAGGTCCCTCTTGTGGTGGATGGACTCAAGGAACCTTTTGGGGGGCAGATCCTTTCTTACCCCTCCCTGGGAGACGGTAACTACGGATGCCAGTCTGTCAGGTTGGGGGGTTTATGGAATTCCCTGCAGTTCCAGGGGAAGTGGGGTCCTCAGGAGGCCCACACACCTATCAATGTCTTGGAACTATGGGCGATCAGGTTAGTTCTGGCTCACTTGACTACTCACCTTCAGGGCCTGCCTGTTCAGGTGCGCTCGGACAACCAGACGGCAGTTGTCTACTTCAATCATCAAGTCTCTGATCCTGACTTGGGCGGAGACCAATGTCCCCTGCATTTCAGCTGTGTACATCCTGGGGGTGGAAAATCGCCTGGCGGACTCTCTGAACAGGGGGACCTCTCGCCAGGGAGAATGGTCCCTATGCAGCAGGGTGTTTCAATCACTGTGTCACCGTTGGGGCCAACCAGATGTGGATCTGTTTGCGTCCCGCCACAATCACAAGCTCCCAGCTTTTGTCTCTCTGTCCCAGGATCCTATGGCCTTGACCTCGGATGCTCTAGCAATGTCATGGCAGGACTTTCAGTTCCTGTATGTCTTCCCTCCAATTCCCCTGCTGGGCAGGGTTCTGCGCAAGATTGCTCTGGAAGGGGTGCCAGCAATTCTGGTGGCCCCCAGGTGGCCAAGAAGAGTGTGGTTCGCAGACGTGGTGCAACTGGCAGTAGATCAGTACGCTCTGCCCTTGGTGCCAGATCTGCTCACTCAGGGCTCACTACGCCATCCCTATTTACAAACTCTGGCTTTGACTGCCTGGCTGCTGAAACCTCCATCTTGATGGAGAAGGGGCTGTCTTCAATGTTGGTGGATACTTTGATAAAGGCTAGGAAGAAGTCTTCCTCTTCCATTTATTACAGGGTTTGGCGTGCCTACATTGACTGGTGTGAGTCTCTCCCCTGTCGGGTGTTCTCTATACCCAGAATTTTGGAGTTCCTGCAGCATGGGTTGGAGATGGGACTCCAGCTTAGTACTCTGAAGGGTCAGGTTTCTGCCCTGGCTATTTTCTTCCAGAAGTCCTTTGCTCAGCACCCTCTGATCAGGACTTTTTTCCAGGGGGTCACTCATGTGCTCCCTCCATGTAAGCCTATGGTGCCTGTTTGGGATTTGAACTTGGTTCTGTCAGCCTTGCAGGGTGCTCCCTTTGAACCTGTGCAGGATGCTGCTCTGGCCATTCTTACGCTCAAGGTTGTATTTCTGGTGGCTATCACTTCTGCCAGGCGTGTGTCTGAGTTGGCGGCGCTTTCCGTTCAGCCCCCCTACGATGAGAGACACCAGGACAAGGTGGTGTTTCGTTTCAAACCTGACTTTCTGCCTAAGGTAGTGTCTGCTTTTCATTTGAATCAGGATATTGTTCTTCTTTCTTTGAGCCCTAATCCTAGCAATGCTAAGGAGAGGGTTTTGCACTCTTTGGATGTGGTTAGGTGTCTAAAGTACAATCTGGTGGCTACTGCACCTTTCAGGAAAACTGATGCTCTTTTTGTGGTCCCTTCTGGTCCTAGGAAGGGTTTGGCTCCTGCCAAGTCTACTATCAGCAAGTGGATTCGTCAGGCTGTGATTCAGGCCTACTCTGCTAAGGGGAATAATCCTCCCTTCCGCCTTACTGCTCATTCCACTCGTGCTATTGGTGCCTCTTGGGCTTTTCAGCACCAAGCTTCTGTTGAACAAGTTTGCAAGGCCGCTACTTGGTCTTCTGTTCATACCTTTTCAAAGTTTTACAAGGTTGATGTTAGGGCCTCAGCTGATGCTGCTTTTGGCCGAAAGGTTCTGTAGGCGGCAGTGGTTTAAACTGTCTGCTGCTGATTTTTCTTGGGGATCCCACCCTACTTGGACACTGCTATTGGATGTCCCACGTGTAAGTATTAGATTTGGAGCAGGACGTACTGTATACTAAGAATAATACAATTCTGTCATTACTCACCTGTAGAATTGGTATTATGAGTATACAGTACGTCCTGCTCCAACCCACCCTTGGTTTGCATTATCTTGGATCCCCTGTATGGTGATTTTTATCATTGCTATAGTTGATAGTTTGGATTGTTTAATTCTCCCGGCTTCTCATTAACTGCTTTTCAATGCTGGGGATTTGTGGGAGGTCCCTGGGTATTTGAGGGGCCGGGAGGAGCCTATTTTCAATGTCTCTGCAGGAGTATATCCCACGTGTAAATATTAGATTTGGAGCTGGACGTACTGTATACTTATAATACCAATTCTACAGGTGAGTAATCACAGAATTGTATTTTTCCAGCATCTATCCACTAGTAACAAAGCGAAAACATATGGAATCACATTGTAACAACATTGTAGCATGAACACTTTAATGGCAGACCTGTAATGTAATTTCTGAAGAAATATATAAAAAATGTGAAAAAACTGCTTTTTCAATGCCAGAAGAGGTCACAGAATTATTTGTGATTTTTGGGGGAAAAAAAACCAAAACCCTGTTTAAAGAGAAGAAAAGGATCGTCCATTGAAATGTATGGGAGAGCAACAGGTAGCGAGAGGTCATACCTGGCGCTGTGCAAGGCTGAACGCCCGGCGCTGTTTGCTGAGGCTGTGAAAATGATGAATCAGACGCTACATGCCGCTATCCCAGTTGCTAAACAGATTCTACATGATAAATGTGTAATTGTGTGCCGTGTCCGGCATTCACCAGTCGCTACCTGTCGCTACCTCTCATTAACCAGCCACTACCTGACGCTATCCCTTCTTAAATAAGGGCCTAAATGTCCTGGTGCAAACATTAAATAGGGCCCTTTCAAGTCTCATACATTTTTTCTGTCTTTGTCTGACTTTTAACTTTTAACTTAACTGCAGCTAGACCACTAAATACTGAAACAAATAACGGGTTCTGAATTGGGGTTGTAGATCCCCAAACAACCAATTAAATGTCAGGTGCTCTATATGTTCTTATGTACGAGGAAAAGTAGCAATCAACCAGTAACCAACTAATAAGTGTTATTGGTTTATTGATCCTCTCTTTAGTCTGTGCTGATAGAGTTAATATCCCACCCAGCTCTCCTAATGTTTCCAATAAAGTATAACAAATAGTAACAAATAATCAAGAAGTAGGTACTAGGGCGCAACAATTATACAGACACTATTAAATAATTAAAAGAATTGATAAATGCCTAAAGATTGCACACTCACCACCACAGCCCGGGGTTCGCAAACCACCTGGGCCTCTGATGCTACCAGGTGCTGTCTCCCCTTATGGTTCAGGTTACCAAAATCAGGAATGCCGGATGGTGTACTGAGTTGGACTTCCAGGTGAAGCAGTGATGAGCTTTCTTGGGGGATTAGGTAGAGGACAGCGGTAGGTGGTGGAGGACAGTAGCAGAGGGTGGAAAGGTTAGGTGAGCAGTAGAGGACAGCAGTAGGGGGTGAAGGGGTGAGATGAGTGGTAGAGGACAGCAGCAGGGGGTAAAGGGTAGCAACAGGGGGTTGAGGAGTTAGATGAGTGGTAGAGGACAGGGGTATGGGTGGAGGGGTTAAGTAAGTGGTGGAGGACAGCAGCAGGGGGTAAAGGGCAGTGTCAGGGGGTAGAGCACTTAGCTGAGTTGTAGGGGACAGCAGCAGGGGGTGAAGGGGTTAAGTGAGTGGCAGAGGACAACAGCAGGGGTATAGGGCAGCAGCAGAGGGTGGAGCACTTAGGTGAATGGTAGAGGAAAGTGGCTGGGGTTTCACCAGCAGGGCATCCTAAATCAGATAAAGAGTCAAAATCGCAGTATTCAGTCAAAATAAAATGCATCCTCGGGGGCATCTTAATTAGGGAAGCAATTTACTAAATTTTTTTTTGACTGGAGGTCTGCTTAAACCCCAGCAGGCTAGACTTATTAATCAGGAAGATCGATTATTATTGTTATTGTCTATGTATATATTGCCATCTTCTTCCGTAGCACTGTAGAAGATATCATTACAGACAGGGTAAAACATACTGTACAGGGACCATTGTAAACTCGATGTTACAAAGTTCAAACCAAATGTAATAACAAGAGACAATAGGAAGGAGAATCCTGCCCATGCGAGCTTACAGTCTAAAGAATCGAGGGTGGAGACAAAAAGGGAGCGGATCAACAAGTGGGAGAACTTGAGTTTGGCAGCATGTGCCCAGCGAAGGGAATGCTTAAAGTGGACCAAAACAAGGAATTATCCTGGGTTCTGGTCCTTACCCCTGGGGCTACCAGATCTGGGAGGCCTTGTTGCATGAAACCACCCAGGTTGCCTGAAAAAATCACCTCTCCCTGGTCCTATGGTGCATGCGCGGCCTCTCGTCCAATCAGCGCGCTCATATCCTCTCCGAGCCCTTTGTCTAAGGCCAACCTGAGTGCACTGGGGGCCGAATCCCCTACTACCATCTAACAGGGAGTTTGCTCGCACTGGCTATTCACTAATGCCTGGCATAGGCACGCACCCTGCTAAAGGGATAGCGGGGATGAGGCTGCTACACGCACATGCGCCATGGGACTGGTAAAAAAAGTGAGTTTCTGGGCGACCTGGGGGGTTTCACGCAGCAGAGCATCCCAATTTTGGATGCCAAGGGGGGAGGGAATCTAGCGGCCCTGGAATGTATAAGATTTCTGTGGATTTTGGTCCACTTTTAGCAAGGTTATGCATGTCTGAAGAGGTGAGTTTTGAGGGCACTTTTAAAGGCGGTAGTCTGAGGAGGTGACCAAGGAAGAGGACAGGAGAATGTCCAAGGCAGAGCAGAGGTTGCTCCTGGGTTGGTATCTCTAGATACATTAAATGTAGGGAGGGGCCTGGTTGAAGAGAGCTTTGTAGGCAAGTGTTAGAAGTTTGAAATGAACTCTCTGTGAGACAGGTAACCAGTGGAGGGATTGACAGAGGGGGCAGCGCTGGAGAAGCAAGAGGAGAGGTGGATGAGGCGAGCAGCAGAGTTCAGAAAATATTGGAGGGGTGCTTGTTTGCTTGTTGGTAAGCTGCAAAGGAAGGTGTTGCAGTAGTCAATTCGGGATATGACCAGGGCGTGCACTAACATTTTAGCGGTATCAGGCGAGAGGAAGGGGCAGATGCGAGAGATGTTTTTCAGTTGGAGACAGCAGGAGGTGACTTGGGAGGGAATGTGAGGTGTGAATGAAAGAGAGGAGTCAAGAATGGGGCCCAGACACCTAGTTTGATGAGTTGCAGTTATTGTAAGATTATTTACAGAGATTGTGGTGTTAGAGAGGGAAGGGGAGTGAGATGGTAGGAAAATGACCAGTTCGGCTTTGTCCATGTTCAGTTTAAGGGAGCCAGATGTCATGAAGGAGGAGGTGCCTGTTAGACAGGAAGGCGAGATAGGAGGGAAGAGAGATATGGGCCAGATAGGTAGATCTGAGTGTCATCTGCGAAAAGTGATATTGGAAGCCAAGTGAGGTTATTAATTGGGAAAGACCATGGGTGTATATTGAAAAAGGTAGGAGTAACCAGACAAAAAGGATTTCTTGTGCCTCAGATCAATATTACTTTTGAAGAACAGCAATCAGAGCCTTCTTTCTCCACTTTTGTGGCAACATCCCTCTTGTACCACCAATGGCCCCAGTGGTGCCAGGGAAGATTTTTGGCTTCACAGAAGGTGTCTGGGGCCACATGTTTTGATCAGTCTTATTCCATTTACATTATGTTATCTAGATAGGAAGCTGAAAGAGATAGAATCTGATCAGCTGCCATTTTCATTTGTTCTCGTTTTTCCTCTTTTTTTCTGCTCTCCCCTTCAATCATGTTGTCAGCTATTTGTAAAAATTAGACATTACATTGTTTCCCAGATTTATATGTTGGAATAAGCCACACTTCCCTTCTGTATACCTGAGTTAGCTGTGACACTGTTTAGCGTGTTAGGGGAAAATCTAGACTTTAATTAGCCCTATAATTACAGTAATAATATGCAGCCTATGATGCCAAAAAGCTAATGAATGTACATGCAAATTAACACAGGCATAATCCACAACACTGAAAGCAGAGAATGAAAAACCAAGCATAAGCCACAATCAGCCTCTCACACGACATTATGTTCTGTCAAAGATAAAAAAAAAGAATATAAAATTACAAAAAAACAGGGAAACAAAGGGAAAACTCGGAATCTAGCCCAGCAGATTTAGTCCCATAAAATAGCAAAATCCCGAACTCATTTGATAAAAAAATATGCAGAAATATACATTTGAATGTGGAATATTGCCTAAAAGGTATTTCTGATATGCACCACTCACTGCCAACTAGAGTAAACTGACCAGATGTCCCACTTTCGGGGGGGGCAGTCCCACTTTGAGGCATTTTGTCTCACTGTTACCTCTGAAAACTTTAGGGATGCCTTAAAGTCCCACTTTGCTAACTATATGGGGAAGACCACTGCTCTAGCTCTTTGGCTGAAAGGCAGTAGTGGAATGCATAGATTGGCTGAGCATTGGC
Source organism: Gastrophryne carolinensis (assembly GCA_027917425.1). Classification (NCBI taxonomy): domain Eukaryota; kingdom Metazoa; phylum Chordata; class Amphibia; order Anura; family Microhylidae; genus Gastrophryne; species Gastrophryne carolinensis. The sequence goes on from CM051234.1 coordinate 597,145,481, forward strand.
TCATTCACCAATTAAGTCTTTTATGGATAAAAGATCCCTGGAGCATGTGAATGGGGACAGGGCTACACCTACTTACACACAAGTAGCATAGAATGCTGTGGATATTTGTTCCCCAAAAACCCATAGATAAACCAAACTCATACACCAAACCCCCAACACGCCAATCACCCACATATTCAGTGTATTCAAACTGAAGCTCAGTTGCAGGTACATTTTGGTAAAATAAAATAACATCAAAAACTGAAATCATAGATTTTATAGGTTCATTGCTCAAAAAGTGAAATTTTGAATGTGTTTATATTTGTTTTTTTTAATTGTTGATAATACCAAGTAAAAATGTACTTTCTATGTAGAAATGTTGGCCTACTGAAAAGTAAGTACAATATATGTACTTACCTGGTTAGGGTTCCTTTAGCATGAATAACTGCATCAGTGTGGCATAGCATGAAGGTAATCAACCTGTGGCACTGCCGAGATGTTATGGAAGCCCAGGTTGCTTTGATAGCAACCTTCGGCTCATCTGTCTTGTTGGGCCTGCTGTCATTTTCAGCTTGACAATAACCCTAAGACTCTCTGTTTAGATACTCCATGGGGCATTGGTCAGACATGTTTGCTGACCAATCAAGCACAGTGATAGCATGGTTATTAAACTATTAAACCACACTAGACCAATGCCAGCATAAGAGAAGTCCTGGTTCCCCAAACTATGGAAACATCATACTGGACCTCAAGCTAAATTTGCTTTCATCTGACAACTGCACCTTGGACCACTAAGCAACAGTCCAGTACTTTTTCTCCTTGCCCCAAGTAAGATGCTTCTGACTATAGATGAGCAAACTTCTTGAAAATTCGATTTGAGCAATTTGTGGTATTTCCCTAGGAAATTAGGGTTTATCCGCTTCGAATTTTCACAAACCACTCTGAAAAGAATAAAGCAATACGTTTTATTAATAAGAATAAGCTTACCTCCATCCCCGTTCCAGTGCTGGATGATATCCTCATCCTCTGGCGCAGCGGGTATCGGCAGTGCAACTGGGAATGCAGACACTCTGCCCCACTCTCGGTTCCTGCCATCTTTCTCCCCACCACAGTAAGGGGCTTTTCATAGTGGCGGAGTGAGCTGCCGTCAACACTACAGATTTAGTTCCATAAGATAGCAAGCTCATTTCACAAAAAGATCTGCAGAAATGTACCTATGGATGTGGCATATTGCCTAAAAGGTATTTACTGTCAGCTAGAATAAACTGACCAAATGTTCAACTTTCTGTGGAACAGTCCCACTTTGAGGGATATTGTCCCACTGTCCACCCTGAAAACTCTGGGGATTCTTTAAGGTCCCACTGTTCTTACATTATACGAAAGACTGTCCCAACAAATGCAGGATATCTGTTCAGTTCAGTATCTGTTCAGTTTGGGCTGCGTTTGTTTACAGCCATAGGTCACCCTGGGAGGGAGAGTGGGCATGTAGAGGGCTGTAAGAAAGGCGCTAAGCAGTCTCTGGGAAAATTTGAGGGGGCAGTCCATTGTCGTCATGTATTGACGATAGCGAGGGGGAGGAAAAGATATTCCATAAAATGGTATCAGGAATAATTTAGAAATCTTAATTCTAATCAACACTCATTAAGCAATCTTTTCCTGGAAAGGAAAAGAAGTCCATATTCAAAACACATCACTTACCTCCAGGGCCAGATTCCATCCCACATAGTCAGTCTGGCTGTGACACTATCTGCTCCAAAGCTGAGGATGCACTCTCTTCCCTCAGGTAAAGATACATATACTTTATTTTTGCCAAGTAAGTACAGGATATAATTTTTAGCAAGGAGATACACATCCAGAGAGTAACAAAAAAAAACAGCACGCAAGTTACAGTTATGTTCAATTAACATAAAATCCACAAAATGAGCAAGCATTAGGTAATGACACATACCAGACACAGCTCTCATAATAGTTAAAAATGATTTAGCCTAGCAGCAGATTTAGTTGTATACATACATGAGATTGGAATTGGCACTTCCCTCGGTGGGGAGGTTTTGTAAATCTCAGGTTTTGTAAATATGGTTTGCAAAACCAATGACTGAATAGGTCATTCTCCACAGCCTCTGCTTGTCCGTGATGGTGGTGGACGGTACCTCCATACCTACTGTGTAGGATGCGGTCAAGATCGAACCAATAGCTGCATTGTAAAAAGTTTTCAGAATGCCCCAAGACATAGCATATATTATAGTAAGAAATATATCCTTTGCTGGGCTTTCTTTAAGACAGCAGCAGTTTGCTTGCACCACTTCAAGTCTTGAGAGATCTGGGTTCCTAGAAATGTATTGTTGGTAACAACCTTTACTTCTGCATCATAAATTATAATTGGTTGGTGTTTTTCCTGGGAACGTCTGGCGTCAGTTACCAATTGTGAGTGCCACTTTTTACCGCCATTTTCTGTGGCACACAACAGCATATTTATGACATCTTTGTCGCTGTATTTTTCTGCCACTGGTCTGCATTTCATTATAACAGTTTCAAGAAATCACTGCTGGAAACAAACTTTACAGTGCATTTAGGCTGTGTTTTAGTTGTTGGTGTCCAAATTACACTTTGTTGAGCAAAAGAAGCCATTAAAATAAATTTTAATAACCCCCCCAAATATTGTGACATCTCATACATGTGTTTCAATTATTGACAAGTCACAATGCAAGTTCTGTACAAATACATGTGTTTAATATTGTTATATACATGTATACCTGCCCATTGTGCTCTATGGGATCCTGACCTACAGCAGCATCTGGTGCTGCTTTAACCAGAGCACCTGACGCTGCAACCTTTATGGCGCAAGTGTTAAATAAGATGCTAGCTGGTGCAGCCATTTTTTATTTCTTAAATTGGATTCTGAGTGGCGCTCTGTGGCACTGAACTTCTTAAATAAGGCTCCATATCTACATGAAATTTTTTTTTGCTGAATAGAAACACTCTAGAGGCCTGAAACCTGAACATCTTCACTTATGCACCTATGCATCTACCACATACACTACTGAGTTAACACCTCTGCCAAAGCAGTGTAAAATCACTCAATTGCTCTAATAAAATGTAAACACTAATTTACCCCTGTGACAGCCTCATGCGGTTATACTTGTTGGGCACTTTATTGCTGGAGATTGCTTTACATGTCATTATGATTTCAGAAAGACATGTACTGCAAATTTAATTCCTGTGATCTTTTTACTTACAGGTGAGATTAAGAATTTTGTTTTTATTGTTGATCATTTTTTATTAGAAACTTATATTAACTGTGCCTTATGGGTAATTTATTATAATATGCAGGGCTCACCATGTTAAGATGGAGAGTCATAGAGAGACTACCAACATTTGCACAAATACTCTGTTAGGTGTGGTATTTCTAAGGCTACTGGCACTAAAAGAGTCTCTACAAAATAAGCCTAAATCCCTGGAATAATTCTAACAACTATTTATTAATGAAACGCTGTTTTGCTGACCTAAAATTGCATCCGCTTTCCTGTTCTCGTGATAGCGCTTGCGTCTCTGGAACCTGCTGGCAGAATCTTTCTCGGCTTTATTAATGATTCGCCTGGCAGTTTGTGAAAAGACAAGCCCTATAGAGAAGGGGCATTTGATTAATGACCTAGAAGCACTTTTCCTTTTCAGCTGATTAAATAAAATTGACTGGATTTTTACATTTTTATAATAAAATGACCTGTGGGGCTGGGATGACACAGTGAAAGCAGCATGTTCACTCTTCAGCAGAATTTTATTTTGTCACTTGTAAAAATGAAAGGGCTACCCACCCGAGTGGAAAAATGCACTTTATCACCGTCCACAGGCAACACGCTGACACTCACTGCATACAAATGGGCCAACACGGGGAAATGAAAGGATTGCTTACCTTCATATTGGGGAGAGTCAATGGAGTTTTTGTAGCATTCTGCAGTGTGTTAAAGCCTGTTCTTGACAGAAGATGTAAAGCAAACAAACTGTTTTGTCAACACAATCACGGGGTCAAATGGATGTCAAAATAATATGTGCTTAGATGCTAAAGGATATATATATATATATATATATATATATATATATATATATATAGCAGTTTCTAGCCCCATGCTACCTGGGCGGTGTGCAGTTCTACCCAGGGCCGGCTCCAGGTTTGTGGGGGCCCTTGGGCAGGAGAGTCTTAGTGGGCCCCAAAGCAGTGAGTCACATGATGTAATCTTTCAGCTCCACAGCCAAATGGGTCATCTTCTGCTGCTGATCGCCCTCCAGTCCTTAAGGACTTCCCTATAGCCACCAATCACCCTCCCCTCCTTAGTGCCTTCCCTAAAGCCACCAATCATCCTCCAGTCCTTAATGACTTCCTTATAGCCACCAATTGTCCTCTAGTCCTTGTTGCATTCTCTTCTGCCACCAAGCAACCTTCAGCCCTTTGCTGCATTGCTTGCTCTGGCAGTAAATACTCCATCATTGCTGTCAGATGTCACATGTTTCTCGCCACCTTCTGAGCTTCCATCAATTGCCCTTCATTCCATGCCACCTTCTCCAATGTTGCTGATCATCCCCTCTTGCTGAGCGCAGCCATGAGTAGGTCTGCACACAACACCCGGTATTCGGTGGTTCAGGATCACTGTAAAGTAATATCATGGCCAAGTGTAAGCCTGAGTGGGCCCCTAAAGTTGCCAGGGCCACTGGCAATTACCCAGGTTTGCCCTGTGCTGGCGCCGCCGCCGACCCTGGTTCTTCCTATCATTCTTAGTTTCTTTCCTTCCTCCCCCCCTACCTCTTTCATTTCCTTCCTTACATTTTATCTTTCTCTCTTTTTTTTTCCTCTTTCTTCATTTCCCCCTACGTTATGCATCATAGACCACCCTGCACTGTGATTGTGCAGAAGACCAAGGAAGAGTTGCTAGGACTGCATGCTAATTCTTTAATACATTTAATAAAGACAGAGTATAAGGTTTAACACATAATACAGATGTAAGGAGGAAAGGGCTAGTATGTGGACCAATGGAATCGGGGGGGGGGAGGAATGTTGATTAGTGGGTTGGATTTTTTATTTCAATCATTTTTACTGATATTGGAAAAGTCCGGTTGACAAGATAAGAACAGCACAATAGAAATAGTTCAAGGCACTTCATATTCGCTCATTCTGTATCAATTAACACAATGATCAAGAAAATACTTACATATACGTAGAAAAGATCAGTATTACAGGCTCCTCTAGAGCGGATCAGCATAATAGACTATAAAACAGCTCTGCATATTGAGAGAATACAAGCATGAAGTTCTCCCTCAACGTGTTGTTTAGTAAATGAAATGCCACACCCCTAATAATATGTTCAAGGCTGACCTTAACCTCCTTAGCGGTGATCCCGAGTGTGACTCGGGGTTAATTTGCGCTGTAAGTAGCGGTAACCCCGAGTCACGCTCGGGATCGAGGAGCAGGGCGGCGCAGTCTCCTTACCTTCTCCCTGCGATCCAGCGATGTCCCCGCTGCGATCGCAGGTGAGAGCCGCGGCTGCGGCGTCCGTCGCACTTCCGGGTTCCGTCTCTGTGAGCCGCAGAGGCTCATGGGGGCGGAGCCGTGCGTCAGAGACAAATGTAATGGTAACGCTTTCGTTACCATTACATTTGCCTCTATCATAACGCCAGGGGGGTTAAAGGAGTACTTTTGCAAAATTGTGTAATAATAAAAATCCATATAAACATGTTGGCTAATGAGAGGAGGGGTCACTTATACACCTGAACTGAATAAAACTCCCACCAAGCTTGTGGTTTATTCTCTCATGGCACGGGTGACATGTTTAGTGAATCAGAGGCGACAAAGCCTGTCACCCCTGATTTCCTCTTCTTTCTATTCAAATGTAAAAAGCAAGCCTGGCTGGGTATTACTTTATGTCGGGTGTATAAGTGAGCTCTAACCATGCCATCCAGTATATTTTATGGATAGTGCTCCTTTAACGAAAAAAAATAAAATAAAGTAAAACATTTGCTTCAACATGAGATAATAGCAACACGGGAAAAAATTGTGAAAGGGCAAAGACCCTTACCCAATATAAGCAGTGTAGGATAAAAGAAAAAAGGAAAAGAGAAAGAAGAAAAGAAAGAAGTGTCTCGACTGTAAAAGCCAAGAGCACCCTGACATCCAGCCCCCCTCTCTGATTAAACCACCATCCTTTGCATCCGACCTTCAGAGTACCTCATACATTGAGCACCCCAGTTCAGAAGGATACAGCTGAGCTTCTCATTAATGGCAATCCAGTTCAGTTTATTTATGAGCATCACCATAGAGAGATGTGGGGACCTCCAAGATCTGGGTATGGTTAGCGGCCATCATCAGGAAGGAAACAAACTTCCTAAGTGCAGGTGTAAGAAAGGAACATTCAGAAGGGTCCCCCAAGGATCCTTGGGAGCACAGACCCCCCAGACATGGAAACTGGAAAGTTTTAGTCCAGAATGATGCCACGCGAAGGCACATCCACTAAGTGTGGAAATAGTCTCTGTCCTGCCCGCACCCTCTAAAGCACAGGTGCAAGGTTGTGGCATACATCTTTGTGAGTCTGGTTGGGACCAGGTACCACCAAAATGCTACTTTTAGGTTGGCTTCCAATAAGGAACATGTTCCCGAATGTCCCCAAGGTCCCCTTCCCATTGTCACATGAGTGAGTTGGATTCACAGGGGGATTATGTTCTCTGGACTCAAGTCTGCATGAATTGAATTTTAGTGTTGTAGAGAGACAAGGTAAGATCTGTCTTATGATACAGTTCATTTATTATGGCCAACCAGAGAGCCCATACATTTCAATGTGCATGACTTCTTCCCCACTTTCATTGTAATGGAGTATTTGAAGCTTTAGGGTTTAAAAAAAGATGGGTCACTTGAACAGCATTGGCACCAGGAAGGCCAGGGTATATATATATATATATATATATATATATATATATATATATATATATATATATATATATATTGTTTAAAGCAGACCACCATATATTGTTCACAATAAACCCACTGCTTCAACACCAGATGAATTTGGATAATTCAAAGGACTTATTCTGTTCCGGAGAAACAATATAGGGTCGACTTAATCCTGAGGTCCGGCGACTCCTATCTCCATAGATTTCTATACAGGCAGCCCCCCCCCCTCCCCACCCGTGCAATGCTCCACATTTTGAGTCTATGGTCCTGCCCTGGGGCACTTTTTCCCGTTTTCAAACAGACTAACAGTTCTGGTCTGCATGGAGGAAATGCTTCTACAGGTCCAGCAGGAACATAGCTCACACACAGAACACATACAGAAAAAGGTTTTCCCGCATACCAGGAAGGAGGAGAGCAAAGGTAGCTCTCTTAGGCTGACAAGTATGGTGCAGGTGGGTACGTGCAGGCATGATGGAGAACAGGCATACGTTTTTCCAGAAAATAAAATGATACTGAAAGAATCCTAAAACAAGGAAGAGGTGGGTCCTAAAAGTTGACTAAAGCTAGGTAACTGTTGAATGGATATATTCATTAATTTGAAAGGGGACAGGCTCTGAGAATGACACACCATTATTTCAGATAGTCGTGGCAAGGTAAGGTGTGCCTGGTACCTAGGTGAAGTCCACTTTTTTCCCACAGTTACACAGATACTATGTATTGGTTCCAGTTCTTTATTGAGGACCAAACCCAGTGGTTGACTTCAAGGGCAAACATCCCCTCAGCACTATACTTCAGCAGTCCCAGTTTAGCCCTTGTAGTGGTCCCTTTCTGTCGCATTCTAGCTGTAGTCATAGGGTTTCAGGTCACACAAGTATCTGTATAAATGACACCTTGACCTTACATAGCAACATAGTATGTAAGGTTGAAAAAAGAATTTAGTCTATGCAGTTCAGCCTGTTTTTATCCTTCCAGTGGTCTAGTAGTCATAGCTGGAAATGTTATTACATGCCAGGAAGGAATCCAGCCCACTTTTGAACATTTTTACTGTATTCTTCATTACTACCTCCTCTGGCAGTGAGTTCCATAGTCTCACTGCTCTTACAGAGAAGAATCCCCTCCTATGTCGGTGGAAAAGCACCTTTCCTCTAACCTTAGTGGATGCCTTCGGGTTATGGTTACACTCCGGGGTATAAATACATTGTGGGAAGGATCTTTGTATTGACCCCGAATATATTTATACATTAGATCACCCCTCAGGTGCCTTTTTCTAAACTAAATAAACCTAACTTTGACAATCTTTCAGGGTGCTTTAGCCCCTGCACTCCTTTTATTAACTTTGTCCTCCTTTGAACGCGCCTCAGTTCTGATATATGTCCTTCTTATGCACAGGTGCCCAGAACTGTACACAGTACTCCATATGTGGTCTGACCAGTGACTTGTACAGGGGTAATATGATGCTCTGGTCATGAGCACCTATGCCTTTCTTGATGCACCCCATGATCATGTTTGCTTTGGCAGCTGCTGCCTGTCATTGATTGCTACAGTTGAGCTTATTGTTAACTAAAACCCCTAGGTCCTTTTCCATTGTTGTTTTACCAAGTGTTTCTTTATTTAGTATGTAATTATGACACAGATTTCTCCATCCCATGTGCATAACCTTACATTTATCTGTGTTAAACTTCATTTGCCATTTAACTGCCCCTGCTTTCAATTTATCTCAATCTGTTTGTAGCTGCATGCTGTCCTCTTTTGTTCTAATTTCTTTACACAGCTTAGTATCATCTGCAAAGATTGAGATTTTACTGTTTAACTGACCCTTGTGGTACTCCGCTAGTAACAGTGACCCAATCTGAGTATGTTCTATTGTTAACCACCCTCTGCTTCTGATCATTAAGCCAATTTCTTTTATGTGGCACAGTATCAAAGGATTTAGAAAAGTCAAGATGTATGGTATCCAATGACTCCCCCTGATCCAATCTTGAACTTACCTCCTCATAAAAGCTGATTAGGTTTGTCTGGCAGCAGCAATTCCTAATAAATCCATGCTGATATGGAGTAATAAGGTGATTTTCCCCAAGATGCTCCAGGATAGTATCCCTTAAGAAACCTTCAAACAGCTTGTCCACCACAGATGTTAAGCTTACCGGTCTGTAGTTCCGAGGTTCCCCCCTAGATCCCTTTTTGAATATTGGTACCGCATTTGTTCCCTCGGAACAGCCCCTGTAGTTATTGAATCCACAAATATTAGAAATAACGGCTTGTCTATTACGGTACATATATATATATATATATATATCTCCCTTAAAACACAAGGATGTATTCCATCTGGTCCCGGTGATTTATCAATTTTTATCTGCTTAAGACGGTGCTGGACTTCTTCCTTGGTTAGAACAGTGACATTTAATGGAGGGTTTCGGTTATTCCCCTGCATTTCACTCGGCATGTCACATTCTTTTGTGAATATAGAAGCAAAGAAGTTGTTTAGTAAATTTGCTTTCTCCTTATTCCCCTCTATAGTTGTCCCCTCCTTGCTTTTCAGGCCCACACCCTCAGGTTTGTACCTTTTACAGTTTATGTAGCTAAAGAATAATTTGAGGTTAGTTTTACTTTTGTGATCAGTCTATCTGTCTCCAGCTTAGCTGCCCTTATCTGTTGTTTACATAGTTTATTTTCTTCTTTATAGTTTTTTAACGGTTCCACTGTCCCTTCCTGCTTTAAACGTTTAAATGCCTTTTTTGTTGTCTATTGCCCCCTTAACCCTTTTGTTTAGCCACATCGGTTTACATGTGTGTCTAACAGTTTTATTCCTGTAAGGTATATATCTATCACAATGAAAATTTACAATTTCTTTGAAAGCATCACATTTAGTGTCCATGCTTTTGTTTGTAAGGGCATCTTCTCAGTCAATGCAGTTTAGGGCATCTCTAAGCTGGTCAAACTTTGCATTTTTTAAGTTCTGCTTTTTTGCGGCTCCTTGATAAGGCACCCTAGTCACTGCTAAGTGGAAATTAACAATATTATGATCACTGTTTTCAAGGTGTCCCCCAACCTGTACCTTTGTTACTTTGTCTGGTACATTGGTTAGTATTAGGTCCAAATGGCTCTCCCCCTTGTTGGAGCGTGTACTTGTTGGGAAAGCTATCCATTATCTTTTGTTTTAGATAAAAAAACTAAAAAAAAAATTACTTTTATGAGATACACACGTTTCAGTGTCCCAGTCTATATCTGGGCAATTAAAGCCCCCCATAATAACTACCTCATTTAATTTAGTGGCTATATCTATTTGCCTTATCTGTGGAAATTAAAATTTTCTGTAGATTTCACCTTGATGCTAATTCTCCTAATACCCTGGCTTCTCCCCAGCTAGACTCATTGGTCTTAGGTGGCTGATTCTGGGCAGTGCTACTCTTACACCCTTGTGCACAGAGCTAACAAATTCCTCAAGGATGCTTTCTACCTTTCTGCGAGACCCACTAAAAGAGGGGGGGGGGGTGCATATTGATATTTTAGGAAAATATGTTTTCTATTCTGCTTTTTAAAAAAAAAGTAAAGGAAACCCCAAACCCTTACTTCCAGAAAGATGGGCCCTAGAAGACCTGTTAATACGTCACAAGGACATTTTTGGAGAAAACCTTAATGCATTCTGCAAAAATACATGAGCCTTCAAATAAGAGTTGTTATCTAGCAAGTTGACCCTACCATTTCATATAAGTCCCAAATTCAGGAGAGCCTAAAGAAAAGATTTGTCTTCCAGCAAGGCAATGCCCTTGATTCTACATTTTCTTATAATTTTCAATAATAAAAATTTTCTGTGTGTTAACTCCTTAATTGCCAGCTTACAGATTTGTCACTCTCTTTTGACAGACCATTTTTCACTTTTTTGCGCAATACATGTTTAACTGTGGTTTTTGTGGGTAAAATATGTGCAAAAATTTTTTTTTTACAATTTGCATTGTTTTTGTAATTAAAAAAGTATGTTTTTCAATAAAATCATATGGTGTGTAAAAGCCCCATTTCTCCCGTTTACCACGGTACCACATATGTATTGGTAGACAAATTCAGATAAATTACAACTGTTATGTGCACCTTGCAGTTTTTCAAGAAAAACATCCCTTTGAATTTGAAATGTAAACTATCTATTTTCTGGAAGTACACACCTCAAGCTGTCTAGGTGTACTAACTTTGTTGACATGGGCATAATCCCTCGATGAATTATTTGTTTGCACAGGGCTTCCCTAAAAAAGAATAAAAAAATCAGAATCAAAGCCACATTTTCCTAAAAAACAATATGCAAACAAGAAAAAACAAGTTAAATCTGAAACAACAACAAGGTCCCCTGAACAGAACAATACCCAACATGCACAGGTACTGTTAAGAGAAGTGTTGCCAAACACCCTGAAGTAAAGCATGCGCGTAAGGGTACTTCAAAATTTCAGCTCTGCAGACAAAGTACGCACGTAAGGATTTTTCAACCAAAACAATCCTTTACATTTGAAATACCTCGCACACACTATATATTATCTGAAAGTACACGTGTTAAAAATTTTCAGGCGTACACAGTTTGTTGTAGTGGTCTAATCTTTCTGAAAGTAATCGATAGAATAATTCTTTGGTTGCTAAAAAAAATTGGTTTCTCTAAAAAATGTATAAAAAAGCAGGATAAAAAACACATTTTCCTACAATATCAATATGCAAACAAGAAAAAACAAGCTAAATCTGATATCGTAAGATCCCCCTAACAAAACTATACTCAACATGCATAGCTACTTTTAACCCTTTTAACTGCCAGCCTTCTGAACAGGTCATTTTTCACTTTATTTTGCTACTTTAATTTTGTTTCTTTTCAGCACAGAAAGCTACAAGCCCTCACAGCCTTTGGGGGCACAGGTTTTTCTGCCCCCCGGGCTTTGGGGAGGCAGGTAATGGGGGGCCGGGGGATAATGGGAAGTCATAATGGCAAATCACCCGCTTCACGTAGGTGACTTGCCAGCCCCTGAGCTCTGATGGATCGCTTACCAGTTCACAAAGGGTTAACAATAAAAAAACACACAGAGAAAAAATGACATTTATTAAAAAATAAAATTCTGTGATTACTCACCTGTAGAATTGTTTTTACGGTGTACAGCACGTCTTGCTTCATTTCAATTCTTTACATGTGGGTAATCTGCCACAGGTGGCGCAATCGACTGCAGGAAGACTTGTGGCCCCTCTCGGCCCATAAAAGGGCTATAATTTCCCAGAAGACCCCAGTGTTTGAAAGCAGTAATGCAAGAAGCCGGGAGGCAAGGACCATGTTAGTAAAACACAGCCCACTAAAAGGAAACTTTCTCAACAAAAATCACCATAACAAGGCAAAACAGAATAACGATAACAAGGGTGGGATGAAGCAAGCAAGCCGTGCTGTACACCGTAAAAACAATTCTACAGGTGAGTAATCACAGAATTGTATTTTTCCAGGTCTGCAGCACAGCTTGCTTCATTTCAATTCTTTACATGTGGGACATCCAATAGCAGTGTCCAAAAAAGAAGGGTGGGATCCCCAGAGAGCAATGGCAGGCAGTTCAAGCCACTACTGCCTGAAGCACCTTGCGGCGAAAAACAACATCAGCTGAGGCCTTAACATCAACTTTGTAAAACTTGGAAAAAGTATGAACCGAAGACCAAGTAGCGGCCTTACAAACCTGTTGAACTGAAGCCTGGTGCTGGAAGGCCCAAGAGGCACCAAAAGCCCTAGTGGAGTTAGCTGTAACACGGAAAGGGGGTTCCTTCCCCTTAGCAGAGTATGCTTGCACCACCGCCTGTTTAATCCACTTACTGATAGTGGATTTGGCTGGAGGCAAGCCCTTCCTAGGTCCGGAAGGAAGGACAAAAAGAGAATCAGACTTCCAAAATGACTCAGTGGTGACCAAATAATACTTGAATGCCCTGACCACATCCAGAGAATGAAGGTTCCGTTCCTTGGAATCAGCAGGGGCAGGACAATAGGAAGGTAAGACAATGTCCTCATTGAGATGAAAGGCAGAAACAACCTTGGGCAAGAATTCCGGCCTAAGACGGAACACCACCTTATCCTGATGCCGCTCAAAATAAGGAGGTTTCATGGAAAGCGATGCACCGAAGTGATAGCAACCAAAAAGGCCACCTTAATAGTCAGAATAGAAAGAGCAGCATCGCACAGGGACTCGAAGGGGGGACCCTGTAGAGCAGAAAGCACCAAGTTCAAATCCCACACCGGTAGCAGAGGCTTACGCGGTGGACATACATGAGTGACTCCCTGGAAAAAGGTTTTGACAAGCCTATGATTAGCGAAAGATCTTTGGAAAAAAATTGCCAAGACAGAAACTTGTCCCTTGAGGGTACTCAGTTGTAGACCCGATTCTAGACCATGTTGAAGAAACTCCAGAATCCTGGAAAGGGAGAAGGTGCGGCAAGAGAAGGCCTTAGACTCACACCAGGCAATGTAAGCGTGCCAGACCTTGTAATAAATCATAGAAGAGGATTTTTTCCGAGCCTGAATCATAGTACTGACGACCGAAGCCGGCAAACCCTTATTCATCAGGATGGAGGTTTCAGCAGCCAAGCCGTCAAAGCCAGCGTTTGTAATTTGGGGGGCACAGCTGTCCCTGAGTGAGGAGCTCTGGAACGTCGGGCAGGATGTACTGATCCACCGCCATCTGGACGACGTCCGCAAATCATACCCTCCTCGGCCAGCGGGGGGCCACTAGGATGGTCGGTACCCCCTCCTGGGCTATCTTGCGCAGCACACGACCCAACAGAGGGAAGGGAGGAAAGACATAAAGGAGTCGAAACTCGAGAGACCATTTCCCTACGTGAGACATCCCTCTGCTCAGGGCATCTGCCTCCTGAGATGTCCGCCCAAGACAATATCAGGGACACTTCCTTGAGGGTTCGTTTGCTCCGAGTCCCTCCCTGATGATTGATGTAGGCGACCATCGTCTGATTGCCCAAGTGGACCTGGACCACACGACCCCGAAGGTGGGGAGTCAACTGAAAGAGAACCAACCTGATTGCTCTCAACTCCAAGAGATTGATAGGTGCGTGGGCCTCTTGAGGGCCCCACTGGCCCTGGAACTTTAGCGATTGCCAAACCCCTCCCCAACCGGTCAGACTGGCTTCTGTGGTGACAATCTCCCAGCACGGAGGCAAAAGACCTGCCCACTAGAAGATTCCTCGAGTCCAGCCACCACGAGAGGGACTGTCTGGACAGAGGGGATATAGCGAATTCCTGCTCCAAGGACTCCTGACTCCGATCCCAGACGGTCAAGAGATTCAACTGAAGGGGTCTCATGTGGAACTGAGCGAAAGGCACAGCCTCGAAGCAAGACACCATGAGACCCACCAACTGCATCCCCAGACGGATGGAGGGATGAGGGCAAGCCAACAAGGCCCGTGCCTGCATCTGAAGGCCCTCCACTTTCTGCTGAGGAAGAAACACCTTGACCTGAGAAGTATCCAGCATCATTCCCAGGAAGGATCTTACCGATGAAGGAGAGAGAGAAGACTTGGGATAATTGATCACCCAACCGAAGGAGGGCGGACACTACCACCCGAGTATCCCTCTCTGCCTGATGCAAAGATGGAGCTGCAATCAAAAGGTCGTCCAAGTAAGGAAGAACGTGAATGCCCTGGCTCCTCAGAAGGGCCATGACACTCGCCAGCACCTTGGTCAACACCCGGGGGGGCCAAGGTGATGCCGAACGGCAAGGCCACAAACTGGTAGTGTTGATCCCCCAGAGCGAACCTCAGGAACCTCTGGTGTCCCAGAAAGACAGGAACGTGCAGATAGGCATCCTTGATGTCCACAGTGGTCATGAAATCACCTGGCCGAAGAGAGCTCACCGCCGACCGTAAGGTCTCCATGCGGAAGTTTTTGAACCTGACAAATGTGTTGAGACCCTTTAGATCCAGGATGGGTCTCAGGAAACCGTCCTTCTTGGGTAGAACCCAAGTAGAACCCCGCCTCCGTTCTTGAAGAGGCACATGGCCTCATGACAGAAGATGTTGAACGGCCAGCCTCAGGCCCTGCGCCGTCACAGTATTTTGGGAGATCTGGGACCGAATGAATCTTGGAGGCAGCTCTATCTTGTATCCGGAGGACACCACTTCCTGAATCCACCGGTCCGAGGCGTGTTGCCTCCAGACGTGAGCAAAGAGCCGAAGCCTTCCCCCCACCCGGCTGGTTGAGGGCGTCCCCTCATGCCTGAGGGGCCTTGGAAGGGGGCTTAGGCTTGGATCCCCAGGCAAGGCCGGGACGACCTCGGGCTCTACCTCGCCCCCATGAGTCTCTGCGGCCACCAGAAAAGGAAGATCCTCGTCCCCCCCGAGAGAGACGAAAGGAAGAAGAGCCCCGAAAAGGCCGTACCTGCTTCCGACGTTGAGGAAGCTCCCCATACTGCTCCATTCGCTTGTGAGATTTGGCAATATCCACAAGACACCTTACCTTCTTCTTAATGGCCATGGAAACAATGGCCGCAGCACAGACAGGGCGCAGACCGATTCCCACAGAAGTGAAGGCGTGACAGGCTAGCTGATCCATGTGCCTGTCAACATGATCACACAAGGAGGGAGTCTCAGGAGACGGCATAACGGAGGTATTGGAGAGCCCCAGAACAGGAGCATCCACTTCCGGAGGATGGGACCATAGGCGAACCAAATCCTCCGAAAAGGGATACCATTTGTCCAGACCCCTAGGCACCGACGGCAACCTATTAGGCTTCTCCCATTCCTTAAAAATCTTAGAGAAATGGCCATGTTCAGGAAAGACAAGGCACTGTCTCTCCGGCCGAAAAAGGTCCCCCTGTTTTTTCTTGGCCGCCTTAGGAGGAACAATGTGTAGAGTATCAAGTACCGCTGACAACAGCTGCTCAGTATCATCCTGGGGCCACTCGTCCTCGTCAGATGAAGACCCGTGGCGACTGTCAAGGTCCCCCCGACTACCCCCGGAGGAGTCGGACCCCTGGAGCAACTCACCCTCCTCAGCGGAATATCGGCCACCAAAGGCCTCATAATCGTCATCGGCAAAAATGGCGCGAGCCGGCTCCAAATGCCGCTTCTTAATCTTAGCCTTGCCAGCGGCCGAACACGCCAACTGACGCTCAATGCTAGCCAGTCTGAGCTCAAAATTACTACACGAGTCCCTGCTTGCCTCCCCCTTACTAGGGGCCAGAAGCAGGCGCGGGGGAGTCGGTGAGGCCAGAGGAGCAATGGGACTGGGGCCGCAACACTCGCCCCATCCTGATCCGCAATAGCACTCTGGGTGCAGGGCACACAAACCACGTTGCGACCACTCAGCGGGCATGTACCACACACAAGACAAAGCTTAGCAAGTCCCGGGGGGGTTCCCAAACCCACTACTCCCAGAAGCCTTCATTATGGTGATTATGATAAGAAAGACGGGTCTCAAGGCACTAAGATGGCCCAGAACTTACAGAAAAAAACCCAATTTGACTCTCAGCACCCTAACCTACAGGGCAGGAAAGGGTGGATGGGGGTGGTGTATGGACCGGGAGGAACCACAAGAATCTCAATATGGGACTCTGAAAGATACAAAAGGGAGCAGATAAGCGTCCCACAGCACATGCAATATAATAAATAATAATAATAAAGGTACCAACTAGAAAAGACCGGACTCACTGACCAAAAGGGAGCCAGTTGAAGAGCCTGGGAAGAGCCTGTGCAGCCTGTCAGCAGACCAATGAGCGATGACGTGAGGTAAAAACGGGAACTTTACCTCAGGAAACTCTGTGAGGAGAGTGGCGCCGGCCTGCCCCCCCCCCCGACCCCCCGACGCCATAACGTAAGAGGCAAGAGGAGCAGGAGTGGGGAAGGTAAGTATATTGTGAGGTAAAAAACGTGAAAAAAAAACACACACAGCATAAAATGCACAAGAATAAAGCATGTGGGACACATAATGAAAAGGGAAAAAGGGTGGTTCCTCCCCTACCCCCGCCTATAGGCTCACCATAGCCTATGGCCTGCTTACTCTTAGGAAGAGTCTGCGGCCCAGAGCGTAGCTCTGCCGAACGCCTGACCCTCGGTGTTCCCCTACCGGCACCTGATCCGCAGCCATGGCTGGTAGGAAAGAAGGGTCCCGGAAGCAGGTGGGAATAGGGCTTGCAGCGGCCGACGGGCTAGTAGTGCCCCGCTTATCTGCGAAGTCCATGGAGAGAGAGAAAGAGACCATCTTTGCAGCCAGACTGCAGGAGAAGACTGGGGGGACTTCTGGGTAATTCTGGCCCTTTTATGGGCCAGGAGGGGCCACAAGTCTTCCTGCAGTTGATTGCGCCACCTGTGGCGGATTCAAATTGAAATGAAGCTGTACACCTGGAAAATACTATTTTTTTCTTTACTCACCTTGTTCCTATGTCCCACTGATCAATGTCCTAAGTAAACCAATGACAGATGCCTATGATTGGTGGAAGGGGGTGGGGAGGCAGGAGATCGGAGTCCCCTGCTCCTACACTGTCTCTCCACTGATCACAGGCATCTGTGGACTCTCGATGCCGGGAGTGGGATGATGTCATGGGATGAAATCATCTGCCCCACCCAAGAAAGGCAGTGTTAGAGGCGAAAGCCACCAGACAGTGGAAGTGGGGGTGGGCTGTTACGGGCCCTATCCTCATGACGCCCGGGGGGATCAGAGGCCCCCCAGGTGAAGAGGAGACCTGGCAGGAGGGATCATGCGCAGGAAGGCGTGTATATCTCACACAGGATATTAAACTAGGTAAGGTAAAAATAATGCAGGAAGTTGTTTTGCTTTCTTAGTGCATTGGAGCTTAGTGCAAGTTTTAAATGGCCTGTTTTTAATGGAATGGCAGGTAGGTTGGTAGTGGGACCTGCTGTGTCCCCTCTTCCAGTACGGGTTATACCTGTGCTCCTCAACCTACACAGGTGGCTGAGATTAGCCCATTTCGGGGATAGAAAATTCTGCATCTTGAAGCAGTCGGAAATAAGCTGTGTGATTAGACCGAGCCTCAAGATTCAAGCCTGTGTTGGTGAGCCTTATGCTGCATGACTCCTAAACTCTACTGAGGGGAAAACTGATTTTTTGTTTGACCCTTGTGTTGCCATTTTTATCTACCTCATTTTGTACACGGAGAAACAGTGAATTTTGTGTTGGTCCTTCTATTTAAACACCCTTACAAGAAAAAGTAAAATGCATCCCTCCCTAGGGCAATTCATTACCCTTTTGTAACTCTTGCAATGGTCAATTTTACAACCAAAATGGCGTCCCGTGGACCTGCAGGTAGCCTTCAAAGAGGAAGTGATGCTAGTGTTCCTGCTGAGAATCTGTAAAGGGCTGGGGCTGGGAAGCTGGGAAAGGAAGTTTCTGGAGCCCTTCAAGATGGCTGCAACAAGGAAAAAAATTAGTGAGGCAGCATTTCAGCTTTGAGTGGATGCAGGAGCAAGATTTTGTATCATGTACGCAGATGAGGCAAGTGAGTTTTGGGAAGTTTTTTTTCAGTTGTGCAAGGCTGTTGTTTCAATTCAATACTGCACAAAATTCTACTTTGACCTGTTGCAAGAGTTGTCACTGTCGTTAGCAATTGTGAGCTTTGACAGTATATGTTATATAATAGCTAGTTTACGACTAACAGACATATGCTTTGGATGCATATTTGCCTCTTTTGAGGGCATCCATGGCCACATGAATTCTCCTGTACAATTTTTCTTTTTCGAGGCACTAATATCATTTATATGAGGGGTCCTCAGACCTCCATTTTGAAGGCCAAAACAGGTCAGGTTTTGCAGCTATCCACACTGATGCACAGGTGTACTAATTAGGGATATTGCTCTGTCTAAGCACTAATTAATGCACCCTTGCATCAGTGTTTGGGGACCCCTGGCTTTATATTTTATGGGATTTTATACAATGCTTTGGATACAGTGATTCAAAATTGATACATTTAAAGCTGGTGAAAATCCATTTCTGGATCCACTGCTCAAAATGTCATTATTAGTTCCCACAGTATAGACAGAAGTCTCTCTGAGGGGTCTTCCTACAATTAGATGAGAATATTAGGTCAAAGGTAGAGTTTGTCAGAAATTGATTAGGTAAACTAATCAATCAAAGGTAACCACACTCAAAAAAATAAACCTACAAATATTTGTTTAAAAAAATCTAAAAAACAAGGGTGCACATACAGCCACATGAGCTACCCCTACTCAGCTACCAATAAACACTAAATAAACACTATGCAAAATAATAATTTAGGTGCTCCAATTAACATTTGAAGAACAACCCCCTGATGAAGCGGTCATGCCACCAATATGCACGGGGCTGATCGGAGCACCCCTTGTTCTGCCAGTAAATAGCCCTATTATTTTGATTTGATTGCGCCTGTTTTTTTTATTTTGGTTGATGTAGATTAGTTGATCTTTTGCACTATGCAAATTATCGGAAAGTAGAGTACACTGATGTGCTGGCATTCTTATATTTATTATGTGGTTAATATAATTATGTTACATTAGAACTTTTTCATTTTGTAATTTACTATATGAAGGCTCTGGTTGCAAATGTAATATATAGTAATTAATTATATTTTTAGATTACCGGTATATTGATTTGCTTTAGAGGCACTTTAATTAATATTTAGTATATTGTATATAGGCAGCGAAATTAGGATGGCTCATTTGAGTGCTTGTGTCTCCTTTGTCTTATATGTTTTTTAGTGGGTCTTAAACGTGTCTCAATTTTTAATTAAAGATTTGCAGATTTAGTTTGGTTTCGTTAATTAGTTCTAGTTTGGTAACCTGCGTCTCCACACAATTACTGTCATAAAGGAAGAAAAGTGAAATTTGTTAGACAGGCACTGAAATTGTTTGGCAGCCCATTACTGAAAGGAACCAGTCAAACTTCATTTGTGAGGCAGCTTACCTGATGCAGTGTCAGCTTCCATGCTGTATCTTTGCCCTGGTCACAGAAAGAAAGGGGAAGTCCTTTGTCCTCTTCCTCTGCCTCCAGCACTTACCCCCTACAATGGACCATAAATTAAATCCTGATTTGCATCAGGTTGACATCCCCTCTGCTAGTGATAGGTTAGAAGGGGTCCATCCACACTGTAAGTCAATCCCAGCGTACTCCAATGCTATATAAACAGTGTGCTTGTATGACTCTGTCCTGCCACTATTATCACAGAGGACACAAAGAACATGGGATGAAACCTTAAATTATAATTACTCAATATAGCTTCAAAATGAGAACATTGCTACATGTAGTCTTTCATAATAGGAATACATGTGAGTGTGTCTGAATAACAGCTTTATCTGTATTTTAGCTACAAGGCAGCTCCATGAAGTATTGAGGAAACTGTGTAAGGCGAAGTATGTTTAAAGTGATGAAAAATATAAGAAATGAAATAAGAACTGCTTAGCTGCTTATTACTAATCTACATGTTAAGAAATCTATATATATGTGATAAGGGGATGTTGGTGTTTTAGTTTTAGTCCTGCCGCATGAAATTGCAAACCCAGCCTCCCTTTGAATTTGTATGCACTGGAGTGGGGGGTGAGGGGTGCTGGCACAGTATACACAGCAGCCCATTCCTGCATTTATATTTTCCCCGGAGCCTATCCAGCCGCAGCCAGATCACAGTAGTTGCATGCTACTGTATGACTAGGTTTACATAGAAAAAGCATATGGCCAGTGCCGGCGGACACCTGCCTCCCTCCCGCACATCCTGTCTCTTTTGTTTTCTCTTTTTAATGGTCTCCGGTGCTGAGGGAAAGATGGGCAACAAAGCCGATGCATTAAAAATATGTGAACGGCGTATAGGGGGAGACCACATGTCCCGTGCCCACGAAGAAGGCTTGGAATGCCGCCTTTGACACACTTACCATTAGTTCACCACTGTTCTAGACCATCACTCCCCGCCCCCCTCCCTTTTCATTTTCCATCAGTGTTTCAGTAATGGAAACTCATGACAGGGACAAAACCCTAATAGCCAAAGGCCCATGGTTGTGCAAGGGATTCACACAGGGCACAAAGTGTTGAGATTTGGCTGTGTCCACTAATATTTGCAAGGCCAAAAGCCATACAAGTTGGATATTAGGCTCTGTGGATGGAGGTGGTTTGACTGGTCCTTTTTGTATGGTTTATACAGCTGAATGGTGGAAGGGTGACTAATGAACAATGATGTGGTTGGACGATTCCCCAGGCCCCACGACAATACAAGGATTCTGTCCCTGTACACAAATATCTCTTTGCATAGTGGGTTTGCTTAACCCTGGGATAACCTACGTGTAACCCACTCTTCTGCTGCTGTTGAAGGGACTTTCAGCTGAATTATCATGCTAGCTAACCAAGGGAAAGGCAATGACCTGGATACCAACTAGTACAACTGGTGGTACACAAGCTTTCTTCTGTTCTCAAGGCCAATGAGAGTAAAAGTGAGGGAACATAAAGTCCTGCTGGTCTTCTAGGATTGAACTAGGAGGTGAACAAGTCAACAAGCTTTATTGCTGAAAGTAATGACCATATGGGGTACATAAAGTATAGTTTATGTCCTCTTGGAAGCAGATCTCCACCCTCTTTGAGAAATCTGTATTGAGATAATTGGACAGAGTAACATACTGAGAATGTACACCAAACACACACAAAAAAAAAAACAAGGAAGCAAGTCCAGGTTGGCCCACAGGGGAATAGAGAAATACCCTGGTGTTACCCTAAACTTAGGGACCCCATCTCCAAAATAGCCACCCTACCCTGGGTATCCTGGTTCTCAGGATGCCAAGAAACAACATGGTCAGCTGTTTTTTTGGCCCTGTTTTCATCTGCAGCCACCAGGATGGAGTAGCATTTGTTCAGATGGAGGCCCTGTGGAATAGTAATGGCTATGCCATCCATTTTCTATAATAATATATAATTGATAAGCTGAGTATTTATATCTTATTATTAGATAGTGGTATTGATTATGTTAAGTATAGAGCTGCTATTTTTAGCACCATAAGTGGAGTGAATGGGGAGCTGGAAAAGGAAAAGTCCACTTATCTTACCAGCACTCATGTTGCTGAGTTTGCTCCCACAGACATGGTTCCGGCAGGTGGGCATGGCCTATGTATGGGCGGCATTCACTGAAAACAATGGACGCTGGCCAAACACAGGGTACTCCCACTTGCTGGACACTGGAGCGCTGGACAGTGGAGGACCGGTGGGCATGCAAGGAACAGTTGCAGTGTAACTGTTCCCTGCCCACCAGTCCTCCACTGTCCGGTGATCCCTACACATACATGATTTTAACAAAAGTCTACTCGCCTTACTGGCGCTCCTGTGCCACTGATCGCTCTCTTACAGCTCCTAAGATGGAATTCTGCATGCTGCCTGCTGTGTGGTTATGGGGGGTGTTCTGCACACTGCCTGTTGTTGGTTTCTTGGGGGGGATTCTACACACTGCCTGTTGTGGGGCATTACTTAAGGGCAGTCTGTTCAGATATATAATTAGATTGGTCCTTTGCAATGTCTATTGAGGTTCCACAGGGACACGAACCAGACCCATTCCTGCAGGGTGATTTTCCTCCAGTCCTGCATTTAGCACTGATCATCACTCTGCAGAATTGGGCCAGGTTTTCAGATTTCCACACAAATGTACCGGTAAAGTAATTAGTGCAGCAGCGGAGCTATAGAGGCAGCTATGTGAAGATCTCGTTGGTAAGCCTTGTAGGAAAGATTTGGGGACCACTGCTTTACAGCATCCGTAATAATAACAATTAATGACTTTTAGAGTTAAGGTCCAGCTGCTCTGACATTTTACCACAATACTGTGTTTTAATTTGAGTTTCTGCAAACCCAGAGTGATCCAATGTTTTAAAACAAATGTATAGATTACAAGTAGCATGTTCTGTGGCATTGGCAATGAGCAGTAAAGTTGAATGATGCCTATGACACCAATAATATCAGCTATGGCAGCTCATAAGCAGTGACGTCAACCTGACCAACTCCTCCAGGGTGATTTTTCTCCGGTCCTGCACTTAGCACTGACCATGTTGCTGAACACACCTGGGCTCAGCAATTTAACTGGGTTGAACAGGAGTTTGAATGATCTAAGACCAGTTGTGATGAGATAAATAGTCATTGTGATGCACAATGGACTGGAGAAAAATCACCCTGCAGGAATGGGTCTGGTTGGCATCTCTGGTTCCATATCTTGCTGCACGTGCTGTACTGTGGCTGTACTGCTTTCAATACAGTTGAAAAAAGACACGTGTCCATCAAGTTCAACCAAGGGATAAACTTATAAGTTGCAGTGGATCACTTAACTCAAAAATATTTATGAACATACAGGAGTTACTTATATGCCCTAGAGGAAAGAAAAATAAACTTCGAAACGTGTGGTTTTCTTCTCCTTGGAGGCATAAAATCCAGGATTTTGAGGGTACCATTCCACTTTCACAAGGATGATCTACTCCATTTCACCTTCACTGAGCAAGCCTGTGTGGGAGACAGTAGTATTAAAATAAAGAAATAGGTTTGGGTGGATTTTTTTATGCAGGTGTATAAGTGACCCCACCTCTTGCTATTCTGGATATTAATTTTGATTTTCATTATTGGACCATTTGTTTTACAATAACACACCTTTAACTTGTACTTGAACTACTGTAATAAGAAATAATAGTATATTCTTTTTTTACAGATAGCTGTTGACTGGACAAATTTCATTAATAGAATAAAACTGAATGTCTTCTCCAGTCCCTGTTTTCCTTGTAACGTTATACTTTCATTGTGTTTGCCCATTCACTGTGACAATTTCTTAAAATGTTCCCATGTCTGTTTCTTCTGGCCGCTGTGCCAAGCTGTTGACTTTACAGGCTTCATCCAACACCTGTATCTATTACAATACTTCTAGCACTCATTATTTGTGTATATTTAAATCTCCATGGATGAAAAGCACATTGTACCACAGCACTTGGGCTCCATGCTTGTATAACATCAATGCACCTAGAGACTGACCAGAGTAACAAAGGCTTATTGAGTCTATGTATAAACAGTGAAGACGTCGCTTGAAGGAACAGAGTCGCTCTTTTCTGAAGAGTCTCGCACAATGCATACCTTTATATTTACTGGCAGCATGATTACACCCATTTAGTTGCTGTAATCGTACATCTCGGCATGACCTTCCAAGGAGAAGTGGAATGGGCACTGACCTATTTTTTAGCTGTGCATGTCTTTAATAATAGAAAATTTTCAGTTGGAAGGAACTGCCATATCAAATAAGGAGTAATTGTAACAGAAGAAAATCGCAAGCTGGCGGATGAAAATAATACAGTTCCACTCCAATTTAAAAGTAGCTATTGAAATACTTTTACGATGCAAAAAAAAAAAAACTGAAAAAACAAATGTTATGTAGGAGATTTTATCCTTGCTTTGGCTTTTATTTTCAAGTGTTTTTAGAAAATAATGCATTTCTAGTATAGGAAAATAAAACCCACACTTTCATTAATGCTTTAATGATACCGTTTTCCTGAGTGCATGTAGAAAATAATATAAAGAATATAATATAAAGAAAAATAGTTTCATAATATAAATATAAAATATATCAATTTTTGTTTTCAATAATTTTTATTGAGGTATTATTGAGGTATTATTGAGGTATTGAGGTAATTAGGAAAAACTGTACATCTTACAAAGACATACATAGTTACATAGTTAATACGATTGAAAAAAAAGACACATGTCCATCAAGTTCAACCAAGGGTGTTGGGGTAGGGGAAGTTATTTTTTAATTTATAGGGGAAGCTATTTATTTTATTTTTTGCTTTTATTTTTTTTTTTACTGATAACCGCTAATAGTAACTGTTAAGGTTATTTTCTTCTAAATAAGCATCTAATCCTTTTTTGAAGCTGTCAGCGGTTGATGCTGTAACAAGCTTCTGTGGGAGGCTATTCCATAGATTTATAGTTCTTTTGTTAAAAAACGATTGTCGCCTCCGGAGACTAAATTTCTCTTTTTCCAATCGAAGGCAGTGCCCCCTTGTCCTTAGAGAGGATTTTACATGAAATAGTGTTCCCCCATATGTTTTGTATGGTCCATTTATATATTTATACAAGCTAATCATGTCTCCCCTCAATCGCCTCCTCTCAAGACTAAACAGATTTAATTCTCGTAATCTTTCCTCATAATTAAGATCTTTCATTCCTTTTATTAGTTTGGTGGCTCTCCTCTGCACCCTTTCCATAGTCAGAGCGTCCTTTCTATGAATGGGTGCCCAGAACTGGAGGGCATATTCCAGGTGAGGGCGCACCAGTGCCTTGTAAAGAGGCAAAATTACATCCCTATCCCACGATTCCAGGCCTCTTTTAATGCATGATAGTATCTTGGTGGCCTTGGAAGCAGCTGCTTGGCATTGCATGCTGTTATTTAGTCTGTGATCTACCAGTACCCCCAGATACTTCTCAACAAGTGACTCTCCCAGTTTTACTCCCCTGAGGACATATGTGGCCTTCAGGTTATTAGACCCCAAGTGCATGACTTTACATTTTTCCACATTGATCTTCATTTGCCCACACACTCAATGTGTCCAAGTCAGCCTGAAGCTTGTGAACATCTTCCATAGACTGCACTGTGCTACATATCTTTGTGTCATCTGCAAAAATAGAGACAGTGCTTTTAATTTAATCTTCTATGTCGTTTATAAACAAGTTGAATAATAGTGGGCCCAGCACTGAATCCTGGGGTACGCCACTTACAACTGGTAACCATTCAGAGTAGGTATCATTAACCACAACTCTGCACACGATCCTTCAGCCAGTTTTCAATCCAGTTACAAAGTGCGTTTTCTAATCCTGAAGATCTCAATTTCCCCAATAAGCGTCTATGGGGGACAGTGTCAAATGCTTTTGCAAAATCCAGACAAACTATATCCACAGCCGCCCCTCTGTCCAGGCTTCTACTCACCTCCTCATAGAAGCCAATCAGGTTAGTCTGGCAGCTTCTGTCCTTAGTAAAACCATGTTGGTTGTCACTTATAATATTATGGATAGTTACATATTCGTGTATGTTAATAGTCCCTCAAGTTAATAGTCCCTCAAGCAATTTACCCACAACGGATGTTAAGCTTACAGGTCTGTAATTGCCCGGAGAAGACCTAGAGCCCTTTTTAAAAATGGGCACCACATTTGCCTTGCGCCAGTCCCTTGGCACTATACCAGTTGCTAGTGAGTCTTTAAAGATCAGCAACAGAGGTAACGAGATAACGGAACTGAGTTCTTTGAGAACTCTTGGGTGAAGTCCATCTGGTCCTCCAGTCTTATTCACATTTAAATTATTTCGTTTTTCTTGGATGACATCCACGTTTAGCTTGTTAATTATTATACTTGGGCTATTGCTATCAGTGGCATCTCCTGTGCTGGCTCCTTGCTCTTCTCTTGTGTACACAGAGCTAAAGAATACATTTAACAGCTCCGCCTTATCTTCATCCCCAGTGACCATTTCCCCATTATCATTAATTAGGGCACCTACCTGTTTTGATTTAGTTTTCTTCGAATTAATATATTTAAAAAATCGTTTAGGGTGTGTTTTGCTTTCTTTGGCCACATCTCTTTCATTTTGTGCTTTTGCCAACCTTATTTCTTTCTTACACATTTTATTTACTAGTTTATACTTTTCAAGTGTTACAGCTGAGAGTTCAAACTTGAAATTAAAGATGAGCGAACTTTTGAAAAATTCGATTCGACTGATTCGCCGAATTTTCCGACAAAATTCATTTCGACCCCAATTTATTTGCGACGAATCGCTATTAAAAATGGCTATTTCTGAGCCTCCTAGAGCCTCACTAGGGTTGGAAACCATTCTGCCTTGCTGTAACACTCATAGGATGCGTGCTGGGTTAGTGAAATAATACTGTAAATAATTATCACATGCAGATCAGAGGCATCGCTAATAGAATCGCAGAGCGGCACAATTGCAGAGAGTTGAGGTGGCATCACTATGAGGGGCCCCTATAGTGCCTGAAAAACACAGCCTGGAGATGGCAGCAGCAGGAGCCCAAAAATTAGCTGAATCACACCCTGGAGTTGCAAGCAGCAGCAGCTGCCGGTGCCCAAACATTGCTTTTAAGAAACACTGGAGTTGGCAGCAGGAGCCCAAAAATTGGATGAATCACACCCTGGAGTTGCAAGCAGCAGCAGCAGCAGGAGCACAATCATTGCTTTAAAGAGACACTGGAGTTGGCTGCAGGAGCCCAAAAATTGGATGAATCACACCCTGGAGTTGCAAGCAGCAGCAGGAGCCCAAACATTGCTTTAAAGAGACCCTGGAGTTGGCTGCAGGAGCCCAAAAATTGGATGAATCACACCCTGGAGTTGCAAGCAGCAGCAGGAGCAGGAGCACAAACATTGCTTTAAAAAGACACTGGAGTTGGCTGCAGGAGCCCAGAAATTGGATGAATCACACCCTGGAGTTGCAAGCAGCAGCAGCAGGAGTCCAAACATAGCTTGAAAGAGACACTGGAGTTGACTGCAGGAG
Source organism: Gastrophryne carolinensis (assembly GCA_027917425.1). NCBI lineage: Eukaryota > Metazoa > Chordata > Amphibia > Anura > Microhylidae > Gastrophryne > Gastrophryne carolinensis. Next base: position 597,172,874 of record CM051234.1, read on the forward strand.
CCCAAAAATTGGATGAATCACACCCTGGAGTTGCAAGCAGCAGCAGGAGCCCAAACATAGCTTGAAAGAGACACTGAAGTTGGCTGCAGGAGCCCAAAAATTGGATGAATCACACCCTGGAGTGGCAAGCAGCAGCAGCAGGAGCCCAAACATTGCTTGAAAGAGACACTAGAGTTGGCTGCAGGAGCCCAAAAATTGGATAAATCACACCCTGGAGTTGCAAGCAGCAGCAGCAGGAGCCCGAACATAGCTTGAAAGAGACACTGGAGTTGGCTGCAGGAGCCCAAAAATTGGATAAATCACACCCTGGAGTTGCAAGCAGCTGCAGCAGGAGCCCAAAAATAGCTTGAAAGAGACACTGGAGTTGGCTGCAGGAGCCCAAAAATTGTATGAATCACACCCTGGAGTTGCAAGCAGCAGCAGGAGCCCAAACATTGCTTGAAGGTGACACTGGAGTTGGCAGCAGGTGCCCAAAAAATTGGCCTAAAGACATACTGGAGTTGCAAGCAGCAGCAGGATCCCAAAATTGCCAGAAAGACACACCCTGGAGTTGGCAGCAGCATGAAGAGAACATATACAGATTTTTGGCACATATATCTTATCCGAAGAATATTAATAAATAGTAAGAGTAACATAAAGCATTTTCTCAATAATTACTTGTGGTCTGATGCGGAGGAATGTCTGTATCTGGAGAGCAGCGCCTTAAATCTGTTTTGCACGATCCATATTTCTTTAGTGTTGGTCTGGCCCCATCATCAATCTACTCTAATGCATCAGGCATTGGTGGGTGGAAATCTTGGCTGATCCATGCCCGATTCATTTCCACGCAGGCCAGTCTCTCAAACAAAACATGGAGAGTGACAGATTAGTAACATATTAGTAACATAGTAACATATTAGTAACATAGTAACATATAAGGCCTCATTTCATCAAGCAGAGGTCTCTGCAGAATAGGGGTGAGTGGCAGCAGGAGTCTCAGTGAGAGGCCTGATCTCCCGGGATAAGCTAGCGGTCGTGTCTTGAACAGCAACCCATCTGCCGCCATCCATTGGTTAACACGATCATCCACTGCATCACAAGTGACATCTGACACCCCCAGTCAACTGTCTGTTGTATGCTATGCTTTGGGTTCAGCTCCACTATTCATTGAGGATGATCTGATAATCAGCAGCTACTGCCCAGCTAAGAAGTGGAGGAGACACTTGCTGCTTCTTCCACTAGGTGGGCAAGTAATGATAAGGAGAGTGTCGTGGGAGGAGGTGTTACAAGCGTTTTGGCTCCTTAAGCAAGCACTGTTGAGGAACCTGAGGAGGATATCAGTGAGTTTTGAGGGCACTTTTAAAGGCTTGGAGTGATGGAGAGTGACAGATTTAGCGGTCAGCACGGTGGCAGAAGGGGAAAGTATGGAGGCAAATGTGCTCGGGGTAGACCACTCGCGCGGTAGGCTATCTTCCCAGGAGGTAGTGGAAGAGGGTCCCTGGAGTTGGCGGCGGTGGCGGCAGCAGCATCAGTGAATTAGTGCGGACAGTTTTTCATCAAGCATCCGCAGGAGGTTAACATGGCTATATGAAAGTTGTGTAGGCAGAAGGTGAAGTGTGGCCAGGGTCCCAATGTTGGACCCACAGCCCTGCGTCAACATTTGCAGCGTCACCATAAAGTGGCCTGGGAGAGTTTGCTCCAAAGTGGTGGTCCAGCCTGCTGCATTACCCAGTGGCACACCGCTCTCTGTTCCAGGCAGCCAAGGCTCCACCACCTCCTGTGTGTCATACCCATCCTCTGTCGCTCCAGATGCTCCTCCTCCTCTTAATCCGAGTCAGTCATTCCGCCAGCAATTCATTGCCAAGCCATGTCCAAGAGACAACAGTATGTGCCCACTCATCCAACGTGCAGAAGCTAAATGTGCTCCTGTATAAGTTGCTGGTGCTGCAGTCCCTCCCTTTTGAGTTGGTGGACCTTTCAGAGAACTGATGGCTTGTGCCGAGCCGAGGTGGAGAGTCCCATGTTGTCATTTCTTTGCGAAGAAGGCAGTACCAGCCTGTACAATTTTGTTGAACAGAAGGTGGGGCAGTCCTTTAGCCTGTCAGTGTGTACCAAAGTGCACAGCAGCGCCTACGTCTGGAGCTGTAACTATGGTCAGGGACAATAAATATCCTTTTAGGACCGCTGGGTGATTGTGGTTCCTGCACAACCACAAAAGCAACTTGGACAGGTCCCTCCGCTGTGGCCTCCATGCTCCTAGGCCTTTGTGCCTGTGACAGTGCACTTGCACTTAGCAATGGTGTCACAGAGAAAAGTGGCAAATTGTCAATTACATATTAATAGTTAATATTTATCTTATTTGAACATATTTATAATAATAACATATAATAGCATATAACATAGCAACAATAACATATAACATAATAACAGTAACATATAAAATGTATCAACATTTTTTTTTTTTTTTGGTTAATTTTGTATTTTATTTTTTTTTTTATATTTTGTATTTTTTTTTTAATATTTTGTATTTTTAAGATATATATATATATATATATATATATATATATATATATATTAACAGGAAAAAATGAGACTGCACTGAACTTATTGCTTATAACCAATTGCAGTGTGCCCAAAGTGGTATTAAGTCTAATTATAAAAGAACTGAAGGTCCCACACCTTCCAACACCCACCTACACAATATGGCACCACTGCAGCAGTATAATAAAATATTATTTTATTGATCAATCTACACGTTGCGTGACGTCACAGGCGTCACTTCCTCAGGACCTGAGGAAGTGACGCCTGTGACGTCACGCAACGCGTAAGTATACAATTTGGGTGGCCCCAGCTACCACCAGGGTCATCCCCAGGCACCACCAAATGAATTACTGAATCAAATACCAACCTTACGTCAGTGGATGGTTTCGATTCATTGGTGATGCCTTACTACTTTGGCAGGGACCCCGAACCCTATGTGATGAATTTTTAGAAGAGTTGAATCGGAATGATATGAATATATTCTTAACATATTCCATGTCCACCCGACAGGTCAATTTCTTGGACTTGAAATTAAATTTGGAATCAGATTTCCACCACCTTGTACAGGAAAGATACAGCAGTGAACAGTCTATTGGACTATAAAAGTTTCCACCCTAGCCACCAGAAGAGAGGCATCCCGAAGGGTCAATTTGCGAGGGTGAGACGCAATTGCTCAAAGGAGGATGAATTTCAAACTTGTGCTGGTGACCTGAAGAGGAGATTTTTGGAAAGAGGATATCCAAAACAACTAATATCCAAAACTTACCAGCAAGTTGCGAGAATTGATCGGGATACCCTATTAAGACCAAGGACCCGAGATAAAGACAATCATGTAAGATTTATTACTAGGTACAGCAGTAGTTGGGGGATGGTTCGGAATATATTAGATCAACATTGGAATATATTACGATCTGACTCATCCTTACAGGGTTTGATCGATTGTAGGGTCAGTCTGACGGCAAGACGAGCTCCCAATTTGAGAAATATATTGTGTCGAAGTCATTTCAATAGGCCATCTACTTGGCTGCAAGATGAAAAACTGAAGGGAAGTTATCCATGTGGCCACTGTAATATTTGTCGGCACATAGTGAGGACGGATGTGGTGGAGAATCGGTACACGAAAATCAGGTATCGAATCCAACAATTTATTAATTGTAGAACAAAAGGGGTGGTCTATTTTCTTAAATGCAGTTGTGGTTTAGGATATGTGGGTGAGACACAAAATGCACTCAAGGTGCGGATACAGGCACACTTATCAAATGTCCGCTTAGCGGATAGAGATACTAAGCAGAATAAAGTCATCACACCTATAGCAGATCATTTTCTTAGGAAACATAATAGTCAAGAAATTGGACTACAGGTTATTCCATTGGAGAGGATTCAATTAGGAATCCGGGGAGGAAATCTCAAGAGAAGATTGTTGCAATGTGAATTGAAGTGGATGCATAGACTTGATACAATTGCGCCATTGGGATTGAACGAGGAAGCATCATTTCAATGCTTTCTGGGTAGATAATAGGGTTGCTTACTGAGTAGGGTTAATGTGGAGATTGATATAATAAAATATATATAAATATAAATATAAAAATATAGGTTTTTTTTTTTTGGTTGTCTCTATATATATATTTTTTGTTTTGTTATGTTGTTATTTCACATTTGTTTACATTTATATATTTCTTTGTTAGATATTTGATCACGGGTGTGATTATATTGGATCGTATGGTGGTTGGGAGCTAATTAAGACACCGAGGATTTCTATATATGGTTGAGGATCTGAGATTGTTGGAGGCTTTTTGGATAAGAGCTATGGAGGTGATCAACTTATATACTGGACTACTACAACATCGATCCCCAAGCATCCAGCGGGCTTTTACCAGATGAATATTTTTTCTCACGGGTTGTGTGTGTGTTTTTTTTTTTTTTTTATTCAATTTATTTATTTAATTTTAATAATGTAATTATTTATTTACATTTGATTATATGCACTTGGGTTATTTAACTTATTTTAGTTAATGAATGAATTATTTATTTATTACATGAATTGGTGTATTTATTTATTATGAATTATTTATATAATTGCATTGAATTGTTTATTTATTTATGTATTTGATTCAGTTTATTTAATTAATTGATTACTTTTTTTATATAATTGATTATAAGGAATTGGGTTATTTAATTTATTTTTAATGAATTATTTATTATTTTCTGATCATATGAATCAGTGCATTTATTATTTAAACAGTGAATTATTTATTTATTTATATTTGATTGTAATTGAATGTATTTTATTTATTTTATTTTAATTTAATTTATTTTATTTATTTATTATCTACTTATTTTTGGTTTATATTATTAATATTTATCACATAGCTTCTCTTTTTGGTCACCAATCTGGATCTTGGGTGTGTTCTTTGAATATCACATACAATGGATGCACACCTATGTACACTTATGTGCGCACCGTTAATCTTACATGTATGTTTGTTATGGTGCCCATGTATGTTTTATATATACTTTTGTACATCTAACACACAAGATCTAGTTTTGGTTATCAACCCCAATTATATAAATGTTGCCGGATTGCATGTTTCCTCTCCTGCTTGATCTGATCGTCTTTGATCGTTCTGATCTTACCCATATGGGTATATGTCTGTCCTATTTTGACTAATCAACCTTTATTACATGGGTATTATTTTGCCTTGACTATTTGTCTTTATATATGGGTGTGTATGTTTAATCTTGCTTAGATCCATTCAGATCCATATATATGATTGCATAAAATTGATTTTGCCTCTGTATATGTACTTCGCATCCATTTTGATAGTGGATAAATTGTATAGCCATGTTTTGATAAAAGTTCTTTATATTACATGTTGTTTATATATATGTATACATTTTTGTAATGATAGATTAAGATAGATATAAATAAAAGATCAATGTTATTATTAGGGGGTTTTCCTTTTAAATGTAGCTGCCTGTCTTCACACCCAGCTGGGTATGATTAATGAGCTCCTTCAGTGTGCTCGTGCTCCCCCCCTGCCGCCCCCCGCCCCCTGCCTCAGCGTCCGTTGCCGTAGCAATGTTGTGCATCGGCGCGGTTGGCTGGGCGGTTTGGGGGGGCGGGCGGTGGGGAGGAAGGGCGATGACGTCCATAGTGTGGATAGTTGTCTTTGATTGGTGGCGTCTCCTGCGCATTGTGCGGCCGCCGGCCGGGGCCGCCGTGTGCTGGAGCGCCGCCCTGATTGGCAATGAGCAGCACCTGTGAATTGAGCTCTCTCCAGCCACTTTTTTACATATAAAAAGGGTATGTGAAGCAGGCATTATTCTCTGGCACCTTTGAAGAAGTGAGCTTGTCTCACGGAACGCGTGGGGGATCAGGACGCCAGTTACTAGCAGGGACACCTCTCAACTTCTGATTTGGTGATATCTTATGCACTTTGTCATTATTTCTATTCCAGTTTTTGAGGCAATTTGATTGATTATTTGTTCTCGTTTTTTATATGGGATAAATTCATACAGGTTTTGAATGTTATAGCACTTAGCACTTTTATTAGCATTTAGTACCTTTATATTGCACTAGTCACTTTATTTACATTGTATTATATATTGTGAGATAGGGATGTATATATTTTTCACAAGGAGGAAGAGGAATGATTATCTATGTCCCTGCTATGAGTATCTTGTTTTTAATATATTTGTGATGATACATTTGTAATCATTAATAAATATTGAATACTCATGATATATTTTTGATTCAGTAATTCATTTGGTGGTGCCTGGGGATGACCCTGGTGGTAGCTGGGGCCACCCATATTGTATACTTATATCTGGATATATTCCCTTTTCTTTGGGGATTCCTTTAAGGCACACCTACATTCATATATCATTAAGAAATAATTAGTGGTGCATTGGGGAAAAAATTCTCTTTGGTCACGCAACGCATAGACGAAGGGGCTGTGGGCTGGCGGTCGTGTTATTGTAAGTCATAATTTCTGTTGTTCATGGGTGGTTATTTCTTGGTTTTCTCCGGCTTGTCCTTCTGTCACAACGGATTATAGGTGGATAGGTTTTAGCTTAGACAGTTCTAGGTTAAGCTTTAATGATTATTGGTATATTATAATATGGATTTAATGTATATACTTTTGAATTAAATTTTGCACTATAGCACTTTGATATGTATGAGCCGATTTGCACAATTAAGTTTTATAATATGATGTTTGGAGATTGAACCCTCAGCCCGCTGCCCCTCCTTTGTTTAAGATTCTGCCCTTCCCTTGTACTAATGTTTGTGTTAGTGTTTTTTAATGAGTCTTCAGTGTTTGTAATTATGTCTACATTTTGATCAATAAAATAATATTTTATTATACTGCTGCCTGCTGCAGTGGTGCCATATTGTGTAGGTGGGTGTTGGAAGGTGTGGGACCTTCAGTTCTTATATATATATATATATATATATATATATATATATATATATATATATATTATTTTTTTTCCATTGCCTTTTAATGTTTTGTGAATTTTTGTACAATTTTTTTTTTTAATTTTTTTTTTTTTTTTAATTTTTTTCTAAATATTTATTTTTTCTCTTTTTTTACATTTTTTTTTCCCAGTGCCCTTCCAGCCTACCATATGTGCAGGACACAGCGGTTTCACGCTGTTCTTCACATGGTTTGCCTTGAGCAACACAGTCACACAAGGGAGGAACTGCTAAAAATTAGAACTCTATACATGAAATCATGGCTTACTCCATGAAAACTGCAAATGGGACCCACGGTGACTGACACTGGGAAGAACATTTTGTCTGCGCTGCAGCAAGGAAGCCTGAGCCATGCGTCCTGCCATGGCACACGTGTTCAATCTAGTTGTCAAGCGTTTTCTGATGTCTTCCCCCCATCTGAAAGACATCCTAACAACGGGAAGGAAACTTTGCATTCACTTCAGGCACTCCTACACCGTCAAGCACACCCTTCTTGAGCTTCAGCGTCAGAACGGTATCCCCGACATAGTCTGATTTGCGATGTTTCACCCTCCATATGTAGGATCGACTATAGGAACAGAGAAAAGCCATCACGGATTTCTTGATGATCCAAACGGATAGGGGGACTCCCCTGTGTAACTTCAATGTAAACCAGTGGCAGCTCATACGTGACACCTGTCGTTTGCTCAGGCCCTTTATTAGTCAGTCGCCAGGACTATGAGTTGAATGATGAGATTCCACTGCTTCATGTACTACAACACATGTTGGACACCATGGCTGGTCAGGGCACTAGAGACATGGCGCATACATTTCACAGCCACATGAAGCCTGTGGGGGCTGAAGTGGAGGAGGAGGAGGGGGTGGGGCACAGCAAAGCACAGTTTAAGTTTGACAAAATGACCATTTTATCTAGTCATCTGACAGGAGAGGAGGAGCAGGAGCAGCCACAGGAGCTAGAGGATTCTGAGGAAGGCGAGACAGAGGACCCAGACACACCGTGGCAGTTTGCAGTGGAGATGGAGACAGGTTGTCCCTCCGAGTCAGTTGCACAAATGGCACGATGCATGCTCACGTGCTTGCGTAGTGACCACAGAATTGTCTCCATTTGTCAGCGGGATGACTTCTGGCTCTCCACCTTATTGGACCCTCGCTTCCGGCACAAAATGGGGGCATTTTTTACACCCACTGAGAGGGAGGACAAACTGACCTACTACAGAGACATCCTACGTAGTCAGTTGGGCGATGTCTATATGCGCCATGGTCCATACTCTCGCAGGTCTGACTCGGGGGGACCTCTGCGATCACCTTCCACTGCCATGGCTGCTGGGGGGTGGAAGGAGAAGCAGCAGCAGCTCCATCAGCAGCAGCCTCAGTCTTCAGTCGCTAATGAGTAGCTTTCTACACCCGCATAGTGAGTCTACTCATGAGCAGCAGGAAGACCTGGAGCAGGACATGACCATGCCAACACACCTTGAGGATCCGCTGGACTTCTTGGAAGCCAAACTTGACTTGTGGCAGCAACTAGCAGAGTTTGCCCTGGAAAAGCTGTCCTGCCCGGCCAGTAGTTGATTTCGATGGCAACTGGGCTGCTCTATATTATGCTGCAAAATGGAAAATTTACCTCACAATATAAGCTATTGCCCCTCAGATTTACACAGGGCCTGCTCTATATTATGCTGCAAAATGGCAAATTTACCTCACAATATAAGCTAATGCCCCTCAGATTTACACAGGGGCTGCTCTATATTATGCTGCAAAATGGCAAATTTACCTCACAGTATAAGCTATTGACCCTCAGATTTACACAGGGGCTGCTCTATATTATGCTGCAAAATGGCAAATTTACCTCACAATATAAGCTATTGCCCCTTAGATTTACACAGGGGCTGCTCTATATTATGCTGCAAAATGGCAAATTGACCTCACTATATAAGCTATTGCCCCTCAGATTTACACAGGGGCTGCTCTATATTATGCTGCAAAATGGCAAATTTACCTCACAATATAAGCTATTGCCCCTCAGATTTACACAGGGGCTGCACTATATTATGCTGCAAAATGGCAAATTAACCTCACAGTATAAGCTATTGCCCCTCAGATTGACACAGGAGCTGCTCTATATAATGCTACAAAACCAAGAGCGGATTTAACTCACACAATATAACCTATTTCTCAGGTTTATATAGGGACTGCTCTATGTAATGGTGCAAAACCATGAATTTACCTCATAATATAAACTATTGCCCTCCCCCCCCCAGATTTACTCAGGGGCTGCTCCATATAATGGTGCAAAACAGGGCAAATGTATTGTCCAATATAAACTATTGCTGCTCTGATTTACACAGGAGGGCCACTCTAAAGAATGGTGCAGCATGGCGAATTTAGCTCACAATATAACATAGATTGCAAAATGAGATTTTCAGACAGGGCCTGCTCTATAAAATGGCAATTTTACCTCACAATATAAACTATTGCTCCTCAGATTTACACAGGGATTTAGGTTGATATATATAATAGTGCAAATCAGCGAATTTACCTCACAATACTGTATAAACTATTGCTCCTCAGATTTTCACAGTGGGCTTCTCTATATAATGGTGCAAAATGGCGAATTTACTTCACTATATAATCTATTACTGCTCTATATAAAAAATAAAAAAGGGCCTGTAGAAGCTTAATTCGTATGACAGATAGGGTGACATGTGCTGGTTTGGGATGCCCATGTGGGCTAGTGTTTTGACAGCAGGACAAAAACCAATTCAAAATGCAATAGCTTAATAAAATTGAGGCTGAACAAGCTTATTTAGTATAAAAGATTGGGTGACGTGCTGGTTTGGGATGCCCATGTGGGCTGGTGTTTTGACTGCAGGACAAAAACCAATTCGAAATGCAATGCTTTGATTAAGCTGAGGAAGGATGAACAAGCATATTTAGTATAACAGATAGGCTGCTAAGTGCAGGTTTGGGATGCCCTGCGGCCTGGTGTTTTTTTTGTTAAAGGCAGACCAAAAACCAATTCAAAATGCAATACTTTGATTAAGCTGAGGAAGGATGAACAAGCATATTTAGTATAACAGATAGGCTGCTAAGTGCAGGTTTGGGATGCCCTGCCGTCTGGTGTTTTTTTTGTTAAAGGCAGACCAAAAACCAATTCAAAATGCAATACTTTGATTAAGCTGAGGAAGGATGAACAAGCATATTTAGTATAACAGATAGGCTGCTAAGTGCAGGTTTGGGATGCCCTGCCGTCTGGTGTTTTTTTTGTTAAAGGCAGACCAAAAACCAGTTAAAAATACAATACTTTGATTAAGCTGAGGAAGGATGAACAAGCGTATTTAGTATAACAGATAGGCTGCTAAGTGCAGGTTTGGGATTCCCTGCGGCCTGGTGTTTTTTTTTTTGTTATAGGCAGACCAAAAACCAATTCAAAATACAATACTTTGATTAAGCTGAGGAAGGATGAACAAGCAAATTTAGTATAACAGATAGGCTGCTAAGTGCAGGTTTGGGATGCCCTGCGGTCTAGTGTTTTGGCAGCAGGACAAAAAACAATTCAAAATGCAATACTTTGATTCAGCTGAAGAAGGATGAACAAGCGTATTTAGTATAACAGATAGGCTGCTAAGTGCAGGTTTGGGATACCCAGGTGGGTTGGTGTTTTTTTTGTTAAAGGCAGACCAAAAACCAATTCAAAATGCAATACTTTGATTAAGCTGAGGAAGGATGAACAAGCGTATTTAGTATAACAGATAGGCTTCTAAGCGCAGGTTTGGGATACCCAGGTGGGCTGGTGTTTTTTTTTTGTTAAAGGCAGACCAAAAACCAATTCAAAATGCAATACTTTGATTAAGCTGAGGAAGGATGAACAAGCGTATTTAGTATAACAGATAGGCTGCTAAGTGCAGGTTTGGTATGCCCTGCGGCCTGGTGTTTTTTTTTGTCAAAGGCAGACCAAAAACCAATTCAAAATGCAATACTTTGATTAAGCTGAGGAAGGATGAACAAGCGTATTTAGTATAACAGATATTCTGCTAAGTGCAGGGTTGGGATACCCAGGTGGGCTGGTGTTTTTTTTTGTTAAAGGCAGACCAAAAACCAATTCAAAATACAATACTTTTATTTAGCTGAGGAAGGATTAACAAGCGTATTTAGTATAACAGATAGGCTGCTAAGTGCAGATTTGGGATGTCCTGTGGCCTGGTGTTTTTTTTTGTTAAAGGAAGACCAAAAACCAATTCAAAATGCAATGTTTTGATTAAGCTGAGGAAGGATGAACAAGCGTATTTAGTATAACAGATAGGCTGCTAAGTGCAGGTTTGGTATGCCCTGCGGCCTGGTGTTTTTTTTTGTTAAAGGCAGACCAAAAAACAATTTAAAATGCAATACTTTGATTAAGCTGAGTAAGGATGAACAAGCGTATTTAGTATAATAGATATGCTGCTAAGTACAGGTTTGGGATGCCCTGCGGCCTAGTATTTTGGCAGCAGGACAAAAAAAAAATTCAAAATGCAATACTTTGATTAAGCTGAGGAAGGATGAACAAGCGCATTTAGTATAACAGATATGCTGCTAAGTGCAGGTTTGGGATGCCCTGCGGCCTAGTGTTTTGGCAGCAGGACAAAAACCAATTCAAAATGCAATACTTTGATTCAGCAGAAGAAGGATGAACAAGTGTGTTTAGTATAACAGATGCTGCTAAGTGCAGGTTTGGGATACCCAGGTGGGCTGGTGTTTTTTTTGTTAAAGGTAGACAAAAAACCAATTCAAAATGCAATACTTTGATTAAGCTGAGGAAGGATGAACAAGCGTATTTAGTATAACAGATAGGCTGCTAAGTGCAGGTTTGGGATTCCCTGCGGCCTGGTGTTTTTTATGTTGAAGGCAGACCAAAAACCAATTCAAAATGCAATACTTTGATTAAGCTGAGGAAGGATCAACAAGCGCATTTAGTATAACAGATAGGCTGCCTAGTGCAGGTTTGGGATGCCCTGCGGCCTGGTGTTTTTTTTTTGTTAAAGGCAGACCAAAAACCAATTCAAAATGCAATATTTTGATTAAGCTGAGGAGGATCAATAAGCGTATTTAGTATAACAGATAGGCTGCTAAGTGCAGGTTTGGGATACCCAGGTGGGCTGGTGTTTTTTTGGTTAAAGGCAGTATATTAAACTAATCCAGATATATATTATGATAAATGCTTGTATGTAACAGATACGGTTAAATAAGCCACTGCATAGATGGCATGCACAGTGGCAAGGCAGATTTACAGCACAAAGAACTGAAATTGAATTGAAAACCGATCTGGCTAATGAAAAAAAAAAATTTCACTGTCACTTCTAAGCTGTCCCTGGCTGGATGGTTCTGGTTTTTCCCTATCTTTCCCTATCTATACCTGGCTCTGTCTACCTCTCTGTCTGCCTCTCTGACTCTCCCTACCTATCTCTAACTCTCTGTCCCTGTCTGTAACGAGCTGTGCTCTGGTCGCAATAGAACGCTGAAATGCGCACAAGGAAGATGTCCGCCGCTTTACATAGCACGGTGACATCACCGGGCTTCCTGGCTGCTGATAGGCTGCATGTGACTTACCCATGATACCTTGCCCCAGGGGATATGTCCGGACATGTGCTTCCACCATTTTAAAATGCCTGTAATTGAAATAAATGGAATTTAAAGGAAAACTTCGATCGATCGAATCGCGGGGAAATTCGGATTCGTTCAGAATCGAATTTTTCATGAAATTCGGAACAAATCCAGGTTCGTCCGGGTCGATTCGCTCATCCCTACTTGTAATGTTTAAATGCCCTTTTTTTTGTTCTTTAAGGGCAAAACATTAAAGGCAGACCAAAAACCAATTAAAAATGCAATACTTTGATTAAGCTGAGGAAGGATGATCAAGCGTATTTAGTATAATAGATATTCTGCTAAGGTGGGCTGGTGTATTTTTTGTTAATGGCAGACCAAAAACCAATTCAAAATGCAATACTTTGATTAAGCTGAGGAAGGATGAACAAGCGTATTTAGTATAACAGATAGGCTGCTAAGTGCAGGTTGGGGATGCCCTGCGGCCTGATGTTTTTTTTGTTAAAGGCAGACCAAAAACCAATTCAAAATGAAATACTTTGATTAAGATGAGTAAGGATGAACAAGCGTATTTAGTAAAACAGATAGGCTGCTAAGTGCAGGTTTGGGATGCCCTGTGGCCTAGTGTTTTGGCAGCAGGACAAAAAAAAATTCGTTTCGACCCGAATTTATTCGCGACGAATCGCTATTAAAAACGGCTATTTCTGAGCCTCCTAGAGCCTCAATAGGGTTGTAAACCATTTTGCCTTGCTGTAACACGCATAGGATGCGTGCTGGGTTAGTTAAAAAATACTGTAAATAAATATCACATGCAGATCAGAGGCATCGCTAATAGAATCGCAGAGCTGCACAATTGCAGAGAATTGAAGTGGAATCACTATGAGGGGCAGGAGCCCAAACATTGCTTTAAAGAGACACTGGAGTTGGCAGCAGCAGGAGCCCAAAAATTGGATGAATCACACCCTGGAGTTGCAAGCAGCAGCAGGAGCCCAAACATTGGCTGAAAGAGACACTGGAGTTGGCAGCAGCAGGAGCCCAAAAATGGACTGACACACCCTGGAGTTTCAAGCAGCAGCAGCAGGAGCCCAAACATAGCTTGAAAGAGACACTGGAGTTGGCTGCAGGAGCCCAAAGATTGGATGAATCACACCCTGCAGTCGCAAGAAGCAGCAGCAGGAGCCCAAATATTACTTTAAAGAGACACTGGATTTGGCAGCAGGAGCCCAAAATTGGATGAATCACACCCTGGAGTTGGCAGCAGCAGCAGCAGTAGCCCAAACATTACTTTAAAGAGACACTGGGCTTGGCTTCAGGAGCCCAAAAAGTGGATGAATCACAACCTGGAGTTGGCAGAAGCAGCAGCAGGAGCCCAAACATTACTTTAAAGAGACACTGGGGTTGGCAGCAGGAGCCCAAAAATTGGATGAATCACACCCTGGAGTTGGCAGCAGCAGCAGCAGGAGCCCAAACATTACTTTAAAGAGACACTGGAGTTGGCTTCAGGAGCCCAAAAATTGGATGATTCACACCCTGGAGTTGGCAGCAGCAGCCGCAGCAGCAGCAGGAGCCCAAACATTACTTTAAAGAGACACTGGAGTTGGCTTCAGGAGCCCAAAAATTGGATGAATCACACCCTGGAGTTGGCAGCAGCAGCAGCAGGAACCCAAACATTACTTTAAAGAGACACTGGAGTTGGCAGCAGGAGCCCAAAGATTGGATGAATCACACCCTGGAGTTGGCAGCAGCAGCAGGAGCCAAAACATTACTTTAAAGAGACACTGGGGTTGGCAGCAGGAGCCCAAAAATTGGATGAATCACACCCTGGAGTTGGCAGCAGCAGCAGCAGGAGCCCAAACATTACTTTAAAGAGACACTGGAGTTGGCTTCAGGAGCCCAAAAATTGGATGATTCACACCCTGGAGTTGGCAGCAGCAGCCGCAGCAGCAGCAGGAGCCCAAACATTACTTTAAAGAGACACTGGAGTTGGCTTCAGGAGCCCAAAAATTGGATGAATCACACCCTGGAGTTGGCAGCAGCAGCAGCAGGAGCCCAAACATTACTTTAAAGAGACACTGGAGTTGGCTTGAGGAGCCCAAAAATTGGATGATTCACACCCTGGAGTTGGCAGCAGCAGCAGCAGGAGCCCAAACATTACTTTAAAGAGACACTGGGGTTGGCTTCAGGAGCCCAAAAATTGGATGAATCACACCCAAGAGTTGGCAGCAGCAGGAGCCCAAACATTACTTTAAAGAGACACTGGGGTTGGCAGCAGGAGCACAAAGATTGGATGAATCACACCCTGGAGTTGGCAGCAGCAGCAGCAGGAGCCCAAACATTACTTTAAAGAGACACTGGAGTTGGCTTCAGGAGCCCAAAAATTGGATGATTCACAGCCTGGAGTTGGCAGCAGCAGCCGCAGCAGCAGCAAGAGCCCAAACATTACTTTAAAGAGACACTGGAGTTGGCTTCAGGAGCCCAAAAATTGGATGATTCACACCCTGGAGTTGGCAGCAGCAGCAGCAGAAGCCCAAACATTACTTTAAAGAGACACTGGGGTTGGCTTCAGGAGCCCAAAAATTGGATGAATCACACCCAAGAGTTGGCAGCAGCAGGAGCCCAAACATTACTTTAAAGAGACACTGGGGTTGGCAGCAGGAGCACAAAGATTGGATGAATCACACCCTGGAGTTGGCAGCAGCAGCAGCAGGAGCCCAAACATTACTTTAAAGAGACACTGGGGTTGGCAGCAGGAGCCCAAAGATTGGATGAATCACACCCTGGAGTTGGCAGCAGCAGCAGGAGCCCAAACATTACTTTAAAGAGACACTGGGGTTGGCAGCAGGAGCCCAAAAATTGGATGAATCACACCCTGGAGTTGGCAGCAGCAGCCGCAGCAGCAGCAGGAGCCCAAACATTACTTTAAAGAGACACTGGAGTTGGCTTCAGGAGCCCAAAAATTGGATGAATCACACCCTGGAGTTGGCAGCAGCAGCAGCAGGAGCCCAAACATTACTTTAAAGAGACACTGGAGTTGGCTTCAGGAGCCCAAAAATTGGATGATTTACACCCTGGAGTTGGCAGCAGCAGCAGCAGGAGCCCAAACATTACTTTAAAGAGACACTGGTGTTGGCTTCAGGAGCCCAAAAATTGGATGAATCACACCCAAGAGTTGGCAGCAGCAGGAGCCCAAACATTACTTTAAAGAGACACTGGGGTTGGAAGCAGGAGCCCAAAGATTGGATGAATCACACCCTGGAGTTGGCAGCAGCAGCAGCAGGAGCCCAAACATTACTTTAAAGAGACACTGGGGTTGGCAGCAGGAGCCCAAAGATTGAATGAATCACACCCTGGAGTTGGCAGCAGCAGCAGGAGCCCAAACATTACTTTAAAGAGACACTGGGGTTGGCAGCAGGAGCAAAAAAATTGGATGAATCACACCCTGGAGTTGGTAGCAGGAGCCCAAACATTACTTTACAGAGACACTGGGGTTGGCTTCAGGAGCCCAAAAATTGGATGAATCATACCCTGGAGTTGGCAGCAGCAGCAGCAGGGGCCCAAACATTACTTTAAAGAGACACTGGAGTTGGCTTCAGGAGCCCAAAAATTGGATGATTCACACCCTGGAGTTGGCAGCAGCAGCAGCAGCAGCAGGAGCCCAAACATTACTTTAAAGAGACACTGGGGTTGGCTTCAGGAGCCCAAAAATTGGATGAATCACACCCAAGAGTTGGCAGCAGCAGGAGCCCAAATATTAATTTAAAGAGACACTGGGGTTGGCTTCAGGAGCCCAAAAATTGGATGAATCACACCCTGGAGTTGGCAGCAGCAGCAGCAGCAGGAGCCCAAACATTACTTTAAAGAGACACTGGGGTTGGCAGCAGGAGCCCAAAGATTGGATGAATCACACCCTGGAGTTGGCAGCAGCAGCAGGAGCCCAAACATTACTTTAAAGAGACACTGGGGTTGGCAGCAGGAGCCCAAAAATTGGATGAATCACACCCTGGAGTTGCAAGCAGCAGCAGGAGCCCAAACATTGGCTGAAAGGGACACTGGAGTTGGCAGCAGCAGGAGCCCAACATTGACTGACACACCCTGGAGTTTCAAGCAGCAGCAGCAGGAGCCCAAACATAACTTGAAAGAGACACTGGAATTGGCTGCAGAAGCCCAAAGATTGGATGAATCACACCCTGCAGTTGCAAGCAGCAGCAGCAGGAGCCCAAATATTACTTTAAAGAGACACTGGATTTGGCAGCAGGAGCCCAAAATTGGATGAATCACACCCTGGAGTTGGCAGCAGCAGCAGCAGGAGCCCAAACATTACTTTAAAGAGACACTGGGGTTGGCTTCAGGAGCCCAAAAATTGGATGAATCACACCCTGGAGTTGGCAGCAGCAGCAGGAGCCCAAACATTACTTTAAAGAGACACTGGGCTTGGCTTCAGGAGCCCAAAAATTGGATTAATCACACCCTGGAGTTGGCAGCAGCAGCAGCAGGAGCCCAAACATTACTTTAAAGAGACACTGGAGTTGGCAGCAGGAGCACAAAGATTGGATGAATCACACCCTGGAGTTGGCAGCAGCAGCAGCAGCAGGAGCCCAAACATTACTTTAAAGAGACACTGGGGTTGGCTTCAGGAGCCCAAAAATTGGATGAATCACACCCTGGAGTTGGCAGCAGCAGCAGGAGCCCAAACATTACTTTAAAGAGACACTGGAGTTGGCTTCAGGAGCCCAAAAATTGGATGATTCACACCCTGGAGTTGGCAGCAGCAGCAGCAGGAGCCCAAACATTTCTTTAAAGAGACACTGGGGTTGGCTTCAGGAGCCCAAAAATTGGATGAATCACACCCTGGAGTTGGCAGCAGCAGCAGCAGCAGGAGCCCAAACATTACTTTAAAGAGACACTGGGGTTGGCTTCAGGAGCCCAAAAATTGGATGAATCACACCCTGGAGTTGGCAGCAGCAGCAGCAACAGGAGCCCAAACATTACTTTAAAGAGACACTGGGGTTGGCTTCAGGAGCCCAAAAATTGGATGAATTACACCCTGGAGTTGGCAGCAGCAGCAGGAGCTCAAACATTACTTTAAAGAGACACTGGGCTTGGCTTCAGGAGCCCAAAAACTGGATGAATCACACCCTGGGGTTGGCAGCAGCAGCAGCAGCAGGAGCCCAAACATTACTTTAAAGAGACACTGGGGTTGGCTTCAGGAGCCCAAAAATTGGATGAATCACACCCTGGAGTTGGCAGCAGCAGCAGCAGGAGCCCAAACATTACTTTAAAGAGACACTGGGGTTGGCTTCAGGAGCCCAAAAATTGGATGAATCACACCCTGGAGTTTGCAGCAGCAGCAGCAGGAGCCAAAACATTACTTTAAAGAGACACTGGGGTTGGCTTCAGGAGCCCAAAAATTGGATGAATCACACCCCGGAGTTGGCAGCAGCAGCAGGAGCCCAAATATTACTTTAAAGAGACACTGGAGTTGGCTTCAGGAGCCCAGAAATTGGATGAATCACACCCTGGAGTTGGCGGCAGCAGCAGCCGCAGCAGGAGCCCAAACATTACTTTAAAGAGACACTGGGGTTGGCTTCAGGAGCCCAAAAATTGGATGAATCACACCCTGGAGTTGGCAGCAGCAGCAGCAGCAGGAGCCCAAACATTACTTTAAAGAGACACTGGGGTTGGCAGCAGGAGCCCAAAGATTGGATGAATCACACCCTGGAGTTGGCAGCAGCAGCCGCAGCAGGAGCCCAAACATTACTTTAAAGAGACACTGGGGTTGGCAGCAGGAGCCCAAAAATTGGATGAATCACACCCTGGAGTTGGCAGCAGCAGCAGGAGCCCAAACATTACGTTGAAGAGACACTGGAGTTGGCTTCAGGAGCCCAAAAATTGGATGATTCACACCCTGGAGTTGGCAGCAGCAGCCGCAGCAGGAGCCCAAACATTACTTTAAAGAGACACTGGGGTTGGCTTCAGGAGCCCAAAAATTGGATGAATCACACATTGGAGTTGGCAGCAGCAGCAGGAGCCCAAATATTACTTTAAAGAGACACTGGGGTTGGCTTCAGGAGCCCAAAAATTGGATGAATCACACCCTGGAGTTGGCAGCAGCAGCAGCAGCAGGAGCCCAAACATTACTTTAAAGAGACACTGGAGTTGGCAGCAGGAGCCCAAAGATTGGATGAATCACACCCTGGAGTTGGCAGCAGCAGCAGCAGGAGCCCAAACATTACTTTAAAGAGACACTGGGGTTGGCTTCAGGAGCCCAAAAATTGGATGAATCACACCCTGGGGTTGGCATCAGCAGGAGCCCAAAAATTGGCCTAAAGACATAAATATGTTTTGCACCATTTGGAAAGTGTAAAACGTGGCACCATGCTGAATCTTGTCGCATGCATCAGGCATTGGTGGGTGGAAATCCTGGCTGATCCATCCCTGACAAAGGTGAGTCTCTCCACATTTTTAGTTGACAGACGAGTTCTCCTCGCTGTAACTATGGCCCCCGCCGCACTAAACACCCGCTCAGATGGCACGCTACTTGCCGGGCAGGACAGCTTTTCCAGGCCAAACTCTGCTAGTTGCGGCCACAAATCAAGTTTGGCTGCCCAGAAGTCCAGCGGATCCTCAAGGTGTGTTGGCATGGTCATGTCAAAGTATGACATGACCTACTGGTTCCTGCTCCAGGTCTTCCTGCTGCTCATGAGTAGCCTCACTATGCAGGTGTAGAAAGCTACTCATTAGCGACTGAAGACTGAGGCTGCTGCTGATGGAGCTGCTGCTGCTGCTCCTGCCAACCCCCCCAGCAGCCATGACAGTGGAAGGTGAGCGCAGAGGTCCCCTCGAGTCAGACCTGCGAGAGTATGGACCATGGCGCAGATAGGCATCGGCCAACTGCCTACGTAGAATGTCTTTGTAGTAGTTGAGTTTGTCCTCCCTCTCGGTGGGTTTAAAAAATGCCCCCATTTTGTGCCGGAAGCGAGGGTCCAATAAGGTGGACAGCCAGAAGTCATCCCGCCGACAGATGGAAACAATTCTGGGGTCACTACGCAAGCATGTGAGCATGCTTCCTGCCATTTGCGCAAGTGACTCGGATGGACTACCTGTCTCCATCTCCACTGCATACTGCCACAATGTGCCCGGGTCCTCTGTCTCGCCTTCCTCAAAAACCTCTAGCTCCTCTGGCTGCTAAACTGTGTTTTGCTGAGCAACTCCTCCTCCTCTTCCTCCTCCTCCTCCAGTTCTGCTCCAACGGGGTTCATGTAGGCCGTAAGATGTAAGCGCCATGTCTCCAGTGCCCTGACCAGCCATGGTTTCCAACATGTGCTGTAGTACATGAAGCAGTGGAATCACGTCGTTCATCCCGTAATCCTGCCTGACAAATAAAGTGGCTTCCTCAAAGGGCCTGAGCAAACGGCAGGTGTCACTTATGAGCTGCCACTGGTTGACATTGAAGTTACACAGGGGAGTCCCCCTATCTGCTTGGATCATCAGGAAATCCGTGATGGCTTTTCTCTGTTCATATAATCGGTCCAACATGTGAAGGGTGGAATTCCAACGGGTGGAAACATCACAAATCAGACTATGTTGGGGGATACCGTTCTGACGCTGTAGCTCAAGAAGGGTGTGTTTGGCGGTGTATGAGTGGCTGAAGTGCATGCAAAGTTTCCTTGAAGTTGTTAGGATGTCTTGCAGATGGGGGGAACACTTCAGAAACCGCTTGACAACCAGATTGAAGACGTGAGCCATGCAGGGGGCATGGGTCAGGCTTCCTTGGCGCAGTGCAGACAAAATGTTCTTCCCATTGTCGGTAACCATGAATCCCATTTTAAGTTTTCTCGGAGTAAGCCATGTTTTGATTTCCTGATGATTAAATTTAAGCAGTTCCTCCCCTGTGTGACTCTGTTCGCCAAGACAAACCATGTGAAGCACTGCGTGACACCTCCGTGCCCTGCACACATGGTAGACTGGAGGGGCACTGAGACTTGAGCCTACAGTGGAGGGTGAGGAGATGGCGGAGGATGAGGAGGCCGAGTCGCACAGTGTCACAGGCCCAATGGGCAGGGAACGCAGAGGCCAAAGCGGCGTGACCTGTCCAAGTTGCTGCTGCAAAGGGACCACATTCACCCAGTCGGCCGTAAACGACATGTACTGTCCCTGACCGTAGTTACAGCTCCAGATGTCGGCGCTGGCATGCACTTTGCTACACACCGACAGGCTCAAGGACTGGGCCACCTTCTGTTCAACGAAAGTGTGCAGCGCTGGTACTGCCTTCTTGGCAAAGAAATGACGGCTTGGGACTCTCCACCTCGGCTCGGCACAAGCCATCAGTTCTCTGAAAGGTGCAGAGTCCACCACCTGAAAAGGGAGCGACTGCAGCACCAGCAACTTGGACAGGAGCACATTCAGCTTCTGCGCCGTAGGATGAGTGGGCGCATACTGCTGTCTCTTGGACATGGCTTCGCTGATGGATTGCTGGCGGGATGCATGACTTGGAGGAGGAGGAGGAGGAGAAGCAGGAGCGACAGAGGATGGGTATGACGCACAGCTGCCTTTGGCTGAGGTGCTGGAGCCTTGGCTGGCAGAAATTGGGAGCGGCGTGCCACTCGGTGAGGAAGCAGTCTGGCCCACCTCTCCGGAGCCTAGGTTCTCCCAGGCCGCTTTATGGTGACGCTGCATATGTTGACGCAGGGCCGTGGTGCCCTACATATCTTGCATGTGGCCATGTTACCCTCCTGCGGATGCTTCAGGAAAAACTGCCACACTGCCAAGTAGCTACTTTTCCCACCCCCTGGCCTCACTGATTCACTGCTGCTGTTGCCAACTACAGAAACCCCTGCTCCACTACCTCCTGATAAGGTAGACTGCCGCACAGCAGGTGCTCTACCCTGGCCCCGGCCGGCTCCAGCCTTTGGAATTGTGCCCCCATGCTGACTGCTACCACCTTGCTGCCTCAGCTGCTGACTCCGGGGCAACCTGCGCCCCTCTTCTCCTGATGATGATGATGAAGCCCCTTCATCACCCGGCTCCCAAGTGCGATCGGCTTCATCATCATCATCATCATCACCGAGTTGTGGCTGTAGCTCCCTGATCTTATCGGTTTCAGTGTCTGGCACAGGAGCTGGAAAGCTCCCAACACCCACATCACTCTCCACATCACTATTTCTGTGCGGAGCTAAAGAAGGCACCTCCATTTCATGGCTGGCCAGTAGCTGCTGGCTGTCCTCCAGATGATCGTCCTCCTCACTAAAAAGTGGAGCTGAACCCAAAGCATGGGATACGTCGCTGGGATAGGGAACGGCGTAGGACAGAGTCAGTGGGAGGACAGGGACTGCTCTCGGGGCATGCCAACTCAGGGTTGTGTCTGAGGAACCGACCGACCCTAGACTGGGGCTCTCAGACGTAAGTCGAGATGATGTGGTTGTTGATGAGCGCGTCAACCAATCTACCATGGCAGATGCGTTACTGGTGGAGACCCGACCGCTAGCAGATACTGGCAGATTAGGTCTCTCAGCGTGACTCCTGCTGCTACTGGCCCCCAGTCTGCTGCGACCTCTGCCTGCGGAATCTTGGCCTCTGCCACTCCTCTTTTCACTTCCAGGCACTTGTCTGCCCGACATAGTCTAACTGGCGTGGTAGTAGGTGATATTTTAAGAACCCCCAGGCAGCGGTGGGTCTATATGAAACAGAATATAATGCACACCAAAAGAGAGCAGTAACACTCAGCCTCCAACAGGCCTGCTTAGTGTAAATAAAAGAGAGCTGCTTAGTGTAAATAAAGAGGCGTATGGTATGTTACAGAATGGGATGCCCCAACAGCAGAGCACCTGGGAGCAGTAGTACTATGCACAGCAAAAGTGTCTTTATCAGGCCAAATTACTTTTAGAATAAGTGCAAAGGGTTATAGTAAATAGAGGCTGGTGTAGTCACAGAATGGGATGCCCCAACAGCAGTGCAGCTGGGAGCAGTAGTACTATGCAAAGCAAAAGTGTCTTTATCAGGCCAAATTACTTTTAGAATAAGTGCAAAGGGTTATAGTAAATAGAGGCTGGTGTAGTCACAGAATGGGATGCCCCAACAGCAGTGCACCTGGGAGCAGTAGTACTATGCAAAGCAAAAGTGTCTTTATCAGGCCAAATTACTTTTAGAATAAGTGCAAAGGGTTATAGGAAATAGAGGCTGGTGTAGTCACAGAATAGGTTGCCCCAACAGCAGTGCACCTGGGAGCAGTAGTACTATGCAAAGCAAAAGTGTCTTTATCAGGCCAAATTACTTTTGGAATAAGTGCAAAGGGTTATAGGAAATAGAGGCTGGTGTAGTCACAGAATGGGATGCCCCAACAGCAGAGCACCTGGGAGCAGTAGTACTATGCACAGCAAAAGTGTCTTTATCAGGCCAAATTACTTTTAGAATAAGTGCAAAGGGTTATAATAAATAGAGGCTGGTGTAGTCACAGAATGGGATGCCCCAACAGCAGTGCACCTGGGAGCAGTAGTACTATGCAAAGCAAAAGTGTCTTTATCAGGCCAAATTACTTTTAGAATAAGTGCAAAGGGTTATAGTAAATAGAGGCTGGTGTAGTCACAGAATGGGATGCCCCAACAGCAGTGCACCTGGGAGCAGTAGTACTATGCAAAGCAAAAGTGTCTTTTTCAGGCCAAATTACTTTTAGAATAAGTGCAAAGGGTTATAGTAAATAGAGGCTGGTGTAGTCACAGAATGGGATGCCCCAACAGCAGAGAACCTGGGAGCAGTAGTACTATGCACAGCAAAAGTGTCTTTATCAGGCCAAATTACTTTTAGAATAAGTGCAAAGGGTTATAGTAAATAGAGGCTGGTGTAGTCACAGAATGGGATGCCCCAACAGCAGTGCACCTGGGAGCAGTAGTACTATGCAAAGCAAAAGTGTCTTTATCAGGCCAAATTACTTTTAGAATAGGTGCAAAGGGTTATAGTAAATAGAGGCTGGTGTAGTCACAGAATGGGATGCCCCAACAGCAGAGCACCTGGGAGCAGTAGTACTATGCACAGCAAACGTGTCTTTATCAGGCCAAATTACTTTTAGAATAAGTGCAAAGGGTTATAGTAAATAGAGGCTGGTGTAGTCACAGAATGGGATGCCCCAACAGCAGAGCACCTGAGAGCAGTACTACTATGCACAGCAAAAGTGTCTTTATCAGGCCAAATTACTTTTAGAATAAGTGCAAAGGGTTATAGTAAATAGAGGCTGGTGTAGTCACAGAATGGGATGCCCCAACAGCAGTGCACCTGAGAGCAGTAGTACTATGCAAAGCAAAAGTGTCTTTATCAGGCCAAATTACTTTTAGAATAAGTGCAAAGGGTTATAGTAAATAGAGGCTGGTGTAGTCACAGAATGGGATGCCCCAACAGCAGAGAACCTGGGAGCAGTAGTACTATGCACAGCAAAAGTGTCTTTATCAGGCCAAATTACTTTTAGAATAAGTGCAAAGGGTTATAGTAAATAGAGGCTGGTGTAGTCACAGAATGGGATGCCCCAACAGCAGAGCACCTGAGAGCAGTAGTACTATGCAAAGCAAAAGTGTCTTTATCAGGCCAAATTACTTTTAGAATAAGTGCAAAGGGTTATAGTAAATAGAGGCTGGTGTAGTCACAGAATGGGATGCCCCAACAGCAGTGCACCTGGGAGCAGTAGTACTATGCAAAGCAAAAGTGTCTTTATCAGGCCAAATTACTTTTAGAATAAGTGCAAAGGGTTATAGTAAATAGAGGCTGGTGTAGTCACAGAATGGGATGCCCCAACAGCAGAGAACCTGGGAGCAGTAGTACTATGCACAGCAAAAGTGTCTTTATCAGGCCAAATTACTTTTAGAATAAGTGCAAAGGGTTATAGTAAATAGAGGCTGGTGTAGTCACAGAATGGGATGCCCCAACAGCAGTGCACCTGGGAGCAGTAGTACTATGCAAAGCAAAAGTGTCTTTATCAGGCCAAATTACTTTTAGAATAAGTGCAAAGGGTTATAGTAAATAGAGGCTGGTGTAGTCCCAGAATGGGATGCCCCAACAGCAGAGTACCTGGGAGCAGTAGTACTATGCACAGCAAACGTGTCTTTATCAGGCCAAATTACTTTTAGAATAAGTGCAAAGGGTTATAGTAAATAGAGGCTGGTGTAGTCACAGAATGGGATGCCCCAACAGCAGAGCACCTAAGAGCAGTACTACTATGCACAGCAAAAGTGTCTTTATCAGGCAAAATTACTTTTAGAATAAGTGCAAAGGGTTATAGTAAATAGAGGCTGTGTAGTCACAGAATGGGATGCCCCAACAGCAGTGCACCTGGGAGCAGTAGTACTATGCACAGCAAAAGTGTCTTTATCAGGCCAAATTACTTTTAGAATAAGTGCAAAGGGTTATAGTAAATAGAGGCTGGTGTAGTCACAGAATGGGATGCCCCAACAGCAGTGCACCTGGGAGCAGTAGTACTATGCAAAGCAAAAGTGTCTTTATCAGGCCAAATTACTTTTAGAATAAGTGCAAAGGGTTATAGTAAATAGAGGCTGGTGTAGTCACAGAATGGGATGCCCCAACAGCAGAGAACCTGGGAGCAGTAGTACTATGCACAGCAAAAGTGTCTTTATCAGGCCAAATTACTTTTAGAATAAGTGCAAAGGGTTATAGTAAATAGAGGCTGGTGTAGTCACAGAATGGGATGCCCCAACAGCAGTGCACCTGGGAGCAGTAGTACTATGCAAAGCAAAAGTGTCTTTATCAGGCCAAATTACTTTTAGAATAAGTGCAAAGGGTTATAGTAAATAGAGGCTGGTGTAGTCACAGAATGGGATGCCCCAACAGCAGAGCACCTGGGAGCAGTAGTACTATGCACAGCAAACGTGTCTTTATCAGGCCAAATTACTTTTAGAATAAGTGCAAAGGGTTATAGTAAATAGAGGCTGGTGTAGTCACAGAATGGGATGCCCCAACAGCAGAGTACCTGAGAGCAGTACTACTATGCACAGCAAAAGTGTCTTTATCAGGCCAAATTACTTTTAGAATAAGTGCAAAGGGTTATAGTAAATAGAGGCTGTGTAGTCACAGAATGGGATGCCCCAACAGCAGTGCACCTGGGAGCAGTAGTACTATGCACAGCAAAAGTGTCTTTATCAGGCCAAATTACTTTTAGAATAAGTGCAAAGGGTTATAGTAAATAGAGGCTGGTGTAGTCACAGAATAGGATGCCCCAACAGCAGTGCACCTGGGAGCAGTAGTACTATGCAAAGCAAAAGTGTCTTTATCAGGCCAAATTACTTTTAGAATAAGTGCAAATGGTTATAGGAAATAGAGGCTGGTGTAGTCACAGAATGGGATGCCCCAACAGCAGTGCACCTGGGAGCAGTAGTACTATGCAAAGCAAAAGTGTCTTTATCAGGCCAAATTACTTTTAGAATAAGTGCAAAGGGTTATAGTAAATAGAGGCTGGTGTAGTCACAGAATGGGATGCCCCAACAGCACTGCACCTGGGAGCAGTAGTACTATGCAAAGCAAAAGTGTCTTTATCAGGCCAAATTACTTTTAGAATAAGTGCAAAGGGTTATAGTAAATAGAGGCTGGTGTGGTCACAGAATGGGATGCCCCAACAGCAGAGAACCTGGGAGCAGTAGTACTATGCACAGCAAAAGTGTCTTTATCAGGCCAAATTACTTTTAGAATAAGTGCAAAGGGTTATAGTAAATAGAGGCTGGTGTAGTCACAGAATGGGATGCCCCAACAGCAGTGCACCTGGGAGCAGTAGTACTATGCAAAGCAAAAGTGTCTTTATCAGGCCAAATTACTTTTAGAATAAGTGCAAAGGGTTATAGTAAATAGAGGCTGGTGTAGTCACAGAATGGGATGCCCCAACAGCAGAGCACCTGGGAGCAGTAGTACTATGCACAGCAAACGTGTCTTTATCAGGCCAAATTACTTTTAGAATAAGTGCAAAGGGTTATAGTAAATAGAGGCTGGTGTAGTCACAGAATGGGATGCCCCAACAGCAGAGCACTTAAGAGCAGTACTACTATGCACAGCAAAAGTGTCTTTATCAGGCAAAATTACTTTTAGAATAAGTGCAAAGGGTTATAGTAAATAGAGGCTGTGTAGTCACAGAATGGGATGCCCCAACAGCAGTGCACCTGGGAGCAGTAGTACTATGCACAGCAAAAGTGTCTTTATCAGGCCAAATTACTTTTAGAATAAGTGCAAAGGGTTATAGTAAATAGAGGCTGGTGTAGTCACAGAATAGGATGCCCCAACAGCAGTGCACCTGGGAGCAGTAGTACTATGCAAAGCAAAAGTGTCTTTATCAGGCCAAATTACTTTTAGAATAAGTGCAAATGGTTATAGGAAATAGAGGCTGGTGTAGTCACAGAATGGGATGCCCCAACAGCAGTGCACCTGGGAGCAGTAGTACTATGCAAAGCAAAAGTGTCTTTATCAGGCCAAATTACTTTTAGAATAAGTGCAAAGGGTTATAGTAAATAGAGGCTGGTGTAGTCACAGAATGGGATGCCCCAACAGCAGTGCACCTGGGAGCAGTAGTACTATGCAAAGCAAAAGTGTCTTTATCAGGCCAAATTACTTTTAGAATAAGTGCAAAGGGTTATAGTAAATAGAGGCTGGTGTAGTCACAGAATGGGATGCCCCAACAGCAGAGAACCTGGGAGCAGTAGTACTATGCACAGCAAAAGTGTCTTTATCAGGCCAAATTACTTTTAGAATAAGTGCAAAGGGTTATAGTAAATAGAGGCTGGTGTAGTCACAGAATGGGATGCCCCAACAGCAGTGCACCTGGGAGCAGTAGTACTATGCAAAGCAAAAGTGTCTTTATCAGGCCAAATTACTTTTAGAATAAGTGCAAAGGGTTATAGTAAATAGAGGCTGGTGTAGTCACAGAATGGGATGCCCCAACAGCAGAGCACCTGGGAGCAGTAGTACTATGCACAACAAACGTGTCTTTATCATGCCAAATTACTTTTAGAATAAGTGCAAAGGGTTATAGTAAATAGAGGCTGGTGTAGTCACAGACTGGGATGCCCCAACAGCAGAGTACCTGAGAGCAGTACTACTATGCACAGCAAAAGTGTCTTTATCAGGCCAAATTACTTTTAGAATAAGTGCAAAGGGTTATAGTAAATAGAGGCTGTGTAGTCACAGAATGGGATGCCCCAACACTAGTGCACCTGGGAGCAGTAGTACTATGCACAGCAAAAGTGTCTTTATCAGGCCAAATTACTTTTAGAATAAGTGCAAAGGGTTATAGTAAATAGAGGCTGGTGTAGTCACAGAATAGGATGCCCCAACAGCAGTGCACCTGGGAGCAGTAGTACTATGCAAAGCAAAAGTGTCTTTATCAGGCCAAATTACTTTTAGAATAAGTGCAAATGGTTATAGGAAATAGAGGCTGGTGTAGTCACAGAATGGGATGCCCCAACAGCAGTGCACCTGGGAGCAGTAGTACTATGCAAAGCAAAAGTGTCTTTATCAGGCCAAATTACTTTTAGAATAAGTGCAAAGGGTTATAGTAAATAGAGGCTGGTGTAGTCACAGAATGGGATGCCCCAACAGCAGTGCACCTGGGAGCAGTAGTACTATGCAAAGCAAAAGTGTCTTTATCAGGCCAAATTACTTTTAGAATAAGTGCAAAGGGTTATAGTAAATAGAGGCTGGTGTAGTCACAGAATGGGATGCCCCAACAGCAGAGAACCTGGGAGCAGTAGTACTATGCACAGCAAAAGTGTCTTTATCAGGCCAAATTACTTTTAGAATAAGTGCAAAGGGTTATAGTAAATAGAGGCTGGTGTAGTCACAGAATGGGATGCCCCAACAGCAGTGCACCTGGGAGCAGTAGTACTATGCAAAGCAAAAGTGTCTTTATCAGGCCAAATTACTTTTAGAATAAGTGCAAAGGGTTATAGTAAATAGAGGCTGGTGTAGTCACAGAATGGGATGCCCCAACAGCAGAGCACCTGGGAGCAGTAGTACTATGCACAGCAAACGTGTCTTTATCAGGCCAAATTACTTTTAGAATAAGTGCAAAGGGTTATAGTAAATAGAGGCTGGTGTAGTCACAGACTGGGATGCCCCAACAGCAGAGTACCTGAGAGCAGTACTACTATGCACAGCAAAAGTGTCTTTATCAGGCCAAATTACTTTTAGAATAAGTGCAAAGGGTTATAGTAAATAGAGGCTGTGTAGTCACAGAATGGGATGCCCCAACACTAGTGCACCTGGGAGCAGTAGTACTATGCACAGCAAAAGTGTCTTTATCAGGCCAAATTACTTTTAGAATAAGTGCAAAGGGTTATAGTAAATAGAGGCTGGTGTAGTCACAGAATAGGATGCCCCAACAGCAGTGCACCTGGGAGCAGTAGTACTATGCAAAGCAAAAGTGTCTTTATCAGGCCAAATTACTTTTAGAATAAGTGCAAATGGTTATAGGAAATAGAGGCTGGTGTAGTCACAGAATGGGATGCCCCAACAGCAGTGCACCTGGGAGCAGTAGTACTATGCAAAGCAAAAGTGTCTTTATCAGGCCAAATTACTTTTAGAATAAGTGCAAAGGGTTATAGTAAATAGAGGCTGGTGTAGTCACAGAATGGGATGCCCCAACAGCACTGCACCTGGGAGCAGTAGTACTATGCAAAGCAAAAGTGTCTTTATCAGGCCAAATTACTTTTAGAATAAGTGCAAAGGGTTATAGTAAATAGAGGCTGGTGTAGTCACAGAATGGGATGCCCCAACAGCAGTGCACCTGGGAGCAGTAGTACTATGCAAAGCAAAAGTGTCTTTATCAGGCCAAATTACTTTTAGAATAAGTGCAAAGGGTTATAGTAAATAGAGGCTGGTGTAGTCACAGAATGGGATGCCCCAACAGTAGAGAACCTGGGAGCAGTAGTACTATGCACAGCAAAAGTGTCTTTATCAGGCCAAATTACTTTTAGAATAAGTGCAAAGGGTTATAGTAAATAGAGGCTGGTGTAGTCACAGAATGGGATGCCCCAACAGCAGTGCACCTGGGAGTAGTAGTACTATGCAAAGCAAAAGTGTCTTTATCAGGCCAAATTACTTTTAGAATAAGTGCAAAGGGTTATAGTAAATAGAGGCTGGTGTAGTCACAGAATGGGATGCCCCAACAGCAGTGCACCTGGGAGCAGTAGTACTATGCACAGCAAAAGTGTCTTTATCAAGCCAAATTACTTTTAGAATAAGTGCAAATGGTTATAGGAAATAGAGGCTGGTGTAGTCACAGAATGGGATGCCCCAACAGCAGTGCACCTGGGAGCAGTAGTACTATGCAAAGCAAAAGTGTCTTTATCAGGCCAAATTACTTTTAGAATAAGTGCAAAGGGTTATAGTAAATAGAGGCTGGTGTAGTCACAGAATGGGATGCCCCAACAGCAGTGCACCTGGGAGCAGTAGTACTATGCAAAGCAAAAGTGTCTTTATCAGGCCAAATTACTTTTAGAATAAGTGCAAAGGGTTATAGGAAATAGAGACTGGTGTAGTCACAGAATGGGAGGCCCCAACAGCAGAGCACCTGGGAGCAGTAGTACTATGCACAGCAAAAGTGTCTTTATCAGGCCAAATTACTTTTAGAATAAGTGCAAAGGGTTATTGTAAATAGAGGCTGGTGTAGTCACACAATGGGATGCCCCAACAGCAGTGCACCTGGGAGCAGAAGTACTATGCAAAGCAAAAGTGTCATTATCAGGCCAAATTACTTTTAGAATAAGTGCAAAGGGTTATAGTAAATAGAGGCTGGTGTAGTCACAGAATGGGATGCCCCAACAGCAGAGCACCTGAGAGCAGTAGTACTATGCACAGCAGAAGTGTCTTAATCAGGCCAAATTACTTTTAGAATAAGTGCAAAGGGTTATAGTAAATAGAGGCTGGTGT
Organism: Gastrophryne carolinensis; assembly: GCA_027917425.1. Classification (NCBI taxonomy): domain Eukaryota; kingdom Metazoa; phylum Chordata; class Amphibia; order Anura; family Microhylidae; genus Gastrophryne; species Gastrophryne carolinensis. The sequence continues at coordinate 597,203,355 of CM051234.1, forward strand.
AGTCACAGAATGGGATGCCCCAACAGCAGTGCACCTGGGAGCAGTAGTACTATGCACAGCAAAAGTGTCTTTATCAGGCCAAATTACTTTTAGAATAAGTACAAAGGGTTATAGTAAATAGAGGCTGGTGTGGTCACAGAATGGGATGCCCCAACAGCAGAGCACCTGGGAGCAGTAGTACTATGCACAGCAAAAGTGTCTTTATCAGGCCAAATTACTTTTAGAATAAGTGCAAAGGGTTATAGTAAATAGAGGCTGGTGTAGTCACAGAATGGGATGCCCCAACAGCAGTGCACCTGAGAGCAGTAGTACTATGCACAGCAAAAGTGTCTTTATCAGGCCAAATTACTTTTAGAATAAGTGCAAAGGGTTATAGTAAATAGAGGCTGGTGTAGTCACAGAATGGGATGCCCCAACAGCAGTGCACCTGGGAGCAGTAGTACTATGCAAAGCAAAAGTGTCTTTATCAGGCCAAATTACTTTTAGAATAAGTGCAAAGGGTTATAGTAAATAGAGGCTGGTGTAGTCACAGAATGGGATGCCCCAACAGCAGTGCACCTGGGAGCAGTAGTACTATGCAAAGCAAAAGTGTCTTTATCAGGCCAAATTACTTTTAGAATAAGTGCAAAGGGTTATAGTAAATAGAGGCTGGTGTAGTCACAGAATGGGATGCCCCAACAGCAGTGCACCTGGGAGCAGTAGTACTATGCAAAGCAAAAGTGTCTTTATCAGGCCAAATTACTTTTAGAATAAGTGCAAAGGGTTATAGTAAATAGAGGCTGGTGTAGTCACAGAATGGGATGCCCCAACAGCAGTGCACCTGGGAGCAGTAGTACTATGCAAAGCAAACGTGTCTTTATCAGGCCAAATTACTTTTAGAATAAGTGCAAAGGGTTATAGTAAATAGAGGCTGGTGTAGTTACAGAATGGGATGCCCCAACAGCAGAGCACCTGGGAGCAGTAGTACTATGCAAAGCAATAGTGTCTTTATCAGGCCAAATTACTTTTAGAATAAGTGCAAAGGGTTATAGTAAATAGAGGCTGGTGTAGTCACAGAATGGGATGCCACAACAGCAGTGCACCTGGGAGCAGTAGTACTATGCAAAGCAACAGTGGTTAACCTGGGTGAAACAGCTAACAAAGCCAGTGACCCAGGCAGTAACACTCAGGCTGCATGAAAACAAAGAAAAATCCCTGTCACTGCATCCGTTTTTTTCCTACCTTTCCCTGCTTCTCCCTGACTTCCTGCCTGTCTCCCGCCTGTCTACTGGCTGTCTACTGGCTGTCCCTAACTCTCTACCTATCTCTCCCTGAATACAGTCTGCGGTGTCCTCCTGAGTCCTGGCTCTCACGAATGCAATAGACAAATGCGCAAAAGCAAGATGGCCGCCGCCTTATATAGCGCTGTGACGTCACCGGGCTTGCTGGCTGCTGATAGGCTGCATGTGACTGTCCCAGCATACACTGCCCCAGCTTACATGTCTGGACATGTCACGTAGACCATCCTAGAATGCCTGTCATTGAAATGAATGGACTTTGAATGAACTTTGCTCGATCGAATCGCGGGGAAATTCGGATTCGATCCGAATCGAATTTGTCTTGAAATTCGGATCGAATCCGGGTTCGTCCGGATCGATTTGCTCATCCCTAGTATTTAGTATAACAGATATTCTGCTAAGTGCAGGTTTGGGATACCCAGGTGGGCTGGTGTAGTTTTTGTTAATGGCAGACCAAAAACCAATTCAAAATGCAATACTTTGATTAAGCTGAGGAAGGATGAACAAGCGTATTTAGTATAACAGATAGGCTGCTAAGTGCAAGTTTGGGATGCCCCGCGGCCTGGTGTTTTTTTGTTAAAGGCAGACCAAAAAACAATTCAAAATACAATACTTTGATTAAGCTGAGGAAGGATGAACAAGCATATTTAGTATAACAGATAGGCTACTAAGTGCAGGTTTGGGATGCCCTGCGGCCTAGTGTTTTGGCAGCAGGACAAAAAACTATTCAAAATGCAATACTTTGATTCAGCTGAAGAAGGATGAACAAGCGTATTTAGTATAACAGATAGGCTGCTAAGTGCAGGTTTGGAATACCAAGGTGGGCTGGTGTTTTTTTTTGTTAAAGGCAGACCAAAAACCAATTCAAAATGCAAAACTTTGATTAAGCTGAGGAAGGATGAACAAGCGTATTTATTATAACAGAAAGGCTGCTAAGTGCAGGTTTGGGATGCCCTGCGGCCTGGTGTTTTTTTTGTTAAAGGCAGACCAAAAACCAATTCAAAATACAATACTTTGATTAAGCTGAGGAAGGATCAACAAGCGTATTTAGTATAACAGATTGGCCTTTCTAAAATTTAATGTTTTTGCCTTCCCAGGCAGAAAATCTTTCTTACAGTTTATGTTAAATACAATTATATTGTGGTCACTGTTACCAAGATTTTCACGGACTGTTACTGCCCCCATCAGGTCATCATTATTTGATATTACAAGATCTAGAATAGCATCACCCCTAGTAGGTGCCTCCACGAACTGGTTCATATAATTATCTTGTAGCAAGCTGAGGAATGCTCTCCCCCTTGTAGTGGAAGCAGAACCATGTCTCCAGTCGATTCCTGGATAATTGAAGTCCCCCATCACCACCACTGTACCAGCCTGTGACACCCGCTGTATCTGTTTTTGCAGTTGACCCTCTATTTCCTCAGTTATATTTGGGGGCCTATAGATTACACCAAACTGTATTTTAGCATTGTTTACATCGCCCCCTACTTCTACCCACAAGGATTCTACACCCTCACAATCTTCTGCTAGTATCCCCTCATTAATATATGCTTTAAATTCTTGCTATACATAAAGACACAGGCCATCCCCTTTCCTTTTTGCTCTGTCTTTCCGAAAAAGAGCAAAACCTTGAAGATTGACAGTCCAGTCATGTGTGGAATCCAGCCATGTCTCAGCCACACCAACAACATCAATATTATCTGCCAGCACCAGAGCCTCAAGCTCCCCCACTTTACTTGCCAGACTTCTGGCATTTCTGAACATACACTTCATGTTCCTATCTAGTTTGACACATTGGGGTATAGTATTAGTTCCTGCAGTAATGCATCTGTCTAATTTTTTACTGCTGGTTTGCAACACATGGATCTCTTTATCCATCATTGCAGTCCTCCCCCCTTCTAATTCTCCACCCACCATCATATGCTGTCCCCTAAGTAACCTGTCTTCACTTTTGTTTTCACTCTTGCCCTCCCCCCTCATCTCTAGTTTAAATAACTCTCCACCCCCTCTAGTATCCTCTTACCCAGCACAGCAGGCCCCTTCCATTCAGGTGCAAATTATCTTTAGAATACAGTTTGTACCCCAATGAAAAGTCAGCCCAGTGCTCTAGGAACCCAAATCCCTCTGCCCTGCACCAGGACTTGAGCCATGCATTTAACTCTCTAAGCTCCTGCTGTCTTTCATGTGTAGCGCATGGCACTGACAGTATTCCAGAGAATACAACCCTGGAGGTCCTTCCCTTCAACTTTGTGCCTAAACTAGGGGTTCTAGTGCTCCAAATTTATCAATAAAGGAAAAGTTCAATCCTTGTTTGCAGGTCATAGTCCAATTAATTGGTTGAAGGTTTCGGGATGTGATGAGGGGTAGCACGTGGCTGTGACGTGGATTCTCCTTATGATTCAAGCCCCAAATGAGAATGTCAGTTACCTGCTTGCTGCTTGATTTTATGTAGGGACCACAGGTCCCCAGCCTTTCCCATCAGGACCTGAACAAGAGGTTTGTCCTTTTGGGCTCAGAAAATGTCTTGGAGCCCCACAGACTACCTGGTTGTCAGAACCTGGGCAGGAACATAATTTTCCAAACTAGTACCTAATTGAATGGACCCAAGCATGTCAGGACTGTAATGCTCAGAACCCCTCAAGACAGGTCTAGGGGTTTCTGGACCCAACATGCCGGCAGGTCTCATATCACTCTGAAGCTTATGGCCTCAGCTAACATATACATTGATGGGGAATACAGTGTGACTTACATAAGAAAATCTATTCGATATATTCATTTTTCTTTGTACTTTCTGGCAGCAAGATGCCTGCAGACGGCCTTCTATTTCCTGCTGTGTGAGGAGGATATGAGCCTTCCTTTGTGGTGGGGAAGTTTGTACAATGCTTGTTAGCACCTAGCTGTAAATGAGCATTTGCCTTTAGAAGTGCAGAGACTCGACCTATCACAAATGCACTCCACAGTTTACAAGGGTGGTAACCATGTGTGTGTGGGGGGGGGGGGAGTCTTGTGAGGGGACATTTTGTGGCCACATGTTTATCAATGCCTGATCCATGGATCGCTAGATATGATTTTAGGGCCTAGCTGGCATATATTTAGGGGAATATGGAATAATGCCATTCCTGAGGAAAGCGGGTGGCTTGTCATTAATCCCTGGCCCCATTACCTGCCTCCCCAAAGCCTCGGTGGGGGACAGAAGAGCTTGCAATATGGGTTTCTAGAAAAAATTACATCTTTAAAAATATATATATTTTTTTAACCCATCTTATGAAAGAACTAAAAAAATTACAAACAAGACCTTTCTTGTTAAAGCCCAAAATCTGATCATGAAATACAATATATAATTTTCCTGGAAATTCCTCCAAATATCAGTTAAATGTGCTAGTAGTGGAATGTCCTCCTAATCATTCCTCACAGTCTGGGCAGCGCACCCTGTGTATATAGATTGCTTACCAATTTGTGTGCCACCCGCCAACGTTTTTGTTTCAAATATCAGTTAAACATAGCTGGCAGTTAAAAGGGTTAAAAGTAACTATGCATGTGGGGTATTGTCCTGTTCATTGGACCTTGCAGTTTCAGATTTAGTTAGTTTTTTCTTGTTTGCATATTAATATTTTAGGAAAATGTGTTTTTTATTCAGCTTTTTTATTAATTTCTTAGGGAAAACCTGTGCAACCAGTGAATTCCTCTGGGTTTGAGCCTAGACAACTGTGCCTACAACAAGCCTGGTACCCCTTAGAAAGCTTCAGGAATGTACTTTGAGCGAATAGATAGTTTATATAGTTGTCTGGGGCAGTGAATGGAGGTAGTTGTTCTCCTGACAGAGGGGTGGAGGCACCAGGGTGATCAGGGCCTGGATACCATTTTTCTTTTAATTATAATTCTTTATAGAGAAGGTATGTGGGGATAGGCAGTGTAAATTCCCTATGAACCAGGATCTTTACTGGTGCAGAGATGCAAAGGATGGTTTAGATTTACGTTTAGTCATAGGAGAAATAAGAATTGCATCCAAATAATCATGTGTATGTAGTTTTGTGTATTGGTGATGGATCCTAATAAAATCTACCACTCAACATAAAAATTTATATGGTTTTATTAAATGAATAAGCAAATCAATTAATCAAATAGACAAATGGTTTGGCAATTAAGTCATTTGAATTAACCAATCAGGTAGTAAAGTGAGTTAAAATAATTAAACAGCAAATGCTAAGCTGCAGGCACGTTTAACTATTCAGCAGGATAAACTGCAAATTAAGTTAACAGAAATGCTTTATAACTGTAAATAAGCACATTATATATTACAGGTACAGTATATATTCTGGAAACTGACCAAAACCCAGTCCTACCGGCCTAGAGTCCAAATGACTCCACTGCTGGGTGAAAGTCTTCTCAGGGGGATCCTAATTTGGGATGCCCTGCTGTTTCAAACCCCCTGGCTTCACCATCTTCGTAACTTTGGATTCAATGCCATGGCACATGCACAGACTTAGTTTTGAATCCCCAGCATCTGGTGGGCACAATCCCTCCAGCATATCTGATTGGATGGCAGCCTGAGCAGTCAGGGCAAGGTTAGATTTGCAGCCATCCTAGGGGTTTCACACATAGGGAAATCCTAGGAGGAGGTATCTTGACAACCAAGAATCAGTTGCTGCACAATACATCCATTCACAGATGAAGAAACTCCTTGTGTCTAGGACCCCCAGATTATATATCTTTTAAACAACCCAAGTAACTCATGCAGACATAGTAATAAAAAGTCTAAAATACAAATACAAGGTTAAATGAGTCGAAGCAGAGACATTCTGGTTTCGGAAGCCCTCTGGCTGGATAGTTCCTAATATCTGGCAATCGGTACTCCTGAAAGCGGAATACAATAGCTCCGGCCACCACACAATGCGTAAACTGGTAAAGGGGTCCCTTGGACCCATAACCAGTTCACCTGACAAATACATTTTTAAAATAAAAAAGAACCCATTTTTGAGGCTTCTTCCTTCACCTGTCCCTGACCTGGTGGCATCCGCTTTGCAGGTCCAACAGGTCAGGGGCTCTCTCCTTGCTGCCAAGGAATCCACCTCCCTGTCTCTCCACATCATTAGTCATTAGCCTCCTCCTCTGGGGAATAAAAGCCTCCATACCTCAGCAGGCCAGTATTATCTTGGTGGAAGCCAAGGAAGGAGGATGGAGGACCTGTGTACCCCCTTTATTACAGATGCTGGCAGGGCAGCTGCAATCGCTGCTCCTCACCAGCAGAAGATCAGCACTCACTGGGCCAAGAGGGAGCCTGAGTTGTGACAGACCTGCAAAGGTTAGTTATTTTCAATTCAAAATGTATGTCTAAATCATTTTGGTGAAAAGGTAAGGGGTCCAAAGGACCCCTATCCCAGTTCACAGGGTAGTGATCACTGACATGTCGCCTGCCAGCATCCAAGATGGGGCAGAATAGGAATGAATTAGAAAGATCCAGGTTGAATCTAGCTTTGGCCTAGCTTTGGCCTGGATCCAAAGCCCATCATTCATTATAAACAAGTTATATAAGCATGATTCGGTTATATAAGCATGATTCGGCCAAAGGCCAGCATGCATCCAAAAATTAAGTTGCAAATTGCAATCAATAATCAACTCATCACCTCCATTACACCTTGGTATTTGGAGACTTACTGTGGATTTGGCTACAGTACACATTGCCCAGTATTGTGCAGCCATATTTTTTCCAGCAGGCAGGCACAGCAATTATGGGCTGATCCTTATATATGTACATGTGCATCAACAAGTGTTTTGCATATTTTTTTTGAAGGGAAAGGCAGCAGCACCATCAAGTATGTTCTCTCCTGCTGAGTTAATTGTTCACACGAGTAGATCCTTTTATGGCAGTAAAAAGAATCAAAAGAAAAATATATTTTAAACTACATGTTACTTTAGAAATACTCACAGAGCTTGACAGAAATGTTCAAAACACATACATAAACCATTTCTCCATCTGTCATTCTTTTTATTGTTACCCTGGTTGTATTTAAAGCTTGTCGTGTTTTTTCAACTACAGAAACGTTCAAGTATCTACTTACTTTTTCACTTACGCACTTTACATCATCGAAGTTGGAATGCATGAATAGATAAGGGAAGAATTACAAGTTTCATTGTGTCATGTATTCCATGTGCTTTTCCCATGCATCACATATTGTTTACGTGCAACTTAATGAATTTTCCAAGAAATAGGAAAACATCTGTTCAATGATGTGACATTGGCAAGCCATTTAAAGAAGACTCATACTGGGCCAGTTTGGGATGCCCTACTCTGTGAACCCCCCCGAGCAACCCACAAATCTTTTCATTAAAGGAATTTATAATGGGGGAGTGTTTATTGCCTAAGTGTTATCAGGCTAAAATAAGAAGTTAAAAGCCAAAGTTGCTGCAACTGTAAGCACTAAAATTGTGATTTCACTGCTATTTTTGTAACTGGGATAATTGTTAGCAACATTGGAGGTCTACTTCAGTGCACAATTTGTTATATGTATACACTTCAAGAGCAGCAGTTCCAGGGTGAATACCGCTGTTAAATGTGAGAATATTTTAACCTTGAAAGCACGGGTTAGAGATCTGGAGGCACAAAATGCAACACAGGGAGATTGACAATATGAACAAGGGCATTCTGCTCACTGAGCAGGCATTAGGGGATACAAACCGAGGGTGGAGTTATGGAGCAGATAAGTAGCTGGGTAAATGTAGATAGAGGGAGTAGAAAGGAACTACAGAAATGTGTTATAAGTAAATTGAGGGAGGTTGAGGTTCTGGTACTGGAAGAAAATGTTGATGTTTTTGGTGTGGCTGAGACATGGCTGGAATCCACACATGATTGGACTGTCAGTCTTAGAGGTTTTGCTCTCTATCAGAAAGACATAGCAAAAAGAAAACGGGGTGGAGTGAGTTTTTATGTAAAGCAAGTATTCAAAGCATATATTAATTATGGGATACTAGCAGAAGATTGTGAGGATGTAGAATCCTTGTGGATAGAAGTGGGGGGTGATGTAAACAATGTTAAAATACGGAATGGAGTAATCTATAGACCCCCAAATAAAACTGAGGAGATAGAGGGTCAGCTCAGAGAGTGGGCGTCACAGGCTGGTACAGTGGTGGTGATTGAGGACTTTAACTACCCAGGTATCGACTGGAGACATGGTTCTGCTACTATAAGGGGGAGATCATTCCTCAGCTTTAAACGAGATAACTTTATGAATCAGTTCGTGAAGGCACCTACTACGGTTGATGCTCTTTTGGATCTGGTAATATCAAATGATGATACCAGTCACGGTAACAGTCTGTGAAAATCTTGGTAACAGTGACCACAAAATAGTAGTATTTAACATAAACTGTAAAAATGATTTTCTGTCTGGGAGGGAAAAAATACAGAATTTTAGGAAAGGCAACTTCCCCAGGCTCAGAGATGCACTCCAGGACATAGACTGGGATTTGTTGATGAATAAGGATACATATGCCAAATGGGAGTGCTTTAAATCAATTGTGAATACCAATGTTGCAAAATGTATTGCTATGGGTAACAAATATACACCTGCAGATAAAATGGCAATAATGAACAAGAAAAAGGCATTTAAACATTAAAAGGCTGAGCTCTCAGTTGTAACCCTTGAAAAGTATAAATTAGTAAAACTATGTCAAAACTGGTAGGTGCCCTAATTAATAATAATGGGGAAATGGTCACTGGGGATAAAGAGAAAGCGGAGCTGTTCAATGTATTCTTTAACTCTGCGTACACAAGAGGGGAGTAAGGAGCCAACACAGGAGATGCCACTGATAGCAATGGCCTAAGTATCATACTCAACATGCTAAACATGGGTGCCATCCAAGAAAGATTAAATTATTTAAATTTCAATAAGACTGCCGGACCAGATAGACTTCACCCAATAGTCCTTAAAGAATTCAATATGCGCTTTCGATAGACGGATCGTAATCGGATAATTTGCGTCAGTTCACATAAGTTACGGATCTAAATTGGATCATTTTCGATAGTTCTGATAAGTTACATAATTTGGATGGGCTTGCGTCTGATTCTAAGACCTGATTGTCGATCGACCTCCGCCCTATAAAATGGTTTCATTTCCGCTCCACTTATGGGACCATTTTGGACTCAGCATTACTGTTGAACATGTTTTGCGGCTATGTGGAGGAGTATGAGCGCCTTCAGCTCAATGGCATCAGCATGGCCAAGGCCAGATTGCACCGGAGACGCATGAATATCGATTGCATGCATGACGTTGAGCTGTTCGAGCTGACCCGACTCAATCGCGTTTCCCTCCATAAATTGTATAGTGAGCTGCGGTCATGGTTAGCCCGCACCACGAGGAAGGGGCAAGCAATTTCAGGTATGATCAAGATGCTTGGCTTCCTGCAATTTTTGGTGAACGGCTAGTTCCAGAGGCTGCGTGCCCTCTCCGTGGGGATGTCCTAGCCTAATAATCTAAGTTTCTGGATGGCATGGCTACCCTTTGTCCCAAATATATTTCCTTCCCGGACGACATAGTAGCCTGGAACGCGACTAAGTTGGGATTTTATAATATCGCCGACATGCCCAATGTCATGGGTGCGATCGATTGAACACATGCTGCATTGGTCCCTCCCGCAGTCGATGAGTACATCTATAGGTAAGTTAATGATGTCATTTGGTTATATTGTTTAGCCAAACTTAGGCCCTTATTTAACAAGGGATAGCGCCAGGTAGCGAATGGTGAGCGAACGGTAATGACGGTCACCGCCACGAGAACGCCGGCTCCCCTCCGCAATCACACATTTATCAAGCTGATCCTGCTTAGCGACTGACAGAGCGCGAGATAGCGAATCATTCATCATTATTCCAGCCTCACCCCACAACGCCAGCGAGCGACCTTGAACAGCGACAGGTATGACCTCTCGCTACCTGGCGCTCTCCAATGCATTTCAATGGAGCAATCTTTAAATATTCTTAATTAATTGCTATTAATGTTTTTTTTTTTTTTTTTTTTTTTTTAAATGTCAAAAATTCTGTGACCACTTCTGCAATGTTAGATATTTTTTTTAAGGTAAAAAAAAAAAAAAAAAATTTGTGCAGAATTGATATTACAGGTCTGATATTAATGTATTCATATTACAAAATGTTTTGAAATATTTTTTTTTTTTATCCAAAAATATGGTTGTTTGGGGGTTAAAAAACTACTTTTAACACATCGCCGCCAGCGCTCTGGGGTTTAAACAAGCATTTCACTGCGCGAGAATTTTTTGAGCGTGATTTGTTAATGAATATGCTGGGAGCCATTCGCTATGGCCATTCGCTGTCATGCGCTCCCATACAGCGCGGAACCTGTCAAATAGCGACTCCTCACCCAATATTCAACATTACGGCAAACCGACTGAGTCGCTATCAACTACAGAACAACGGCCAAGCACAGCGGCTACTAGCAGGCGCTCTGAAAATGCCGCTACTGTCGCTCATCTGTCTCTACCTGGCGCTATTAATGAATCTGCCTCTTAATTTTATCTATCTAATAATCCCTCCTCCTCAAGTGTCCCTTTGAACCAGTTTACAATGCATATCTTAATCCCTTCTTCTCAAGTGTTCCTTTGAACCAGTTTACAATGCATACTTTAATCCCTCCTTCTCAAGTGTCCCTTTGAACCAGTTTACAATGCATACCTTCATCAATACTTTTCATGTAGGCCTTATAAAAGCATTTTAATGCTGACCTTAATTAGTCCTTAGCATGTTCAACGTTATTTTCTAACACATACATATAAGTTTTGTTTGTAAATTACTTATGTCCTTTGTTATTTATTTTGGGATTGTAGAAGTGGATGTTTTTTTGGGGGGAGTTTTTATTTTTTGGTTGGTTACCTTGGCTTGGTGTAATTTTTTTTTTTTTTTAATTCAGGAACCGCAAGATGGGCCACTCGCTGAACATCCAAGCAGTGGTTGGCCCGGACATGCGATTCCTCAGTGTCCTTGCAGGGTATCCAGGGTCGTCCCATGATGCCTATATATTGAGGAGCTCCGGCTTATTTCGTCGGTTTGAGTCTGGAGAATTATCTGATGGATGGCTCCTGGGTAAGTTTGGTCAAATTCCATCATTCCCTTTTCACTGTATGGCTATGAATCCCCATGTATCAACCTATGCCTGTTTTTATCCCTTGATGACATGTTAAAGAATAATGTTGCTTAGAATGTGTAATTTATGTTAGTATTTTGTTATTCTTTCAGGGTATTCTGGATATCCACTCATGCCCTGGCTCCTAGCACCCATTCTTTTCCCCAAGAATGCGGCCCAGGAGTCCTATAATCGGGCCCACCGGAAGACCCGGGCCTTAGTGGAGAGGGCCTTCGGACTACTGAAGTCCCGATTCCATTGTTTGGACCATACAAGGGGGGCACTGCAGTATGACCCCAACAAGGTTATCCAAATAATCTTAGCATGCTGCGTGCTGCATAATTTTGTCCTGATGCAGCGTGTCCCCCGTTACGTGGATATGCCCCCCTCTCCACCCAGGCAGAAAGGCAGATGAAATATATGTTGGCACCCCGAGGGCCTCTGGCCAATCTGTCCGTCCCAATGTTATTGATTCTTATTTTTCTTAAGATTGGTTTAGTTTGGTTATGTTTTTGTGTGTTTGTTATATTTGTTGCCTATGTGAAGGCCTTTTGTTTGGCTTTAAGAATGTTGTAATGCCTTAATTACAAAACATTTTACACCTGATTTGAGCGTAATGCAGTTTATTTTCTCATGTTTGTCATGACAAACCTTCATTAATGTAAAAACAACACAAACATGAATGCATCAACTTAAGCAAGAACAGCTAAAGCCAAATTCCATGCATTTTCTGCAAATTTGACAAATTTTGGGTGAAGGGCACTCGCAGACTCCATGGACATACATTTTCAAACATAACTATAAATTGGGCCAGACTCCTGGCCCCTAGCAATTGGCCACATCCAGGAGTTCTAAGGTAACTGAGTCCAGGCCCAAGTTTACCCGCCCACCAACATCCAGAACCATAGGGAGCATGACTTTCAAGGGGAATAGTCAGCCAGGGATACATAGGGCCCCATACACACCCTCTCCTGCTTGTAATTTTGCCAGCCTATGACAGCCAGACCCCATGCCAGTCCAGTCCAATCTTTTCCATGGCCAAATGTGGATTTTTTCCAGCCAAGAATGTCCCCCAATATTGCCAACCAATGGGATGAGGCAGGCAGCATTTCCTTAGGCCCAAGGCTGCTGCATGGGATCTTGAGCGGACGCTTCACTGAGGCTTAAGCTCAGCCATTGGCTCGTGGGGTATGTGAGCACTCTAATGAGCTATATGGGCGAATTCCAAAACAAACCAGCAAAGCCATAAACAAACCAATCTTGGTTGCGCTCACCACACAGGTAAATAGAGTTGGGATGTAGAGGAAAGATGTGTAGCAGATCCAGGACAAAAAATTAATGTTGCCCATAATAAGGTTGTGGTGGGCCTTGGAGGTGGCCCAACACCTGGGCATGTGTGGCATTCATAATCTGCCACTGCTCCAGCATCTGTATGTTCTAAATTCATCTAGCATGGCAGTGAAGTCAGTATTTAAGGTGGCCGTTTGTTCTGCCATCTGTCTGTTTAAGGTGGCCATTTGTTCTGCCATATGGCTGTTGCTCGTCCTAAATTCAGTCGACATGGTGGTGAATGTAGTATTTAAGTTCTCGAATTGTGCAGTAATCTGCTCTGTTGTTCTTTGAGTCACCTGCCGAAAGAATCGGGCCTCCCCTGGGAAACTGGTCGACTTTGTTGACTGTGTCTTCCAATTCCCCGGGTTAGAGCGCCTGCAGATGCTGGACGTCTAGGGCGAGCAACAGTACCAGATGTACTAGGCAGATGTACTAGGCAAAACCTCTGCAGCAGAGTTACCACTGGGGACTGTAGGCTCAGTCTCAGCCTGCTGCCCACGATGGGCTGGCAGCATGAGTCCAGCTTCACTCTGCTGCAGAGGATTTGGTGCAGTAGGATGCTGGGGCAGTGGCAGATTCAGTTCCAGGGGGTTAATTAGCGAAGGTCCAATCCGGCTGGCATCGTCCTCCTCCATATCCTGGATTACATCCATTAGTGAGGGAGTCTGTTGGGACATGTGAAAAAGTGTGTCAGATTGTTGGCTAAATCTGGTTGGGAACAATTAGTCATGTGCATTCACATGCATCACCAGTTTCTGCAACGTACACTTACCCTATGACTCACCCTGTACCTACAGATTGGTCACCTTAAATAATAAAAACATGCATGTACTGCATGTTAGGAGGCTTAACACATACAAAATGGTGCCTTAGGGGCCAACAGTCAGCTTGCAAATAGCATTTGGCTTCTGGGTATGCTGCTGTGCATTCTTGCAATGTTGACCTTTCCCTGACCCCAGATCAAGTTTGTCTGACCAAAGCACAGCTAGAACCCCAGTGGTAGAAAGACAAATAAGTAATTGTTGTAAATTTTTGGCTATAATCCTATCACATGCAGTGCTTTGGTAAGAAAAATTGTTCTAGATTTTCAAGCAATAATGTTAAAGGTCGTGTATCGGGTCGTGTATCGACTGAAAACTTTTCTAAGGACCATTAACTACTGCACCCTGGGAAAGCCCATTCCTCAGCCATTAAACACCCTCCTACAACAGTAACCTCCCCTCAAAGTCACTCGCCAGGGGCCTGTGTTCATATCTGCCGGTGAGCCTCATTTACAAAGTTTACAATATCTCACATTAAAACAATAATTACTAAACTGCAGAAATGTTCTGGCTGTCCGTGTCGTGTCTGCCAGAGAGGCCCTGTAATGCTACGGGGTGTATCAAAGCCAGGACCATTTCTTCAGCTCTAGTGTATTGTAATTTTGTGGGGAAGCCTCCGCCTGTTTGCGAGCTGAAAAAAAGAGTATAAACATTATTTGGCATTGTAGTCACTACAACAAGCTGCAAAATGCAAACATCAAATATGTACCTGTGATTGCGCCGTTTATTCTGCTTCTTCCTTACTGCATATTTTAGGTCAGATATTTTGCTTTGGATCTGCTCCACATCTTTCCTGTCTGGTGAGCTCTTCCCAGATTTGTTTTTTCCCACTTTGCTGGTTGCTTTGGAATTGCGCCCATATAGCTCATCAAAATGCAGTGCAAGGCCACTTGCCAAGGCTAGGGTTTGTGCCTCACCAAACCGGCTGCTCAACTGGCCTTGGCACAAGGTTCGGCCTAATGGTTGTTCTTCTGGCTCTTGTCTTGTTGGTGGCAATTCAAGGGACATTCTTGGCTGGGTGTGTGGTGAGGAATAGGCCGTCACCTCGCTGGAAAAAGATTGGACTGGGCTGGCATTAGGACTGGGGGTCATTGGCTGGGTAGCCACAGAACTTGCAGCCGTGGATGTTGCATAGGTCTCGCTTGTTTCCAAGTGTGACGATGGCAAATGTGGCCGAGCAGGAGAGGGCATGCTTGGTGGGCTCGAGCTTCTCGCCCTCTTCTTGTTTTGACCCTTGGACGTTGTGCTCCCTTTCTCTTTGGATGTGGTTACGCGGGGAGCTGGAGAGGGTGTTCTTGGGGGGCTCGGCCTTTTCGCTCTCTGCTTACTTTTCCCCTTGGACATTGTGCTCCCTTACTGTTTGGATGTGGTAGGCCGGGGAGCAGGAGAGGGTGTGTTTGGTGGGCTCAAGCTTTGCGCCCTCTTCTTGTTTTGACCCTTGGACGTTGTGCTCCCTTTCTCTTTGGATGTGGTTACGCGGGGAGCTGGAGAGGGTGTTCTTGGGGGCTCGGCCTTTTTGCTCTCTGCTTACTTGGATGTTGTTCTTCCTTGCTGTTTGGATGTGGTTGCGTGGGAAGCAAAACCCGCAAGTTTTGCGGGTGCTTGAAGTTTTTGATGGTCCATGGAGTTGTGGCCAATGTAGCCTTGTGGTGGCCACTTTTGCTCGTGTTTCAGGCACCTTTGTAGGAGATTTGTGCGAGCGAGTGCTTGGTCTGGAGGATGAAGTGTCCTCATGCCTCTCTGGCCTTTTTGTCTTGGCCTCCTTTGCTGCTGGTTGCTTAGCGCTATTTTTTTTGGGTGCCATGATGACAATCACAAGAGAATGAGCTGTGTGTCCATTACCCTTTAAATAGAAATGACTGGGTATGACGAGTACGCGTTGGCGTACGTGTGTGTCCGGCCAAAACCGCTGGGGCATTACCTGTTGCGGACAAGAAGAAAGGTGGAGCCCACGATCTTCACCCGCCAACAACAAGAACTGATTATGCTCGTAAGTGTATTGTAAGGACTTTGATTTCCCATCTAATTGCATGCATAGGCCTTAAAGTGGACCAACACCCAGGATTTTGACTATCCTGGGTGTTGGTCCACTTAGGTGGGGCACCCCGATCGGGGGTGCCCCGCTGTCTGAAACCCCCCCGATCGCCGCAAAAACTCACCTCTCCCCGCTCCCACGTGACCTCGTCCGGCCAATGACAGCGCTCAGAGCAGCTCTGGTATGCGCGTCCAAAGCCGCTTGGACGCGCATACCAGAGCGCTGTCATTGGCTGCGTCTCTCGCTTCCCTCTAACAGGGAGCGCGCCTGCGCCGGCCATTCACAAAACGGCCGGCGCGGGAGCGCGCCCTGCTAGAGGGAAGCGAGAGACGCGGCCGCGTCTCGCGCATGCGCCGTTGGATCGCCGGTAAGGTGAGGATTGTGGGCCTCCTGGGGGGTTCCTCCCCGCGGGACATCCCGATTTCGGATGCCCCGCGGGGAGGGATCTGATCGGTCCGGGAATCTTATAGATTTCCGGGCCGATCCCCCCTGGGTGTTGGTCCACTTTAAGGAAGCGCAGGAAGCAACAGTTTTTTTACAAAAGTGATTTAAACTCTGTGCCAAACAGAAGTTAGTGCGCACATGTGCGAACCAACTCACTTGCACCTAGAAGGATAGGTTAAGGCTAGAAATGTGTTGGGGAATGTCATTCAGCCAACTGATATAATTGTGAATGATATTTGTATGCTGTTTGATCTAACAACTATTTGGATTTTTGTGTTTTTTAGACTATGCTGGAGTGCAGGTATGACTACCTGCCCAAGCTTTGAGAAGAGGAATCTGGCCCTGGAGATTGTGGCCAGGATTCACCAGGAAACGGACACCACCTTCACATATACGCAGATCATGCAGCACTGGTCGGACCTGAAGCGACTGCACATGCCCCGGGTGCGGCGTTTTTTTGCGACCCGTTTCCAAAGTAAGTACATACCGATTGCATGCTAAATGTAACAAACACAGAAGGTAGGCCTTTATTTATAAATGCTTTTCTTTTCTAGTGTCTGAAATGGAGTATCGCATCAGACGCACCCGGAGGCGCACAGTCCGGCCAGTGTGGCATGAATCTGCACCAGCAAGTGAAGGTGGTGGATCTCCAGGGCCAACTTCCTACCCCTCCTCTGTAGCTGCGTCAGACCAGCACCTGGACCTATCCACAGAGGAGGGGCCTCATGGCATGGGCAGGCAGTCGTACAAAATGACTCATTAGCATATACATGCTATTTAAACATAAGCTGATTCCCTTAATCTCTTTTTATAGATGAATATGTAGCAGGTGAAAGATCTGAAGCGGACTGCAGCAGATCATGCCCAGGAGGAACATGGAGAAGGCGGGTGATGTCACACACACATTCTAAGTGTCATTTGGTTACTGTTGAATCAGACATTAGAAGTGAGCCTATTTTAAATGTCTCTACAGCCTCACATTCCCAGCAGTGGCAGGCCCCCGACCCTGGGTGGTCCCCGAAGCAGAGGTTGCCCACCACCGAAGTAAGTTGTAATGTAAATATTTTGAGTATGTGGAAAATGACATCATCACCAATCAACCTAAATCCATTGGCAATGTTATTAGCATAATGACAGATGGCCTCTTCCTTTAATAACTTCCTTAGCATAATGACATATGGCCTCTTCCTTTTATAACTTTCTTAGCATAATGACATATGGCCTCATGAGTTAGTTTAAAACATAATCATTCCATCCACAGCTGTGAAACATGTATTTGCACAACAATAATTGTCTTCTCTTTTTTTTATAGACACCGCACATGCTAGATTAGCCCAACTCACTGCAACGGTGTTTCGGCTGGTGGGTGATATACAGGAGCTCCGAGCTTCGATGGGGACCACAGATGAAGAAGTAAGTTGTAATGTAAATATTTTGAGTATGTGGAAAATGACATCATCACCAATCAACCTAAATCCATTGGCAATGTCATTAGCATAATGGCATATGGCCTCTTCCTTTAATAACTTCCTTAGCATAATGACATATGGCCTCTTCCTTAGCATAATGACATATGGCCCCATGAGTTAGTTTAAAACATAATCATTCCATCCACAGCTGTGAAACATGTATTTGCACAACTATAATTTTCTTCTCTTTTTTTATAGACACCGCACATGCTAGATTAGCCCAACTCCCTGCGACGGTATTTCGGCTGGTGGGCGATATACAGGAGCTCCGAGCTTCGATGGGGACCACAGATGAAGATTAATTATCTGGGGCCTGCCATGCCTTTGTATATAGTTTTATAACTTTTTACATTTAAAAAATGTTATAATGGTTTTTAAAAATTTTTACATTTTTAATAAAAAAAATGTTGCAAACTATATAAATAAGTACACAAAAAAAAAAAATAAATAAGCCACCCAATTTGGCAGTTAATAATAAAAAAAAAAACTAAAACTTGTTTCTGTGTCATTTTATGTAAAAGAAAAATTCATTAAGGGATGGTTACAGGAAAACGTAGGAACAACTAAAAATAAAATATTGCGGAGTGAAGAAGATGGAAACCGCGATGGATTTGAGGTAAGCATTAAGGGCGCAAAGGGAAGAAGAATGAAACGGCGATGGAATTGAGGTAAGCATTAAGGGCACAAAGGGAAGAAGAATGAAACCACGATGGAATTGAGGCAAGCATTAAGGGCGCAAAGGGAAGAATAGAGAAACCACGATGGAAGGCTGGCAGCTTCCCAGGTGAGTAGCTCTCAAATATTTGTCTGCATTGCATGTCCCAATGTCTCAAAATTAAGAGTAGGGAGCACACTAAACACAGAGTGCCTTGTCGGGATGGTGTGGCTTCCACATGTATCTGCAGATATATGCAACCAAATCTCTGTCTTTCCACACAGCTAGACATGTTTGTTGCTTGATATTTAGTTGATGAGAGGGTTAAACTGGGCGCTAAATTAGTTCCCAGGCCCTGAATAATAATAATAATAATTTTGTATAAATAATAGTGATTAAGCTGCTCCCACCCCCCCTTTATTCATTTGAATTGCCATGAGCACAAGCAGGGAGGAATTCAGTCAATATGGATCTCTCCCTGTGAAGTGTTCTAAAGGGAGGCTGGCAGCTTCCCAGGTGAGTAGCTCTCAAATATTTGTCTGCATTGCGTGTCCCAATGTTGGGGACTCAAAATTAAGAGTAGGGACCACACTAAACACAGAGTGCCTTGTCGGGGCAGTGTGGCTTCCACGTGTATCTGCAGATATATGCAACCAAATCTCTGTCTTTCCACACAGCTAGACATGTTTGTTGCTTGATATTCAGTTGATGAGAGAGTTAAACTGGGCGGTAAATTAGCTCCCAGGCCCCGAATAATAATAATAATTTTGTATAAATAATAGTGATTGAGCTGCTCCCACCCCACCTTTATTCATCAAGCATAAATTGTGCAAAGTGAAGAAGAATGAAACCGTGATGGAATTGAGGTAAGCATTAAGGGCGGAAAGGGAAGAATATAGAAACCACAATGGAATTGAGGTAAGCATTAAGGGTGCAAAGGGAAGAAGAATGAAACCGCAATGGAATTGAGGTAAGCATTAAAGGCGCAAAGGGAAGAATAGAGAAACCGCGATGGAATTGAGGTAAGTATTAAGGGTGCAAAGGGAAGAAGAATGAAACGGCGATGGAATTGAGGTAAGCAGTAAGGGTGCAAAGGGAAGAATAGAGAAACGGCGATGGAATTGAGGTAAGCATTGTAGCAGAACAGAGTGATAAAAATATGAAGACGAGCACATGAATGAGTTAATTTTGTTGTGCGCAGGCGTAAGGTCGGAAAGATTTCCGTCTGGACGTTTAGTTATAGAAAAAGTAATTCAAAAAAAGCAAAAAAGCAAAAAAACGGAAGCCTAAGTTGTTTCCTAAGTAACGTAAACAAAAAACGATAGTTGAAAAATGACATTCACGTTGACGTACAAAGCTACGAACACTTTACAGAAGGCTTCCGATACATGGTTAGAATCACCCGTACACTCATACGCAAGCGGAAACAAAACGAAAAAAAGACAGATCGTAACAAAAAACGAAATTCGTTTTATGTCTCTCTGAATCAACCCTTATATACACAAATATGTAACTATGCAAAATATTATAAGTGACAACCAGCATGGTTTTACTAAGGACAGAGGCTGCCAAACTAACCTGATTGGTTTCTATGAGGAGGTGAGTAGAAGCCTGGACAGAGGGGTGGCTGATATAGTTTTTCTAGATCTTGAAAAAGCATTTGACACTGTCCCCCATAGACGCTTATTGGAGAAACTGAGGTCTTCAGGATTAGAAAATTCAGTTTGTAACTGAATTGAAACGTGGCTGAAGGATCGTGTGCAGAGAGTTGTGGTTAATGATGCCCACTCTGAATGGTTACCAGTTGTAAGCTGTGTACCCCTGGGTTCAGTGCTGGGCCCACTATTATTCAACTTGTTTATAGATGAGAAGGAAGATGGAATTAAATGCACTCTCTGCTACTGTATTTTTAGTATTATAAGATGCACATGCCAAAAGGACACAAAGGATTTGGAGGAGGAAAACAAGAAAAAAAATATTCTAAACCAAATGTTGCGCTAAAATACCATTCCCCCAAGAACCAAGTAGGCAATGGGCAGAATCAACCCATTACAGACAGAGTGACATTCTCCCCCCATTCCCCATGGGCAGCGTGGCATTCCCCCCTCCCATTCCCATAGGCAGCGTGGCATTCCCCCCTATCATTCCCATAGGCAGTGTGACATCCCCCCTTCATTCCCAAAGGCAGTGTGACACCCCCCCCGTTCCCATAGGCGCTGTGGCATCTCCTCTTGCCATTCCCATAGGCAGTGTGGCATCCCCCTCCCATTCCCATTGGCAGTGTGGCATTCCCCCCTCCCATTCCCATAGACAGCGTGAAATCTTCCCTCCCATTCTCATGGGTAGTGTGGCATCCCTTCTCCCATTACCATAGGCAGTGTGGCATCCCTTCTCCCATTACCATAGGTAGTGTGGCATCCCTTCTCCCATTACCATAGGCAGTGTGGCATCCCTTCTCCCATTACCATAGGTAGTGTGGCATCCCTTCTCCCATTACCATAGGTAGTGTGGCATTCCTTCTCCCATTACCATAGGCAGTGTGGCATTCCCCCCTCCCATTTCTATAGGCAGTGTGGCATTTCCTCCTCCCATTCCCAATAGAAAGTGTGGTATTCCCCCCTCCCATTCCCCATAGGCAAATGAAAAAAGAAGTAAACTCACCTTTCCATCTTACCACTCCTGAATTCTGACACCAGCCTTAAAGTGACAGAAGCACCACCCACAACCAGTGGGGTTCGACTTGGATCCCCTTATCTCCCGGGTTCATCCCTGTTTGTCCAGCTTGCAAGCCTTTGTGTCTTGGAGCTCTCCACTAGAGTGGAACTTTGCACCTGGATCTCCCCTTCAGTCTTACAGCAGAACACAATCGGTTTCACCACATATATTTCTTGTGTATGTGCCTCTCAGATGTCTGAGGTTCTACCTAAATTTAAAGATTCTTGTTATTTGAGCCGTTTCCTGGTTTTATGAGAAAAAAATGATGATTATGGCAACATTTGTGTGACTGGTCCAACAAAAATGTTAGTGTCTGGATGCTTTTAAAACCAACAAGATGACTGCAGACAAGTGTTCGGAACTGAACTAATGTTGAATACGGCCTCCTGGAGTTTTTAAATGATATCTACCCAATTAAAGATTCACTCTTAACCCTTAAAACGTTCGGGCATATTGTTATTTATGGGCATCATCTACCTTGCCGTTTTCTTGTAAGAGCACTGTGGGATCACATCAGCGATTCATAAATATTGGATGTTTTGGAAAGCTCTGTTTTGGATTATATAATTTTGGTGTTTGGATTTGAGATTGTACCCGTTGAGCTTTATGTAACTTTACTGTATCACGTTTGTTATTAGTGCTGTATTGTTTGTATGTTTTTTCTTGTAACAATCATTTTTTAATATAAGAACTATAAAAGAAGCTTGCATCAACCATTGACAGCTTCAAAAAAGGATTAGATGCCTATTTAGAAGAAAATAACATTAACAGTAACTTTTAGCTGTTATCAGTAAAAAAATAAAAAAATAATTAAATAACTTCCACTACCCCAACACCCTTGGTTGAACTTGATGGGCATATGTCTTTTTTTCCAACTGTATTAATTATGTAAGTATATAAAGAATTTAAAGGTAAAAAAATTAAAAAGGTTTAAATTGACCATCCACTGCAGTGCAGCTGATGTCACACTTTGGCACCTCATCTGATTGCAGTGCCCGAACAGCAGTCAGAAATAATTCTGTGTCTGGCTCATGCTCCCTGTCCCCAGTTATTGCAACTGAGGAGGTGTGCCAAGGTCTGACACACCCCTCCATTAAAGTGTATAGAGAAGGGGTGGTAGCAGTCCAGTGATGGTTGGTAGGGACATGAGCCACACGCGAAAGCGACCAACTGCTGCTCAGGCCCCTGGGCAGCCCAGGGTGATATCCAGGTATCTGGTGAATTGCCAACCATTTGAGTTGGACCTATCAGCTGTGGGGGACAAAAGGTGAGGTGTTTGTTTTACATGGGTGGTCAATAACCTTAATATTCATCACAATCTGTTTTGATTGGCTGAAATCTCACGTATGTGGTATGGGAGCATGGAGCGAAGTAAAAGATTTGGCGATCCTGGGGTTTCACACAGGGGAATTCCAAATCTTGATGCTCTCGTTAAAGTTATCCAATTCCCAAAAAGGAAGTTACCTTCTTTCTCTAGCCCAGTGCCCCAAAAACAGCATGTGTTTCTTTTTTTTTTACTAAAGCTTTTGCCCAATATTCATACAATCATTAACAAGAAGCAGTAGAATGTCTGAATGGCTGCTTTATGCTAATTCATTCAGTTACAACTAAACTGTCACATAAAAGTAGTTGAGCTTGTAGTGCTTTCGAATTTATTGCAGTTATTACAACTGATAAGCCTGACCACCCACCAATGCTGAGCTGTATGTACTGTAACTAAAAAGTCTTAACTTAAACAAAATAGTGGCTCATGGATCTGCAGGTCACTGGTAAACAGGAAGTGCTGCTGGGCTTCCTGTTACTGGGCATTGTCAGATGAATCCAGGCAGCATCATGGCTGAGATGCTGGGAGAGGAATCTCCATAATGGCCTCTAACACTATAAAATCTGTGAGGAGGCTTTTCAGCTTTGAGTAGATGCAGGAGCAAATGTAAGTGCTGACAATGCTTCAGTATTATGCATGCAGATGGGGCAAGGGAGTTAGGGGAGTTTTTTTTCCAACTCTGCCAGGCTGTTGGTCTGGTTTAAGACTGGACTTTGCTTTAAAGGAGCTGTATCATAAAATCACCTAATATTAAAATTCCACATACCGTAGATCTGCTGTATAATGAGAGGAGGAGCTATATATAAACGCCAACTGAAAATAAATCACACCAAGCTTGTGGATTTGTGTATACTGGCAGAAATAAAATCCAGGAATGACTCTCCAGGGTGATCTGCACTATTCCAAAGTCTATTTCCTGAGCCAACCTATGAGGAGCAGCAGCATTACCCACTCAGTATTGCATGATGGTTAAAACCATCTACACACATTAAAAGAAGCTTTTATTGCAGCATAGGCTGGCTCAGAAGAAAGGTCATTATAGTTAGTGGATCTGCCCTGTAAAAGCGCAATGAGATGTTCAAAACCTGTCACCGGGTTTCCTTTTCACTCTTTTTCACTCTATTAAAGAAGCCTGACAAGTATATTTCTTTTGGTGCAAGGTGTATAAGTAATCCATTCTCTTGCTATCGAGCATATTTATATAGATGTTTATTATTAGAGAGCACAATAGCATTTAAGCTGTGGCCTGATTTATTTTCCTTACATTTTAGCTTTATGGTATACAGAATAAAATCATGATCTTAAAGCACACTATAACTGTGAAATACATTGGCCCAAAACCCCTGCCAATTCTCCCTTTTTAGGGTGTAGAACTAGAAACAGTTGTGGAACACTGATTTATTTGCTGTTCCTCTGTGTGAGATGGCTGCCGATCAATGATTGCACAGGTGTGTGCAATGACAGTACCCCCAGATCCTTCTCCCAGTGACCCCCCAGTGACTCTCCCAGTTTTACCCCCCCCCCCAGAACATATGTGGCCTTCAGGTTATTAGACCCCAAGTGCATGACTTTACATTTATCCACACTGAACTTCATTTGCTAAGTGGATGCCACTGACACTCAATAGGCTCGATTCAGAGACACATTCGTCTGTACTTTCGTAGCTGTCTGTGTATGTTTTTGTGTTTGTCATTTTTTTTGGTTTTTCTGTTCCATTTTCCATTCGTACGTTCATTCTCCCGAATGCGTATATGCGCTTTCGATGAACGAAACTAAATCGGATCATTTGCGTTAGTTCGGATAATTTTCCTATCAAAATCTGATATTTTGCGTTCGTTCAGATAACTGACGATATTGGTATGGGCTTGCGTCTCATTCAGAGAGCTGATTGCTGAGGGGCCACCACCCTATAAATCCGTTTCCTTTGCGATCCACTTACGGGACCATTTTGACCTCGGATACCTTGCTTTGACCATGTTTTGTGGCTTTGTGGAGGAATATGAGCGCCTCCAGCTAATGGGCATTGCATTTATCAGCAGGGCCGAGGCCAGATTGCACCAGCGACGCATGCATAACGATCACATGCATGACGTTAAGCTGTTCGAGCTGACCCGACTTAACCGCGCTTCTCTCCATAAGTTTTATAGTGAGCTGCGGCCATGGTTAGCCCGCACCACAAGGAAGGGGCAAGCAATTTCAGGTATGACCAAGGTGCTTGGCTGCCTGCAATTTTTGGTGAACGGCTCGTTCCAGAGGCTGGGTGCCCTCTCCGTGGGGATCTCCCAGCCTACGCTGAGCCGCATGCTATCCAAGTTTTTGGAAGGCATGGCTACCATTAGTCAGAAATATATTTCATTTCCGGACGACATGGTAGCCTGGAACGCGTTTAAGTTGGCTTTTTATAATATAGCCAACATGCCCAACGTCATGGGTGTGCTTGATTGCACCCACGTTGCATTGGTCCCTCCTGCAGCCGACGAGTACACCTATAGGTAAGTTCAATCGGTCATTTTGTTATATAGTTTAGACAAACTGTATTGTAACTATCTATTAATCCCTCCTTGTAAATTGTCCCTGTGAAACAGCTTACAGTGTATATCTTAATCCCTCCTTGTAAATTGTTCCTGTGAAACAGCTTACAGTTTATAGCTTAATCCCTCCTTGTAAATTGTCCCTGTGAAACAGCTTACTAATATTTTTTTTTCTTTTTTCCCAGGAACCGCAAAATGGGCCACTCCCTGAATGTCCAAGCAGTGGTGGCCCCGGACATGCGGTTCCTTAGCGTCCTCGCCAGGTTTCCAGGCTCATCCCATGACGCGAACATCTTGCGAAGATCTGGATTATACCGTCGGTTTGAGTCTGGAGAATTCTCAAGTGGATGGCTCCTTGGCAAATAACGTCATTCACTTTTCAATGTATGCCTAGGAATATAGTTTCTGACCCATTTCTGAACCTATGGCTGTTTTTACCCCTTGATGACATGTTAAACTGGACCTTACCTATGATCTTTAGCAAAGCACAAACCCTTAAAAACTGTTTTCCCAGCATTTTAAAATAATATATTTCTAGTTTCTAGTAAATTACTTATTATTCTTTCCCGCACTCAGCTGCAATTCTGTTCTTGACTTTATGATAGGGTCGGCGCCATCTTTGCTCAGATGCATGACACTTACTGAGGAGAGGAGAGTGGGATAAAGTGCAGGGGGTGGGTTAGAGCTGTGCTTTGCTCAGACAAAGCAGATCTGGGGTCCTGAAAAGGTAAGACATCACAGAATGCTGAGCAGCACAGTCAATTCCTGTTTGCAGCCTGCCTGATTTGCCCTCACCCGCCATCTTTGATGTTTAAAGGCTCAGAACATGCAGTAGATGGCATTAGACTGTTTTTTAGGTGAGCAATCTGTATGTACAGGGTGTGGCTAAAATATAAGATAGGCTCTTAGTCAGGGTGAATGACCGCTTGTCCATGAATTTTTGTTTTGAATGTGTAATTTATGTTAGTATTTTCTTATTCTTTCAGGATATTCCGGCTATCGGCTACTTCCCTGGCTGATGACGCCCGTTCTTCGGCCACGGAATGTGCCCCAGGACGCCTACAATCGGGCGCCGTTGTGGAGAGGGCCTTTGGCCTATTAAAAACACGCTTCAGGTGTTTGGACTATACTGGGGGGGCACTCCAGTATAACCCCAACAAGGTCATAGACATCATACTGGCCTGCTGTGTCCTCCACAACTTTGCCATAATGCAGCATGTTCCCCGGTATGTGGATCTGCCCCCCTCTCCACCTAGCCAGGACCCAGAAGAGAACTACCGTGGCACACCTAGTGCCTCTGGCCAAGCTGTTTGGGTCAATTTGATAAACACCCATTTTGCCTAATTTGGTTTTCATGTGTTTGTTTGTTGCATGTAATTGTTTATTCTTACTTTAATTTGCCTTTGTGAAAACTTTTGTATTTTTTTTGTAAAAAATAGTAATGAATTAATTACTAAAATATTGACACATGATCTGAGCCTCATGCATTTTTATTTTGCATGTTTGTTTAGAAAAACCTTCAGTAATCTCAAAAGAACCCAAACATTAATGCATCAACTTAGTCAACAACAGCTAAAGTCACATTCAATATATTTTATTGAAATATGAACATTTAGAGTTGAAGGGCACTCCCAGACTTCATGTATATACATAGTACAACAGAAATATACAATGGTGCAAACTCATGGCACCTAGCAATTGGCCACATCCAGGAGTTTTAAAGTAACGCACTCCAGGCGGTTTCAATAACCAATAAAATAAACATACATAGGGAGCAACCATTTGCATGAGAATATTTGGCCAGTAATACATAGGGCCACATGCACACCCTCTCCTGCTTGGCCACATTTGCCACAGGTACAGGTGGAAAGCAGCCATACCTATGCCATATCCACGCCTGTGTCCGAATGCAAGTCCAGTCCAATCTTTGCCAGGGTTCAAGGTAGTAGTTTGCCAGCCCAGAATGTCCCCCGATCTTGCCATCAAACAGGATGAACCAGACACAATTTCATTAGGCCCAAGCCTGCAGCGTGGCAGCTTGAGCGGCAGCTTCAGTGAGGCTGTAGCTCAGGCATTGGCTAGTGGGGTATCTCAGCACTCTAATGAGCTATATGGGTGACATTCAAAATCATACAAGCAAAGCCATAAAAAAGGCAATCTTGGTAGCGCTCACCAGACAGGTCAATACAGTGGGGATGTAGAGGAAAGATGTAGCGCAGATAAAGGTCAGATAGCTGTTAAAATGGATGTTGCCCATAAAACCCTGGTGGTGGGCCTTGGAGGTGTCCCATCACCTGGGCATGTGTGACATTCATAATCTGCCACTGTTCCAACATGTGTCTATTGCTTGTTCTAACTTCCTTGAGCATGGCAGTGAAATTATTATTTACGGTGGCCATGTGGCTGTTGCTCGTCCTAAATTCTGTCAGCATGGTGGTGAATGTATTATTTAATGTCTCTAATTGCGCAGTAAGCTGCTCTGCGGTTCTTTGGCACCACACTGACTCCAGCATCGGCATGCGCCTCCCCTGGGAAACTGGTCGACGTTGCTGACTACGTCTACCAATTCCCTGGGATTGAGCGCCTGCAGATGCTGGACCTCTGGGGCGTGCAAGAGTCACAGATGTGCTCGGCAAATCCTCTGCAGCAGAGCTACCAATGGGGACTGTAGGCTCAGTCTCAACCTGCTGCCCACGATGGACTGGTAGCATGCGTCCAGCTTCACTCTGCAGCAGAGGATTTGGTGCAGTAGCATGCTGGGACAGTCATGGATTAGGTTCCAGGGGGGTCAGTTCTGAAGGCCCCATCATGCTGGCATCCCCCTCCATCTCCTGGATCGGTCTGTTGGGACATGTGCAAAAAAAGGTTCAGTTTGGGCCCTAAATATATTTGTTATGCTAATGAGTCATGTGCATTCACATGCATCAGCAGTTTCATCAAAGTCCACTTACCCTATATATCTGTTCCTGGGTCCTAGACAGCATGGAAGTAGATGACGTGGTCAAACTGGATGATGCTTCCAAACTTGCTGAGGCTTGATGCTGGGCTGTGTAAAGGCATGTAAACACCAAAAAATCCATTGATGATCTGGATTACTACATATGCTTTAAAAAACACGTGGCCAAGCAGGAATGCAAACTCCAACAGCGGGACAAGGTGTCCTTCACTATGAATGTCAGTATCTGTTATATGTATGCCTCACCCTGTACATACACATTTGTCCCCCTAAATAGTCCAAACATGCATGTACTGCATGTTATGAGGCCTCACACATCCCTAAAGGGCCATTAGGGGCCCACACTCAGCTTGCAAATAGCGTTTGTCTTCAGAGTATGCTGGTGGGCATTCTTCCTATGTAGACCTTTCCCTGACCCCAGATCAAGTATTTTAGACCAAAGCACAGCTAAAACCCAAGTGGTATAAAGACAAAGAAGGAAGTGTTGTATATGATTGACTAGATTCACATAACAGGCAGTGCTTTGCTAAGATAAAGACTTTAATAGTGACCATAAATACTGTCCAAGGTCGTTTATGGTCTGCAAAAATTTAAAATGACCATTCCACAGACATTAAACACCCAGCTAAAACTGAAACCTCCCCTCAAAGCCACTCCCTAGGGGCATGTGTTCATATCTGCCTGTGAGCCTCATTTCACACGTTTAAAACATTTCACATACAAACTAACATTACTAACCTGCAGGAATGGTAGGGATGTCCGTGTCCCGTCTGCCAGAGAGGCCCTCTAATGCGATGGGGTGTATCAACGCCAGCACCATCTCCTCAGCTCGTGTATACTCTAATTTTGTTGGGAAGCCTCCGCCAGTTTGTAAGCTAAAAAATAGAGGTTTGCAAATTTAGAGCATTGTGGTCAATACAACAAGCAGAAAAATGCACAACTCAAATATGTACCTGTAATTGCACCGTTTATTCTGTTTCTTCGGTGCTGCATACTTCAGGTCAGATATTTTGCGCTGTATCTGCTCCACATCTTTAAGCTCCTCCCCCCCTGCATTGACCTGTCTGGTGAGCTCCTCCAAGATTTGTGTCTTCTCATTTTGCTTGTAGATTTTGATTTTCGCCCATATAGCTCATCATAATGGAGTGTGAGCCCACTTGCCAATGCAAGAGTTTGGGCCTCACCAAACCTGCCACTCAACTGTCCTCACCGCAATGTTCGGCCTATTGCTTGCTGTTCGGGCTCATCTCTGTATGTAGGCAATTCGGGGGACACTCTTGGCTGGCTCTGTGGTGTTGAAATGTGCGACACGTGGCTTGAGAACGAATGGACTGGACTTGCAATCAGACTGGGGGTCCTTGCCTAGGTGGCCACTGAACTTCCAGGCGTGGATGTGGCATATTGATCGGTGGTTGCCACCTGTGCCGGTGTCAAATGTGGCAGAGGAGAAGAGGGTGTGCTTGGGGTGTGGGGCTTCTGGCCCTGTGCCTCTTTGTGGCCTTGCCACTTGTGCTTCGATGCCCATTGGAGGTACTGGCACGTGGCTCAGGAGAGGCAGTGCTGGCTGGGCTGGGGCTTCTGGCCCTGTGGCTCTTTGTGGCCTTGCCACTAGTGCTTCAATGCACATGGGAGCTTTGGCCACGTAGCTCAGGAGAGGCAGTGCTGTCTGGGCTGGGGCTTCTGGCCTGTGGCTCTTTGTGACCTTGCCACTAGTGCTTCGATGCCCATGGGAGCTTTGCCCACGTGGAGCTGGAGAGGCAGTGCTGGCTGGGCTGGGGCTTCTGCCATGTTGGCTCTTACTGGCCTTGCCAGTGGAGCATGGTTTATGAAGGAATGTGCTAGGGAGGGGAGGGTGTTCTTTGGGGGCTGGGGCTTCTCACCCTCTGCTTCTTAGTGGCCTTTCTTGCCGGCATACCTGCTTGCTTTGTTGGCTTCTTCTTAGCTGCTCCCTCCTTGGCTTTGGTGGTTGGTTTGGGTTTTGTGGGCTTGGTGGCCAATGTTGCCTTGGGTTGGCCACTTTGGCTGCGCGTTTCCCGCACCTTGGTCACTTCCATCTAGAAGGATGGTTTGAGGCTAGAAATGTGTTTGGGAATGTCATTTAGTCATCTGATCGATTTGTGACACATACTTGTATGCAGTTGATATTAATTTTGTGTTTTTTAGACGATGCTTCAGAGCAGGTACGACTACCTGCCCAACTCGTTTGAGAAGAGGAACGTCGCCCTGGAGATCGTTTCCCGGATCCAGCAGGAGACGGAAAACACCTTCACGCATACAAAGATCATGCAGCATTGGTCAGACCTGAAGCGACTACACATGCCCCAGGTGCGGCAATTTTTCGGGCTCCATTTCCCAAGTAAGTACATAGCGATTGCATGCTAGATGTAAATAAGGGTAAGTTTTAGGGGTGGAAAATGCAAGAATATACTGACCACGAAGTGATTTAGGTAAGTTTTAGGGGTGGGAAATGCAAGAAGAATGAGACCATGAAGTGATTTAGGTAAGTTTTAGGGGTGGGAAATGGAAGAAGAATGAGACCGCAAAGTGATTTAAGTAAGTTTTAGGGGTGGGAAATGCAAGAAGAAGGAGACCGCGAAGTGATTTGGGTAAATTTTAGGGGTGGGAAATGCAAGAATATACTGACCGCGAAGTGATTTGGATAAGTTTTAGGGGTGGGAAATGCAAGAATATACTGACCGTGAAGTGATTTAGGCAAGTTTTAGGGGTGGGAAATGCAAGAAGAATGAGACCATGAAGGGATTTAAGTAAGTTTTAGGGGTGGGAAATGCAAGAAGAATTAAACCGCGAAGTGATTTGGGCAAATTTTAGGGGTGGGAAATGCAAGAATAAGACCGCAAAGTGATTTGGGTAAGTTTTAGGGGTGGGAAATGCAAGAATATACTGACCGCGAAGTGATTTAGGTAAGTTTTTGGGGTGGGAAATGCAAGAAGAATGAAACCACGAAGTGATTTAGATAAGAAGCAAAAAATGGGGGACCCACCCTCCCCCAAAAAAGGATACCGGGTAACTATTGAGTGGCACTACTCATAAATGTGCAAATAAAGAATTTATTATCATCAATAATTACAAAAGACATGACACACTACAATATTACATATACACAAAGGACATGACATTACAGTCTAAAAACACCAGGGGGCGCCGGAGGTCTGCCAATTTCATAATAACACCCTAAAATCCCACCTGAACCACAAGCATAACCTATATCAAATATCAAAATATGTGCAAATCAGCAATAAATTGTGCTAGTGCAAACACTTACATTATAACAAATACAACAACACTCAGGATACAACAGGAGGACTAGCCAGGGTATGCGAAAGGAGTAAACAAATATCAGACAATAGAGCAAAGTGAAAAAAATAATAATAACTGTGCATATAGTCAGACCAACCGGGGTACCCCTGCAGGAACATTCTTGAATCGGATCCGGATCTGGCAAGATGGACATCGAGTGGCCCTAGATTGGTGGCACAACGTGCACCTAACTTGAGAGATATTCTTTGCCCTAGCCATTTTAAGCATTCTTCGAACTGGCTTGTGGAGCATGGCATCACAGGGAATTTTCCATGTGGTGGTTTGCCAGTATATGGTTAAGGATAAGAGGATACGAAATGTTACCACAGGTAAAACTTTTAAGATCAAACAGTTCATCAATTGCCGTAGCACAGGGGTGATATATGCCCTCTGGTGCCCCTGCCCTAAGGTGTATGTTGGGGAGACCAGAAACAGTTTGAAGACCAGGCTGCAGGCCCATGTTTCAAGCATACGCCTGTCAGCAAAACATGTGGAACAAGGTAAAATCATCACCCCCGTTGCCAGACACTTCCTGCAAGCCCATAATTCGGATAACACACTATTGAAGGTCATGGGTATAGAGAGGGTCACGATGGGCCCCAGGGGAGGAGATCTTAAACGCAAATTGCTCCAACGTGAACTGAGATGGATTCATTTACTTAATGCCCAGCATCCTGTGGGTCTCAATGAAGATGTATCCTTTATGCCGTTCTTGGGGTCATAAGATGGTTAACCCGGGTTGTGGGAGTATGGCACTCACCTTGATGTAGTGGGTTGGTCACTTGGGTTTGTAGCTTGGTTTTGGAGGTTCATGGGGTTGGGTGAGCTGGGTATTGGTTGCACATAGTTTGTTTTCGGGGCATTTTGTCTTTCATACATTTTTTGGGGCACATGTTCACTTGGAAGGATGGTTGTTGTATTGTCCTTTCTCTTTTACTTTTGGGTATTTAGTTTCATTTGGATGCATTCACGTTGTAGTATTATTACTGTTTCACAATCTTTAATCACGATTATTTTTCATAGATTTGGATAATGGCACTGGATACACTCTCAGGTGGATGTGCAGTACACCGCAGCGGGAGTTGTTGCTATCTAAGAATGTTGCCCTAAGACGACCCTGAGTGGTGCATGCGGACTGGGATCCCTTGTTCAGGATGATACGCGGAGCACCTTGGACGCTGCCCTGGCTTACATGCGTTGCTCCAGGATTGTAGTGTCCTCCTGGAGCCCCTGGTTGTGGCCGCGCTACCCTGTTTACCTTTATTTGGGCCTGTTGGATGGAGGATGATCTGGTGACCTCGGATACCAACTGCTGGAAGGTCAACTTGATTGGAGTCCCTTTGAACAGGACTGATTGACCTCTGTTGGGTCTGGCACATGTGCCCTTATTGGAGGAAGCACTGGCGGACCCCATTTATGGAGAAAGTTATATGTAGGCTCTTTGTACCGGTGTGCCCCCTATATCAGCCTGTACTGAACATTCTGCGTTTTTTTGGGGCAAAGAGACTCAGTCCAAAGCATCTGAAATAAATGCTCTCTAATATTGTTTATTTATCTGTACCTGGATGCAAGGCTCTGGTGCCTTGTTCCCCTTTACTTTAAGGTGAATTTTTATTGATTGGCGGTCATATAAGCTGAATAAATTGGTATGTAATGTTGGACTTGGTAGAACATGTTGATTTACTTTTCTCATATGTCATGCTTGTACACTGGTTTATAATGAAGATTTAATTAGTATGTCTATATGTTTATATGTTGTTTGTGTTTTTTAAATATGGTCTGTGGATAACAATGAGGGGTGGCCCCACCCCCCCCCTTTTTTCCCTATTGGCCAAGGTGCTGAATGCCATTGGCCACTCTATGCCCAGTATACAGGTCACCCGCGCTCCTATATACTTGAATTGCCCAGGTATTGGTTTAGCACTGTGTCCTTATATACTGTCATCCTTATCTCCCCTTGTTAGCCTGTGCCCTCTTCCCACTGTGCTACCTTGTTTACCTTCCTGCCTGCACTATGGCTGTGTCACATTAGAACTCTAGGTGTGGCGGACGGCCCGAGCGCCGGTGACGTCACTGTTATGGGGACTGTGACCGAGCGTGCGCTTTGGCCTCCCGCTTTTTGACACCGTTCATTCAAATCAGTCTTGCTGGCTTGTGGGTATGTGTGTTGACGCGGGGGAAGGGTGGGCACCTCCATGTTTCCCGGTTTTGACCAGTGGTATGGTGCTACATTACGCTTTGTGTTACTTGGCAACGGTGGGCGGGACTGGCGTTGCGCACTTCCGGCCGGAGTGCGCCTGCGCGAGTCCTGGCCCGTTTTCAGCATAGACAGCCAGTCTGTTTTGATTGCACAGCTGTGTGGGATTTGCACTGGCCATGCGGGATGTCGTGGAGACGGGGGATGGGAGGTAAGGCCTTGATGAGTGTGGATTCACATTGGTGCTTCCAGCCATGGGGTGGGCCTGTCAGTTTATATTTAAGGGACTGGGTGTGGAGCTCCCCTCATTCTTGCCCTGATGAAGTAGTGCAGGGTCACTACGACACGCGTTGGCTCTTTATCCCTGCAGGGGTACCCCGGTTGGTCTGACTATATGCACAGTTATTATTTTTTTCACTTTGCTCTATTGTCTGATATTTGTTTACTCCTTTCGCATACCCTGGCTAGTCCTCCTGTTGTATCCTGAGTGTTGTTGTATTTGTTATAATGTAAGTGTTTGCACTAGCACAATTTATTGCTGATTTGCACATATTTTGATATTTGATATAGGTTATGCTTGTGGTTCAGGTGGGATTTTAGGGTGTTATTATGAAATTGGCAGACCTCCGGCGCCCCCTGGTGTTTTTAGACTGTAATGTCATGTCCTTTGTGTATATGTAATATTGTAGTGTGTCATGTCTTTTGTAATTATTGATGATAATAAATTCTTTATTTGCACATTTATGAGTAGTGCCACTCAATAGTTACCCGGTATCCTTTTTTGGGGGAGGGTGGGTCCCCCATTTTTTGCTTCTTAGATTTTCACAGTGTGATCCCGGGTGAGTAGGCACACGCTTACTTTGATTATACTCTAGACCTGTGTATACAAGGCTAGTGCTGCCCAGTTAGCTTGTCTAGTGATTTAGATAAGCATTGTAGCAAAATGTAGCACCAAATATGTAGACAAGCACATTAATGAGTTAATTTTGTAGTGCACAGGCGTAAGGTCGTCTGGACGATTATTTATTGTAAAAGGAAATCAGAATCTAATGGGAAACGCAAAGGATTCGTGGGAGGAGACGATGGAAAAAGGGCAAAAACGAAAGCCTACGTTGTAACATGAGTAACATAAACGGAAATCGAAAGCTGGAAAAGGACATTCTCCTTGGCATACGAACGGACGAAGACTTTACTGAAGGCTTGCAATGCATGCTTAGAATCAATCGTACACTCATACGCGAGCGGGAACATTTAAAAAAAAAACAAAACAGATCGACACAAAAACTTTTGTCTCTCTGAATCAACCCTAATGTGTCCAAGTCAGCTTGAAGCTTGTGAACATCTGACTGCACCATGTTTGTGTCATCTGCAAAAATAGAGACAGTGCTTTTAATTTCGCCTCCTATGCCATTTATAAACAAGTTGAATAATATTGGGCCCAGCACTGAACCCTGGGGTACACAGCTTACAACTGGTAACCATTCAGAGTGGGTATCATTAACCACAACTCTCTGCACACGATCCTTCAGCCAGTTTTCAATCCAGTTACAAACTTTATTTTCTAATCCCAAAGATCTCAATTTCCCCAATAAACATCTATGGGGGACAGTATCAAATGCTTTTGTAAAACCCAAAGAAACTATATCTCCAGCCGCCCCTCTGTCCAGGCTTCTACTCACTTCCTCATAGAAGCCAATCATACACCCCTAAGTGAAAATGGCCAAATAGTGGTCAATTACCCTCCCTGGTGTCTTGTGACTCATTAGTGTTACAAGGTCTCAGGTGTGAATGGAGAGCAGATGCGTTAAATTTAGTGTTATCACTCGCACACTCTCTCTTACTGGTCACTGGAAGTACAACATGGAATCTCATGCCAAAGAACTCTTTGGGGTCCAAAAAAAGAATTGTTTCGGTACATACAGATGGCCTAAACAATAAGAGGAATGCCAACACCCTGAATCTGAGCTGCAGCACCTTGGCTAGGACCATACAGTGGTTTACCAAGACCAAAGGCAAAACCAAAGAAACTGAGTGCTTGTACTCAGTGTCTTATGCAGAGGTTGTCTTTTCAAAATTGACACAGTGCTCCCAGCATTGCTGCAGAAGTTAAGGGAGTGGGGGAGCAGCCTGTCAGTGCTCAAATTATACGCCACAATGCGGAAACCAGGTGAGGAGTACAAAGACAAGTGTGTCTTGCCTACAGTCAAGCATGGAGTTGGGAGTGTCATGGTTTCGGTGTGCATTCATGATGGAGCTACATACTGTGACATACTGAAGCAAGGCATGATCCCTACCTTCGGAACACGGGCAGGAGGGCGGTATTCCAATATGATAACGACCCCAAACACATCTACAGGCTTGTCACTGCCTTGCTAAAGAAACTGATAGTAAAGGTGCGAGACTGGTCAAGCATGTATCCAGACCTAAACCCTATTGGGCATCCCTAGGTGGAGGAATGCAAGGTCTCTGTAATTTGTCATGGAGAAGTGGAAAAAGATTCTAGTGAAACTCAAAAATAATGGTGGATACTAAAAATATTGACATTTTGGGCACAATTTGGTCATTTTTACTTATGTGTGTACTTACTTTTGATGTCAGGTGTTTAGACATAAATGGCTGTGTGTTAAGTTATTTTGAGGGTACACCAAATGCCATATCTTCAGTGTTGTCCCATGAAAAGTTATTATAACCTATTTATAAAAATGAAAGGGTGTACTTACTTTTGTGAGATAGTGGGAGTCATTGTAAATATTATATTAAACAAGTTCAAAGCTTGGTGCAAATTTGGGTGTGATTTGCAGCCTGAATTTTAGTGAGCTTTTTAACTTTTGCACATAAAAAGTACAAAAAAAAAATTGCCTGCACATGTGAAGGGGCATTTTACAGGTGATGTACATAATTTTTCCAATGAGGTAAAGATATTTGTATACAATTTCCTTTCTGCATACCCCATGGGGTGCTGTTATTTTCAAACTTGTAATCATTATTCTTAACTCATTGGAAAAATGATGCACCTCACCTGTAAAAATGCCCCTTCACATGTGCAGGTAATCTTTTTTAGGAAAAACAAACTTTGTTTATTGCAATTTTTTGTGTTAAAGTTAGAAAGCTCACTGAAATTCCAGCTACAATTCACACCTGAATGCACACCAAGTTTTGAACAAACTTAAACGTTAGCATGACCCCCATTGTAATTAAGTTTGAAGGGGCTTTTGATTAGTGATGGACGAACCCGAACCACAAAGTTTGGGTTCGTACTGAAGTTTACAAGTTTTGGTTCCCAAACATGAACTTCGGCCAGAAGTCTGTGTTCGAGTTCGACGTCCAGCCTGAGCAGCCCATCAACCCGCACCTAAAGGATGCAGCAGCCAAAGCTGCTCTAAAACTCACCTGAGCCTGCATCATGCCCTACCTGCCAGCAACAGCTGCGTTTGAAACGGTCCATGGTTGGGGCCACAGAAGAATGGCTGCTGCTCCCCATGACTGAGTACACTCCTGGAGCATTGGCATCTGGCAATAGAAGTGCCCTCTCTCATGGGGAATGGCAGCCAATTTCCTGTGGCCCCGGCCATGGACCATTGCAAACGCCGCCGCTGACAGGAAGGGGATTGCACGGGGCTCAGGTAAGTTTTACAGTGGCGCCCTTCCTGCTGCACACTCTCAGCAGGAGTTTCGAAGAGGTAAATAAATGTTTATGTGCAGCAATCTGAAATGGTCCTGGGGAGCGATGTATATGAGCACTGTTAATTGTAAGGGTGTTGGTCCAGTTTAAATATATTAGTTGGCTACATTAGTTGACCCCTGTCATTATCTACAGATACATTTCTGGTGTTTATAGATATAATATCTAACAAAAAGAAAAAACATAGAGCCAAATTTTGCCAAAATTACTGTTTTTGCTGAACCAAACTGCAAAATCTGTGACAAATGTAGCTTTGACCCGAATCTGAAACACATTAACTTCCATGATATGAAGGCCATATGCTGTTAACAATCTAAAGTTTTATGCGCTGGTCCTGGGGAGCGATGTATATGCACTGTTAATTGTAAGGGTGTTGGTCCAGTTTAAATATATTAGTTGGCTACATTAGTTGACCCCTGCCATTATCTACAGATACATTTCTGGTGTTTATAGATATAATATCTAACAAAAAGAAAAAAACAGAGATCCAAATTTTGTCAAATGTACTGTTTTTGCTGAACCAAACTGCTAAATATGTGACAAATGTAGCTTTGACCCGAATCTGAAACACATTAACTTCCATGATATGAAGGCCATATGCTGTTAACAATCTAAAGTTTCATGCGCTTCAATTAGAGATCATCAATATAAAATCACACTAGCCATTCCCTATCTGATAAAACAATTAGTTGTCAAAATGACCCAGCCATGATACAGTGTAAATACATAAATGGCAATGCAAATACCTAAACCATTAGGGACAGCTATAGTAAAAAGTGAAAAGTAAAAGCCTAGCTGGCCAGCCGTCAAGCCCAACGAAAGACCCAGGAGGCCATTGCTGCTGAGATACACAAGAATCCCAATAAAGAAGTACTGGTTTGATGGTGGAAGGTAACCTGCTCCACCAGCTGATGTTCCTTTGGTCACTTAATGGCATCCTCCAAAAACAGCTGGCAGCTCACCTGCAAATATTGATTCAGTCTATGATAATCTGGTAGCACACCACAGTTGTCTCAAGGCAAACAGATTGTATCAACACAAGCTACATGATCACGCCATCTGTCCACTGCCTTAAGTCATTTAAAACTGCATTTTTGGGAGAAAGATTGTTTATTAGGAATCATTTATAATGTGCCCTCACTTCCTCCAGATAACAGCTGATGACCACTATTTTTGAAGCACAAGTTTTGGTGTCCAGGATTACAAGAATGTTCATTAATGGATAACTAGGATTCTCATCTAAACTGGATGCTCAGCAAAAGGAAAAGGGCGTCCTGACCCCATACGAGAGTCGCGGGGAGGAAGTCGCTTTGTGGACATGAAAAGCTTTGTGAAGCGATATTTACTGCACATTAGTCAGAACAAACACTTTCACATAGGGATTTACAGGCACAAATAAACATTAAACCTCCTGCAAATGTCATTAACAATTTAAGTGCCACAATTGCGGGTAAGGCAGACGTTTCATCGTGTGTGGAATTCTGCATAAAACCAGGGAAAGGTGTTTACATTCCATCTTCACTGCTTACTGAAATGAGGGATAGATGTTGATCTTTCATGGCCGATTAACGGGACTGTATATAATGTGTATGCACATACTCTGATGCAGCATTTATGATCCTTTTAATTGATTGACTATATTACAGGATAAGTGACAATGTCAGCCTACCATTCTCTCTGCTTACAACTTATCTCAGTTAAACATTTACATTTTATTTGGGCATATCTATCATTCTGACTGTCTATCTGACTTTCTCTTGACAGTATAAACTGTCCACTTGATCAACAGGTTTTACAGCTCAGTCAGCTCCCTCACGTACATTAAAGAATAATATAGAGGCAAATGTTCACATTAAGTTTAATTTAACCTAAATTCTGCTATTGTCATTTGTTTGTAATGGTCAATATTGGAAACTTTGTCTTATTTGCTCTATTCATTAGTTTGCTTAGTTATTAGACCACATGGCAGTGTAGAGTAACGACTATGTCACATATTGGTGCGGACGGGGACTTCTCCGGAAAAAATCATGACAGCTGAACTCTTACCATGAATTTCAATTCTATATGTGGAAATTGGTGCTCGGTTCCCAGAGGCGCTGCAGAATCTGAAATAACAAGTAAGGACCAGCACTCCAGTTATAAATGTCTATATTGTAAATCCAAAATAAACACAGATGAAGTATTATAATCCAAAGTCGATGTTAAGGTGCCATGCAAGACCCCTTCATCAGGACCAGGAACAAACAACCAGATACCCCAGAGTGAAACACTTTATATGTTTTTTTTACTATATTATTAAAACTTAAAAAATAAAAATGTTTTTACCCCCCCCCCCCCCACTAGCCAACTATCCCGGGCACCAGGCATAAGGGCTGATAGCCCTGGTCCTGCTGTATACCATCCCTTAAGCCCTTCTGTATCGGTTTGGGTCTCTTCTAAAGTCCTGTAAAACACAATCCCTGAATCACACAAGTTTACACTTTTGGGGAGTATTTTTGTGTGAGTTCTCGCACCAAACAAAAATTCTCACCCAAAAATTCTACTTCAGAAAAAAGGTCTGCTGAATCAGGAGACATGGGCAGAGGTGCGAGAACAGGTTTTTCGCTGCAAAAACCTGACGGGATTGCACTGAATCGAGCCACTTATAGATGCTTAGTTATTTTACACTTAAGAATAATCAAACTCTTTCCCAGCAACCATTAGAGAGATTTTACAGCTTCTCCGTCCGTAATTTGTTGAAGATAAACCATAATCGAATTAGGTAGCTCAGTTTCTTCAAACAAGATTAACAAGGAACCCATCATCCCAAGATGTTCAGGACTTCCAGTCAATGAGCTTCTTTGGTGTTGTTTCTGGACAACAATACCATTATGCATTAAATCTAATATCTCAGTCAATATAAGATGAATGATAATCATTTAGTTACATTTTGGTAAGATACAGTACAATAAATCATTCTTAAAAAGTGTACCACAAATCTATGAAGCTTCTTAGATTGTTTAATCTCCAAGCATCAAAAGTGCTTTATGTTAATTGTGTTTTGCAAGATAGGGAAATTGTTTTATCATTATGATTGAACTGTGGGGCAAGCTAAGTATCACCCTGGCAAAAACTGATTTTAGCTTTGATGTTTTGGGACAGAGAGCAGGTAAAGTGTGGGGTGGGTTTTAATTTTGCCTTTTCCTTGTAAATACAGGATCTAAGCTTAGATTATGTAGTTACAAGTAACAAAAAGAGGGAGTGTGCCCAAATCTAAAAGGAGGTTTGGATGTGGTCAATACAACTCGCTTTGGTCATGCTCTGCGTCTAAACAGAGGCGATCATTGATATTAGAGATGATCGAACTTTTGAAAAATTTGATTCGGCTGATTCACCGAATTTTCTGACAAAATTAGTTTCGGTCCGAATTTATTCGCGATGAATCGATATTAAAAATGGCTATTTCTGAGCTTCCTAGAGCCT
Source organism: Gastrophryne carolinensis (assembly GCA_027917425.1). Lineage (NCBI taxonomy): Eukaryota > Metazoa > Chordata > Amphibia > Anura > Microhylidae > Gastrophryne > Gastrophryne carolinensis. The sequence goes on from CM051234.1 coordinate 597,243,697, forward strand.
CAATAGGGTTGTAAACCATTCTGCCTTGCTGTAACATGCATAGGATGCATGCTGGATTAGTGAAATAATACTGAAAATAATTATGACATGCAGATCAGAGGCATCGCTATTAGAATCGCAGAGCGGCACAATTACAGAGAGTTGAGGTGGCATCACTATGAGGGCCCCCTATATTGCCTGAAAAACACACCCTGGAGCTGGCAGCAGCAGGAGCCCAAAAATTGGCTGGAAGACATCCTGGAGCTGGCAGCAGGAGCCCAAAAAAACTGGTGATGCAAGCAGCAGCGGCAGCAGCGGCAGGAGTCCAAACATTGCTTGAAATAGACAATGGAATTGGCAGCAGGAGCAGCAGGAGCCCAAACATTGCTTGAAAGACACACTGGAGTTGGCAGCAGGAGCAGCAGGAGCCCAAACATTGCTTGAAAGACACACTGGAGTTGGCAGCAGGAGCAGCAGGAGCCCAAACATTGCTTGAAAGACACACTGGAATTGGCAGCAGCAGCAGCAGGAGCCCAAACATTGCGTGAAAGACACACTGGAGTTGGCAGCAGGAGCCCAAACATTGCTTGAAAGACACACTGGAGTTGGCAGCAGCAGCAGGAGCCCAAACATTGACTCAAAGAGACACTGTAGTTGGCAGCAGGAGCAGCAGGAGCCCAAAAATTGGCTGAATGACACCCTGGAGTTGCAAGCAGCAGGAGACCAAACATTGCTTAAAAGAGACACTGGAGTTGGCAGCAGAAGCAGCAGGAGGCCAAAACTGCTTAAAAGACACACTGGAGTTGGCAGCAGCAGGAGCCCAAACATTGCTTGAAAGAGACACTGGAGTTGGCAGCAGGAGCCCAAACATTGCTTGAAAGACACACTGGAGTTGGCAGCAGGAGCACCAGGAGCCCAAACATTGATTGAAAGACACACTGGAGTTGGCAGCAGGAGCAGCAGGAGCCCAAAAAATGGCTGAATGACACCCTGGAGTTGCAAGCAGCAGCAGGAGCCCAAACATTGCTTAAAAGAGACACTGGAGTTGGCAGCAGCAGCAGCAGGAGGCCAAAATTGCTTGAAAGACACACTGGAGTTAGCAGCAGCAGCAGCAGGAGCCCAAACATTGCTTGAAAGACACACTGGAGTTGGCAGCAGGAGCCCAAACATTGCTTGAAAGACACACTGGAGTTGGCAGCAGGAGCAGCAGGAGCCCAAACATTGCTTGAAAGACACACTGGAGTTGGCAGCAGGAGCAGCAGGAGCCCAAACATTGCTTGAAAGACACACTGGAGTTGGCAGCAGCAGCAGCAGGAGCCCAAACATTGCGTGAAAGACACACTGGAGTTGGCAGCAGGAGCCCAAACATTGCTTGAAAGACACACTGGAGTTGGCAGCAGCAGCAGGAGCCCAAACATTGACTCAAAGAGACACTGTAGTTGGCAGCAGGAGCAGCAGGAGCCCAAAAATTGGCTGAATGACACCCTGGAGTTGCAAGCAGCAGGAGACCAAACATTGCTTAAAAGAGACACTGGAGTTGGCAGCAGAAGCAGCAGGAGGCCAAAATTGCTTAAAAGACACACTGGAGTTGGCAGCAGCAGGAGCCCAAACATTGCTTGAAAGAGACACTGGAGTTGGCAGCAGGAGCCCAAACATTGCTTGAAAGACACACTGGAGTTGGCAGCAGGAGCACCAGGAGCCCAAACATTGATTGAAAGACACACTGGAGTTGGCAGCAGGAGCAGCAGGAGCCCAAAAATTGGCTGAATGACACCCTGGAGTTGCAAGCAGCAGCAGGAGCCCAAACATTGCTTAAAAGAGACACTGGAGTTGGCAGCAGCAGCAGCAGGAGGCCAAAATTGCTTGAAAGACACACTGGAGTTAGCAGCAGCAGCAGCAGGAGCCCAAACATTGCTTGAAAGACACACTGGAGTTGGCAGCAGGAGCCCAAACATTGCTTGAAAGACACACTGGAGTTGGCAGCAGGAGCCCACAAATTGGCCTAAAGACACACTGGAGTTGCAAGCAGCAGCAGGAGGCCAAAATTGCTTAAAAGACACACTGGAGTTGGCAGCAGCAGGAGCCCAAACATTGCTTGAAAGAGACACTGGAGTTGGCAGCAGGAGCCCAAACATTGCTTGAAAGACACACTGGAGTTGGCAGCAGGAGCACCAGGAGCCCAAACATTGATTGAAAGACACACTGGAGTTGGCAGCAGGAGCAGCAGGAGCCCAAAAATTGGCTGAATGACACCCTGGAGTTGCAAGCAGCAGCAGGAGCCCAAACATTGCTTAAAAGAGACACTGGAGTTGGCAGCAGCAGCAGCAGGAGGCCAAAATTGCTTGAAAGACACACTGGAGTTAGCAGCAGCAGCAGCAGGAGCCCAAACATTGCTTGAAAGACACACTGGAGTTGGCAGCAGGAGCCCAAACATTGCTTGAAAGACACACTGGAGTTGGCAGCAGGAGCCCACAAATTGGCCTAAAGACACACTGGAGTTGCAAGCAGCAGCAGCAGCAGGAGCCCAAAATTGCCAGAAAGACACACCCTGGAGTTGGCCTGGAGTTGGCAGCAGCATTAAGAGAACATATACAGATTTTCGGCACAGATATCTTATACGAAGAATATTAATAAAAAGTAAGAGTAACGTAAAGCAATTTCTCAATAATTACTTGTGGTCTGATGCGGAGGAATGTCTGTAACTGGAGAGCAGCGCCTTAAGTCTGTTTTGCATGATCCATATTTCTTTAGAGTTGGTCTGGCCCCATGATCAATCTACTCTAATGCATCAGGCATTGGTGGGTGGAAATCTTGGCTGATCCATGCCCGATTCATTTCCACGCAGGCCAGCCTCTGAAAAAAAAACATTTTTTAAGCATACTGGAGCACATTGAATTGCTCTCATCAGAGCATCACTTACGCACATCTAAGAGTTTCATCACTTTGTTTGTGTTAAAGTCTTCAGGGCCTAGTTACTACTTAGTGAAAGACCATAAATAGTTACACACCTGCTGCTCTTATCGACAAATCCTGTTTTAAGTGTAGTGTAGCGTTTTGTCCTCCCCTCATATACACACACAAGTATGTCAGGAAGAGAAGTGGCAGGATGGGCACAGAGAAGTTGCAGAGGCCTAAATTCATCAAGCAGAGGTTGCAGCAGACTAGGTGTGAGTAGCAGCAGGAGTCTCAGTGAGAGGACTGATCTCCCGGGATCAGCTAGCGGTCGTGTCTTGACCAGCAACCCATCATCCATTGGTTAACACGATCATCCACTGCATCACAAGTGACATCTGACACCCCCAGTCAACTGTCGGTTATGTCTTATGCTTAGGGTTCAGCTCCACTATTCAGTGAGGACGATCTGATAATCAGAAAAACCAGCAGCTACTGCCCAGCCAAGAAGTGCAGGAGACACTTGCCGCTTCTTCCACTAGGCGGGCAAGTAGTGATGAGGAGAGTGGCATGGGAGGTGGTGTTGCAAGCCTTTGGGCTTCTTAAGAAGACACTGTTGAGGAACCTGAGGAGGACATCAGTGAGTTTTGAGGGCACTTTTAAAGGCTTGGAGTGATGGAGAGTGACAGTTTTAGCGGCCAGCATGGTGGCAGAAGGGGAAAGTATGGAGGCAAATGTGCTCGGGGTAGACCACTTGCGCGGCAGGCTATCTTCCCAGGAGGTAGTGGAAGAGGGTCCCTGGAATCGTCGTCGTCGTCGGCGACAGCAGCAGTGAATTAGTGCGGACTGTTGGTAGGAAAAATCAGCTATAGCTATCAGAGCATCACTTACGCACATCTAAGAGTTTCATCACTTTGTTCGTGTTAAAGTCTTCAGGGCCTAGCTACTACTTAGTGAAAGACCATAAATAGTTACACACCTGCTGCTCTTATCGACAAATCCTGTTTTAAGTGTAGTGTAGCGTTTTGTCCTCCCCTCATATACACACTAAGTATGTCAGGCAGAGAAGTGGCAGGATGGGCACAGAGAAGTTGCAGGGGCCTAAATTCCTCAAGCAGAGGTTGCAGCAGACTAGGGGTGAGTAGCAGCAGGAGTCTCAGTGAGAGGACTGATCTCCCGGGATCAGCTAGCGGTCGTGTCTTGTCCAGCAACCCATCTGCCATCATCCATTGGTTAACACGATCATCCACTGCATCACAAGTGACATCTGACACCCCCAGTCAACTGTCGGTTATGTCTTATGCTTAGGGTTCAGCTCCACTATTCAGTGAGGACTATCTGATAATCAGAAAAACCAGCAGCTACTGCCCAGCCAAGAAGTGCAGGAGACACTTGCCGCTTCTTCCACTAGGCGGGCAAGTAGTGATGAGGAGAGTGGCATGGGAGGTGGTGTTGCAAGCCTTTGGGCTTCTTAAGAAGACACTGTTGAGGAACCTGAGGAGGACATCAGTGAGTTTTGAGGGCACTTTTAAAGGCTTGGAGTGATGGAGAGTGACAGTTTTAGCGGCCAGCATGGTGGCAGAAGGGGAAAGTATGGAGGCAAATGTGCTCGGGGTAGACCACTTGCGTGGCAGGCTATCTTCCCAGGAGGTAGTGGAAGAGGGTCCCTGGAACCGGCGGCGGCGGCAGCAGCAGTGAATTAGTGCGGACTGTTGGTAGGAAAAATCAGCTACAAGGCCATGTGGCAGTTTTTCATCAAGCATCCGCAGGAGGTTAACATGGCTATATGAAAGATGTGTAGGCAGAAGGTGAAGTGCCCAATGTTGGACCCACAGCCCTGCGTCAACATTTGCAGCGTCACCATCAAGCGGCCTGGGAGAGTTGGCTCCAAAGTGGTGGTCCAGCCTGCTGCATTATCCAGTGGCACACCGCTCTCTGTTCCAGCCAGCCAAGGCTCCACCACCTCCTGTGTGTCATACCCATCCTCTGTCGCTCCAGATGCTCCTCCTCCTCTTAATCCGAGTCAGTCATTCCGCCAGCAATCCATTGGCCAAGCCATGTCCAAGAGACAACAGTATGTGCCCACTCATCCAACGTGCAGAAGCTAAATGTGCTCCTGTATAAGTTGCAGGTGCTGCAGTCCCTCCCTTTTGAGTTGGTGGACCTTTCAGAGAACTGATGGCTTGTGCAGAGCAGAGGTGGAGAGTCCCATGCTGTCATTTCTTTGCGAAGAAGGCAGTACCAGCCCTGTACAATTTTGTTGAACAGAAGGTGGGCCAGTCCTTTAGCCTGTCAGTGTGTACCAAAGTGCAAAGCACTGCCTACATCTGGAGCTGTAACTACGGTCAGGGACAATACATATCCTTTAAGGCCTACTTTGTAAAGCGCTAAGGAAGATGATGGCGCTATATAAATAAACAATAATAATAATAATAATAATAATAAGGCCCACTGGGTGATTGTGGTTCCTGCACAACCACAACAGCAACTTGGACAGGTCCCTCCGCTGTGGCCTCCACGCTCCTAGGCCTTTGTGCCTGTGACAGTGCACTTGCACTTAGCAATGGTGTCACAGAAAATAGTGGCTAATTGTCAGTTACATATTAATAGTTAACATTTATCTTATTTGAACATATTTATAATAATAACATATAATAACATATAACATAGCAACAATAACATCTAACATAATAACAGTAACATATAAAATTTATTTATTGTGGATATTTTTTTTAATTTGTTTTTCATATTTTGTATTTTTTAAAAACATATATATTTTATTTTTATTTTTTTTTCATTTTTTTTTTTAATATTTTTTTTCCATTGTCTTTTTTTAATATTTTGTGAATTTTTGTACCAATTTGTTTTTTCATTTTTTTTTTTTTGTATTTTGTTTTTTCTAAATATTTTTTTTTTTTTTTCCCAGTGCCCTTCCAGCCTACCATGTTTGCAGGACACGGCGGTTTCACGCTGTTCTTCACATGGTTTGCCTTGAGCCACAGAGCCACACATGGGAGGAACTGCTAAAAATGAGAACTCAATAAATTAAATCATGGCTTACTCCACGAAAACTGCAAATGGGACCCATGGTGACTGACACTGGGAAGAACATCTTGTCTGCGCTGCGACAAGAAAGCCTGAGCCATGCGTCCTGCCATGGTACACGTGTTCAATCTAGTTGTCAAGCGTTTTCTGAAGTCTTCCCCCCATCTGCAAGACATCCTAACAACGGGAAGGAAACTTTGCATGCACTTCAGCCACTCCTACACCATCAAGCACACCCTTCTTGAGCTTCAGCGTCAGAACGGTATCCCCAAACATAGTCTGATTTGCGATGTTTCCACCTGTTGGTATTCCACCCTCCATATGTAGGATCAACTATAGGAACAGAGAAAAGCCATCACGCATTTCTTGATGATCCAAACGGATAGGGGGACTCCCCTGTGTAACTTCAATGTAAACCAGTGGCAGCTCATACGTGACACCTGCCGTTTGCTCAGGCTCTTTGAGGAAGCTACTTTATTAGTCAGTCGCCAGGACTATGAGATGAACGATGTGATTCCACTACTTCATGTACTACAACACATGTTGGAAACCATGGCTGGTCAGGGCACTAGAGACATGGCGCATACATTTCACAGCCACATGAAGCCTGTGGGGGCTGAAGTGGAGGAGGAGAAGGGGCACAGGTTTGACAAAATGGCCATTTTATCTAGTCATCTGACAGGAGAGGAGGAGCAGGAGCAGCCACAGGAGCTAAAAGGTTGTGAGGAAGGTGAGACAGAGGACCCAGACACACCGTGGCAGTTTGCAGTGGAGATGAAGACAGGTAGTCCCTCCGAGTCATTTGCACAAATGGCACGATGCATGCTCACGTGCTTGCGTAGTGAACGCATAATTGTCTCCATTTGTCAGCGGGATGACTTCTGGCTCTCCACCTTATTGGACCCTCACTTCCGGCACAAAATGGGGGCATTTTTTACACCCACTGAGAGGGAGGACAAACTGACCTACTACAGAGACATCCTACGTAGTCAGTTGGGCGATGCCTATCTGCGCCATGGTCCATACTGTGATGCCCAGCGGGACACCAGCCTTCTGTAAGCAGGCAACCCCCAATCTCCACCGCCGCTTCTGACTATAGTCAAGCCCCCGTTTTCCGGGACGCTAGGTACGCCTCACCGGACACGGTTGCCCCCAGGTCTTAATAGGCGCAAAGGATGGCTGCTTACGGTGAAGGCCGATGAACCACAAGGGTGTCCCGAAGCCGAGCTCGTTCACAGGTAGTCAATCCGGAGGGTGCGTCAGAGTACAGGGATGAGACAGGTGCGTAGTCAGGAGTAGCCAAAGGGTCAAACCAGGAGGTCAGAGATCGTGGGGTATCCAGAGGGGCAGGCAGCTTTGTGGTCAGACAAAGCAGAGATCAGTACAGGTAGCAGACAGGAATGGTCGATCAAGCCGTGTCGGAACTTAACCGGCACAAAATGAGGGCATTTTTTTAAACCCGCTGAAAGGGAGGACAAACTGACCTACTACAAAGACATTCTACGTAGTCAGTTGGCCGATGCCTATCTGCGCCATGGTCCATACTCTCGCAGGTCTGACTCGGGGGGACCTCTGCGATCACCTTCCACTGCCATGGCTGCTGGGGGGGTGGAAGGAGAAGCAGCAGCAGCTCCATCAGCAGCAGCCTCAGTCTTCAGTCGCGGTAATGAGTAGCTTTCTACACCCGCATAGTGAGTCTACTCATGAGCAGCATGAAGACCTGGAGCAGGACCTGAACCAGCAGGTCGTGTCATACCTTGACATGACCATGCCAACACACCTTGAGGATCCGTTGGACTTCTGGGCAGCCAAACTTGACTTGTGGCCACAACTAGCAGAGTTTGCCCTGGAAAAGCTGTCCTGCCCAGCCAGTAGTGTGCCATCTGAGCGGGTGTTTAGTGCGGCGTGGCCATAGTCATGCCAAGGAGAACTTGTCTGTCCACGAATAATGTGGAGAGACTCACCTTTGTGAAGATGAATCAGGCATGGTTCAACCAGGATTTCCAGCCAACAATGGCTGATCCATGGTAGTAGCTGATGCATGGTAGCTCTTTATGCTGCTGCCAACTCCAGGGTGTGTCTTTCAGGCAATATATGGTCTGCCTATGCTGCTGCCAACTCCTGGGTGTGTCTTTCAGACAATATATGGGCTCCCTATGCTGCTGCCAACTCCTGGGTGTGTCTTTCAGGCAATATATAGGCTCCCTATGCTGCTGCTGCCAGCTCATATGTGTGTCTTTCAGGCAATATATGGGCTCCTAATGCTGCTGCTGCCAACTCCAATGTTAGCACTCTTAAAAGACGCATGCTAGCATATTTGGGATGCCCCCCGGTTAACGGCAATGGCTGCTGGCAATTTGACAAAGTGACTTTCTTTACAAAATGCAACCAGTTAATAGACAGGTACTCTTGAAATATTACTGCTAGTGTTTGGGATGCCCCCTCCTCACATACAAAGGAGGCCTCCCTTAATTGTGGAAAAGTTATGTTAATTATAAAATGCAAGCAGTTATTAGACAGGCAGTCTTGAGATATTTATGCTAGTGTTTGGGATGCCCATGTGGGCTGGGGTTTTTACAGCAGACACAGAAACAATTCAAACTGTGATATATTTATGAGAAATAGACTTTAAAAGCTGCTTTAGTGTAACAGATAGGGTCAAATGTGCTAATTGGGATACCCTGAGGCCTGTTTTTTTTTACAGCACACACAAAAACAATTCAAACTGCAATATATTTATGAGAAATAGCCTTTAAAAGCTGCTTTAGTGTAACAGATAGGGTCAAATGTGCAGGTTTGGGATACCCTGAGGCCTGTTTTTTTTTACAGCACACACAAAAACAATTCAAACTGCAATATATTTATGAGAAATAGCCTTTAAAAGCTGCTTTAGTGTAACAGATAGGGTCAAATGTGCAGGTTTGGGATACCCTGCGGCCTGGTGTATTTACAGCACATACAAAAACAATTCAAACTGCGATATATTTATAAGAAATAGCCTTTTAAAGCTGCTTTAGTGTAACAGATAGGGTCATATGTGCAGGTTTGGGATACCCTGTGGCCTGGTGTTTTGGCAGCAGGACAAAAACCAATTCAAAATGCAATAGCTTGATTAAGCTGAGGATGAACAAGGGTATTTAGTATAACAGATAGGGTGCTACGTGCAGGTTTGGGATACCCTGCAGCCTAGTGTTTTGGCAGCAGGACAAAAACCAATTCAAAATGCAATAGCTTGATTAAGCTGAGGATGAACAAGGGTATTTAGTATAACAGATAGGGTGCTACGTGCAGGTTTGGGATACCCTGCGGCCTAGTGTTTTGGCAGCAGGACAAAAACCAATGCAAAATGCAATAGCTTAATAAAGCTGATGCTGAACAACGCTTATTTAGTATAACAGATAGGGTGCAACGTGGTGGTTTGGGATACCCTGCGGCCTGGTGTATTTAAAGCAGACCAAAACCAATTAAAAATGCAATAACTTAATAAAGCTGAGGCTGTAGACACTTATTTAGTATAACAGATAGGATGCCACATGGTGGTTTGGGATACCCTGCGACCTGGTGTATTGACAGCAGGACAAAAACCAATGCAAAATGCAATAGCTTAATAAAGCTGAGGCTGTAGACGCTTATTTAGTATAACAGATAGGGCGCCATGTGGTGCTTTGGGGTACCCTGCGGCCTGGTGAATTGACAGCAGGACAAAAAACAATTCAAAATGCAATAGCTTAATAAAGCTGAGGCTGTAGACGCTTATTTAGTATAACAGATAGGGCACCATGTGGTGGTTTGGGGTACCCTGCGGCCTGGTGAATTGACAGCAGGACAAAAACCAATACAAAATGCAATAGCTTAATAAAGCTGAGGCTGTGGACGCTTATTTAGTATAATAGATAGGGTGCCACGTGGTGGTTTGGGATACACTGCGGCCTGGTGTATTGACAGCAGAACAAAAACCTATGCAAAATCCAATAGCTTAATAAAGCTGATGCTGCACAACGCTTATTTAGTATAACATATAAGGTGCAACGTGGTGGTTTGGGATACCCTGCGGCCTGGTGTATTGACAGCAGGACAAAAATCAATTCAAAATGCAATAACTTAATAAAGTTGAGGCTGTAGACGCTTATTTAGTATAACAGAAATGGTGCCACGTGGTGGTTTGGGATACCCTGCGGCCTGGTGTATTTACAGCAGGACAAAAACCAATGCAAAATGCAATAGCTTAATAAAGCTGATGCTGAACAACGCTTATTTAGTATAACAGATAGGGTGCTATGTGGTGGTTTGGGATACCCTGCGGCCTGGTGTATTGACAATAGGACAAAAACCTATGCAAAATGCAATAGCTTAATAAAGCTGATGCTGAACAACGCTTATTTAGTATAACAGATAGGATACAACGTGATGGTTTGTGATACCCTGCGGCCTGGTGTATTTAAAGCAGACCAAAACCAATTCAAAATGCAATAACTTAATAAAGCTGAGGCTATAGACGCTTATTTAGTATAATAGATAGGGTGCCACGTGGTGGTTTGGGATACACTGCGGCCTGGTGTATTGACAATAGGACAAAAACCTATGCAAAATGCAATAGCTTAATAAAGCTGATGCTGAACAACGCTTATTTAGTATAACAGATAGGATACAACGTGATGGTTTGTGATACCCTGCGGCCTGGTGTATTTAAAGCAGACCAAAACCAATGCAAAATGCAATAGCTTAATAAAGCTGAGGCTGTAGACGCTTATTTAGTATAACAGATAGGGCGCCATGTGGTGCTTTGGGGTACCCTGCGGCCTGGTGAATTGACAGCAGGACAAAAACCAATTCAAAATGCAATAGCTTAATAAAGCTGAGGCTGTAGACGCTTATTTAGTATAACAGATAGGGCACCATGTGGTGGTTTGGGGTACCCTGCGGCCTGGTGAATTGACAGCAGGACAAAAACCAATGCAAAATGCAATAGCTTAATAAAGCTGAGGCTGTGGACGCTTATTTAGTATAATAGATAGGGTGCCACGTGGTGGTTTGGGATACACTGCGGCCTGGTGTATTGACAGCAGGACAAAAACCTATGCAAAATCCAATAGCTTAATAAAGCTGATGCTGCACAACGCTTATTTAGTATAACATATAAGGTGCAACGTGGTGGTTTGGGATACCCTGCGGCCTGGTGTATTGACAGCAGGACAAAAACCAATTCAAAATGCAATAACTTAATAAAGTTGAGGCTGTAGACGCTTATTTAGTATAACAGAAATGGTGCCACGTGGTGGTTTGGGATACCCTGCGGCCTGGTGTATTTACAGCAGGACAAAAACCAATGCAAAATGCAATAGCTTAATAAAGCTGATGCTGAACAACGCTTATTTAGTATAACAGATAGGGTGCTATGTGGTGGTTTGGGATACCCTGCGGCCTGGTGTATTGACAATAGGACAAAAACCTATGCAAAATGCAAAAGCTTAATAAAGCTGATGCTGAACAACGCTTATTTAGTATAACAGATAGGATACAACGTGATGGTTTGTGATACCCTGCGGCCTGGTGTATTTAAAGCAGACCAAAACCAATTCAAAATGCAATAACTTAATAAAGCTGAGGCTGTAGACGCTTATTTAGTATAATAGATAGGGTGCCACGTGGTGGTTTGGGATACACTGCGGCCTGGTGTATTGACAATAGGACAAAAACCTATGCAAAATGCAATAGCTTAATAAAGCTGATGCTGAACAACGCTTATTTAGTATAACAGATAGGATACAACGTGATGGTTTGTGATACCCTGCGGCCTGGTGTATTTAAAGCAGACCAAAACCAATTCAAAATGCAATAACTTAATAAAGCTGAGGCTGTAGACGCTTATTTAGTATAACAGATAGGGTGCCACGTGGTGGTTTGGGATACCCTGCGACCTAGTGTATTGACAGCAGGACAAAAACCAATGCAAAATGCAATAGCTTAATAAAGCTGAGGCTGTAGATGCTTATTTAGTATAACAGATAGGGCGCCATGTGGTGGTTTGGGGTACCCTGCGGCCTGGTGAATTGACAGCAGGACAAAAACCAATGCAACATGCAATAGCTTAATAAAGCTGATGCTGCACAATGCTTATTTAGTATAACAGATAGGGTGCAACGTGCAGGTTTGGGATACCCTGCAGCTTGGTGTATTTAAAGCAGACCAAAACCAATTCAAAATGCAATAACTTAATAAAGCTGAGGCTGTAGACGCTTATTTAGTATAATAGATAGGGTGCCACGTGGTGGTTTGGGATACACTGCATACATACGGCCTGGTGTATTGACAGCAGGACAAAAACCAATGCAAAATGCAATAGCTTAATAAAGCTGATGCTGAACAACGCTTATTTAGTATAACATATAGGGTGCCACGTGGTGGCTTGGGTTACTCTGCGGCCTGCTGTATTGACAGCAGGACAAAAACCTATGCAAAATGCAATAGCTCAAAAAAGCTGATGCGGAAAAACGCTTATCTAGTATAACATATAGGGTGCAACGTGGTGGTTTGGGTTACTCTGCGGCCTGCTGTATTGACAGCAGGACAAAAACCTATGCAAAATGCCATAGCTCAAAAAAGCTGATGCGGAAAAACTCTTATTTAGTATAACAGATAGGGTGCCACGTGGTGGTTTGGGTTACTCTGCGGCCTGCTGTATTGACAGCAGGACAAAAACCTATGCAAAATGCAATAGCTCAAAAAAGCTGATGCGGAAAAACGCTTATTTAGTATAACAGATAGGGTGCCATGTGGTGGTTTGGGCTACCCTGCGGCCTGGTGTATTCACAGCAGGACAAAAACCAATTCAAAATGCAAAAACTTAATAAAGCTGATGCTGAACAACGCTTATTTAGTATAACAGATAGGGTGCCACGCGGTGGTTTGGAATACCCTGCGGCCTGGTGTATTGACAGCAGGACAAAAACCTATGCAGAATTAAATAGCTTAATAAAGCTGATGCTGAACAACGCTTATTTAGTATAACAGATAGGGTGCTATGTGGTGGTTTGGGATACCCTGCGGCCTGGTGTATTGACAATAGGACAAAAACCAATGCAAAATGCAATAGCTTAATAAAGCTGATGCTGAACAACGCTTATTTAGTATAACAGATAGGATACAACGTGATGGTTTGTGATACCCTGCGGCCTGATGTATTTAAAGCAGACCAAAACCAATTCAAAATGCAATAACTTAATAAAGCTGAGGCTGTAGATGCTTATTTAGTATAACAGATAGGGTGCCACGTGGTGGTTTGGGATACCCTGCGACCTAGTGTATTGACAGCAGGACAAAAACCAATGCAAAATGCAATAGCTTAATAAAGCTGAGGCTGTAGATGCTTATTTAGTATAACAGATAGGGCGCCATGTGGTGGTTTGGGGTACCCTGCGGCCTGGTCAATTGACAGCAGGACAAAAACCAATGCAAAATGCAATAGCTTAATAAAGCTGATGCTGCACAATGCTTATTTAGTATAACAGATAGGGTGCAACGTGCAGGTTTGGGATACCCTGCGGCCTGGTGTATTTAAAGCAGACCAAAACCAATTCAAAATGCAATAACTTAATAAACCTGAGGCTGTAGACGCTTATTTAGTATAATAGATAGGGTGCCACGTGGTGGTTTGGGATACACTACATACATACGGCCTGGTGTATTGACAGCAGGACAAAAACCAATGCAAAATGCAATAGCTTAATAAAGCTGATGCTGAACAACGCTTATTTAGTATAACATATAGGGTGCCACGTGGTGGTTTGAGTTACTCTGCGGCCTGCTGTATTGACAGCAGGACAAAAACCTATGCAAAATGCAATAGCTCAAAAAAGCTGATGCGGAAAAACGCTTATTTAGTATAACATATAGGGTGCAACGTGGTGGTTTGGGTTACTCTGCGGCCTGCTGTATTGACAGCAGGACAAAAACCTATGCAAAATGCCATAGCTCAAAAAAGCTGATGCGGAAAAACTCTTATTTACTATAACAGATAGGGTGCCACGTGGTGGTTTGGGTTACTCTGCGGCCTGCTGTATTGACAGCAGGACAAAAACCTATGCAAAATGCAATAGCTCAAAAAAGCTGATGCGGAAAAACGCTTATTTAGTATAACAGATAGGGTGCCATGTGGTGGTTTGGGCTACCCTGCGGCCTGGTGTATTCACAGCAGGACAAAAACCTATTCAAAATGCAATAACTTAATAAAGCTGATGCTGAACAACGCTTATTTAGCATAACAGATAGGGTGCCACGCGGTGGTTTGGAATACCCTGCGGCCTGGTGTATTGACAGCAGGACAAAAACCTATGCAGAATTAAATAGCTTAATAAAGCTGATGCTGAACAACGCTTATTTAGTATAACAGATAGGGTGCCATGTGATGGTTTGGGATACCCTGCGGCCTGGTGTATTGACAGCAGGATAAAAGCCAATTCAAAATGTAATAGCTTAATAAAGCTGGTGCTGAACAACGCTTATTTAGTATAACAGATAGGGTGCCATGTGGTGGTTTGTGATACCCTGCGGCCTGGTGTATTGACAGCAGGACAAAAACCAATGCAAAATGCAATAGCTTAATAAAGCCGATGCTGAACAACGATTATTTAATATAACAGATAGGGTGCCACGTGGTGGTTTGGGATACCCTGCGGCCTGGTGTATTTAAAGCAGACAAAAAACAATTCAAAATGCAATAACTTAATAAAGCTGAGGCTGTAGACGCTTATTTAGTATACCAGATAGGGTGCCACGTGGTGGTTTGGGATACCCTGCGGCCTGGTGTATTGACAGCAGGACAAAAACCAATGCAAAATGCAATAGCTTAATAAAGCCGATGCTGAACAACGATTATTTAGTATAACAGATAGGGTGCCACGTGGTGGTTTGGGATACCCTGCAGCCTGGTGTATTTAAAGCAGACCAAGACCAATTCAAAATGCAATAACTTAATAAAGCTGAGGCTGTAGACGCTTATTAATATAACAGATAGGGTGCCACGCGGTGGTTTGGGATACCCTGCGGCCTGGTGTGTTGACAGCAGGACAAAAACCTATGCAAAATGCAATAGCTTAATAAAGCTGAGGCTGTAGACGTTTATTTAGTATAACAGATAGGGTGCCACGTGGTGGTTTGGGATACTCTGCGGCCTGGTGTGTTAACAGCAGGACAAAAACCAATGCAAAATACATTAGCTTAATAAAACTGATGCTGAACAATGCTTATTTAGTATAAAAGATAGGGTGCCACGTGGTGGTTTGAGATACCCTGCGGCCTGGTGTATTGACAGCAGGGCAAAAACCAATGCAAAATGCAATAGCTTAATAAAGCTGAAGCTGAACAACGCTTATTTAGTATAACAGATAGGGTGCAACGTGGTGGTTTGGGATACCCTGTGGCCTGGTGTATTGACAGCAGGACAAAAACCTATGCAAAATGCAATAGCTTAATAAAGCTGATGCTGAACAACGCTTATTTAGTATAACAGATAGGGTGCCTTGTGGTGGTTTGGGATACCCTGCGGCTTGGTGTATTTAAAGCAGACCAAAACCAATTCAAATTGCAATAACTTAATAAAGCTGAGGCTGTAGACGCTTATTTAGTATACCAGATAGGGTGCCACGCGGTGGTTTGGGATACCCTGCGGCCTGGTGTATTGACAGCAGGACAAAAACCTATGCAAAATGCAATAGCTTAATAAAGCTGAGGCTGTAGACGCTTATTTAGTATAACAGATAGGGTGCCACGTGGTGGTTTGGGATACCCTGCGGCCTGGTGTATTTAAAGCAGACCAAGACCAATTCAAAATGCAATAACTTAATAAAGCTGAGGCTGTAGACGCTTATTAATATAACAGATAGGGTGCCACGCGGTGGTTTGGGATACCCTGTGGCCTGGTGTATTGACAGCAGGACAAAAACCTATGCAAAATGCAATAGCTTAATAAAGCTGAGGCTGTAGACGCTTATTTAGTATAACAGATAGGGTGCCACGTGGTGGTTTGGGATACTCTGTGGCCTGGTGTATTAACAGCAGGACAAAAACCAATGCAAAATGCAATAGCTTAATAAAACTGATGCTGAACAACGCTTATTTAGTATAAAAGATAGGGTGCCACGTGGTGGTTTGGGATACCCTGCGACCTGCTGTATTGACAGCAGGACAAAAACCAATGCAAAATGCAATAGCTTAATAAAGCTGATGCTGAACAACGCTTATTTAGTATAACAGATAGGGTGCCATGTGGTGGTTTGGGATTCCCAGCGGCCTGGTGTATTGACAGCAGGACAAAAACCTATGCAAAATGCAATAGCTTAATAAAGCTGATGCTGAACAACGCTTATTTAGTATAAAAGATAGGGTGCCACGAGGTGGTTTGGGATACCCTGCGGCCTGGTGTATTGACAGCAGGACAAAAACCAATTCAAAATGCAATAACTTAATAAAGCTGAGGCTGTAGACGCTTATTTAGTATAACAGATAGGGTGCCACGTGGTGGTTTGGGATACTCTGCGGCCTGGTGTATTGACAGCAGGACAAAAACCAATGCAAAATGCAATAGCTTAATAAAGCTGAGGCTGTAGATGCTTATTTAGTATAACAGGTAGGGTGCCATGTGGTGGTTGGGGATACCCTGCGGCCTGGTGTATTGACAGCAGGACAAAAACCAGTGCAAAATGCAATAGCTTAATAAAGCTGATGCTGAACAACGCTTATTTAGTATAACAGATAGGGTGCAACGTGCAGGTTTGGGATACCCCGCGGCCTGGTGTATTTAAAGCAGACCAAAACCAATTCAAAATGCAATAACTTAATAAAGCTGAGGCTGTAGACGCTTATTTAGTATAACAGATAGGGTGCCACGTGGTGGTTTGGGATACCCTGCAGCCTGGTGTATTGACAGCAGGACAAAAGCCTATGCAAAATGCAATAGCTTAATAAAGCTGATGCTGAACAACGCTTATTTAGTATAACAGATAGGGTGCAACGTGGTGGTTTGGGATACCCTGCGGCCTGGTGTATTTAAAGCAGACCAAAACCAATTCAAAATGCAATAACTTAATAAAGCTGAGGCTGTAGACGCTTATTTAGTATAACAGATAGGGTGCCACGTGGTGGTTTGGGATACCCTGCAGCCTGGTGTATTGACAGCAGGACAAAAGCCTATGCAAAATGCAATAGCTTAATAAAGCTGATGCTGAACAACGCTTATTTAGTATAACAGATAGGGTTACATAAGGCACTGCATAGATGGCATGCACAGTGGCAAGGCAGATTACGGTTTACAACACAAAGAAATCAAATTGAATTGAAAACTGATCAGGCAAATCACCCTGTCATGTCACTTTTATGCTGTCCCTGGATTGTTCCGGTTTTCCACTATCTTTCTCTGGCTCTGTCTGCCTCTCTAAATCTCCCTACCTATCTGTAAATCTCCCTACCTATCTGTAACTCTCCCTACCTATCGCTAACTGTCTGTCCCTGTCTGCAGCAACCACCGCTGTCTCACGAATGCAAGTCTGAAATGCGCACAAGCAAGATGGCCGCCGCTTTATATAGCACGGTGACGTCACAAGGCTTCCTGGCTGCTGATAGGCTGCATGTGACCTTCCCATGATAACTTACCCCAGGGGATATGTCCAGACATGTCCATCCACCATTTTACAATGCCTGTAATTGAAGTAAATGGAGTTTAAAGGAAAACTTCGATCGATCGAATCGCGGGGAAATTCGGATTCGTTCAGAATCGAATATTTCCTGAAATTCGGAACGAATTTGGGTTCGTCCGGATCGATTCGCTCATCCCTAATTGATATGCTTGGCATAGGGCTCTGACTGGACTGGAGTTTTAATGGGCGATCTGGGGGGATTTACACAGCAAGGACAAGGAACAAAACCTGGGATAGACAAAATTCTGAGTTTTGTTCTGATTTATGTGATAGTGTTGCATCAACAAAGAAAAGAAGCCTTAATGGTTAAATAAGGTGAAAATTACTCAAATTTACTGCTTTTCGAGCTAAAAACAGGTTATTTGGGATTAATCTGTTGTGCTAAAATTATAGGGAAATTAATCTCTAAAATTACATGATTCGATTAATGGAAAGCCCTAGCTTTATCATGTATTTCAAAAAACATTATAAGGGGGGCTCTGCTGCTTTTGTTTTAGTTAGTTCCCTGTATTTTTTTTCCATCATTTAATTGCTTTTCAGAGACCCAAGAGCACATACAGAATTCCCCCCCTATATACTTTAATGACATTCAGATTTTAATGATGCAGAACCAAAATACTGCAAACTATTCGGCAGAATGGCACCAGAACAGAATAAAGGCAGATTTGGTTCATCACTAATGGTAACCAGACCCAAGGCAGCAGTGGCATGAATGACCAGACCAAAGGTGGCAGCAGTGGTTTGCAGACCCAAGTTAATTTAGATCTCTGGTACCTTTTCTGTGCATACAGATGTTGAAAGGCTGTGGCCAGACAGCAAGACTGAGAGTGCTGCAGGCCTGGGACCCCACGTGAACCTTGTAGGTAAAAAATGCAGTTCCCCTATATTCCTTGCTGTTCCTTATGGACATTCCCACTCCCCAATCTCTTAATCTGGATTTACCTACAACCCTTCCCATGCAATTTACCCTTATTCGTTTGTACTCTGATGAATTTGCCTTTCTTGCATAGAGGCCGATTCATTAATAGCGCCAGGTAGCGACAGATGAGCGACTGTAGCATGATTTTTTCAGCGCCAGCCAGTATTCGCTGTGCTTGGCCGGCGTTAGCTTGATGACAACGACTTAGTCGGTGTGCGGTAATGTTGAATACGGGCTGGGGGGTCGCTGTTTCACAGGTTCAGCGTTGTATGTGAGCGCCTGACAACGAATGGCCAGAGCGAACGGCTAGCTTCATATTCATTAACAAATTACGCTCCGAATGTGCTGTCGCTGTCCATTCCTTGTTTAAACCCCAGAGCGCTGGCGGCGATGGGTATTAACTAGTTTTTAACCCCTAAACAACCATATTTTTTGAATGTAACATTATACATGTTGTTAGAATCATTTTGTAATATGAATACATTAATCTCAGACCTGTTAGATCAATTCTGCACAAATTTTTTTTTAATTTTTTTTTACTTAAAAATAAATCCTAACATTGCAGAAGTGGTCTCTGAATTTTTGACATTAAAAAAAAAAAAAAAAAAAAATTAATACCAATTAATTATGATTAATTATAGATTGCTCCATTGAAATGCATTGGACATCGCCAGGGAGCGACAGCTCATACCTGGCGCTGTGAGGGAATTTGCAGCGGCGCTGTTCGGTCCAGGCGGCTTCATGATGAATGCCGCGCTAGCCGTCGCTCTCGCCGGCGCTAGCCTCATTTTGCTTGATAAATGCGTCATTGTGAGCGCCGCCGGGCGTACTTGAGTCGGTAGTCGCCGTTAGCTGCCGCTACCTGGCGCTCGTCAGACACTACCTGGCGCTAGCCCGTGATAAATAAGGGCCACAGTATTCTGAGCCATTTGTGTTAAAGACAAACAGCTGCCTCTTCTAGGTGAGCACTGAGCAAACTGGGGGTTTCACACAGTGGGGCATAGCCCCAAGGCATATTAGACTCCAGAGATGGGTTATATGGGTTTTGGTCAGCTTTATGCACCAGCGATTGTTTTGTCCTCCACCAGTAATGTAATTCCTTCCATGCCTTGCAGTACATTTATTGTCCAGTAAAAGCTAAATGATAATATCCAGCTCTGGCGATTGCTTTCATTGCAATGTTCCTTGCTATTGCTCTAAAAGTTGATCCCAATTTACAGATGCAGCTTTCTTTTAAAAATGTAAAATAAATGGCGTGGGGTCAGCATTCCCAGCATTATCAGCCCGGTCACCAGCTATGGTGGCTTGTAGACCAGGGCGCGAACATCAGCCTTTGTGGCCCCCGACCCTAAAGGGTACAAGCCCACACAGCCTTCGCGGTCCCTGGGCTCTTCTGCCCCCCCAGGCTTTGGGAAGACAGGTAATGGGTGCTGGGCGTTAATGGCTAATGGTCGATAGATCCATCCCCAAAACCTGTGTCCCACACCAATCACTCCACAAGCTAAGTGATGGAACATAAAGGGGTAACTAAAAAAATGACATAGGGTTCCCCCTATCCAGCATAACCAGCCCGGGGACCAGCTATGCTCGTCTTGTAGCTTCAGTGGTCCCCACCCTAAAGGCTACAAGCCCATGTAGCTGTCATGAACCAGGGTTCTTCTGCCTCCCCCAGGGCTTTGGGGAGTTAGATAATAGGGGGCGGGGTTTTATTGGTAAGTTGCCTGCTAGCCTTGCCAGACTTGCTAGACCCAGAGCCTTGTGAACTGGTATAGTAGTCTCATGGATCCCTTACCAGTTCACAAAAGGTTAAATGTGAAAAAAGACACCGATACACATCAGAAAAAATATTTTATTATTTTATTTTTTCATATTTACTTCCGAGAACACTGTGTCCAACGACAATAACAGCTGGAAGCCTTTTATACCTGCTAAATAATCGGACGTAGAGGGGTAATTAAAAAAAAGACATAACTTCCCCCTACCCAGCATAACCAGCCCAGGGAACAGCTATGCAGGGCTTGTAGAACAGGACACAGCATAGCCGTCACGGCCCTGGGCTTTTCTGCTCACCCCTGGGCTTTGGGGAGGCCGGCAATGGGGGGCTTGGGGTTAATGGCAAGTCACCCGTTAGCCATAGGTGACATGCTAGCCCCCGAGCCTTGTGAACTGTGTATTTTATTTATATTTTCTAGCTATTGTCGGCGGCAGAAGTGGGGGGGTGCTAAATCCAAGCCCTTTCCTGAAGCCAGAGGAGCTCTTGCACCCAGAGCTGTGCTGGCCAGTCAGTATGCTGGCATCTGGTGGACTTTTCATTTAGTTAATTTGTGTTTTGCTTTGTTTTGTTTGGTGTTGCTGCCGCTTGGAGAGCTGTGTCCACCAGTTAGTCTAGGTGAGTCAATGATTCACCGTAGTGGAAGGGAGCGATTTAGAGATGCCTATGCACATGCTGTTTGAAGTAACGTTTTGGAGGGCGTTGGTAATTGAGGTGACAGGGGCCGATGGCTTACATACACACCCAGATAATGCAGCACTAGTTGGACCTAAAAAGAAGGGACAGACCCCCGGTGAGGCAGTTTTTTTGCCAGAACTGCCAAGGTAACTGGCTGGTCCATAGATAAGTTGCCCACTAATGCAGAACTGTGTTACTGAAGTGTGCTACTCTTCTAGCGTCGGAGTTCTGGCAGAGAATCAAGCGTACTCGGACCAAAAGGGTCTGACCATAGCAATGGCAAAGACTGGGTGTTCAGATAAGGCTTCAACCCCGAAAATTGCCAGTGTCCTCATCCTCCTCTTTGGAAGCCCCACCACCAGCACAGGAACAAGACAAAGAGGAGGAGGCCCAGCTGTTAAGCTTGGAGTCATTGACAGACAAACAACACATATCTCAAGGGAAGGAACCCCCCAATGTATGCTAAGTGCTGGTGTTTTGTGCTTTTCTTTCCCTACAGACCCCTTGTACCAGGGAGAGTTTGCTGCAATGGGGCCACCTGAGGCAGGACCCACTCATGCTAATGCCTTCAGGAGCATCCCTAACATCATATATGTGCCTAGTTCCAAAATCAGTTTTCATGTCCTTACAAACCCTCAAGAAGGCATGGCGCCAAGGTGGAGGATGGCTCCATAAAACGGCCAACAACAGGGATGCAGTAAATAATGAGCGAATGGGGGCATTTGTAAGGAAGAACTGGTAGATATGTGTCCAGGTATTTAAACACTTTTATAACTATTTTAAATAAACATTTTACACAAATAAAAACATGCAAAGGAGTCCCAAAGGACAAAAAGAAATACAGTTTCAAAATAAAAGACAAACGTTGAACAAGAAAATGATGCAGTGTGGTGTGTTTTTCTCAAACATGCTTAATGCAGGGTGCAGAAGGTAAAGCTGGGGTGGGGGAAGGTGGTGGTAACCACTAGTAGGAAGCAGGTAAGAACAAGGATGAGGAAGGTGAGTGACACACTACTTGGGATGCCCCAAAAGAAACCAGCGGGAGAAGGTAAGTGACACTGGGGACACACACTACACAGGATGCCCCTATAGGAACAAGGAGTGAGAAGGTGAGTCACACTGCGGGATGCAAAGAAGCATGGGATGCCCCAAAGGTGGGGTTTAGCAAGGGGAAAAAAACAACCTGTATGCCGGCATGCAAGTGAGATGGCAACACAGCACAGAGAACCAAGGACTTTGTAGCAACTAGAGATGAGCGAACTTTTGAAAAATTCGATTCGACTGATTCGCCGAATTTTCCGACAAAAATCGTTTCGACCCGAATAAATTCGCGACGAATCGCTATTAAAAACGGCTATTTCTGAGCCTCCTAGAGCCTCAATAGGGTTGTAAACCATTCTGCCTTGCTGTAACACGCACAGGATGCGTGCTGGGTTAGTTAAATAATACTTTGAAGAAATATCACATGCAGATCAGGGGCATCGCTAATAGAATCGCAGAGCGGCACAATTGAATTCAAGAGAGTTGAAGTGGCATCACTATGAGGGGCAGGAGCCCAAACATTGCTTTAAAGAGACACTGGAGTTGGCAGCAGCAGGAGCCCAAAAATTGGATGAATCACACCCTGGAGTTGGCAGCAGCAGCAGGAGCCCAAACATTACTTTAAAGAGACCCTGGGGTTGGCTTCAGGAGCCCAAAAATTGGATGAATCACACCCTGGAGTTGGCAGCAGCAGCAGGAGCCCAAATATTACTTTAAAGAGACCCTGGGGTTGGCTTCAGGAGCCCAAAAATTGGATGAATCACACCCTGGAGTTGGCAGCAGCAGCAGCAGGAGCCCAAACATTACTTCAAAGAGACACTGGGGTTGGCTTCAGGAGCCCAAAAATTGGATGAATCACACCCTGGAGTTGGCAGCAGCAGCAGCAGGAGCCCAAACATTACTTCAAAGAGACACTGGGGTTGGCTTCAGGAGCCCAAAAATTGGATGAATCACACCCTGGAGTTGGCAGAAGTTGGCAGCAGCAGCAGCAGCAGGAGCCCAAATATTACTTTAAAGAGACCCTGGGGTTGGCCTCAGGAGCCCAAAAATTGGATGAATCACACCCTGGAGTTGGCAGCAGCAGGAGCCCAAATATTACTTTAAAGAGACCCTGGGGTTGGTCTCAGGAGCCCAAAAATTGGATGAATCACACCCTGGAGTTGCAAGCAGCAACAGGAGCCTAAACATTACTTTAACAGACCCTGGGGTTGGCTTCAGGAGCCCAAAAATTGGATGAATCACACCCTGGAGTTGGCAGCAGCAGCAGCAGGAGCCCAAACATTACTTTAAAGAGACACTGGAGTTGGCTTCAGGAGCCCAAAAATTGGATGAATCACACCCTGGAGTTGGCAGAAGTTGGCAGCAGCAGCAGCAGGAGCCCAAATATTACTTTAAAGAGACCCTGGGGTTGGCCTCAGGAGCCCAAAAATTGGATGAATCACACCCTGGAGTTGGCAGCAGCAGGAGCCCAAATATTACTTTAAAGAGACCCTGGGGTTGGCTTCAGGAGCCCAAAAATTGGATGAATCACACCCTGGAGTTGGCAGAAGTTGGCAGTAGCAGCAGCAGGAGCCCAAATATTACTTTAAAGAGACCCTGGGGTTGGCTTCAGGAGCCCAAAAATTGGATGAATCACACCCTGGAGTTGGCAGGAGTTGACAGCAGCAGCAGCAGGAGCCCAAATATTACTTTAAAGAGACCCTGGGGTTGGCTTCAGGAGCCCAAAAATTGGATGAATCACACCCTGGAGTTGGCAGGAGTTGGCAGCAGCAGCAACAGGAGCCCAAACATTACTTTAAAGAGACCCTGGGGTTGGCTTCAGGAGCCCAAAAATTGGATGATTCACACCCTGGAGTTGGCAGCAGCAGCAGCAGCAGCCCAAATATTACTTTAAAGAGACACTGGGGTTGGCTTCAGGAGCCCAAAAATTGGATGAATCACACCCTGGAGTTGGCAGAAGTTGGCAGCAGCAGCAGCAGCAGGAGCCCAAATATTACTTTAAAGAGACCCTGGGGTTGGCCTCAGGAGCCCAAAAATTGGATGAATCACACCCTGGAGTTGGCAGCAGCAGGAGCCCAAATATTACTTTAAAGAGACCCTGGGGTTGGCTTCAGGAGCCCAAAAATTGGATGAATCACACCCTGGAGTTGGCAGAAGTTGGCAGCAGCAGCAGCAGCAGGAGCCCAAATATTACTTTAAAGAGACCCTGGGGTTGGCCTCAGGAGCCCAAAAATTGGATGAATCACACCCTGGAGTTGGCAGCAGCAGGAGCCCAAATATTACTTTAAAGAGACCCTGGGGTTGGCCTCAGGAGCCCAAAAATTGGATGAATCACACCCTGGAGTTGCAAGCAGCAGCAGGAGCCCAAATATTACTTTAAAGAGACCCTGGGGTTGGCTTCAGGAGCCCAAAAATTGGATGAATCACACCCTGGAGTTGGCAGGAGTTGACAGCAGCAGCAGCAGGAGCCCAAATATTACTTTAAAGAGACCCTGGGGTTGGCTTCAGGAGCCCAAAAATTGGATGAATCACACCCTGGAGTTGGCAGGAGTTGGCAGCAGCAGCAACAGGAGCCCAAACATTACTTTAAAGAGACCCTGGGGTTGGCTTCAGGAGCCCAAAAATTGGATGATTCACACCCTGGAGTTGGCAGCAGCAGCAGCAGGAGCCCAAATATTACTTTAAAGAGACCCTGGGGTTGGCTTCAGGAGCCCAAAAATTGGATGAATCACACCCTGGAGTTGGCAGAAGTTGGCAGCAGCAGCAGCAGGAGCCCAAAAAATGGCCTAAAGACATAAATATGTTTTGCACCATTTGGAAAGTGTAAAACGTGGCACCATGCTGAATCTAGTCGCATGCATCAGGCATTGGTGGGTGGAAATCCTGGCTGATCCATCCCTGATTCATTTTGACAAAGGTGAGTCTCTCCACATTTTTAGTTGACAGACGAGTTCTCCTCGCCGTAACTATGGCCCCCGCCGCACTAAACACCCGCTCAGATGGCACGCTACTTGCCGGGCAGGACAGCTTTTCCAGGGCAAACTCTGCTAGTTGCGGCCACAAATCAAGTTTGGCTGCCCAGAAGTCCAGCGGATCCTCAAGGTGTGTTGGCATGGTCATGTCAAAGTATGACATGACCTGCTGGTTGAGGTCCTGCTCCAGGTCTTCCTGCTGCTCATGAGTAGCCTCACTATGCGGGTGTAGAAAGCTACTCATTAGCGACTGAAGACTGAGGCTGCTGCTGCTGATGGAGCTTCTGCTGCTGCTGCTGCCAACCCCCCCAGCGGCCATGGCAGTGGAAGGTGAGCGCAGAGGTCCCCTCGAGTCAGACCTGCGAGAGTATGGACCATGGCGCAGATAGGCATCGGCCAACTGCCTACGTAGAATGTCTTTGTAGTAGTTGAGTTTGTCCTCCCTCTCGGTGGGTTTAAAAAATGCCCCCATTTTGTGCCGGAAGCGAGGGTCCAATAAGGTGGACAGCCAGAAGTCATCCCGCCGACAGATGGAAACAATTCTGGGGTCACTACGCAAGCACGTGAGCATGCTTCGTGCCATTTGCGCAAGTGACTCGGATGGACTACCTGTCTCCATCTCCACTGCATACTGCCACGGTGTGCCCGGGTCCTCTGTCTCGCCTTCCTCAAAAACCTCTAGCTCCTCTGACTGCTCCTGCTCCTCCTCTCCTGTCCGCTGACTAGATAAACCAGCCATTTCGCCAAGCCTAAACTGTGTTTCGCTGGGCAACTCCTCCTCCTCCTCTTCCTCCTCCTCCTCCAGTTCAGCTCCAACGGGGTTCATGTGGCCGTAAGATGTAAACGCCATGTCTCCAGTGCCCTGACCAGCCATGGTTTCCAACATGTGCTGTAGTACATGAAGCAGTGGAATCACGTCGTTCATCCCGTAATCCTGCCGACTGACAAATAAAGTGGCTTCCTCAAAGGGCCTGAGCAAACGGCAGGTGTCACGTATGAGCTGCCACTGGTTGACATTGAAGTTACACAGGGGAGTCCCCCTATCTGCTTGGATCATCAGGAAATCCGTGATGGCTTTTCTCTGTTCATATAATCGGTCCAACATGTGAAGGGTGGAATTCCAACGGGTGGAAACATCGCAAATCAGACTATGTTGGGGGATACCATTCTGACGCTGTAGCTCAAGAAGGGTGTGTTTGGCGGTGTAGGAGTGGCTGAAGTGCATGCAAAGTTTCCTTGAAGTTGTTAGGATGTCTTGCAGATGGGGGGAACACTTCAGAAACCGCTTGACAACCAGATTGAAGACGTGAGCCATGCAGGGGGCATGGGTCAGGCTTCCTTGGCGCAGCGCAGACAAAATGTTCTTCCCATTGTCGGTAACCATGATTCCCATTTTAAGTTTTCTCGGAGTAAGCCATGTTTGGATTTCCTGATGAATACATTTAAGCAGTTCCTCCCCTGTGTGACTCCGTTCGCCAAGACAAACCATGTGAAGCACTGCGTGACACCTCCGTGCCCTGCACACATGGTAGACTGGAGGGGCACTGAGACTTGAGCCTACAGTGGAGGGTGAGGAGATGGCGGAGGATGAGGAGGCCGAGTCGCACGGTGTCACAGGCCCAATGGGCAGAGAGCGCGGAGGCTGAAGCGGCGTGACCTGTCCAAGTTGCTGCTGCTGCTGCAAAGGGACCACATTCACCCAGTGGGCCGTAAACGACATGTACTGCCCCTGACCGTAGTTACAGCTCCAGATGTCGGCGCTGCCATGAATTTTGCTACACACCGACAGGCTCAAGGACTGGCCCACCTTCTGTTCAACAAAAGTGTGCAGCGCTGGTACTGCCTTCTTGGCAAAGAAATGACGGCTTGGGACTCTCCACCTCGGCTCGGCACAAGCCATCAGTTCTCTGAAAGGTGCAGATTCCACCACCTGAAAAGGGAGCGACTGCAGCACCAGCAACTTGGACAGGAGCACATTCAGCTTCTGCGCCGTAGGATGAGTGGGCGCATACTGCTGTCTCTTGGACATGGCTTCGCTGATGGATTGCTGGCGGGATGCATGACTTGGAGGAGGAGGAGCAATAGCGACAGAGGATGGGTATGACGCACAGCTGCCTTCGGCTGAGGTGCTGGAGCCTTGGCTGGCAGAAATTGGGAGCTCACTTGGTGAGGAAGCAGACTGGACCACCCCTTGGGAGCCTCGGTTCTCCCAGGTCGCTTTATGGTGACGCATCATATGTTGACGCAGGGCCGTGGTGCCAACATTTGGACCCTGGCCACGCTTCACCTTTTGCCTACATATCTTGCATGTGGCCATGTTACCCTCCTGCGGATGCCTCAGGAAAAACTGCCACACTGCCGAGTAGCTACTTTTCCCACCCCCTGGCCTCACTGATTCACTGCTGCTGTTGCCAACTCCAGGAACCCCTGCTCCACTACCTCCCGATAAGGTAGACTGCCGCACAGCAGGTGCTCTACCCCGGCCCCGGCCCCGGCCGGCTCCAGCCTTTGGAATTGTGCCCCCATGCTGACTGCTACCACCTTGCTGCCTCAGCTGCTGACTCCGGGGCAACCTGCGCCCCTCTTCTCCTGATGATGACGATGAAGCCCCTTCCTCACCCGGCTCCCAAGTGCGATCGGCTTCATCGTCATCATCATCATCACCGAGTTGTGGCTGTACGTCACTGATGTTCGTGGATTCGTCAACAGTGTCTGGCGCAGGAGCTGGAACGCTCGCAGCACCCACGACACTGTCCACATCACTATTTGTCTGCCTAGCTAAAGAAGCCACCTCCATTTCTTGGCTGGGCAGTAGCTGTTGACTGTCCTCCTGTATCTGATCGTCCTCCTCACTAAAGAGTGGAGCTGAACCCAAAGCATAGGATACGTCGCTGGGGGAGGGAACGGCGTAGGACAGAGGCAATGGGAGGACAGGGACTGCTCTCGGGGCATGCCAACTCAGGGTTGTGTCAGAGGAACCTACCGACCCTAGACTGGGGGTCTCAGACGTAAGTTGTGATGATGTTGTTGATGAGCGCGTCAACCAATCTACCACGGCAGATGCGTTACTGGTGGAGACCCGACCGCTAGCAGATACTGGCAGATTAGGTCTCTCAGCGTGACTCCTGCTGCTACTGGCCCCCAGTCTGATGCGAGCTCTGCCTGCGGAATCTTGGCCTCTGCCACTCCTCTTTTCACTTCCAGGCACTTGTCTGCCCGACATAGTCTAACTGGCGTGGTAGTAGGTGATATTTTAAGAACCCCCAGGCAGCGGTGGGTCTATATGAAACAGAATATAATGCACACCAAAAGTGAGCAGTAACACTCAGCCTCCAACAGGCCTGCCTAGTGTAAATAAGAGAGCTTCTTAGTGTAAAAAAAGAGGGGTATGCTATGTTACAGAATGGGATGCCCCAACAGCCAGCAGTGCACCTGGCAGCAGTAAGACTATGCACAGCAAAAGTGTCTTTATCAGGCCTAATTTCTATTAGAATAAGTGCAAATGGTTATTATGGTATTAAATAGAGGCTGGTGTAGTCACAGAATGGGATGCCACAAAAACCAGAGAGCATGCACAGCAAAAGTGTCTTTATCAGGCCTAATTTCTATGAGAATAAGTGCAAATGGTTATTATGGTATTAAATAGAGGCTGGTGTAGTCACAGAATGGGATGCCACAAAAACCAGAGAGCATGCACAGCAAAAGTGTCTTTATCAGGCCTAATTTCTATGAGAATAAGTGCAAATGGTTATTATGGTATTAAATAGAGGCTGGTGTTGTCACAGAATGGGATGCCACAAAAAACAGAGAGCATGCACAGCAAAAGTGTCTTTATCAGGCCTAATTTCTATGAGAATAAGTGCAAATGGTTATTATGGTATTAAATAGAGGCTGGTGTAGTCACAGAATGGGATACCACAAAAACCAGAGAGCATGCACAGCAAAAGTGTCTTTATCAGGCCTAATTTCTATGAGAATAAGTGCAAATGGTTATTATGGTATTAAATAGAGGCTGGTGTTGTCACAGAATGGGATGCCACAAAAACAGAGAGCATGCACAGCAAAAGTGTCTTTATCAGGCCTAATTTCTATGAGAATAAGTGCAAATGGTTATTATGGTATTAAATAGAGGCTGGTGTAGTCACAGAATGGGATACCACAAAAACCAGAGAGCATGCACAGCAAAAGTGTCTTTATCAGGCCTAATTTCTATGAGAATAAGTGCAAATGGTTATTATGGTATTAAATAGAGGCGGTGTAGTCACAGAATGGGATGCCACAAAAACCAGAGAGCATGCACAGCAAAAGTGTCTTTATCAGGCCTAATTTCTATGAGAATAGGTGCAAATGGTTATTATGGTATTAAATAAAGGCTGGTGTAGTCACAGAATGGGATGCCACAAAAACCAGAGAGCATGCACAGCAAAAGTGTCTTTATCAGGCCTAATTTCTATGAGAATAAGTGCAAATGGTTATTATGGTATTAAATAGAGGCTGGTGTAGTCACAGAATGGGATGCCAC
Organism: Gastrophryne carolinensis; assembly: GCA_027917425.1. Lineage (NCBI taxonomy): Eukaryota > Metazoa > Chordata > Amphibia > Anura > Microhylidae > Gastrophryne > Gastrophryne carolinensis. Next base: position 597,273,206 of record CM051234.1, read on the forward strand.
AAAAACCAGAGAGCATGCACAGCAAAAGTGTCTTTATCAGGCCTAATTTCTACGAGAATAAGTGCAAATGGTTATTATGGTATTAAATAGAGGCTGGTGTAGTCACAGAATGGGATGCCACAAAAACCAGAGAGCATGCACAGCAAAAGTGTCTTTATCAGGCCTAATTTCTATGAGAATAAGTGCAAATGGTTATTATGGTATTAAATAGAGGCTGGTGTAGTCACAGAATGGGATGCCACAAAAACCAGAGAGCATGCACAGCAAAAGTGTCTTTATCAGGCCTAATTTCTATGAGAATAAGTGCAAATGGTTATTATGGTATTAAATAGAGGCTGGTGTAGTCACAGAATGGGATGCCACAAAAACCAGAGAGCATGCACAGCAAAAGTGTCTTTATCAGGCCTAATTTCTATGAGAATAAGGGCAAATGGTTATTATGGTATTAAATAGAGGCTGGTGTTGTCACAGAATGGGATGCCACAAAAACCAGAGAGCATGCACAGCAAAAGTGTCTTTATCAGGCCTAATTTCTATGAGAATAAGTGCAAATGGTTATTATGGTATTAAATAGAGGCTGGTGTAGTCACAGAATGGGATGCCACAAAAACCAGAGAGCATGCACAGCAAAAGTGTCTTTATCAGGCCTAATTTCTATGAGAATAAGTGCAAATGGTTATTATGGTATTAAATAGAGGCTGGTGTAGTCACAGAATGGGATGCCACAAAAACCAGAGAGCATGCACAGCAAAAGTGTCTTTATCAGGCCTAATTTCTATGAGAATAAGTGCAAATGGTTATTATGGTATTAAATAGAGGCTGGTGTAGTCACAGAATGGGATGCCACAAAAACCAGAGAGCATGCACAACAAAAGTGTCTTTATCAGGCCTAATTTCTATGAGAATAAGGGCAAATGGTTATTATGGTATTAAATAGAGGCTGGTGTAGTCACAGAATGGGATGCCACAAAAACCAGAGAGCATGCACAGCAAAAGTGTCTTTATCAGGCCTAATTTCTATGAGAATAAGTGCAAATGGTTATTATGGTATTAAATAGAGGCTGGTGTAGTCACAGAATGGGATGCCTCACAGCAGACTTAAGATCAGTTCAGTATATATGCACAGTTAGTTAGTATAAGCAGCCTGAAAACGCTAACAAAGCCTGTCAGGCTGGATGAAAAAAAAAAAAAAAAACTCCCTGTGACAGGCTGACAGCCTCTGATTTTTCTACCTTTCCCTGTTTTTCGCTGACTTTCTGTCTGTCTCCTGTCTGTCTCCTGCCTGTTTCCAGCCTGTCCCTGTCTGTCCCTGCCTGTCTAACTGTCTCTCTCCCTGCCTACAGCAGTGTCCTGTCTCTCACGAATGCAATAGAGAAATGAGGAAAAGCAAGATGGCCGGCCTTAAATAGCGCTGTGACGTCACCGGGCTTGCTGGCTGCTGATAGGCTGCATGTGACTGTCCCAGCTTGCACTGGCGCGGGGTTGATGTCTGGACATGTCCCGTCCGCCATCTTAGAATGCCTGTAATGTAAATGAATGGATGTTAAAGGAAAACTTCGAGCGATCGAATCGCGGGGAAATTCGGATTCGATCCGAATCAAATTTTTCCTGAAATTCGGATCGAATCCGGGTTCGTCCGGATCGATTCGCTCATCCCTAGTAGCAACATAAGGCTGGAAACAAACAAAGTTACAAACTCAGCTGAAGAGGCTAGTTCGCCAACAAAATGCATAATTGCTTGGCTAAAACGAGAGTCCCAAGCAGTGTGGGGCCTAGATTATCGACAGTGGCGTCCAGTGGGGGTACATTTTTTCCTGGGACGCTACCACAGTATGCACTGTTGGCGCACTGTCTGCATGGAGCACAAGGAGCTGTAGGTTCCACAAGGTGGAATGAAGGTGTTGACACCTTGTATCCCCAAGTGTTCTATGCACAGAGCGCCAGGGTAAACAATGCACTGGTATCTTAATTCTGCCCTGCAGAACCTCCCGCTCTGGCCCCTGGAACTCCCAGCAGACAGAGCGCCAACACTGCATACTGGGGTAGCATCAGTCCGCTACTTTTGCCACAGATGCAGCAAGGAGGGGGTGGGCAGCTGGCTTGAATGGTGCCCCCTTCTCCCGCGGGTCTGGTAGCAGCTGCCTCCCCTTCTTCTATGGTATTTATGCTCCTGGCCTGGACTAAACTATTTAGCTACTTTTGTGAAACCCTAATAACTACGCTTTCTGCAGCCACTACATAACTAAAAATACTTCTTCTATTGCTGCTACACAAAGTACTTAACAGTCTTGTCTTTGGGAATTTGTACATCGTTTTTTTTTCCAGCGCAGAATCCAGTTTTTTTTCACTTCCGATCATTTTTTTCTCATCGAAAACAACCTATAATAACTTTAAAATGTGCTTCTAGGCATAGACACTGTAGACAGCGAATGTCAATTTATCACAGAGGAATTAAGGAAAGCACAATGGCAGCTGGCAGATGCATTCATTTCAGTTCAGCAGTTTACCAGAACAGCTTTTCAATTAAGCAGTAAAATCTGAGGCTATGTTTCTTCTGTTGTAAAATTGCACAGAGGTGTGAGGCACTTTCATTGATTACCTGATTAATAATTCAAAGTATTTTTACATGAACGAGCCAGACAAGATCACACCAGATACAATCCAGCACGCCCCCTATTCCCATAGACATTAGGATGTAGGGTGGAACTCACAGAATTGACATTACAATCAATACTTACAATGTGGCGCGCAACAACTCAAATAAGGGATAATCTTATTTATTTTGAGATGGTCTAAAACTCAACCTCAGGCAAGTGCCATAGTGGCAAATATATGAAACATAAACAGTAAACCCATGAACAAAGGCCAGATCTGCAATTGGAACTCAGTATTTGAACACGCATTTCAGGACTATAAGATGTTCACCTTGCTTTCAATAGTGTGGGTCACTCAAAGCCCTTGTTTCAGTAAAAGCTGTTAAAAATGTGTGTGCACAAGATCCATGGGATAACCTGCTTAAAAATTGCTCTTGTCCATAGTAAAGCAGATCCAGCACCTCCTTAGCTGGAATAGTAAACAGTTAAAACGTAGCTTTTAATTGTAGTCAAATCCTCCATTGTATATAATCAATAAATCACAGAGCAAACATAACTAGAGTTAACTAAAACTCAAAATTCTTAAAGCAGTCCAAAGTGAGGTTTTACTGCTGTCCCGAAGTGCATGCACTATCCAAGATGTAATTGGAACTCTTCAAGTGAAAACAGCTGCTGTGTCACCCCCACCTTTTCAATGCTCTCTTACCAGAAAAGTGGCTTGTATGATGGTTAAGCAAGCTCAGTAATGGTCATGCTCTGATGTCCAGATATGTGTTGGACTCATCACTTGTTGGTATCTCAATTTCCACCACGTTACACCACAAAGGGGGTAGTTATAGCAATTAGTAAGCCGTTTTTGCATAAACATAAAATCAAAAAGAAGGAGACTATCTAGCGTAATTCTATTTAATAAAATGAATGATACAAAATGTGCCTCCAATTGCACTCACATTGATAAAATATATACAGGCAAATTAATGCAGCGAGCGATCCTCAACAATCCTCCATTTTCACCTCGGCCGATGGTGTGGAAGGAAGAGAAAGACGCTGCGCTGGATACAGTAGAAAAGGCTGAGCCGCCCCCATCACCGTCAATGTGAGTGCAATTGGAGGCACATTTTTTATCATGTAGCACATGTTCAATCTCTTTATTAACACCATCACTAACATAACGAACACAGCTCGGTAATTTTTACTCATTGTTAGTTAAATCCTCCATTGTGAATAAGAAAATAGCAGGTTGTCCCCTGAACCCGCGGCAACACTTTTTGGGGTAACCCTCTTATTCATGCACTTGTGATCTGATTAAAAGTGGAAGATGCGTAATGTGTGTTTATTGCCATGCTTCTGTGGGTCTGTGATCACCTAACATATTTTTAACAACACAATGTGATCATTACTTTTTAAAACCTACTATTCTACAAAAGATTGCAACATTTTTTTTTAAGATGGATAGAAGGACAAAATGAATAGTGAATTAGAGGCCTGATTTGGGTCCTCACCTCTTGTAATGGCGGCGCCCCCTAGCCCCGCGCATTGTGGGAGGAGCGGGATGACGTCACCCCGCTCCTCCTATACAACCTCCGCGCTGACAGATGCTGGTGGTGATCGGAGCAGGGCGGGTGTGAGGCTCCTCGCCTCTCACCCGCCCGGCGGCGATCACGTCCGGCATCTGTCAGTGACATGACAGCGGCGCGGGACAGCGACGAGGGACGCAGGATCGGAGGGGAGTACAGTAAAAAAAGATTTTTTTTTTCTTATGTGTCAGTGCATTTTTTTTTACATTTAACCCCTTGTGAACTGGTAAGGTGTCCATGACCCCTATACCAGTGCACAAGGCTGGGGGGATGGCAAGTCTCCTGTGACTAGCGGGTGACTTGCCATTAACCCCCGGCACCCCCATTACCTGCCTCCCCAAAGCCCAGGGGGGGCAGAAGAGCCCGTGGCCAGGGGCTATGCGGGCTTGTAGCCTGCAGGGCCAGGGGCCACAAAATCTGACCCCTGTGCCCTGTTTCTACAAGCCCTGCATAGCTGGTCCCGGGCTGGTTACTTTGGGTAAGGAGGACCCCATGTCAATTTTTTTTTAGATTTTTAAGGGTTTTTAACCGTTAAAAATCCCCCCAAAAATGGGGTCCCCCCGCCCCCCGGGAGGGGGGACTCTATGTAATTTTTTTTCTCGATTTAACCCTTTGTAGTGTGGATGGTAGTTGTATTTTATTTGTAAATGTTATAAAGTACTTGTTTCAGTTTGGGGGGTCTCCTGGGCAGGAACGGGGGGCTACCGATAAATATGTGGTACCGTTCTAATCGGTAGAAATGGGGCTTTCGCATGCAATATGGTTTTCCTTAATAAAATACATTTTTTATTTAAAATAAAGGAGTCAATTTTCAAAAAAATGTTTTATTTATTTATTTTTTTTTACTTAATAATATTGTAAAAAACAAAATAAAATTTACAAACAAGACATTTCATGTTAAAGCCTAAACTCTGCTGCAAAAAAAAATATATATAATTTTCCTGAAAATTCCAGCAAAAATGGCGCAAAACATGGCGCAAAATGGGGAAAAATGACCCGTCAAAAGAGGGTGACAAAGTATCAAGTAGGCTGGCAATTAAAAGGGTTAAAAGTAGCTATGCATGTTGGGTATTGTTCTGTTCGGAGGACCTTGTGCTTTCAGGCTTAGCTTGTTTTTCCTGGTTTGCATATTTATATTTTAGGAAAAGGTGTTTTTTATTCAGCTTTTTTATACATTTTTTAGGGAAACCCTGCACAACCAAATAATTCTTTGAGGGATTAATTCCAGAAAGATGAGCCCACTACAACAAGCTGGGTACGCTTAGAAAGCTTAACATTTGTACTTTCAGGGAATATATAGTTTATGGGGGATATTCCAAATGTAAAGGGTTGTTTTGGTTGAAAAATCACAAGGTGCGCACTTTGTCTGCAGAGCTGAAATTTTCAAGTAAAATTACTGTTACACACATGCTTTACTTTTTAGGAAAATGTGGCTTTGATTCTGCTTTTTTATCCTTTTTTTAGTGTAACTCATTGCAGCCAAAGAATACATTGAGGGATTACTTCCAGAAAACTATGGCCACATCAACAAGCCTGGTACACCTAGAAAGCTTGAGGTGTGTACTTCCAGAGAATATATAGTTTGATTGGGGGTATTTCAAATGTAAAGGGTTGTTTTGCTTGAAAAATCGCAAGGTGCGCACTTTGTCTGCAGAGCTGAAGTTTTCAAGTAAAATTACCGTTACGCACATGCTTTACTTTGGGGTGTTTGGCAACTCTTCCCTTGACAGTAGCTATGCATGTTGGGTATCGTTCTGTTCGGAGGATGTTGCTTTTTCAGATTAAACTTGTTTTTTCTTGTTTGTATATAGTTTTTTTAGGAAAATGTGGCTTTGATTTTGCTTTTTTATCCTTTTTTAGGGAAACTCTTTGCAACCAAAGAATACATTGAGGGATTACTTCCAGAAAACTATGGCCACATGAACAAGCCTGGTACACCTAGAAAGCTTGAGGTGTGTTCCAGAGAATATATAGTTTGTTGGGGGTATTTCAAATGTAAAGGGTTGTTTTTCTGGAAAAACTGCAAGGTGCGCTTAGCGCGTAGCATAGTTGTATTTTATCTGAAAATCCCCTAAAGCGCTGTTTCAGTTTGGTGGGAGTCTCCTGGGAAGGAAAGGGTGTCTACTAGGGATAAGCGAATCGATCCGGACGAACCCGAATTCGTTCCGAATTTCAGTAAATATTCGATTCTGAACGAATCCGAATTTCCCCGCGATTCGATCGATCAAAGTTTTCCTTTAAACTCCATTTACTTCAATTACAGGCATTGTAAAATGGCGGATGGACATGTCTGGACATATCCCCTGGGGCAAGTTATCATGGGAAGGTCACATGCAGCCTATCAGCAGCCAGGAAGCCCTGTGACGTCACCGTGCTATATAAAGCGGCGGCCATCTTCCTTGTGCGCATTTCAGACTTGCATTCGTGAGACAGCGGTGGTTGCTGCAGACAGGGACAGACAGTTAGCGATAGGTAGGGAGAGTTACAGATAGGTAGGGAGATTTACAGATAGGTAGGGAGATTTAGAGAGGCAGACAGAGCCAGGGAAAGATAGTGGAAAACCGGAACAATCCAGGGACAGCATAAAAGTGACAGTGACAGGGTGATTTGCCTGATCAGTTTTCAATTCAATTTGATTTCTTTGTGCTGTAAACCGTAATCTGCCTTGCCACTGTGCATGCCATCTATGCAGTGCCTTATGTAACCCTATCTGTTATACTAAATAAGCGTTGTTCAGCATCAGCTTTATTAAGCTATTGCATTTTGCATAGGCTTTTGTCCTGCTGTCAATACACCAGGCTGCAGGGTATCCCAAACCACCACGTGGCACCCTATCTATTATACTAAATAAGCGTCTACCGCCTCAGCTTTATTAAGTTATTGCATTTTGAATTGGTTTTGGTCTGCTTTAAATACACCAGGCCGCAGGGTATCCCAAACCACCACGTTGCACCCTATCTGTTATACTAAATAAGCGTTGTTCAGCATCAGCTTTATTAAGCTATTGCCTTTTGCATTGGTTTTTGTCCTGCTGTCAATACACCAGGTCGCAGGGTATCCCAAACCACCACGTGGCACCCTATCTGTTATACTAAATAAGCGTCTACAGCCTCAGCTTTATTAAGTTATTGCATTTTGAATTGGTTTTGGTCTGCTGTCAATACACCAGGCCGCAGGGTATCCCAAACCTGCACGTTGCACCCTATCTGTTATACTAAATAAGCGTTGTTCAGCATCAGCTTTATTAAGCTATTGCATTTTGCATTGGTTTTTGTCCTGCTGTCAATACACCAGGTCGCAGGGTATCCCAAACCACCCAGTGGCACCCTATCTGTTATACTAAATAAGCGTCTACAGCCTCAGCTTTATTAAGTTATTGCATTTTGAATTGGTTTTTGTCCTGCTGTCAATACACCAGGCCACAGGGTATCCCAAACCACCACATGGCACCCTATCTGTTATACTAAATAAGCGTTGTTCAGCATCAGCTTTATTAAGCTATTGCATTTTGCATTGGTTTTTGTCCTGCTGTCAATACACCAGGCCGCAGGGTATCCCAAACCACCACGTGGCACCCTATCTGTTATACTAAATAAGCGTCTACAGCCTCAGCTTTATTAAGTTATTGCATTTTGAATTGTTTTTGTCCTGCTGTCAATACACCAGGCCGCTGGGAATCCCAAACCACCACATGGCACCCTATCTGTTATACTAAATAAGCGTTGTTCAGCGTCAGCTTTATTAAGCTATTGCATGTTGCATAGGTTTTTGCCCTGCTGTCAATACACCAGGCCACAGAGTATCCCAAACCACCACGTGGCACCCTATCTGTTATACGAAATAAGCGTCTACAGCCTCAGCTTTATTAAGTTATTGCATTTTGAATTGGTTTTTGTCCTGCTGTCAATACACCAGGCCACAGGGTATCCCAAACCACCATATGGCACCCTATCTGTTATACTAAATAAGCATTGTTCAGCATCAGCTTTATTAAGCTATTGCATTTTGCATTGGTTTTTGTCCTGCTGTCAATACACCAGGCCGCAGGGTATCCCAAACCACCACGTGGCACCCTATCTGTTATACTAAATAAGCGTCTACAGCCTCAGCTTTATTAAGTTATTGCATTTTGAATTGGTTTTTGTCCTGCTGTCAATACACCAGGCCGCAGGGTATCCCAAACCACCACATGGCACCCTATCTGTTATACTAAATAAGCGTTGTTCAGCATCAGCTTTATTAAGTTATTGCATTTTGCATAGGTTTTTGTCCTGCTGTCAATACACCAGGCCGCAGAGTATCCCAAACCACCACCTGGCACCCAATCTGTTATACTAAATAAGCGTCTACAGCCCCAGCTTTATTAAGTTATTGCATTTTGAATTGGTTTTGGTCTGCTTAAAATACACCAGGCCTCAGGGTATCCCAAACCTGCACGTTGCACCCTATCTGTTATACTAAATAAGCGTTGTTCAGCATCAGCTTTATTAAGCTATTGCATTTTGCATTGGTTTTTGTCCTGCTGTCAATACACCAGGTCACAGGGTATCCCAAACCACCACGTGGCACCCTATCCGTTATACTAAATAAGCTTGCTCAGCATCAGCTTTATTAAGCTATTGCATTTTGAATTGGTTTTTGTCCTGCTGCGAAAACACTAGGCCGCAGGGTATCCCAAACCTGCACCTAGCACCCTATCTGTTATACAAAATACCCTTGTTCATCCTCAGCTTAATCAAGCTATTGCATTTTGAATTGGTTTTGCTGCCAAAACACCAGGCCGCAGGGTATCCCAAACATGCACATTTGACCCTATCTGTTACACTAAAGCAGCTTTAAAAGGCTATTTCTCATAAATATATTGCAGTTTGAATTGTTTTTGTGTGTGCTGTAAAAACACCAGGCCGCAAGGTATCCCAAACCTGCACATTTGACCCTATCTGTTACACTAAAGCAGCTTTCAAAGGCTATTTCTCATAAATATGTTGCAGTTTGAATTGTTTTTGTGTGTGCTGTAAAAAACAGGCCTCAGGGTATCCCAAACCTGCACATTTGACCATATCTGCTACACTAAAGCAGCTTTTAAAGGCTATTTCTCATAAATATATTGCAGTTTGAATTGTTTTTGTGTGTGCTGTAAAAAAAAACAGGCCTCAGGGTATCCCAATTAACACATTTGACCCTATCTGTTACACTAAAGCAGCTTTTAAAGTCTATTTCTCATAAATATATCACAGTTTGAATTGTTTCTGTGTCTGCTGTAAAAACCCCAGCCCACATGGGCAACACTAGCATAAATATCTACCTGTCTAATAACTGCTTGCATTTTATAATTAACATCACTTTTCCACAATCAAGGGAGGCCTCCTTTGTATGTGAGGAGGGGGCATCCCAAACACTAGCAGTAATATTTCAAGAGTACCTGTCTATTAACTGCTTGCATTTTATAATTAACGTCACTTTTCCACAATCAAGGGAGGCCTCCTCTGTATGTGAGAAGGGGGCATCCCAAATACTAGCAGTAATATTTCAAGAGTACCTGTCTATTACCTGGTTGCACTTTGTCAAATTGCCAGCAGCCATTGCCTTTAACCTGGGGGCATCCCAAATATGCTAGCATGTGTCTTTTAAGAGTGCTCACATTGGAGTTGGCAGCAGCAGCATTAGGAGCCCATATATTGCCTGAAAGACACACATATGAGCTGGCAGCAGCAGCATAGGGAGCCTATATATTGCCTGAAAGACACACCCAGGAGTTGGCAGCAGCATAGGGAGCCCATATATTGTCTGAAAGACACACCCAGGAGTTGGAAGCAGCATAGGGAGCCCATATATTGCCTGAAAGACACAGCCTGAAAGACACAATCTGGAGTTGGCAGCAGCATAAGGAGCTACCATGCATCAGCTACTACCATGGATCAGCCATTATTGGCTGGAAATCCTGGTTGAACCATGGGTCCCATTAGCAGTTTTCGTGGAGTAAGCCATGATTTAATTTATTGAGTTCTCATTTTTATCAGTTCAACCCATGTGTGGCTCTGTGGCTCAAGGCAAACCATGTGAAGAACAGCGTGAAACCGCCGTGTCCTGCACACATGGTAGGCTGGAAGGGCACTGGGAAAAAAAAAAAAAATTTGAAAAAACAAAATAAAAAAACAATATGAAAAAAAAATTGGTACAAAAATTCACAAAATAAAACAAAAAAAAAAAAAAAAAAAAAAAATATATATATATATATATATGTTTTAAAAAAATACAAAATATGAAAAAAATAAATAAATAAAATTATGTTACTGTTATTATGTTAGATGTTATTGTTGCTATGTTATATGTTAATATATGTTACTATTATAAATAATATAAATATATAAATAAATGCAGGAACCACAATCACCCAGTGGGCCTTAAAGGATATGTATTGTCCCTGACCGTAGTTACAGCTCCAGACGTAGGTACTGCTTTACATTTTGGTACACACTGACAGGCTAAAGGACTTGCCCACCTTCTGTTCAACAAAATTGTACAGGGCTGGTACTGCCTTGTTCGCAAAGAAATGACAGCATGGGACTCGCCACCTCTGCTCAGTACAAGCCATCAGTTCTCTGAAAGGTCCACCAACTCAAAAGGGAGGGACTGCAGCACCTGCAACTTATACAGGAGCACATCAGCTTCTGCACGTTGAATGAGTGGGCACATACTGTTGTCTCTTGGACATGGCTTGGCCAATGGATTGCTGGTGGAATGACTGACTCGGATTAAGAGGAGGAGGAGCATCTGGAGCGACAGAGGATGGGTATGACACACAGGAGGTGGTGGAGCCTTGGCTGGTTGGAACAGAGAGCGGCGTGCCACTGGATAATGCAGCAGGCTGGACCACCACTTTGGAGCCAACTCTCCGGCCGCTTGATGGTGACGCTGCAAATGTTGAAGCAGGGCTGTGGGTCCAACATTGGGACCCTGGCCACACTTCACCTTCTGCCTACACATCTTTCATATAGCAATGTTAACCTCCTGTGGATGCTTGATGAAAAACTGCCACATGGCCTTGTAGCTGATTTTTCCTACCAATAGTCCGCACTAATTCACTGCTGCTGCTGCCGCCGCCGCCGCCGCCAGCTCCAGGGACCCTCTTTCACTACCTCCTGGGAAGATAGCCTGCCGCGCAAGTGGTCTACCCCGAGCACATTTGCCTCCATACTTTCCCCTTCTGCAACCATGCTGGCCGCTAAATCTGTCACTCTCCATCACTCCAAGCCTTTAAAAGTGCCCTCAAAACTCACTGATGTCCTACTCAGGTTCCTCAACAGTGTCTGCTTAAGAAGCCAAAACGCTTGCAACACCACCTCCCATGCCACTCTCCTCATCACTACTTGCCCGCCTAGTGCAAGAAGCGGCAAGTGTCTCCTGCACTTCTTGGCTGGGCAGTAGCTGCTGACTTTTCTGATTATCAGATCGTCCTCACTGAATAGTGGAGCTGAACCCTAAGCATAAGAAATAACCGACAGTTGACTGGGGGTGTCAGATGTCACTTGTGATGCAGTGGATGATCGTGTTAACCAATGGATGATGGCAGATGGGTTGCTGGTCAAGACACGACCGCTAGCTGATCCCGGGAGATCAGTCCTCTCACTGAGACTCCTGCCCATCCTGCCACTTCTCTGCCTGACATACTTAGTGCGTATATGAGGGGAGGACAAAACGCTACACTACACTTAAAACAGGATTTGTCGATAAGAGCAGCAGGTGTGTAACTATCTATGGTCTTTCACTAAGTAGTAACTAGGCCCTGAAGACTTTAACACGAACAAAGTGATGAAACTCTTAGATGTGCGTAAGTGATGCTCTAATGAGAGCAATTCAATGTGCTCCAGTATGCTTCAAAAATGTTTTTTTTTTCAGAGACTGGCCTGCGTGGAAATGAATCGGGCATGGATCAGCCAAGATTTCCACCCACCAATGCCTGATGCATTAGAGTAGATTGATCATGGGGCCAGACCAACAATAAAGAAATATGGATCGTGCAAAACAGATTTAAGGCGCTGCTCTCCAGTTACAGACATTCCTCCGCATCAGACCACAAGTAATTATTGAGAAATTGCTTTACGTTACTCTTACTTTTTATTAATATTCTTCGGATAAGATATCTGTGCCAAAAATCTGTATATGTTCTCTTAATGCTGCTGCCAACTCCAGGGTGTGTCTTTCTGGCAAATTTGGGCTCCTGCTGCTGCTGCTTGCAACTCCAGTGTGTCTTTAGGCCAATTTGTGGGCTCCTGCTGCCAACTCCAGTGTGTCTTTTAAGCAATGTTTGGGCTCCTGCTGCTCCTGCTGCCAACTCCAGTGTGTTTTTCAAGCAATGTTTGGCCTCCTGCTGCTGCCGCTGCCAACTCCAGTGTCTCTTTTAAGCAATGTTTGGGCTCCTGCTGCTGCTGCTTGCAACTCCAGGGTGTCATTCAGCCAATTTTTGGGCTCCTGCTGCTCCTGCTGCCAACTCCAGTGTGTCTTTCAATCAATGTTTGGGCTCCTGCTGCAAACTCCAGTGTGTCTTTCAAGCAATGTTTGGGCTCCTGCTGCCAACTCCAGTGTATCTTTCAAGCAATGTTTGGGCTCCTGCTGCTGCTGCTGCCAATTCCAGTGTGTCTTTTAAGCAATTTTGGCCTCCTGCTGTTGCCAACTCCAGTGTCTCTTTTAAGCAATGTTTTGGCTCCTGCTGCTGCTGCTTGCAACTCCAGTGTGTCATTCAGCCAATTTTTGGGCTCCTGCTGCTCCTTCTGCCAACTCCAGTGTCTCTTTGAGCCAATGTTTGGGCCCCTGCTGCTGCTGCCAACTCCAGTGTGTCTTTCAAGCAATGTTTGGGCTCCTGCTGCCAACTCCAGTGTGTCTTTCAAGCAATGTTTGGGCTCCTGTTGCTGCTGATGCCAACTCCAGTGTGTCTTTCAAGCAATGTTTGGGCTCCTGCTGCTCCTGCTGCCAACTCCAGTGTGTCTTTCAAGCAATGTTTGGGCTCCTGCTGCCAACTCCAGTGTCTCTTTCAAGCAATGTTTGGACTCCTGCTGCTGCTGCTTGCAACTCCAGGGTGTGTCTCTCAGTCATTTTTTGGGCTCCTGCTGCTGCTGCCAACTCCGGTGTCTCTTTCAGCCAATGTTTGGGCTCCTGCTGCTGCCAACTCCAGTGTGTCTTTAGGCCAATTTTTGGGCTCCTGCTGCCAACTCCAGTGTCTCTTTCAGCCAATGTTTGTGCTCCTGCTGCTGCTGGCAACTCCAGTGTCTCTTTCGGCCAATTTTTGGGCTCCTGCTGCCAACTCCAGTGTGTGTCTTCAGGCCAATTTTTGGGCTCCTGCTGCCAACTCCAGGATGTCTTTCAGCCAATATTTGGGGTCCTGCTGCTGCCAGCTCCAGGGTGTGTTTTTCAGGCAATATAGGGGTCCCTCATAGTGATGCCACCTCAACTCTCTGTAATTGTGTCGCACTGCGATTCTAATAGCGATGCCTCTGATCTGCATGTCATAATTATTTACAGTATTATTTCACTAACCCAGCACGCATCATATGCGTGTTACAGCAAGGCAGAATGGTTTACAACCCTATTGAGGCTCTAGGAAGCTCAGAAATAGCCATTTTTAATAGCGATTTGTCGCGAATAAATTCGGACCGAAACTAATTTTGTCGGAGAATTCGGCGAATCAGCCGAATTTTTCAAAAGTTAGCTCATCTCTAGTGTCTACCTATACATATGTGCTACCGCTGTGACCGGGAGAAATTTGGATTTCACACGCAATAAGATTTTATTGACAAACTTACATTTTTTATTACAAAAAACACTACAAATTGTAAAAAACAGATTTTTTTTTATTTTTTTGCACATATTTCACCCAAAAATATTGAGAATACACCTAAAAAATGACAAACAAGACATTTTTTGTTAAATCCCAGTCTCTGCTGAAAAAAAACAATACATCATTTTCCTGGGAAATCCCTGGAAATCCCTTCAAAAATCACATTTGAACATGGGGAGCGCATAATAGTGCAAAATAGTCTGGCAACAAAGGGTGACAAAAACTCCAGGTAGGCTGGCACTTAAAGGGTTAAAAGTGCCTAGTGCGGCATAAACCCTAAATACGGTTAAATACCGGTGTCCCCACAACAGCAAATCAAATATTACAATACAATACAATTAAGAGTGACACGCGGGGGTCTTGTCTGTCGCTGCCTCCCGCTTGTCCGTCGGCGGGGATTGGCAGCGGCGGTCACGTGGGAGCGAGGAGAGGTGAGTTTTTCACGGTTTCTGGGGGGTTTCACACAGCGGGGCACCTCCGATCGGGGTGCCCCGCCGAAGTGGACCAAAACCCAGGATAGTCAAAATCCTGGGTGTTGGTCCACTTTAAAGAATGATGTGTTCTTGGTAAAATGGTGTTTTCCAGTGGGTGACGCTGTGTGTTGCAGTGTCACAGTGCGGGTGACAACCCATGGTAGGAGGCAGCTTGCGTTCGTGTGCCTTAGTGGTTACTGCGATAATGAGAATTTCATTTATTTTTACAATGTCACTAATGTCCCATGTTAAGTGGGGGGGGGGGGGGGGCAATGTTCTCCCCTCACCGGACCTGTGCTATTGGGCATAAGGACTTGTAATAGCCATGGACAGGGGCTGGCTGTTGAGCACTTGAGCTCTGGAATTACAAGCCCCTATGTTTGCCGGGTTGGAAATGCTTAACCCTTTAGCTGCCAGCCTACCTTAAGTTTTTGTCATCCTCTGTTTCCAGACAATATTTCACTATTTTGCACTACACATGTTTAACTGTGATTTATGAAGGGATTTCCCAAGAAAATTATATATTTCAGCAGAGTATCGGCTTTAACGTGAAATGTCTTGTTTGTCATTTTTTAGGTGAAATGTGTGCAAAAAATATTTCAAAAATCAGTTTTTTACAATTTGTTTTTTACAAAATGTTTTTCAATGAAATCTATTGCATGTAAAACCCCTATTTCTCCTGGTTACAACAGGAGACTTGCCCAGGAGACTTCCCCAAACTAAAACAACACTTAAGGAAATTTTTAGATAAAATACAACTGCTAAGCGCACCTTGCAGTTTTCTCTAAAAAAACATCCCTTTACATTTGAAATACCCCCCCCCCCCCACAAACTATATATTCTCTGGAAGTACACACCTCGAGCTTTCTAGGCGTACCAGTCTTGTTGATGTGAGCACAGTTTTCTGGAAGTAATCCCTCAAGTAATTCTTTGGTTGCACAGGGTTTCCCTAAAAAAATGTATAAAAAAAGCAGAATAAAAAACACATTTACTTAAAATAACAATATGCAAACAAGAAAAAACAAGCTAAATCTGAAAGTCCAATTTCCTACTGAGGAGAACAATACCCAACATGCATAGCTACTTTTAACGCTTTTAACTGCCAGCCTACCTGAGATTTTGTCATCCTCTATTGACCGGTCATTTTTCACCATTTTGCACAATGTTTAACTGTGATTTTTTTCAGGAATTTCCAGGAAAATTTGATATTTTCTTTTTGTGGCAGAGTTTAGGCTTTAACGTGAAATGTCTTGTTTATAATTTTTCCACTGTTTTTAAATATTTTTTTTTTAATTGTAGAACAGGGGGCTTGTAGAACAGGGCACAGGGGCCAGCCTTGGTGCCCCCCCCGCCATGCAGTCTACAAGTCCGCACAGAGTAAATGACCCCTGGGCTCTTCTGCCCCCCCGGGATTTGCGGAGGCAGGCAATGGGGGGCGGGAGGTTAATGGCAAGTCACCCACTAGCTACAGGTGAATTGCCATCCCCTAAGCCTTGTGAAGTGGTATAGGGGTCTCATAGATCCCTTATAGGTTCACAAAGGGTTAAATGTCAAAAAACATACAGATAAAATATATTATTTTTTTTAATACTTACCTCCCATTCATCCCGGAGCACTGTGTCTCACACTGATCACTTTGGCTTCTGCTCTCCCGCTGATCCTGGAAGCCTTTTATACCTCCTGGGTGACAGGTAACAAAGGGTTATTAAAAAAAATGACATAGAGACACAATTTCTTTGAAATTTTAAGTTTTAAAATGCCTTAAAAATCCCCCCAAAAATGGCATGGGGTCCCCAGCATAAGTGTAAAAAAAAAAAATCACACATGCACACAAAAAAATGCCTTCTATTTTTTCTTTTTTTCAGCACTTACCTCCAATCCTGCGTCACACAGCAATCCTGTCCCCGTGGTAAAGAGGAGACCCAGAAGGAGTGAAAGCACACGTAGCTGGCAGTTAACATCAGGAGAGGCAGCTACGTAAATTTGATGTCGCTGGCATTAGAAAGGTTATAGAGGAGGACCGCACACATTTTTTTACATTTATTTAGAGGGAATTTTTTTCAAAAATAGCTTGCCCCCACGAGTCAAATTTTTTTGCATGGGGCCCCCTTTTAAAGCGTTAAAGCGGACCAAAACCCACTTTTTTAACTAGCATCTCCTGAATTGCCTGATCAAGAGCACCTCTTGCTATTTTTTACTGCTTCTGCTTCACGCTAATCCCAGATAATTCTGCCTGTTTTAGCTGTAAAGCTCCGCCTCCTTTATTCATTGCCACTGTTGTGTATGGCAATTATATCACCTTTCAATTATTGGTAATCAAAGACAATTAGGATCCAACAACAACCCCTATGATCCTGAACAACTGGGAAAATGCTGACCATATACTCACCTGAATATCAAGTAGGGTGTCTTCTATTCATCAAGTAAGCAAGGCTTCCTGATCTTCTCTAGGGTTAAAAAGCCAAACCCAAAGAAGTCTGAGCAATGTCCAATTGGAATACAGGGATATGGTAATTACGAGCCACCTCCCGCTGTATCACTAGGTCAGCAAGCCTATGGACGCCCACTAAGAGGCGCGGCGAACACTAACGCCGTGAGCCTCAGTAAATTTCTATAGAAGCGAACTGACCATTATGATGCGCACTATAAAATGAGATATTATTGGCCGTCGTCACAATGACGCGACATTACACTCCCTCTCAGTTTTCCTCCCCGCCTCAACCAAAACATTTAAAAGGCAGCGCACACCGCTGCGCCGCTAGTCTTGATAAAGTTGTACCGAACAACGAAACATGTTGACGGAGGTGGGCGGACCTTCTGCAACATATTGAGAGCAACCATTCCTGGCATTATACACCCTCCTCCCTCTTACAGCATCAATCGGCTGAGGTGCAGAGAAGGATTGGTGAGAGCCTCGCCTGGTGATTTTAAGGCTGTTTTTAATGTGAGTGCACTTTTAACTTCAATTGAGCACGCTATTAAAACGTTATTACGCTAGATTCTTTTTACTGGTTTCATTTACATGCCCTGCTTGCAATGGGATATTTTAAACGTTTAAAAGTGAAGTTTTCTGCGCCTGATTGGAGCATAACGGAAAAACTGAAAGGAATTTTATTAAGGCACAAACCCACACCGTTATCTGGTAAGAGTAACTAGAGAAGGTGGTGGGCACAAGGTGAAAATACCTAAACGGAATCACTGGCACACGGTGGATATCTTGGAATAATTTTATTGTTAAATCAAGTTAAGAAGTGCATGCATCTTGGGACAGAAGGATAAAAAGTATCACTTACCACTGGAGAATACTATAGATTTGTGGACATACATAGGAAACATAAGTTGGCATATATTTGAAAATCTGTTTAACATATTGCTCCGTGTTTTTTTGTGTACGAATTATGTCATTGCCACACCTATACAATGATTGATACCTGCTATCTTACAGTGAGGAACAGCAAAAAAAACAATGTGTCTATTCAAAAAGCAAAAATATTCATTTCTAGTTCTACACCCTAAGAAGTATTGTCAGGGGCTTTGGCGAAATATATATCACAAGTTCAGTGGGTTTTGGTCTGCTTTAAGCATTACCAATCTGGCAAACCAAGCATAGGGGTTTGGAATTCTAGGGCTTAAGGGCCGAACAGCTGTCCCCTGACCATGGCCATTATAGGCCCTTATGCCCCCTAGCACAGGCCAGGAGACCATCACTGGCTCGTGCTATGGGCTGCCGTGCTTATCCGTGCCACCAAGCCCATTGGAGCAGGTAATGGCTATTGAACTGGCATTGGTTAAAAGTAAAAGTGTTAAAAAAAAAAACACAACACTGTTTTGTTAAAAAAACTCATTCAACAGTCATTTTCATTGATACAAATCATGCTGGCTCTAGCAGCATGAATTTTATCAATGAAAAACAGCATTTTGCAAAGTGAAGCCGGCAGCTCTTTCCATTGTTTTTTTGCTGGCCAGAGCGGCCAGCAAGAAAAAACTGTTCGTAGCCACTGCCCCCCCCCCTCCAAAAAAGGCAGCCAGCTCGGGCACTGCGCTTATTACCCAGGGCTCAGAGGCTGGATTTTTCAGACTGAAGAATTGCAATTTCTTCCAGCTCTAAATCAAGCCTTTTGTATTCAATGAACATAACGATTCATTGATGGTTTTAACTAAATTCACAATAAAATAATGTGGATGAATCTGTATCCAGACACCGCCTGATGCTGTGTACTTACCATCTTCTAGGGTTTCTGCCGATGGTGTTGGAGAGCAGCAGCATCCCTGCTTCTGCCACTCTGCTAGTCTGGCAATGGCTCTGCAGTGCCTTCTGCTGTATGTTGCATGTCATTACAAATGAAACCCAGAACATAGCCTGATTTTGGGCTTTCTCTAAATAGCCTCCTTGGCACCTTAGGAAGTAGACCAAGAGGCTGATTCACTACTAGCGCCACGTATTGGCAGATGAGCGTCTGTATAGCAGTGCTTAGAGTGACCGCTAGTATACGCTGGGATCGGCTATTTGGTGCTGTAACAGAGCGTCTCAGTCGCTGTAGTAATCTGGCCGGCATTGATGAATGAGATGTATGTTGGGCGTTCTAACACCAGTACAGCGTTGCAGGGAGCGAGACGAAGCGCCAGCTCAGTGCGACCGTCTCTCAACAAAAAAACAGACTCACAGAGCATAGGCGCGCTAGAGCTGGTCACTATAGTATAGAGCGCCAGACGCTGTGTGATTAAAGTCTGTTTTTGAAAACATACCCACCAGTAACAAAGCGAAAACACATGGAATGACATTGTTGTAACATTGTGACATTAAAACTTTAATGCCAGACCTGTGATCTTGCCTACAAACTGCTCTGACTAGGGACAGAGTGGCCATAGGGGACACAGAAAGAATTCCTGTTGGGCTGAACAGATTTGGGGATGAATGGGCAGCCATCTCACACAGAACCTTTGCTGAAATTCACTTAGGCCCTTATTCATCAAGGGATAGCGTCAGGTAGTGCCTTGTAAATGACAGGTAGCGACAGTTAGTGGCAGGTGAAAGCCAGACACGGCACGCAATTATACATTTATGAAGCAGAATCTGTTGAGCGACTGGGATAACGCCATGTAGCGTCCGATTCATCATTATCCCAGCCTCAGCGTACAGCGCCCGCGTTCAGCCCACGTCTTACCTCTCCCTACCTGACGCTCTCCCATACATTTCAATGGACGTTCTGTTACTTCTCTTTAAACAGGGGGTTTTTATAATTTTTTTTTTATATTCTCAAATAATGTTGTGACCTCTCCTGGCCTAGAAAAAATACAATTCTGTGATTACTCACCTGTAGAATTGGTATTATGAGTATACAGTACGTCCTGCTCCAGATATAATACTTACAAGTGGGTATTACACCGCCAGATGGCGCTGGACTGCAGAGACATCGAAAATAGGCTCCTCCCGGGCCCTCAAATACCCAGGGACCTCCCACAATCCCCAGCATTGAAAAGCAGTTAACGAGAAGCTGGGAGAATTAAAACAACCCAAACAGGTAACTATAACAATGATAACAATCACCATACAGGGGATCCAAGATAATGCAAAAACCAAGGGTGGGGTAGAGCAGGACGTACTGTATACTCATAATACCAATTCTACAGGTGAGTAATCACAGAATTGTATTATTCTTAGTATACAGTACGTCCTGCTCCAGATATAATACTTACAATCAGGACATCCAATAGCAGTGTCCATAAAGTAGGGTGGGATCCCCAAAAAGGTAACAGCAGACAGTTTAAATCACTGCCGCCTGCAAAACCTTGCAGCCAAAAACAGCATCAGCTGAGGCCCTAACATCTTTGAGAGTAAGAATGGCCAGGGTAGCATCCTGCACAGGTTCAAAGGGAGCACCCTGTAAAGCAGACAAAACCAAGTTCAAATCCCAAACATGTACCATAGGCTTACGTGGAAGACGCACATGAGTGACCCCCTGGAAAAAAGTCCTGATCAGAGAATGCTGAGCAAAGGACTTCTGGAAGAAAACAGCCAGGGCAGAGACATGACCCTTCAGAGTACTGAGTTGGAGCCCCATCTCCAACCCATGCTGCAGGAACTCCAGAATCCTGGGAATAGAGAACACGCGACAGGGAAGAGACTTAGACTCACACCAATCAATGTAGGCACACCAAGCCCTGTAATAAATGGAAGAAGAAGACTTCTTCCTAGCCTCTATCATGGTATCAACCACCCAGGTAGACAGCCCCTTCTCCACCAAGATGGAGGTTTCAGCAGCCAAGCCGTCAAAGCCAGAGTTTGTAAATTGGGAAGGTGTAGTGAGCCCTGAGTGAGCAGATCTGGCACCAAGGGCAGAGCATACTGATCTACTGCCAGCTGCACCACGTCTGCGAACCACACTCGTCTTGGCCACCTGGGGGCCACCAGAATTGCTGGCACCCCTTCCAGCGCAATCTTGCACAGAACCCTGCCCAGCAGGGGGAATGGAGGGAAGACATACAGAAACTGAAAGTCCTGCCATGACATTACTAGAGCATCCGTGGTCAAGGCCAGAGGATCCTGGGACAGGGAGACAAAGGACGGGAGCTTGTAATTGTGACGGGACGCAAACAGATCCACATCTGGTTGGCCCCAACGGTGACACAGAGATTGGAACACCCTGTTGCAGAGGGACCATTCTCCCTGGCGAGAGGTCCCCCTGCTCAGAGAGTCTGCCAGGAGATTTTCCACCCCCGGGATGTACACAGCTGATATGCAGGGAACATTGGTCTCCGCCCAGGTCAAGATCAGAGACACTTCCTGGAGGGCCCTCTTGCTCCGGGTCCCTCCCTGATGATTGATGTAGGCAACTGCCGTCTGGTTGTCCGAGCGCACCTGAACAGGCAGGCCCCGAAGGTGAGTAGTCAACTGAGACAGGACTAACCTGATCACCCGCAGCTCCAAGACGTTGATAGGTGTGTGGGCCTCCTGAGGGCCCCACCTCCCCTGGAACCGCAGGGACTTCCAGAAACCCCCCCAACCTGACAGACTGGCATCCGTGGTGACTGTCTCCCAGGAAGGGGTCAGAAAGGATCTGCCCCCCAACAGGTTCCTTGAGTCCATCCACCACAAGAGGGACCGCCTGACCAGGGGGGAAAGCACACAGACCCTGTCCAGGGACGCTGGGTTCTTGTCCCACACTGACAAGAGGTGGAATTGCAGAGGCCTCAAGTGGAACTGAGCATAAGGGACCGCCTCGAGGCACGCCACCATCAGGCCCACCAGCTGCATTCCCTGCCTGATGGAGGGATGATGACAAGATAGCAGGAACTGGGCCTGTGCAATCAGACTGTCCACCTTCTGTTGAGGAAGGAAAATCCTTGCCTGAACTGTATCCATATTCATTCCTAGGAATGGAGTCACCAAGGAGGGGGACATCGAAGACTTGGGGTGGTTGATCACCCATCCAAATGACTCCAGGGTGGACACCACCAGCTGAGTGTCCAATTCTGCCTGATGTAGTGATTGGGAGGTGATGAGAATGTCGTCCAGGTAGGGCAGCACGCGAATGCCCTGAGACCTGAGCAGAGACATCACTCCAGCCAGCATCTTGGTGAACACTCTGGGGGCTGAAGTGAGACCAAAGGGCAATGCCACAAACTGGTAGTGTTGATCCTCCAGAGCGAACCTGAGGAACCTTTGATGACCTGGAAATACAGGAATATGATGTCCACAGAAGTCATGAAATCCCCTGGGCGCAGGAAACTGATGGCAGAGCGCAGAGTTTCCATGCGAAAGCACCTGCTCCGGACAAATTTGTTGAGGATCTTCAAGTCCAGGATGGGCCTGACTGACCCATCTCTTTTGGGCACGGTGAAGAGGTTGGAATAGAAACCCTTGCCCCTTTCTCGTAAGGGGACCTGACAGATGACCCCCAGCTCCAGAAGGCTTTGCACCGCCAGAACTAGAGCCTGAGCTGCCATAGGGTCCTGAGAGATTCGGGATCTGATGAATCTTGGGGGCGACCAGGCAGCAAACTCTATGTTGTAACCGGAGGACACTACCTCCTGAATCCACCGGTCTGAGACATGAAGCCTCCAGACGTGAGCAAAGTGCTGAAGTCGTCCCCCCACCCGGATGGGTGATGGGTGAGGTCATGCCTGAGGGGGCTTGGGAGAGGACTTAAGCTTAGGTCCCCAGGAGGAGCCAGGACGTCCATGTCCTCTGTCCCTACCCCAGAAGTCTCCCTGGGCCCCAGTAAAGGAAACCCCCCTCCCTTTTCTAGCACCACGGTAGGGGGAGGAAAAGGAGCCCTGACCCCGAAAGGGCCGAGGCTGCCGCCTGCGCTGGTGTAACCTGCCTCCCTTAGCAAAAAGGTCCAGGTGGTCCCCAAACAGGAGTAGTCCTTTGAAGGGAAACCCAGTGAGGGCCTTCTTGGCAGCGTTGTCAGCAGCCCACTGGCGTAGCCAAACCGAGCGGCGTATAGCCACCACAAGGGCAGAAGTTCTGGCACACATTCTAATGGTGTCATCCAAGGCAAATTCACAAAAACATCACAACCAGAGAGTGCATTAAACACCTCACAAGGTAAATCATCAGGGGCACTATCAAGTATACTTCTGAGCAGGGTCCTAATGGCCACAGCCGTAATGGCCGAGGAACAGACCGGGCGCAGCGCCGTCCCCACACATGCAAAGGCATGGGACGCCAGCTGGTCAATGCGCCGGTCCTCAGTGGTAGTAGAGTCAGGGGAATGCATGACAGAGGTGTTAGATAACTCTAGGACCGGGGCATCTACTTCGGGAGGGGATGACCAACAATTTACCACATCAGCAGGAAAGAGATACTTCCTATCCCAACACCGGGAAGTCTACTGGGACAATCCCATTCCTTGAGCACAAGGTTATTGAAATGTGCTTGCTCAGAAAGTTCCAAGCGTGACTTAGCGGTATGAAAAAGCTCCCCCCTTTGTCTGGGAGCCGCAACAGGGGGAGAAATGGACAGAACCTCAAAAATCTGGGCCAGCAATCTATCAGTATCATCCGGGGCCCAGGGGTCAGAGCCAGACTTGTCATGACCCCTGGGCCTCTCATCAGATGACCCTGAGTCGGAGAATAGCTCCCCTTCGTCCGAAGGGGTATAGCCACATAGATGCAAAAACTCATCAGTTTCCATAGGGAAAA
Organism: Gastrophryne carolinensis; assembly: GCA_027917425.1. Classification (NCBI taxonomy): domain Eukaryota; kingdom Metazoa; phylum Chordata; class Amphibia; order Anura; family Microhylidae; genus Gastrophryne; species Gastrophryne carolinensis. The sequence goes on from CM051234.1 coordinate 597,296,832, forward strand.
GAGTGACATCAGGCGTTAAGTGCCGCTAATTTGCAGGGGCCTTAAGCGCCAAGGTATTAGCAATTAACTTCTCAGCACTAGCCAGTCTGAAAGACACATCAGGCTGAGAATCCCCACTTGTATGCAACTCAGTGGGCGTGAGATTTAAGCTTGGAGGGGTAGGTGAAGTGAAACGAGGTGCAGGCCCAGCCACTGGAAGGCCAGATTGCAGCGCAAGCACCTGCTCGGCACAAGGTACACAAACCCGCGCATTGTCAGTGCTAATAGGGGACACCCCACAAGCTACACACAGCCGGGCTTGTCCCAAAGAAATCCCGGTCGCATTATCCTGAGATGCCTCCATATGGTGATTATAGCGGCACTATAGGCCGATAGGGATTAACGCTATACAGCAACCCAGGATGCCCCAATAACCCGCTAGGGAAGTGGGAGTAATTACACTAGGCTTCACAAGTTAACCAACTAATAGAGGGCCGGGAGAAGCCAATGGGTTCGCCTGTCTGAAAGAGACAATCAAATGAGCCGTAAGCAGACAATAATTAAAAAGTGGTAATAAAGCCGCCCGCCAGGGCACTTACGGACCGCGGTAGGTAGAAGCCCGTCACACAGAAGCCGACCAAGCAGACAAAATGGCGTCGGTATACCTCGAGGGGCGGGGATTTGACATTACATGTCTGGCATTAATGTGTTCATGTCACAATGTTATAACAATGTAATTCCATATGTTTTCGCTTTGTTACTGGTGGATACATGTTCAAAAACAGCCTTTAATCACACAGCCTCCGGTGCTCTGGGCTACAGTGAAGCATTTTTGAGTGCCAGCGGTGTGTGAGGCTGTTTTTTTGATGAATATGGTGTGAGTCGGTCGCAATAACCAGTCGCTACCATTCGCTCCCAAACAGCGCTGTACTGCTCATATAGCGACTCCCCACAACGTATTCAACAATGCTGCACAGTGATGGGAGCGAAATTTGCCTCTAGTATGGTCAACTTATATGTTGGCTACTGGGAGGCACAACACATTTTTGGTGGGGCTGCACCTTCCCTGAGGTTGTGGCGTAGATACATTGATGACGTGCTGGTCATCTGGGAGGGATCTAGGTCCACACTGGAAGAATTTTTCCGGTTAGTCAATTTGAACAGCTTTAATTTAGAGTTCACACCAGAGATTGGGGAGTTGGAGGTCAACTTTTTAGACCTAATTATTAGGATGGACGGGACTAAACTATCGACCCTGACATACTTTAAGGCTACAGATCGCAATTGATATGTCCCCTGGGATAGCTGTCATCACCCTAGTTGTTTGAGAGCTATACCCAGGGGGCAATTCATGCGGTTGAGACGTAATTGCTCTGATATCAGCAATTATGATAAACAAGCTGCAGTATTGTCACATAGATTTCTGGAAAAAGGTTATGATCCAGATGGGGTTGCTCGGCAGAATAGTACGGTCCGCGCCATAGAAAGGGCATCCCTGTTAGGGCAAGCTAGTAATTTGAAAAAAGAAAGGAATTCCAATATGGAATATGCCTTCATCACAGGATTCAATGTCCAATATCGAAAGATGAGGAGCATTTTGTCCAAACATTGGCACCTTTTGAAAGAGGATCCGGTTTTGGGTCCCTCTTTACCTGAAAAACCTCTTTGTATTTTCAGAAAAGCCCCGAACTTAAAGGACAAGCTTGTGAGGAGTTATATTGACCCTCCTAAAAAGATTTATTTAATCAATAACCCTTTAAGTGGTTTTTTTAAATGTGGTAGTTGCTGTGGGTGTAAGACGACCCGAGAATTAAGTAAACCCAGGAAATTCTTTGAGGACATTCGGTCCGGTAGGAAATATAAAATCCAGGGTTTTATTTCTTGTAGTACCAAGAATGTGGTATATGCCATTTGGTGCACGTGTGGACTTACCTATATTGGTAGGACTACCCGGGAGTTGAAGGTGAGAATCCGCAAACATATTTACAACATCAAGAGGGGATATGAGGGACACAATCTGTCGGCTCACTTCAAGATGGTGCATGCGTCAGATCCTAGCGTTATGTCCTTTCAAGCGATAGACAGAGTAGAGAAGCATTGGAGGGGACAGAATGTACTGAGGACTCTGTCCCAGAGAGAGAGTAAATGGATCTTTGAGTTGGAGACATTGAGTCCAAGAGGTTTGAATGTCAAATTTGACTTGAACTGCTTCATTGAGAACTCCTAGAGTAACCCTTGGGAATGCCCTTGGATTGATAGACATTGTTTTATGGGGTGGGCTCGATTTTTAAGGGGATTCTGAAAATTGCATTATTTGTGGTGATTGTGATGCAGTCCTCATCTATGCCAGAGACCCCCTTTCTTTAAGAGTTTTTTGTAGTCCTAATTTTTGGACTGAGAGAATGGCATTGAGACCCGATTTAAGGTGGGTCTTCTTTCTTTAGATTCCCCTTTTTTCCCCTATTCTCTCAGTTTTAATTAAGTTTGGACTTTTTGAATAGGTCCCCTGCATCTGTAATTTTTTTACTTTATTTTTATTTTTATATAAGATCACCTTTTTTAATTTTTATATATGGCACCGTATTGAAGATATTAAATGATGGATCCACCATATACATTGAGTGGGGACATGTTTTTGCCCTCCTGTATTTAGGCAAGCAATGGCTGGAGGGCTTAGATGCCTTTTTGTGCTTGTTGCCATGGACGCTAAGACACTGCTTGTCAATGTAGGTGCAGCCCGATCGGGTCCGTGTGCGCATGCGCAGGTGGAGGGCCCCGTCATGCGGGCTGTTATAGGACAGCTTTGTGGATCGGCATTGGCTGGTTTGAAGGCCTTCTTCCTTTGCTATAAGCTGCGCATGTGCACTGGGTTTCGAGCGATAGTTCACTGTGTTCTTTGCCGAGTTGGCGCACGCGCGCGCCGGAGGTATAGGGTGACACGCGCTCGTCACATGATGTAGTCACGTGCGTTTGTCACGTGACACAGGAAGTTTTTGATAGCGTGTCATGTGACACGCATTTTTCCCTTTTACCTTCCGGTTTATATACCGGTATTTGTTTTTTGGCAAGTATCCCAGCAGAAGCCGCATGGACGGCGAAACGCGTAGGATCTACTTGCCATTTTTCAACATCCTGTCAGCTGGAGTAAGGAGTTCCCTGGCGGTGAGGATTGCTGTCCTTATTTTGGATTTGTTAAAGCGCTGATTTTAATGTTCTTTGTGAGTGCATTTTATAAGATTAAAGTGTTTTAAACTTTTAAGACATACTACACTAGTGCGGTTTCCTTGTCTTTTCCCCTCTATGCTACCTTGGGAGTATTTGTGGAGGAATAATAACTAGGAAGGAGACACAATACCATTTTGTGAATACTCACCTTGTAAAATGGGTATTATGAGTATGTCACACACCCCGCTTCAAGAATCCATAACATGTGGGTAATATCGTCCTGAAGAGGGCGTTCCTGCAGAGATGATAGCAAAAGAAAGCCCCTCCCTGATCCATAAATACCTGGGACCTCCCACTCACTACCCAGTATACAGAAAGCAGTAAGGTAAGGGACCAGGAAGAGGCAAATATAAACAACAACCACGCAAAGTTCGCAATAAAGAGGATCCTGAATACAAAAGGGCGGGTTGAAGCGGGGTGTGTGACATACTCATAATACCCATTTTACAAGGTGAGTATTCACAAAATGGTATTATTCTTAGTATGTCACACACCCCGCTTCAAGAATCCATAACATGTGGGACATCCAACAGCAGTGTCCATAACAAGGGCGGGAATCCAAAACTAGGCAACAATGCACAACCTTAAACCACAACAGCTTGCAAAACTTTGCGGCCAAAAACAGCATCCGCTGATGCCCTAACATCAACCTTGTAAAACTTGGAAAAGGTGTGAACCGAAGACCAGGTAGCGGCCTTACAAACTTGTTCAACAGAAGCCTGGTGCTGAAAGGCCCAGGACGCACCAACTGCACGAGTAGAATGAGCAGTAACACGAAAAGGGGGATTCCGCCCCTTGGCAGAATAGGCCCCAATGATGGCCTGACGAATCCATTTACTAATGGAAGATTTGGCAGGAGCCAAACCTTTCCTAGGCCCGCAGTGCACCACAAAGAAAGCATCAGTCTTACGAAAGGAAGACGTAACCTCCAGATAATGTTCCCCAACACGAACTACATCCAAGGAATGCAATGCCCTTTCCTTGTCGTCGCTGGGATTTGGGCATAGAGAGGGCAAAACAATGTCCTGATTTAGATGAAACTCTGAGACCACTTTAGGAAGAAAATCCTGCTTGAAACGAAAGACAACCTTGTCCTGATGTTTCTCGAAGTACGGAGCTGTAATGGATAAAGCTGCCAACTCAGAAACACGCCTAACCGAAGTGATAGCCACCAAAAAGGCCACCTTTTGGGTAAGAGAAGACAAAGCTATCTCATTCAAGGGCTCAAACGGAGGGCCCTGGAGAGCAGAAAGAACCAGGTTCAAATCCCAAACTGGAACAAAAGGCTTCCTAGGAGGCCGAACATGTGTAACACCTTGGAAAAAGGTCTTGACTAAGGGATGAAGTGCAAAAGACCTTTGGAAGAACACCGCCAGGGCAGAAACCTGCCCTTTCAATGTACTAAGCTGGAGCCCCAGATCTAGACCATGTTGGAGAAACTCTAAAATTCTAGGAATGGAGAACTCTCGACAAGAAAAAGACCTACTTTCACACCAATCAATATAGGCCCTCCAAGTCCTGTAGTAAATAGAAGAGGAAGAGCGCTTCCTGGCACAGATAAGAGTCTGAATCACTGCGTCAGAAAGACCTTCCTCCTTCAAGATGGCGGTTTCAGCAGCCATGCCGTCAAAGCCAGCGATGGTAAATTGGGATAGCGCAGCCGACCCTGGGTGAGCAGGTCCGGCAGCAGAGGCAGGGCGAACTGATCCTCTGCCAGTCTTACAAGATCTGCGAACCAAACTCGCCTTGGCCACCTTGGGGCCACCAGAATTGCCGACGCACCATCCAAGGCCAGTTTGCGCAGCACTCTGGCTAGCATTGGGAACAGAGGAAACAGGTAAAAGAGCCCCAGATCCCTCCAGTTTAGAGACATGGCATCCACTGTCAGAGCCAGAGGATCCTGCGAGAGAGACACAAAGACTGGAAGCTTGTGATTGTGACGAGAAGCAAAGAGGTCCACCGCTGGGACCCCCCACCTGAGACATATCGAACGAAACACCTTGGGACTGAGAGACCACTCCCCCTGACGAGAGGAGGCCCTGCTCAGCAAGTCCGCCTCCGTGTTCTCCACTCCCGGAATGTAGACTGCTGAGATACACGGGACGTGGGTCTCTGCCCAGTCCAGAATCAAAGACACTTCCCTGAGGGCACTCCTGCTGCGAGTCCCTCCTTGGTGATTGATGTAAGCAACCGCCGTTCTGTTGTCCGACCGGACCTGAACTGGCAGGCCTCTCAACTGATGAGTCAAGCGAAACAGAACCAACCTGATGGCTCTCAACTCCAGAACATTGATGGGCTCGTGAGCCTCCCGCGGGCCCCACAAACCCTGAAACTGGAGATCCTTCCAAACACCCCCCCAACCTGACAGACTGGCATCCGTGGTGACTGTTTCCCAACACGGAGCCAGAAAAGATCTGCCCTTCAACAGATTGACCGACCCCAGCCACCATTGCAGGGATCGACGAACTCGGGGAGTCATCAGGAAGGACTGATCCAACGATAGAGGAGACTTGTCCCAAACCTTCAACAGATGAAGCTGAAGCGTCCTTGTGTGAAACTGCGCAAAGGGAACTGCCTCGAATGAGGCCACCATTAACCCCACCAGCCTCATCCCTAACCGGATGGTCGGATGAGGGGTAGACAAGAGAAGCCGAACTAACTCCTGAATCAAAAGAATCTTGGCCTGGGGTAGAAACACCCTGGCCTGTGAAGTGTCCAGAGACATTCCCAGAAAGGTCAGAATTCTGGACGGAGAAAGAGAAGACTTGGGGTGGTTGATCACCCAACCGAACCTTTCCAGAGTGGACACCACCGCTCTGGTGTCCAACTCCGCTTGGTTGAAGGAAGAGGCCATGATCAGTAGATCGTCCAAATAGGGCACGATGCGGATACCCTGGCCTCTGAGCAGAGCCATCACCCCCGCTAGCACCTTGGTGAACACCCGAGGAGCTGAGGTGAGACCGAAAGGAAGTGCCACAAACTGAAAGTGCCGATCCTCCACCACGAACCTGAGAAACCTCTGGTGTGCTGGAAAAACCGGAACGTGTAGATAAGCATCCTTGATGTCTATGGACGTCAGAAAGTCTCCCTGACGAAGAGAGTGAATGGCCGAACGCAGCGTTTCCATGCGGAATTTCCTCGGCCGGATGAACCTGTTGAGAAACTTCAGATCCAAGATGGGTGAACAGATTGGAATAAAAGCCCCTGCCCCGATCTGAAGGGGGCACTGGGCAAATGACAGCCATGTCCAGAAGATTCTCCACTGCCACCAGGAGCCCCTGCGCCGCTAGAGGCTCTGACGGCATCCGAGACCTGACAAATCTGGAAGGGGGGCGGAGCTCGAACTCCAGCTTGTAGCCGGAAGACACCACTTCCCGGATCCATCTGTCCAAGACCTCTTGATCCCAGATTTGAGAGAAGTGCTGCAGCCGTCCCCCCACCCGCATGGGTGAGGGCGCCCCCTCATTGCTGAGCCGGCTTAGCAGCCGGTTTGGGCTTAGAGCCCCAACTGTATCCAGAACGGGCACGTCCTCTGCCCCTGTTTCCGGAATCTCCTCTGGAAGAGGGAAATGCAGAACCCCTACCAGATCTGGCCCCCCGAAAGGAGGGGGTAAAGACAGGCGCCCCCCGAAAAGGGCGGCGTTGTTTCTTACGTTGAGGTAACCTACCACCCTTGGTGACAGAGTCCAATGCCTCTCCAAAGAGCCGTAGACCAACAAAGGGTAAAGCCGTCAGTGATTTTTTGGACATAAAATCGGCCGCCCACTGGCGCAGCCACACCGACCGCCGAATAGCCACAAGCAGAGCCGACGTCCTACCACACATCATCAAAGTGTCATCCAAGGCGGTCAACACAAAGGATAGAAACAACTCACACCGTTTAAGGCTAAGGAACTCGTTACTACCAGGACGAAGCCCGGAAGAAGTCAACAGGTCCCTGACCACAGACCTGGTAGCCAACACCATTAGCTCCGAAGCACACACAGGCCGGATGGCCGACCCAATGCTAGTAAAGCCATGAGAAGCCATCTGATCAATACGTTTATCCTCTCCATCTTTGAGAGTGGAACAATCAGGTCTGTTTAAAACCGAGGAGTTAGACAACCCCAAAACCGGTGCATCCACCTCGGGGGGAGATGCCCAGCGCTTGACCGCCTCAGAAGGAAAGGGATATTTCCTATCCCACCCCTGAGGGATGCCAGGGAGCCGAGCCGGCCTATCCCATTCCCTGTCAATGATTCTATCAAAATGGCGTTGCGTAGGAAACTCCAGGCGCGGCCTGGATTCCTCAAACAATTCACCTTTCTGCTGTGACGCCTCCTCGGGAGGGGAAATATTCAGAACTTCCAGCATGAGAGACAGAGCGTGAGGGGAGTCCAAGGATCTCCCTAAATCAGAAAGCTCGGCATCAGCGCCAGCAGACTGCTCATCATCCGAAAATTCTGAACCCTCATCAACTTCCCCCTCCTCTAGCTGAGGATAATCAGACCAATCCAGATTGTCTCTGTCATCAAGATCATCCACCGGCGGAGCCGGCGACAAATGCTTTCTCTTAGACGGAGCCTTACGGGCGACCGAGCTAGAGAGCATTTTCTCAAGGCTAGCCAATCTGGCACACATCTCGGATTGCAGATCCCTGCCCATGACCACGTCACACGGGGCACGAGTCAAGGCGGGAGGGGGAGTTGAGGTGGCCGGCTGTGCTGACCCCGCCGCTTGGGGTTCGGACTGCCGCGTAATAGTTTGCTGTGCACATGGTATACACAGTAACACATCATCCCCAGTAATGGAAATCCCACACAACATACACTTTTTGGGATGCCCCGAAGGGGTCCCAGTCCCAGTATCCGGGGATGCCTCCATAAGGTGAATTTTGAGTGGTCGCTATGACCCAGGGAATTACGCCAGTTAGACAACCCGGGATGCCCCTTTAATGTCCCGAGTGGGAGGATTTGTGATGCTAAAATGGACCCAGGGACCCAGGATCAGGAGAGACCTTCCAATACTACAGAAGATCCTCCTGGATAACCTTCACCTAAAAGACAGAGAGAGACCCATAAGTCCCTACAATAAGACTTAACAGATAAAGAAAAGAAGAAATAAATGAGGCCCACAGGGCCACTCGCAAACGCTGCGATGAACGATCCGCCTCAGAACAATGGCGATTTCTGAGGTGAAGTGAAGAGAAGAAGAACTGCCTTGTCAGGGGCATGGTCTGCGCAGCCCGCGCAAAGCTGATCTGTGCCCCTTAAGCTGCCTAGTAACAGGGAGCTGCCTAGTAACAGGGAGCTCAGCTCCGCAGCGGCGCCAGTACAGAGGAGGGCGGAGTCGCGGCGACGCGCCGAAAGCCCGGCTCCGCCCCCCCTTCCAGTGTGAATGAAGCGTGAGGGAAGAAGTCCCTCACGCACCAGCCCAGAGACCTTGAAAATAGACCGCGGTTGTCGGCGGCGCCGGCTGCCATGACAGCGGGTGCTCCCGCTATCACTAGCGGAGCACCTGCCCCGCTCGCTGCGGCGAGGAATGAATGAGAGAACGGGGGCTGGCCGCGGCAGAGCGCCGAGTGCCAGCCCCGCCCCCCCAAAGCGTGTGAGGTAAAAAATTTACCTCACAGACTGAAAAACCCCGGCACCCGGCTGCAATGACAGCCGCGGTGCTGCAACATAGTAACAACAGTGAATAAAGAGAAAGAGAATAAAGCTAACCCCTATGAGAGGAACCTCCAGCCCCCATAGTTGGTAAAGGGAAGGGCCCCCCCCCAGGGGAAAAGTCAAGGGACGGGGCATCCCAAACCGGGATCACCTACCCGGTATGACCGCCTACCCTCTCTTTTAGGGTCTCACGGTGGAGCTCTGCTCCTCAGCACCAGAGGTGCCAATGTACCCTCGCTCGGGCCAGCAGCCAAGACTGTGGAGGCATGTAATCTGAGGTAAATTTTGGGACAAACAGGGGTCCGAGCGGAAATAGACAAAATAAGAGGCCGGGAGTTACCCCGGCTACCTGAAATCCCCCTGTGCAAGGAGGAGCCATCATCTTCTGACTTGCTCGCCGTCTGCAGAGATGGAAAACTGGGTAGTGAGTGGGAGGTCCCAGGTATTTATGGATCAGGGAGGGGCTTTCTTTTGCTATCATCTCTGCAGGAACGCCCTCTTCAGGACGATATTACCCACATGTTATGGATTCTTGAAGCGGGGTGTGTGACATACTAAGAATATATATATTTATCTGTATTCCTGGAGGTCGCCCTGCATGGAGTTCTGAACACCTGGTTTCCATGGGAAGACATATTGAATGCTTTGAGCCTATATGTGATTAAGTGGTGCATCTTTGCCCACAAGTATATCTGGTAAGAGTTTTGTGTGGCCGGTGGTGGTTTCACTTAAGGTTAAGACTAAGAACACGCACAGTGGGACACGCTGGATTCACAGATTCATGAGAAAGCTCTGTGTTATATATTTTTTTGACATTTTTGAACTTGCATGTGTTTAAAGGGACTTTGCACACGTTGAGCTTATTGTTATTGTTGTATTGTATTGTGTGCAGGTATATTTTGTTGTTAATGCTGCACAGCGACTGAGGCGCTCTGAACTAGCGAACCACGGCCAAGCACAGCGACTAATAGCGGGCGCTCTGAAATGCCTGCTACAGACGCTCATCTGTCGCGACCTGCCGCTAGTAATGAATCAGCCTGCCCATTCTATTCTAAAACCCCCTTAGCTTCTTGTCACTCAACTCTCCCTTCAACCTCTCCCTTCAACCCCAACTCTGCCCTATTGTACCACCCAGCCAAGGCACCCCAGCTCATGTATCTGCTCCTACTTTACTAAAGATCATAAACCACCCCTGAAGTGTTATAGCCTCAGATGATGAATATATTTGATATAAGCTGGGAAGCACCCTGGAGATGGGGCTCAGTAGCTCTAGGGCAGTTCATGAGCTGCCCGGAGTCAGTAAAGTCTTGGGCTGATTTTTTGGTCCTTGCCACTTAATTTTTTAATTACATTTTAGTCATTTTCTGCAAGGTTCTAAGGTTGCAGTTGTGCCACTTCTCATTTTCTGAAGGACATATTGGGGTGTTCGGAGAGAACATCTATAGATTATACAGAGGAACTGTTTTTTTGTTCATTTAGGCAAGTGGTATACCTAAGGAGTAGTCTATATTTATGTATATTTGTCTGCAGGTGTCTTTTGGTGTTTGTGGGTGTCAATGCCTCTTTAAAGCGGAACAAAACCTGGGATTTTGGCTATCCTGGGTTCTGTTCCGTGCCTCAGGGTCATCCTTATTTGGGATTCCTTGCTGTGTCAAACCCCTCAGATCAGCAGTAACAACTTACTTTTCCCCGGTCCAACAGCACATACATGGGCTCTCATCCAATCAGCCGTTTGTTGTCATTCAGCAAATGTCTCTGATAGTAGATAGTGGAGAGCGCAAGCGGGCTGTAACAACCTGTAGCGCATGTGCACTTCTATCCCAACCTGAATGGCTGGGGAGGGAACATGTGCACAGCCTAAGGATGTTGGGGATGCATCCGCTTGCACCCCCAATAGCAGCCATTTGCCGAATGACATAGCCACAGAAAACGTCTCTGATTGGAGCTCACACATGTGCCATTGTCCTGGAAAAGGTAAACTGATACTGATCTGAGGGGTTTTACACAATGAGGCATCCCAAATTGGGATGGACCAGGGGAAGGCCAGCAGCAGAATCTAAAAGATTCCAGGGCCGGCCTTGCAGGGTTTTGTACGGCTTTAAGGGTATATATTGCCAACCCTAAGAAATGTCTTAAATGTTCACACACATAAATGAGCTGCACATTATGCAGATATGGCTCAATATAACCTACAAACTGCAGAGCACAAGATTACATCTTCCTGTATGTCTAGGATGCATTAAAAATTGGATTGAAGAAGATTAGATTAGATTAAGCCTTCGGGATTTAAAATCCTGAAAGCTCCATGGATGTCAGCATAATCTCCTTCCATTCTCCACAGGCCCCCGTGATAGGGCGCTTTTAGATGTAGGTAGCCGTTCTATGTATTACGCTTGCTTTTGTGTTTATTATTTTTCTAGTTCATATCTGTAAAAGCTATGGAGAAAATATTTTAGTGGCTTTAGGAATGATAAAGTCAGCTCTTACAGTAAGTTAAGATTCATCTTCTTGACTTTTGTAGAGTGAGATCAAAATGTTAAAATGTTTTTAATGGCATAAAATGTTTCTAAGTGAAGCGCAGAACGGCGCCTGGCTTTACGCAGTCTATAAGCACAACTTTATTACGGAATATGAAAAAAAAAACATCATATTTTCCATCCGTGCGGCGGAGGGGAAAACGGTGTATTGACAGGACAGGCTGCCACTTCGGGGAGTTCCAGGAAAGAGGTTTAGGTACCATGGAGAGTGATTGATGGGAAGGGAGGACAGCTTTAGCTGAAAACCAGTGTGAGATGGAGGAAAGGGCAGCCTGTGTGAAAGGACACTTGCTAATAAAGGGGCATGAATAATGTATGAATGACTAAATAGGACATTTTTTAGCATTTTATTAAGGAAATGTTTAAATAGAGACCCAAATTGATTACTATATAGTTACCGAGTTTATAGAAAGCACTAAAGCAAAATGTAACATCAGCTTTACTGCACAAAGACAAAAAAAAATTACAAAAGCTGCATTATATTAGGGAGTTATGAATAATATTCACAAGTGGAAGTCTACCTCCCACTACGTCATTCGAAGCATACAGTTTAAAGTGGACCAAAACCCAGGACGTCACCAACCAAGGTTTTTTTTTCCCTCCCCCTTGGACATTATGATTTGGGATCCCCTGCTTTATGAAGCCCCGCCAATCGCCCACTATTCTCACCCTTCCATTGAGCACACAGAGCAGGCATGGCTCTCTTTAAATCAGCTTCTCCGGCTGCGCATATTAGTGGCTGGAGAAGCTGAATGTAATCCTAGCCGTACATGTGATCGGGGCGAATGCATCATTCAGTCACGGCGGATGTGGCCGCACACAGCCGAGAAGGATGCGAGTGATGCTGTGGCCTTGTTGGCAAAGTAAGCATATTGGGCAACTGGGGGGGGTCGCACAGCGGGGCATCCCAAATCGGTATGCCCCAGGGAAACGGACCAAAACTCAGGATAGTGAAATCCTGGGTTTTGGTCCACTTTAAGAGAAACAACACCCAAGAAAATGAGGTTCTTGGGTGTTGCCATTCGCTGGCGTGCCATCCCAGCTTGGGATGCCTTACCGTGTGTATCTATATGGAGCGTTCAAAATACCTTCTCTTCCTGGTTCCCACGTGGGGCCTTTCAGCCAATCAGAGCTGCTCATTCCATCTAAATGGAGCAAGTGCCACTGGCTGCAACCCCCGCTCCTGCTCTAGCTGCACACCACCAATTCAGAAAAGCCTGGCATGGCGCACCCACATATAGAGGGATGCAGCCGCAGCGCAGGAATCCTGCTTGGGCATGTCAAAGAGGTGAGATAATCCGGTGATATGGGGGTTTCACAGCATAAAGAGGTGGAGCAACCTAAGAGACTCAAGGGGGGTAATAAAATATCAGCGGCACCCTTTGGTGTGTCATGAAAACTTAGTAAGTAGATAGTAAGCCCCCCAAATGTCCACTGCCACAGACCCCCCACCCCATAGGTTGCTGCTAAGCGAAAATCACAAAATGAAGTGGGCCCTCTAAGGCACTGTTCCTCAATTTGCGGTACACATACCTGAGGGGGTACACAGCAGTGTTCTGGCACAGTGGGCCGCAGCATCTGCCCAGGTTTTCATGACATTAAAAGCACATCTAATGGGCAGCTGCCCACCATAAGAACACAAGTACTAGTACTAGTGTACCTTTAGGATGGGGATGACAGCCAAGCAAAGGAACAGTCATAAATATGACACTGGATCAGGATGCTGGCCATGCAAAGTAGCAAGTTCTCAGCAGACTCTAGGAAGCCTCAGCATAGGGAAAACTTTTTGCCTCATGTGCTCTGAGATTTCCCTGTTGAAAGAGGCACTACAACCCTTTAAACCGCACTCCAGGGCATTCTGAATAGATGTAACTACCAGTGAATTATTACGTATTAAGTATTAAGTAGTGTTGGGCTTTGGATTAAAACTCACCAACAGCCTGGCACATTGGGAAAAGAAGAGTAGCTGCCATGTTGGAGCTTCCTCTTCTAGCATCTCAGCCATACTGCTGCCTGGATTCAACTGACATAAGTGACGATGCACTGAGGAGGGATGTATATTAGCAGTGTTGGTCTGGTTTAAGTCATTTTTGGCTATTGTTCTGCTATAAGGTAAAATGTTAATTCAACCAGAATTAAGCAAATTCAGTTCAGTTCGACCAAAACTCAAAATTGGCAAAATTTGGGTCCAATTTTACCAGCTTTGTTTTTGGTAAAAATCGGTCCGGTGATAATGACAGAGGTCCCCATCAGCCCAACTAATATATCTGAAAGTAGTTAAGGGTAGAAGAAAGTTTTGACTATTGTAAACTTTACAATTAATGTTAGAGGCCCCACTTTACAGTATAATGTTTTTAAAAAAAAAACAAAACCCTTACCTTCCCTGTGGTCCAGCACCATTCTCCTGGGAGAGAGCACAAAGTAACATCCCTTGCTAAATGCATGCTCCCGCCTGCTCATTCACCCAATGAGATGGTGGGAAACAAAGGGGGGGGTGGCAGCCGCTCAGACCATTTTATAACTAACCTGGGAGGTGCACGTTAGCAGGGCAATTAGTACACACAAGTCTTAAAGCTGGTCTGAGTGGCTGCCACCCCCCTTTGTTTCTTTTGAATTTGTGCAAGCACATGGTGTGTGGGGTCTAGGCTGTACTGCAAGGTCTTTGACCCTTCCACTCCATGGCTTGCACTTTAGAGGTTTAGGGCAACCTCAGGTAAGCCTGCTCCCAATTTATCTATTGCACTGTATGTCCCAGATGGGCTCTCAGAGATTAGAGTTAGGACTGCACCTCACAGAGGCACTTTGGCATAGTGGTGCAGCTTAAGCATACTTCTGCAGATGTGTGTGACCGAGTCCTCTGTTTTTAACCAAGTTTAGAGACAGATTATAGGCTGGCCCGCAAGCTAACAGGGTTGAGTGCTGTGGCTCCTTTAAGAGATGGTGGGAAGTCACTTTGTGCTTCCTGTCCAAGGTGGCGGCGTCCAGGGCCCAGAACACCGGGAGAGCAATGCTGGACTTGTGGGCGAGATAATGATAAATTCTTATCTTTGTAACCCCTCGTCCTACCTTAGTGTGGTGGGGGTTACCGCAAGACTGAACTTTAGCTTTAATAATGTAATGGATTAGTGGAAACGTTTTAAAAGGTCATCGAAAGTAGAATTACCCTTTAAGTGTTTTAACTGTATCAACGTATTTAGCCTTTGATGAATAAAAAAGGTAACAGTTTCTAAAGTTTTCTCCTTTTCTAAAATACTGTATTTTTCACCATATAAGACACACCTGCCCATAAGACGCACCCAGGATTTGGAGGAGAAAAATAAGAAAAAAAAATATTCTAAGCTAAATGTTGTGCTAAACACCCCATTACAGGCAGTGTGGTGTTCTCCCATCCCATTTCCCATGGGCAGTGTGGCATCCCCCATCCCATTTCGAATGGGCAGTGTGGCATTCTCCCCTCCCATAGGCAGTGTGGGATGCCCCCATCCCATTCCCATAGGCAGTGTGGCATGCCCATATCCCTTTCCCATAGACAGTGTGGCATGCCCCTATCCCATTCCCATAGACAGTGTGGGATGCCTTCATCCCATTCCCATAGGCAGCGTGGTATTCCCCCCTTCCTATTCTCCATATAGGCAGTGTGGCACCCCCCTCCAATTCCCCATATAGGTAGTGTGGCATTCATCCCCCCCTCCCTATCCCATATTGGTAATGTGGCATTCATCCACCCTCCCCATCCCATATAGGTAATGTGGCATTCATCCCCCCTCCCCATCTCATATAGGTAATGTGACATTCATCCCCCCTCCCCATTCCATATAGGTAATGTGGCATTCATCCCCCCTCCCCATTCCATATAGGTAATGTGGCATTCATCCCCCCTCCCCATCCCGTATAGGTAATGTGGCATTCATCCCCCCCTCCCCATTCCATATAGGTAATGTGGCATTTCTATCCCCCACCCCATATAGGTAATGTAGCATTCATCCCCCCCTCCCCATCCCATATAGGTAATGTGGCATTTCCATCCCCCCTTCCCATTCCCCATAGGCAAAAGTAAAAAGTGAGAAAAAAAAAAGTAAACTCACCTTTCAATCCTCCCCACTGTCCTCGCCGTCTTCACACAGACACACTGGCTTGGAATAGCGGTGGGCATGGCCGACACTCGCGCGTCGGCCACGCCCACCGCTGTTTAAGTCCGGGTGTCTGTCTGCTGGCACCGTGGAGAGGTGGCAGGGACAGTGCGAGTGTCAGGGAGCAGCTGCCCCGCAGCTTGTCTAGCTTCCAGCGCGAGCGATGGAAAGGTGAGTTAACTTTCTGCTTTTTATTTATTTTTTTCCCACCTTCGCCCGATAAGACGCATGAATATTTTCCCACAACTTTTTGGGAAAAATAAGTGCGTCTTATAGGGCAAAAAATACGGTAGGTTATTCAGGATTATTCTTTTTCATTTTTTGAGGTGAGCTCTACATTTGTATACAGATGTTGTACTAAAATGAAAGGGAAATTCTTCCACATTTACATTATTCTGTTAAAATAAATCTCTTGCGAGAAGTTAAAGGAGCACTATCGGGGAAAATGGCCCAATGATACAAATCTGCAGGATGGCGGGAGGAGAGATCATTTATACATCTAGCATCAAGAAATATCCAGCCATGCTTGTTTTTTTTGTTAATTTCAATGGAAGAAAGAGGAAATGGGGGTGACAGGTTCTGTCATCCCTGATAGCATAAACCTGTCACTCCTGGATTTTAATACTACCATGGAAAAATATAGCAAAAGCTTGGGGGGAGCTTTATTCAGTTCGGGTGCATAAGTGACCCCACCTCTTATTAGCCTTATTATTATGTGTTTATATGGATTCTTAAAACTACACAATTTCGTGATAGTGCTCCTTTAACGAGAGATTATTTTACATATAACAGTTCAAAAATACATTATTTGGGACCTCTGATGTTTTTTGTTTCAATTAGAACTATTTCACTAATTTTTGTGATCTACTTATTATGCAATTTTGGACATTTGGCTATTTTAATTGCTTTCCAGAGACCCAAAAAGCACATTCTGAATTTTTCTGCCATAGAATGATACACCTCACATGTAAAAATGCTTTTTCACATGTGCAGGTGTTTTTGTCAGAAAAAATTAAAACAAATATATTTTAATGTTTTTTTTGTTGAGTTGAACTTGCTTCAATAAATCTTTAGTATGATCCTCAGTTTCACCAAAGGATGGAATAGGGAAAATTATATATAATTATAAGGAAAAATTTCCTTTACTGACACATTCTCCATGGCGACACAATAGGCATTACATTTCCAGCCCCTTAAGCCCGATAGGACCAATGATGAATACATTTTAGCCCTAAGCCCCACCCCAGCATTAAATAATTTAGCTCCTCAACCCAATTAGGGTGGGTTAGTGTGTCGCCATGGAGAATGTGCCAGGAATGGAAAATTTACAAAGGTGAGTATATAATTTTCCTTATTCCTGTTGCCACACTAAGGGAATTAAATAGCTGAAAGACGCGGTGGCATGAAAAACAAGCTTAATACACACTGAATTAAATACTTTTAATACAGCTTTTGATAACACTGTTGCCAAAAGATAGTCAGGTCAGAAAAAATGACTAAAGAATATATAGGGAGCTGACCACGTGACAGCTTTCCAAATAGTTTCTAGGGAGACACCATTATGAGCTGCCCAAGAAGAGTCAACTGCCTGGTTTGGTGTGCTGAAACCTCCAATATTGGAGGATTCAGTAAGCTTTCTGGATTGCTTTATCTATCCAAGTAGATAGGGTATTTACAGAAGGAGCGTAACCCCTTCTAGATCCAAAAGGGACAATAAAAAGATTATTTATCCTTTCTCTTGCATGAGATGTAAGTAGATCTTTGGGCACAAGGCAATGTCCAGGTCATGCGGTTTCTCCGGGTATTGCTCTGAACGAAGGACTGGAAGATCCATTTCTCTATTGATATTCTGAATAGAGGATACTTTAGGTAGAAAGTCCAACATGGTTTTGAGTTGCACCCTATCTCGATAAAAATGAATAAATGGAGCTTCGGAATCGATTCCTCTTAGTTCCAGTACTCTTGCTGCAGATCTGATTGCTATGAGAACACTTCTGTTAATTTCCAAAGTGATTTGTTACATTCAATATGAAATTCAGGTGCTGACAGAAATTTGAGTACTGTTGGTAAATCCTATTGAGGAAAACATTTTTTCCTATGTGTTCTTATCTTTAATTTAGCCTTCATGAATCGGATAATTAGAGGGTTCTCGGCCCATGTCAGGTCTAGGGTTGAGGTTGCTGAAACATGGCCCTTTAAGTTTCTTAAACCGAGTCCCTTATTTAAGCCTTTTTGAAGGAATTGTAACCCATCCATCACAGAATGTTGTTCCAGTGATCTGTTTTCCACTGACAAGAAGTCATTGAATTGTTTCCACACTCTGTGATAGGTTTCTTAGTGGATGTTTTCCTGGCCTTTAGAAAGGTTGAAACCACTTCTGCTGAGCAGCTGTTCCCTAAAAGTTTCTGCCTCTCAACAGCCATGCCTTCAAATGAAACTTGATTGCATTGGGATGGATCTCTGAGCCCTGAAGAAGGAGATCTTTTCAGTTATCTGTTGGTCCTTCTCCATTAGTTTTAACAGCGGGAACCAGGGTTGGCATGACCAAAACGGGGCAATAGCTATCACTGATGCCTGTCTGTCTTTCAACTTCGGAAGGAATTTGTGAATTAGAGGTTTCCGTGGGAAAGCATAGCCTAGACTGATATTCCAGGGCTGAAAAAAATCATCTGTCCCAGACAAGTTCGAGTGGCGCTCTAAGAAAAAGGCCTGCAGCTTGTAATTGTCCTCGGAGGTGAATAGGTCTATCTGTGGCCTTCCCCATTTTTGTATCAGTATTTGAAAACTGAGTGATTTAAAGACTCCTGTGATTTAAAGACTACTTGGGCCCAGCCTCTTTCTGGATAAGCTGTCTGCTTGCAGGTTCTCTCTTCCTGGGATGCTAAAATTAATGGAACATTCTTTGATGTGCTTTTCGTACCGCCTTTTTTCTGTATATAAACGCATGCTGTCTTGTGGTCTATTTTCAACAATACTGGAGTTCCCAGTACTAATTATTGGAAGGCTAGTAAGGCCTTGGCCTCTGCTTTGAGTTCCAAAATGTTTGACACCATACATTCTGTATTGAAATGCCATGAGGCTCAAACTGGAACACCAATGCATGTTGCCCCAGGCATGGGAGCTGGTGTCTGTGGTAACTATGGTCCACTTCGTTGGCAGAAAGGAGTGACAATTTGTTAAATTTTTTCGTGACATCCACCAGTAGAGTAAAATGACCTTTACATTGCTTTAATAACCCCCATTGAAAAATTCTCAACCTCAAATGAGGCCACTTTGCCAGGAGGATTGTGGATGACATTTTCCCCAGAAGCTTCATGCAGTGTAATGCTGTGACTTCCCGTTAATTAAAGACCCTTTGGAGCAGATTGACACAATGTTCTCTAATGTTAGAGAACCTGTCCCCTGAACTGTGTCGAATTGACCTCTTAAATAGGTCAAACCTCTATTGCTGTCAAATTGTCTAGGGCTTCAGAAAGATGGCCATCACTCCCATGAGCGAGGAGGGCATTTGCCCGGGTCTCCCTATGGCCAGTCCGCCCCTGGTTATAACATACCTTTTTGCTGTTATTTGCAGTTTCTTACAGTTAGAGTATTTTCCCAGAGATGATGGCAGGTATTAGGGGAAAAAGAACAGTGAGTCCTTGCATTCACCTTGTGCCTTGTGACCGATTATTTTTATGTTCATGTAATGCACACATGTGACCCTCATAGCAATCTGATGTGGCCCCTGGCCTGCTGTGGGGAATGTGGGATGTGTAAATAGAACTGACGTCTTTAAATAGGGACATTGGCAAATAGCAATGACTGCAGTGGTTTGGAGAAATTATTGTACAATACCACCCCTGGCTGAAATAATATCATAAAATAGTTTGTCTAATAAATGTATGCTTAGCATTGGTGGGAGCTTGGGTTGAGTATTGAGGACATGTTTAAAATGTGGGACTGATGGGGGATGGCTATATTTAACAGACGTATATACTTCGAGAAGTAAGCCAATGGACAGGGTCAAGCATTCAACCCTATTAGCTTGCAGACCAACCTAAAGTCTGTCTCTAAATCTGGTTAAAAACAGAGGACTCGGTCACACACATCTGTAGAAGTATGCTTAAGCTGAGCCACCAAGCGCCAAGGTGCCTCTGTGAGGTGCAGTCCTAACTCTAAACTCTGAGAGCCCCATTTGGGACATACAATGCAATAGATAAATTGGGAGCAGGCTTACCTGAGGTTGCCCTAAACCTCTTGTGCAGCCCATGGGGAGGAAGGGTTGAAGACCTTGCAGTACAGCCTAGACCCCACACCCCACGTGCTTGCACAAAATCAAAAGAAACAAAGGAGGGATGGCAGCCGCTCAGACCATTTTATAACTAGCCTGGGAGGTGCACGTTAGCAGGGCAATTAGGATACAAAAATATTAAAGGAGCCACAGCACTTTGTAAGCCAATGGACATATGCATTGATATCATGTGGGGATTCATATGCTCCTTTGTGGTAGTATTGCCGGTAAGAGACATTCAGCTATTGTTGTACACCCAGCTACTCCTGTTGTAGATGTATAGATTCACCTACAGGTTGCCATTCACCAAAAACCAGGTACAAAAAACCATTTAAAGTGCTTGAAATGCACATAATGAATTTCATAATCAAATGGCTTAGATAAATTATCGATAGGAACAGATCAGGTTGTGATACATGTCATTCTGCTACATTGTCATGTACCGCCTGATGGGATCTCATATACTTACAGCTGGAAAAGTCTTTATGAATATGTAAATGATAACTTTTTATGATGAAAAAACATTGCACTGGGCTTGAATTTGAGGTTTTAAGAGACCAAGTCCTCTGACTAAGGTGCATAGGTTTACATGGTGTAAACTATGATTTATACATTGTAACAGATTTAAGAAATAACACATAAATGAATATACGTTGCTGCACAGAGAATTTCCAGTGGCACATACTTCTTTGTAGTTGCCTGACAGGAAAATACCACCAGCAGGCAGTCCACCTCACCAACAGCATGTGCTGGAATTCACTGATTCTGACCTTACTGAACTCTCCAGTTTCGACTCCCTGTTCTGGCACCAGAACAGTTTAGAGTATACCAGAGCTTAGAGTGTTCCTATCCACCCCTGCCTACAATCTGTCCATACAATGCTATAACCTCATTGACTGTCTGGTACGCACATTTTTGGGCACAGCTAAGCAGCTCACGGGCTGGCCAGGGCCAGTGGGATCCCAGGCTGATTTTTTGTCTACAGCTGGCCCTTGGCTGCTACTTATTCATCACAAGGCCCTTGGTGTGCTTTGGCTGTGTGTTCAGGCATGGCATAGTTACAGCATTTGTATACTTCACCTTGTTGTGTGCATTTGAATTTTGCATTTTTTGTACTATTATAATGGTTCCATCAATTACACTCATGTTACGTTTATTAGTGCATTTTATATAGGTTGTAAGTAGTAATGGGCAAACACGTAGAAGTTCGGGTTTGGCAGTTTGGCCAAACTTTTGGTCAAAGTTCGGTTTGGATACCCGAACTTGACCCGAACCCGAACCTGAACCCAAACCCCACTGGAATCCCAAACTTGGGGGCTCAAAAATGGCGGTAAAAAGGGCTAGAAAACTGAGGGGAACACCAAGGTAATTCCCCTGCACAAAATGGGGTAGGGAAAGTGCTCAAAATATAACAAAAAAATTTAATAAATACATACATAACATTTTTTTAAATAAAATATAATTTTTTTAAGGGTATCATAGGCCAAATTGGGGGGGGGGGGGGGGGGAGCACCAGGGCTATTGCCCTGTACAAAATGGGGTAAGGACAGTACTAATTTTATGTATGCTTTATTAAAAAAAAGCAATAAGAAGCCCCCCAATAACCCTATAACAGTCTGTGTAACTGGATCTTTCTATCATCCACAGACTGTGTGGCAGAACAACCCTCAACATCTCTAGAGGAGACTGTATGGCAGAATAACCCCCATCATCCCCATAGCAGACTGTCACAAAATCAACCCATAGCATACTGTGACAGAGCCCCCTATCCTCTTCTATAGCAGGCAGAGCACTGTGTACACTCGCCTGCTTGCTGCCCAGGCTGGGCACTGTTGTCCCAGCTTGTATCTGCTGAGCAGCCTATCAACCATGTTTGGGATTCCATGTTCATGAATCCAAAACTCGCAAAGTTAGGCATAGACCCAAACTTTGCGATTCGGGTTCCCCCAACACTAAATGTAAGGTTTTCATATATTTGCACAATATGGTATATTCATACAGTGGTAGTATAGTAACATCTTGAATTGGCAAAACTAAAGCTTAGATAGCAAGTTAGTTACTCTTGGTCATTTTATGTCTCTTTGTCCTTTTTATGTCTGTCTGTGCTTGTCTAATGTTTCTTTCAATAACTGTCCAGACACACAGGCTCTTCCTCAAGCAACAGTTCTTTATATACCTTGTATGGACTAGTCCAGGATTCCAAAACAGGCCAGATTTTTCAGCTCTCCAAACCGATGCACAGGTGAATGAATTAGTGCTTAGATGTAGCCCTAATTATTACGGCTGTGCATCATTTTGGAGAGCTGCAAAACCTGTCCTCTTTTGACCTTCGAAGAAGAGGTTTGAGGAACGCTGGACTAGTGCCTAGAATATTTCAGATAAAGCAAAGTGGCTCTCCAATGAGGTGGAAATGTTTTTCCCTAAAGGTCATGTACATTTTTCAAAAACAGTTGTCTTTATTTATATGTACTAGTAGATATGTACTGGGGGTACTAGTAGATCACAGGCTAAGTAACAGCATGCAATGCCAAGCAGCTGCTTCCAAGGCCACCAAGATACTATCATGCATTAAAAGAGGCATGGAATCACGGGATAGAAATGTAATTTTGCCTCTTTACAAGGCACTGGTGCGCCCTCATCTGGAATATGCCGTCCAGTTCTGGGCGCCCATTCATAGAAAGGATGCTCTGACTCTGGAAAGGGTGCAAAGGAGAGCCACCAAACTAATAAAGGGAATAAAAGATCTTAGTTATGAGGAAAGATTACGAGAATTAAATCTGTTTAGTCTTGAGAGGAGGCGATTGAGGGGGGACATGATTAACTTGTATAAATATATAAATGGACCATACAAAAAATATGGGGGAGCACTATTTCAGGTAAAATCCTCTCTAAGGACAAGGGGGCACTGCCTTCGATTGGAAAAAAAGAAATGTAGTCTCCGGAGGCGACAATCGTTTTTTACCATAAGAACTATAAATCTATGGAATAGCCTCCCACAGAAGCTTGTTACAGAATCAACCGCTCACAGCTTCAAAAAAGGATTAGATGCTTATTTAGCAGAAAATAACATTAACAGTTACTATTAGCGGTTATCAATAAAAAATAAAAATAAAGACAAAAATAAAATAAATAGCTTCCCCAGTAAAATAAAAATAACTTCCCCCCTACCCCAACACCCTTGGTTGAACTTGATGGACATATGTCTTTTTTCAACCAAAGTAAATTTCCTTTCTAGGCCCACTCATTGGCTTTGTACAAAGCAACATGTGAATAAAGAGCAGAAGCAAGCCACAATATTGCTCTACCAATAATTGAGGGCCAAGCAAAGGCTAAGCTATATACATATATGCTTTATAACTTTATGCTATATAACTATATGCAAACACAAACAATTGGTCAATGTGATGGCTGCTACACTAACTTTATTGAAATACCCTTATAATAACACAAAAAGAAATAATCCAACTTATCAAAATGTAAAAGATAGCATTGTTTTAATTAAAAAACACAGGGTCTTCTCACCACACTAATCACACACCTATGCTGACATGAAAGTAAACTGAGGACTCACAGTCAAGTCACTAACTAATGTGGCAGAAAATCCTTAAATTGCAGTAGTGGTAGCAGTGAGAGCGTCTGAACAGCTGAGAGAGCTGCCACTCTGTGCTTAATTGCTGGTTTATCAATAGAGTATAGTGTATTCCACAATCTTTTTGACCAATTGTTTCAAAATGTATACAGTTCACATAGTACAAAAAGCGTATGGGAGTTAGCCATTCCCAGCTTCTGTGTTTAGCACAGATCGATGAAGCGAGATTTAGAAAAAAGGGAAGGGGAAAATTAACCTGTTGAAAATAATCTGTAGCTAGATCCAACTGCCGAGTAATGTTTTACACCCAAGTGGCCCACGGCATCCATACTGCATACACATTACGTTTGCTGTTCAGAGTAGGATTAAACTAAACTTAACTTGAATTGATTCAGTTCAGTTAAAATAACAGCAGATGTCCCTTTAAGTCAACAAATGCATTTTTAGAGTAAAAAAATAGAATTGTTCTTTACCTAGCATAAAACATTTGTATTTAGTGTTAAGAAAAGTGTGAGGTCTTCACTTCTAATCAGCACCAAAGATCCACTGCGCTGGTGAGAACTCAGAGCACCTAAATAAGCATTGAGGGGACATATCAGATATATCCAGTGGCTGGCTAAAGGAAATCTCCCTTTTTGATAAAGCCATTAGAAAGCATTAGATCTAACGAAGAAGTGAAGTGCATTTATCACCAATGGGCTGATAAACTCCCTGGGCCTAAAGATTATATTACTTATATCCCCTTCCTGAAAAGCTAGAAATAAAAACAAAAGAGTTGCCTTTTGAGCAGTTAGAACTAATAGGCTTAGAAAACCTGATCTAAAAATATCTGAAAGGCTTCGAATAGACCCTTTATTTTATCAAATTTTAGACTTCTGTCTATACCTTATGCAACATAATGGATACTCTGACTTCATTAGGAATTATGTTTACTGTAGACACTGTACAGTATAAATCTAATGTGTATTTTTTTTTAGAGGACGTTGTTTCTCATCTTTTGACCTGTTCGTGTATAATCAAGATGGGTAAAATATGGGTTTAAAATACAGAAGCCTATAATCAGCACAGTGGATATAAAGAACACTGGTGAATTATGATTCCATTGTTCAGCACTCAGGTGTAGTTAAAATGCAAAACTTTTATTTTTCCAGATTAACATAATGCGTTTCGGGCCTTAGTCATTTGTCATATGTCACATATGGCATATATGACTAAGGGCTTTGTACACAACCCGAAATGCGTTATGTTGAAAAAAGGAGCAAGCAAGTCATCTTATACAGATGCTGTTCATGTTTTAATCTGGAAAAATAAAAGTTTTGAATTTTAACTACACCTTAGTGCTGAACAATGGAATCATAATTCACCAGTGGACTTTGCAGGTATGTCTCAAGCCTCTGTGGACTTTTTCCATTCCCCACAAAAAATGGATTAAGCTGGCCATAGACACTATTGGATATAAAGAACAACATAACATTTCTTTCCTTCCCTTTTTATCAAAATAAAATAGCTTTCAAAATGGACCTTATGTAATCAAACACCATACAGTGTCGGGGGGGACTCTTGGAGATGCAGCTTTTCTATTAAACAGTGAACTCCTTTGCGAGGTGGAGGACTGCCATATCTTTGACCCTACAGAGTAGACAGACAGCTTATCTGCCTGTGAGCTTGATTGCTGTCTTCCTTCTCTTCATTACGGAGAGTGTCGCAGGTGGTTGCAGTGGGCACGGATGAGCTGTCACACAGGGAGGCTGGTCAGGCACGTGAGGACGCAACTGGCGCGGTGACCTCACAGAGCTGAGTCATCCTATAAAATGTGCTCCAAGATGGTGTGCATTGCAGTGCACCTGATCTCCTGGAGGCATGAGACCATCATGCCACTGCCAATGGCTTTTCAGCAGGTGAATGGCTTCATTTACCATCCTTTTAGGCCAACTTGTTTATCCCCCCCCCCCCCCCCCCCCGCATAACATTGTGGTCGCAAACCTGGGATCGTCTCCTGCCCTGAGAGAAAGCCCCCCTTACCCTGGTAAAAGGTAAGCCCTCATATCTATTTTTTAAAGCCTCATTTAGGCACTCCCCAAAGACTAAGGCCCTTACTTAAGAAGGGATAGCGTCAGGTAGTGGCTGGTTAATGAGAGGTAGCGACAGGTAGCGACTGGTGAACGCCGGACACGGCACGCAATTACACATTTATCGCCATGTAGCGTCTGATTCATCATTTTCACAGCCTCAGCGAACAGCGCCAGCGTTCAGCCTTGCACAGCGCCAGGTATGACCTCTCGCTACCTGACGCTCTCCCATACATTTCAATGGACGATCCTTTCCTTCTCTTTAAACGGGTTTTTTTTTTTTTTTTTTTCAAAAAAATCACAAATAATTCTGTGACCCCTTCTGGCATTGAAATAGCAGTTTTTTCATAATTTTTTCATTTTTTATATATTTCCTCAGAAATGACATTACCGGTCTGGCATTAAAGTGTTCATGTTACAATGTTGTTACAATGTAATTCCATATGTTTTCGCTTTGTTACTAGTTGATAGATGCTTGAAAACAGACTTTAAACACACCGCCTCCTGCGCTCTGGGCTTCAAACAAGCTTTTTTCAGCGCCAGAGATTTGTGAGGCTGTTTTTTTGCTGAATATGGTGTGGTGGAGTCGGTCGCTATGAGCAGTCGCTAACATGCACTCCCATACAGCGCTGTACTGGTCAAATAGCGACTCCTCACAATGTATTCAACATTACTGAACAGCGACTGAGTCGCTATAAAGTAGCGACTCATGGCCGAGCACTGCGACTACTAGCTGGCGCTCTGAAAATGCCTGCGACAGATGAATCAGCTTCCCCGATACCATATTACCTTGATTATAGGTCTCAAAAAGTAAAAGCGTATTATTCTAATAAGATCACCAAACTGCTACTAATTAGAAGGCCCTGCAGGTGTTTCCATGGAAAAGAAATGCGAGTGTATCAAATATATTTAAAATATAACAAAGCAATTAGCCAGTATAGTCTGTGTTTGCTTTCCATTGTGTATCTTGTTTGTAGCATTTTCTTTGTGAAGAGAGGATGTTGACAAAGCAGATACTACAGCAAAACATGTCCTTGATACAATCAAACATATTATTGAAGCACCAAACTGCGCACAAATAATAATCCCAATTATGAAGCTCTTTTCATGCTGAAATTTCTCTCTATGAAGAGTGGTGAAACGGTTTAATAAATGTTGATGTATTTTAAATGTTTCAAATAAATTGTGTGTATTCAATTTCTAATGACATGGTAAATTGACCGCTTTGGGAGACCATCTGGGTATCCCAAAAACTAATGTATTTGTTGCTAAACTTATTTTTTTAGCTAAACTGTGAGTTTTACCAGCCAATATACTATTAAAGTAATCTACTAAGGTGGGATACACCTGTTGGGCGCTAATCAGAGGATATTACCCTGGTTCGATACCCAAAGATATCAGTAATTAATTATCTCCCCAGCGGAGTCGGGATGTTTTTTAAATGTACATCAGAACACCACTTTGGTATACCTTGTTAAGGTACATTGTTACAAAATTAACAGATAAGCACCTTGAGCATATCATATTGGCACACAATAATGGAAACTTTTAAAAAGTGGAAGTACCCTTTAAGGTATAAAGAAACCATGCCAGCCCATAAGGCACAGGCTTCCCTACATGCAATTCTTTTTTATTGTCAAGAAAGGAAAGAAAAGAAAAGAAAGGTTTTGAATCAAGTGCAAATCTTTTAGCATCTTTGAATCAAGTTTTTTTGAATCAAGTGCTAAATCGATCAAATGATCAATTGCAAAGGTTGGAAAATAAGATTTTTAAAAAAAACATCTTGCAACACACTGAAAATTAATTTCCTAGTTCCAAATTCACATTCGATTTTTGATCAAATTCAATATTTCCATATTTAAGTGATTAAAAGTGACATCTAAATGGCCAATAAATACGAATTGATGATGGATTGCTGAGTGATTGATTCATGAAATGAAAAATTGATGCATGCATAGATAGAAAAGATAAGGATGTGCTCATTATAATGAGAACCATAATAATACAATTAAACCTGATTATGATGAAAATAATAGACATAACACACATCACAATTAAGGACTATTATTTAAACAATGGGTACATTGGAGGGAATTAATAAAATCATTTTTCTAAGAAATAATAGCAAAGTGCAGCGTACAGTATTTGCGTTGCTGCGCACATGTGGGAAAGATGGCGTAATATTCCTAACCTTTGTTGAAGGGCGGTTTGTGGGGTGGCTCTTGGCACGTTCATTTAAATTTTTTTCTTTAAACATGCAGCTGAAATCGGCTATCACGTAGCAGCCTCCTCTAAAATTATGTCAAATTAAAAAGAATAAACGGCAGTCGTGATTAAGTGAAAATTGCAGGCTGCTATGGATTATGCTAAAAGGTTCTATTTCCATTGTGTCTATATGTAATGACCTTGCCGGAATGACAATGGCTCCTTTCCTGAGATGTAAATTCAGTCGTTTCGCCGGCGCTGGAAGGATGAATGCGCTAAGTTTGATGTTGTTATATTTGGGGGTATATATTTTGATCTTCTTTCCAAAAGGAAATGTAAGATCAAATGTATAATTAATCATTTGCCAATGTAGCAGCGTGAAATTACCTGACGTGCTTTTGGAATCCATTTACATATTGTAGCGGTAACAGAATAAATAGAGTCTGTAATGGAAGGTGTTGTTCAGAAGCTTAACTCTCAGGTAATTAAAGGGAATGTGCATGCTGCAGAACAGCCACTCCATGCAGACATTATAATTATTCACCCTGGCTTCCCTTCACCCTTTTCTCTTTTTCTCTGTGCCAAACTCGCAGGGATCCTCTGGAACTCATCTAAAGACACTGGCGATAAATTAGAAACATGATATGAGATGGAAATACAGAAGGCATATTTGAGAGGCATGGTTAACATATTTGAAAAGGATTTAAACAGTCTATTATATAAAAAAAAACGGGGAGGCCGATTCAGTAATAGCGCCAGGTAGCGACAGATGAGCGCCTGAAGTATGGCGCTATGAGCGCCGCGAGCGTACGCCGTGGTCGGCTGCGATTCGCTATAGCAGGCATCCTCAGTCGCTACTTGGCGCTACTTGGCATTGTTGTGAACAATGCCTACATTGGTGAATATGATGTTTCAGATGAGCTTTGTAGGCGCTGTCATTTTGACACACGCTATTCAACACCGCGCCTGCGCGTTTGTTTGCTGTTGGATTGAAATCAATGTTAGGACCTTCAGTAGTAAACACATTGCAACATGTTTCTTTGTTGATTTGTTTTTTATTTTGTTTTTATTTTGGGTGCAAGAAAATAAAACAAATAAGGTGGTTTTTCATCATGGTGCCTAAAAAAGAAGAAAAAGTGTAGTTAGTATTTATAGCTATTTTTTTTTTTGCATTTATTTACAATTTAAATTTTTGGTTTGTGACAGTTTTGCCCAACTTGCACAACACCCCTAATTGATATGTTGGTCAACTCCACCCCCCCCCTTATAGTGGTTGGGGTCATCTTACACTCCCCTTATAGTGGTTTGGGGCAACTCCCCCCCCCCCCCCCCTTATAGTGGTTTGGGTCATCTTACACACCCCTTATAGTGGTTTGGGTCATCTTACACACCCCTTATAGTGGTTTGGGACATCTTACACCCCCCTTATAGTGGTTTGGGACATCTTACACCCCCCATATAGTGGTTTGGGTCATCTTACACACCCCTTATAGTGGTTTGGGTCAACTCCCCCCCCCCCCCTTATAGTGGTTTGGGTCATCTTACACCCCCCTTATAGTGGTTTGGGACATCTTACACACCCCTTATAGTGGTTTGGGACATCTTACACCCCCCTTATAGTGGTTTGGGACATCTTACACCCCCCATATAGTGGTTTGGGTCATCTTACACACCCCTTATAGTGGTTTGGGTCAACTCCCCCCCCCTTATAGTGGTTTGGGTCATCTTACACACCCCTTATAGTGGTTTGGGACATCTTACACCCCCCTTATAGTGGTTTGGGTCATCTTACACCCCCCTTATAGTGGTTTGGGACATCTTACACACCCCTTATAGTGGTTTGGGACATCTTACACCCCCCTTATAGTGGTTTGGGTCAACTCCCCCCCCCCTTATAGTGGTTTGGGACATCTTACACCCCCCTTATAGTGGTTTGGGTCATCTTACACCCCCCTTATAGTGGTTTGGGTGATCTTACACACCCCTTATAGTGGTTTGGGTCAACTTCCCCCCCCCCCCCCCCACCTTATAGTGGTTTGGGAAAAATTATGTTTGGAGCCAACAAATAGTTCCCCTGTAGTGCAGTACTTGGATTAGAGTGAAGGGTAGTTAGCTTACCGCAAAAAATGAAGTGATCATGCTTTCCCTTAGCTCAAAGCCAGTCTGGGTGTCCTCACTTGTTTCTGCGGCCATGTTGGGGACTTCTGGCACCAGTGCTGTTTCTTCAGGGGGTTGTATTCTGTGGCATATGCAAAGATTGTGTAGCACACAGCATGCGAGGGTAATCTTGGAGACCTTTTGTGGACTGTACAACATCTCTCCTCCTGGACGTGCCAAACACAGAAAGCGTGCTTTCAGCAGTCCAATGGTTCGTTCCACAATGCTTCTGGTTTTGCGATGTGCTGCATTGTAGCGTTGTTGGGCAGAGGTCTGTGGGTTTCTGACCGGAGTCATGACCCACATTCTCTGCCCGTATCCCTTGTCCTCTGTGGAAAAAACACAATGAGAGAGACAGCAATTAGTACTAGTACATGTAATTTGTCGCAATTTTTTACATTTAGCCTACTAGGCCACATATTT
Source organism: Gastrophryne carolinensis (assembly GCA_027917425.1). Lineage (NCBI taxonomy): Eukaryota > Metazoa > Chordata > Amphibia > Anura > Microhylidae > Gastrophryne > Gastrophryne carolinensis. Next base: position 597,327,067 of record CM051234.1, read on the forward strand.
CAAGCAAAATAAGTTGACATGGTCAGTTATTTACCCAGTAGCCAGCCAGCTGGCATTTCGTTGTTCTCGAACTTCCTGCACAGGACTGACTGCTGGAGCACGTAAGAGTCGTGGCATGAGCCGGGGAAGCCAGATCTCACGGCCCGCAGCTTCATGTCATGGTCACAGACCACCATGACATTCATGGAGGGGAACTGTTTCCTGTTCTTATAATGCAGCTCCTGTGCATGGGGAGGGCGGAAAGGGATATGTGTACCATCCACGCACCCTAGCACATTCGGAATCCCTCCCATGCGATAGAAGGCATGTTTTATTTGGGCAACCTCAACCTCAGGAAACTTGATGTAAACAGGGATCAGGTCACAAATAGCCAGTACTACCTGTATAAATATGCGGCTCATTGTAGCCTGGCTGATCCCGCGGAGGAGGGCAGAGGTTTCCTGGAAGTTCCCTCGTGCCACAATATTAAGTGTGGCACATAGGCGTACTATGCCTGGAATGGATTGGGTGTGTTTGGTGGATGGCTCGATTTTGGTCTTAATCTGATCATATAGGGACTGTAGTGCTGCACGATTCAGACGGAAGCGGCTTCTGATCTGCTCGTCACTTAAATCCCACATTGAAAGACGGATGCCAAAGGTTCGGGGTGCCCTAAGCCTCACAGCACCCTCCTCCCTGGCCTCCTGTTCTTCCAGCATTCTCGCACATCCCTGCACCCATAACCCATACATCACCCTCTTATCCATCTCACACTCACTGAACAGATATGCAAAAGAAGCCAAACCAAAAAAAAAAACACAAACACACCACACACACAAGCAAGCACACTCCTCACACACTCACTACAATGCAGCTCTCCACAAAACCAGAAGTATAGTGGTCTGAACCACCAGACTGCTGAAAGTTTGCTTTCTAAGTTAGGCACAACCAAGAGGGGAGTTGCTGCACAGCCCACAAAAGGCCCCAAAATCAAGCCTCACTTGCTGTATGCTACACAATATTTGCATATGCCAACAAAATCAATCTCCTAAAGAAACAGCACTGATGTCAGAAATCAACCAACAAGCCACAGAGAGTGAGGACCAAACCCAGCAAGACACAAAAATGAGCTAAGGGACAAAGGGACCAAACCACCACACCACCACACCACAGCCTTTGCCACAGTGTAACAATACCAGAAGGTTGTCAAATCCAGCCATTTATACTTAACTTGGGAAAAGGACAGGTCCGCTTTGCCGCCTTTTGCGTTGCTTTGCTATTTCCTGTCTGCAATTAGCTGACCCAGGAGTGCTAGAAATGGACTGCGCATGCATACGCTAGTAGCACTACTAGCATACGTGCGCAGATACTTGCGTGTTTTAGCGGACATGCCTGACCATTCTGTGGTGGACCAATGAAAGGTAAGCTGCTCTTAATTTAAATAGCCGTTTGTAGAGCCACATTTCACAAGTGTTTCATCTACCTGAGTACATTGTTGTCTTTGGTTGTTTGTTGTTTGGTTAATGAGCTCTGTAATTAGTTAATTGGCTACCACACATGGTTCACTCAGTGCAGTGGAGCTGTTGCTACAAGCACCTGCCCAGTATGTGTGAATCAATTAAGTGGACCTGTTTGTGATTGGTTGTTAAAGCACATAAAACCTGCACACCCCCAAATGAGGTTGATGCCATTCTGTAGTCTGTATGTGTGCTTGTGTGTTGTCTAGTGGTGTGTGTGTGCAGCTACAGGATGGAGCCAAATTCTGGACATCTGCCGGCCACAGCTGGCCCAAGTAGGAGTGTGTTGGGTGCTGTGCGCAGACCTCCCTTAAGGAAAAGGGCCCAGGCCCAAGGTGAGCCTGCACCCAAGGCCAGCCGCCCATTTGCCAAGAGGGAGCCAGAATTTAATTTGGCGGATAACAATACTTTTGTGCGTCTTACCCTGGCCAAATGGGAGCTAATATTTGGCTCCCAAAGCCAGTCTATAGGCAAGCAAGAAAGGAGCAAATTGTGGGATGCCATTGGGGAGGGGCTTACTAGCAGTGCTCAATACCCATGTAGTGGCCCATCCTGCAAGAAACGCTTCTACACTTTGAAAAGGGCCCTTATGCAAAAGATGAAGCATGATCTTGAGGTGGAGAGTGGGACCATCCAGGGTCCAAAGAGTACCTACAGGCCATATGAGGAGATGCTGAAGTGCAAAATTCCCCTCGTTCGGCTGCAGGGTGTTGATGCTGGGGATGACACCACAGGTTGGACTGAAGGTACATATTTTGTGCATATATTTGACTGGTAATGTTAATGTATGTGATTTGCTTTGTCTCTTTCTGGCCAACTAACAGTAGGACATGTGAAGTAGTACATTATACCTCATAAATGTTTTCCTTTCCTGTCTGTTGCTTTCTGCATAGGTGCACATGGTGATGTCCAGGATTTGGGTGAGGAGGACACCCCGAATCCTGCCCTTCAACCAACCTCAAGCCTAACCCAGTCTTCCATTGCAGGTATTTATCACTAATTTATGGGCTTGTTTTTTTGGGACAAAATGGGTGTGGGAGCACCTCAAACAATAGCTTGTACCACTTTTGAGGAGTACTAATATGGTCCTGGTGACTAATTTCACGCCCACTTTAACCCTCTCAGCAACTAACTAACGAGGCCCTAACATGTGTAGCTATGTGGGAAGCCAGAGATGTGTGGGCATATATCTGCATATACATGTTGAAGCCACACTGGCCTGGATTAGTGAATATTAGTGATTGAGCTGCTGACACACACCTTAATTCATGGTTTATTTTGTGCCGCACATTACCAATGGCTACATTTTTTCTTTGCTTTTGCCTAGCTGCACCGCCATTGCCAACAGCATCTCCTCCAGAGCCAAGCTACTCTTTGGATGCCGGTAAGTGCATGTGTCAACCTTGCTTTTTCCACTTTAACACAAGTGCATGTCTTTGATTCCTGTTTTTTCTTTGTAGGCCAAGTCACTGCTTCATCTTTGGACACCACTTCCTATGTAGCAGGTCAACAGGACCCTGTTGGTGTGTATTGCCCAAAACACTGTATCCTTTATGCTGTTTAGGTTACACTGGTTCTATTTGGTTAGTGTAATAATCTACATGTTTGGTAGGTCAACTTGAAGATGGCTATTTTTATTGGATTTGCCATCCCCAGGCTCATTAGTAAACTGTTTAGAGTGATTGCAATGCATTTTTTTGGTCTATTAAAAGAAAAACATTCACCAGAGTAGTGTTATGAGTATTTAGAGACATTCATTGTGTATTTTAGTTGGCCGGAATATAGGAAGTGGCTGTCCGGAAAGGGTCCTTCACCGTGAGGCTGCTAGAGATGAGGGTAAGCTGGTTTGGCTTGATTATCTAGTAAGGATGTTTGCAAACTTTTTTTTTTAATTTATTAGTCCAACTTGTGTTTAAACATGTATTTTCAAGGGCAAAGCTCGAGTGAGGGCTGAACTCAGGACATCTGGGAGATGGCGGGTATGTGTAATTTGAGCAATGTGTCTGTTTTTCCCAATTATTGGCTAGTTTACAAGATCCCTTTTGGCTATTGTGTAATCTGCCACTTTGTCGAGGTATGGCCTCGATAGACTCTCCATATTAAATTTGAGTTTTGTCCACTGACCAACTAACATGACTTTCCTTTTTAGCATATGCCAGCTTGCCCCATCTCTCAGATGTGGATTTCCCCCTTTCTGGCAGCCAGACCCCGGAACTATTTCGGCCGGACGACACTGAGGTAACATGGCTTATTTTGGGGAACAATAACCACATTGACATGATAGTGGGTAGTCCAGGAACCACCATGTAACATGTTATTTGTTTTGTGTTTTGGCAGGAGGCCATACCTGAAACCCAAGCTGGGCCCTCTTCCCAAGTGCCATGTGGCCAAGCTACAGAGGCTCACTCAAGGGTAAGTTTGATTGTTATACTTTGGGTAAATGATTGGAAGGGGCATACCTGCATTGTTTCAGCTTCACTAGAATCTTTTCTTTTGGTTTTTTAGGCCGAACACACAAGAAGAGGAGGTGTGGCACCCACCAGTGCAGAATTTTACGAGCTAGGGGTCCGGATGCTGGAGGACTACAGTCGCCAACAGCCGCGTGATGGAACTAATGAGCACATTACGGCGTTGGAAAATCAGGTGCTGGTGTATCGGCAACAAATTGAGGACCTGCAGCGCCAGCTCCATGACGTATAAAATCAGCTCCAAGCACAAAACAACAGCGTCCAACAAAGAATGGCACATGCCATGGAGCAAGCTGTACAGCGCCAGGACCAAACTTTGTTGTTGATCCATCAGCTGATAGAACAGCAGTCTATTTTTTTTACTGCACTGTTGGCCCCCAACACCACCTCTAGCAATGAATCCCAACCTCCCAGGCCACCAAGCCAAGAATTTTGATTTATTTTTTATTTTGGTTAATTTTGTGTGAATAAATAAACATTTCAGTACCCCACCTCCGAATCATGTTTTTTCATTGACATAGCTAACAACACAGTCAGGGATGAGTCTCTAGATCTAGATATGTACATGTAGCCAGAAATGTATGACACACATTGGTGCCCATATCTTACTATGGTTTACACATTAAATGGCTACAAAGGTACAACAACATTTACAAACTAATGGGTTGCTAGACACTTAAACTATGCTTGACAAGGCACAACACACTGTAATTAGAAAAATACAAAATATTTATTAGGCCTCAAGGCGACCAACAGGGCCAACATTATGCCGCACAGCGGCAAAAAACATCCTCCCCACCCTAACGACGCCTCTTCAAGGCCAGCAGCATAAGGCGAAGACGCTGGATCGACTGCCACAGTCTGCGATGTTGGTTTTCACAAGCTGTAGAGAGTATAAAAAAACAATATTCAAAACATAGAATGTGATCTCAACATACACAGATGTAGCAATGTAATGTAATTGCCTCAAATTAGCTGACCCACACATTCACATTGTGGGCCACTGTGCCCTTATGTGAGTACTAGTGGCTGCCTTAAATGTGGCTCCAACATCCCAAACATACATTTACTCGGAACTCTTGGGAATAAATTAAGGTATAAGTCCCAGTGTGTACATTTCTTGGGATAGTTACAGCCAAACATCAGGGCCTAAGTCCTAACGATTAAACTGCTTGGGCCAAGCATATTAGAGGTCACCACCTTAGCAGGCCAATTTGGTTTGGAACAAACCACAATTTTACACTATGTGGCAAAAACAAGAATGTGAGCCAACAATCAAGCATGCAGACATGCATTTAGGATTGTTGGCCAAACACATGTAACCTAGATGTGTGCTTAGAAAATACATAGGTACATTGTAAATGTCTCCAGAATTTACAATAAGACATAGGGCTCCCAAGTCCTTAGGCATATGAAGTGGGATGTACTCACCATTGCAGCTGTGGCTGGGGCCCATGCTGCTGGCCGTCCCGGGAGCTGGGGTGGGGAGGATGGTGACCGGCTCCGTCTGCGTGGCAACATCTGTCAGGAGAAAGCAAAAGAGAAACCAAAATTTAGTTGGCCAATGACACATGACGATTTGACATCCATCTGTTTAGGGAGTCTGCCAAAAAAAATGCTTGCATGGTTACACACATGTTGTCCGACATTAGCATATTTACTGGTCCATGAGTTCATGTAAATTATTTATGTGTGCAACATGGACACATCAAGATAATGTGCCAATAACCTTTACAGTGCAATGCTAAGGCCTAATTTTCAGTTGAGTGTAGAATCTTACTAGTGTGCAACATGTGTTATCCGGAACAACTTACAAAAATAACACATTTGCTAGCCCCCATCATGGTGTGGGCTGAAACATAGGGGTGATTGTCAGTTGGATTGCACTGTGGTGGGGTTTGTGATGTTAATGTAAATTAGAAAACCATCTTGTACTATGGACCAGGAAACATGTGTATGTTTAAAGTGGACCAACACCCAGGATTTAGTCCACTTTGGCGGGTTTTGGTCCACTTTGGCGGGGCACCCCGATCGGAGAGAGAGCCCGTCCGCCGCAGGCTCCCGCGCGTCACTCTTACAGGGCACGCGCCCTCGCAGGCCATTCACAAACGGACAGCGCGGGCGCGTGCACCTCTAGTGGCTTCCGCCGCCCCCAATGAGGTAAGAAGTTTGTGGGCTTTGGGGGGGGGCCCGCGGTGAGGGAGGTGATTGGCCAGGGAAGCTTATAAATTCCAGGGCAAATCACCAATGGGTGTGGGTCCACTTTAAGGAATGTCATAACATATGGAATGTGAGGGATAACAACAAACACTTACCATGACTATGCCCGTGGAGAAGGCGTTGCACAAAGCTCCTGGAGGTGCCGGCTATATGATGCGCTGCAAATTATAGAGGAATGGCAAGGGCTAAGTACAAATGGCCATATGGAACCTGTCACAGACTAACACTGACTAAATCGGCACTCACCAGGGGATGAGCTGCCACTTGAAGCCCAGGGAGGGCTCTGAGGAGGAGGCGTGGAGCCTCGGCTCCTCACACTCTGATTAGAAGATCCCCCACCCAAAGGGCCACCCTCCTCCCTCTCACTCCCTGCTCCTTCAGGGAGTGTGGGAGAGTCCACAACCTCCACCCCACTTGGACTCCCCACTTGAGAGTGGCCCCTTGGCTGGTGAGACTCCTCAGAGTCAGAGTGTGAGGAGTTGAGGCTAGATCCTGCCAGCCCCCCAGCAGCACACTCCTCTGGGGCATCATCCTCTTCCTCCCCTGGGTCCTCTAAATAGGAAACCAGAGAGGGACCCTCCCCCGATGAGGAATTCCTTCCCACGTTTCCCCGGGGGAGGACGCTTATCTGTGCTGAGGGGGTGAATCAAAAAAATTACAATTACTACCCAAAATGGACACAGCTTAGAATATTATTTCCCAAAAAGTATAAACATAGCATCAACTTCCACTTACCTTACGCATCATATAGCTGGTACACGGCTTCAGGGTCCCGGCGATTGAAGTCCGACCACTTCTGCATGATGGCTCGGACACTGAGCCTGGTGTTGAAGCGCCGGGACACTGTGGCCTTCACCTCCAGGGCAATGCGCTTCTTTCCCCCACGGGCATAGTCATACTGCTGGATGCAGAAATCCTATGAGAAATGACATAAATAAATGTTATCAATACATGACATCAGAACAATGGCCTAAACATTTATACTGAGAACAGATTAAACATATAATCCAAGGCAAAAATACTCACTTTCACTACCTGCCCGTTTACGCGGCTATCCACCCGCATCCTCTTCAATTTTGCCGGCCCAGGGGGGGGGAGGGGGTGGAGGGGGGTTAGGTGGGGGAGGGGAGGTAGGTGGGGGAGGTGGGGGAGGGGTGGGGGGGCCAGAGTCAGAGGAGGAGCTGGGGAGGCGCTGGATACGTCGCCTGGGCATCATGGTGGAAACGCAAAGGAGGAAACCGGAAGTGGATATGACGAAAGCTAACCAAAAAAAAAAAAAAACGCTCCGCGCACTAGGAAGAAGCTAATATCCGCTACGTGCAAGCAAAGTTGCGCTATTAGTAGATTTACGCATTACAACAAGCTATTGGCCAAGACGCAATTAATTATGAGCTTGATTTAGCTGGGTGTTCAATATTCTGTAATGCATAGGTCAGTGCAAAAACAGATCTGGTTGCTTACAAATTAAAATCTGATTCCTAAATAAAATAAGAACACAATATAACTATACAACAACATGATAATGTGGGACACAGGAGAATGCATAACGGGTTGTTATGAGCTTGTACGCCTGAAAAAATCCTGCAGAATGTGGACATATGCACGCTCTGAACTACAGTGTATTCATTAAGAACGATTGGGGTTGCTGCAAGTGAATTCAGGAAAAAATGCAGAAACGCACATGTATGAACAGCACAGCGACGCTAGCGCCGCCACATAGCGAATCACAACAGCGACTGCACAAACACTGACCACCACAGATTCAACAAGGACAGGGCTGCAGAATAGCATGGGCGCTGAAATTTGCAATGAGCGAACGTGAGCGCCAACCATGACTGACTAAGAAATAGCTTTCCAAGCCATGGGTGTTGAGGCTAATGTGTTTTGTGGGAGGAGATGCATTTTATATTTGACTCACAACATTCCAGTAGAAAAATTACATCTTTCACCAAAAAAAAAACACAAACAACACAGATTCATCAGACATATCCTAAACAACATGTGTTTCAATTTTGGCAAAAAACAAAACCACAAAACCCACTAAAAAAAACATTGCAGTGTCTGCCATAGAAATGTATGGGAGAGCGCCAGATAGCGAAAGGTCTGACCTGGCGCTGTGATGGGGTTAGCAGCGGCGCTGTTCGCTGAAGTCAGCTACATGATGAACCCAGCGCTAGGTGACACTTTCACCGGCGCTAGCCTCATTTAGCGTGATAAATGCGTGATTGTGTTCGCAGCATGGCGTTCTGGAGTCGGTAGCTGCTGATAGCTGACGATACCTGGCGCTATTGAGGCACTGTCTGACGCTATCACTTGATGAATAAGGGCCATAGTAGAGTGTGGTCTGCAGTGGTTGAGCATCAAAGTTATAATGGAGACATTTGGGGGGATAATGTGATATATTCATCTTTAAAGTGGTCCTTCACCCTGAATCAGAACTTATCTTGTATGTTTCCCACACCCTGTACATACAGATTGCCCACAATAAAAATCATCCTACCTGCACCTATTGAGTTTTTTTAAACTTTTAACATCCGAGATGGCGGCCCCTGGAGTCTCGGGCTGCCTGCAGACAGGAAGTGTCTTCTGACTAGGCTGCTCTGCATTCTGGGATTGTTGTCATTTTCCTGACCCCAGCTCTGCTTTGCACTTTAACCCCCTCTGTTCTCCTCAGTATGTGATGTTTCTGAGGCAAGATGGCACCGCCCGTACCCTAGAGTCCTGAACACAGTTGAAGTTTGGACTTTTCATTAAATGATGCTGAAGGTCCTGTTTAAGAATAGGAACTCATAAAATACAAGTCACAAGCAAGCACCCTGCCAAATCCATTTAGTTACTATAACAAGCAATCCAGACTCACCTTTTCTGTTGGTGTCCTGCAGCATCCTCTTCAGCCTGAGGTGTTTTGCCAAATTTTAGAGCAAGTATATTCCCTTTGCTGCTGCAACCGTTCAGCTGGCCGTCCACGTAGCTGTTCAAAACCACCATCCTTCAGTTCTACAGCCACAAGCAACTGCAGGGTGCCCACTAATAGAATCTGAGCATCAGTTTCCAGAAAAGTTCTCATGGGACAGTAGCAAGTTTTCAAAGTTTTAATACTCATGTTTCAAGTTACACCCATATTCTTTTGGTGGCAATGGTGGCAGTTATGCTACTGTACTTCTTAAGGGATCCTCAGAATTGGGCCATTGGATGATTAATACACAAGATCTTAGCTCTACAGTCAGTGGATACATTTAGAGACCTTACAGTATATGCTGGTCAAGACCGAGCTTCTACAATTGACCCTCTGCTCTGGAAACAAATGCTCTATTCCTAGGCTCTAATTTTCCTTTTAGGGTTTGACAATGGATTCATCCAAAGTTTCAGCAGTCCAACAGTGGGACCAACTATTTTAAATCGGAATAAAACCCAGGGTAGCTGGCCTTCACCCTTTGTGAAACTCACCAGGTTGCCGGTATTCACTCATCTTTCCTCTGTCCAACAGTGCATGCAGGGCCTTTCATCTAATCACAGCCATTTGCTATGCCTATGTAGTATGACATGGGGGAACGAGAGTTAGTGCATCCCCTGCATCTTGGGGCTTTGTGCACGCTCCTGTCCCAGCCGCAGGGGATGTGGCCATTCTCATGTCCCATTGACGTCTTGTGTCATTACATAGTCATGGGATGCCCCAAAATGGGATGCCCCCAGGGGACAGAGAAAAACCCGGGATAGTGAAAACCCTGAGTTTTTTCTGCTTTAGGGAGACTCTTGTGCTTTCTAAGATTTTCCACTATCTATAGACAGTTTAACTAATGGGTACTCCATACTAGAAGCACTGCTTACAAATTAGACCGGAAGGAGTTCTATCGTGGAGAGAAAAGGTTTTCCATTCATTTTGGAATTCTGAAAGTCTTTAGTTCTGCTCATGTTCTCGTACACCCAAATATTTATCTCCACCTAAAGTTATAATTATATTAGCAATACTAGCTTTAGAAACACCAATGTTTCTAGTGATCTAGTGAAACAAGAAAACTGGTCATTCCTCTGCATCTTCTGGCCGTCCTACGAGAGCTCCTGGTCATTCAACTGAATGGTCCAACGTCCTTTCGTTTGCAGAATTTATTGATAACAATGCTCAATTCTTATTCAGTTTTTTCTCTTTTCTTTTGCACTTTTGAAAGAACCCCAAAAGTTTAGACTCTACTGAAGTGGCAGCCACAGTGTACTTGACTTTGTAGGAAAGTTCAAGGCTGGAAATCAACAAAAACCTTATGATCACTACCCTGGATCATTGTTTTTTTAGAAGAGTTTGGGTATCTACCAGAAATTTTACATAGTTACATAGTTACATATAGTTACATATAGTTACATAGTTACATATACAGTAGTTACATAGTTAATATTACCTTATATCAGACCTCAGCTAAATTAGGACCATGATAACCTATAACACTGAAATTCATCAGCCCCTAAAAATTGCAGATACCTTTCATGTCTCCCTTTTAATATATCTTGTTAAAAATAGCCAACCTTAGAAAAATTCCAAGATGAGTGAAAATAAAGCAGGGACCCAGAAGCCAGCGAGTCCTGCCACCAGAACCCATTACGCGTTTTAGGCCACAAGGGCCCTTAATCATATAATATGATTAAAGTTACATTTTACTTGGAGGCTGGATAAACACTGACGTTTTGCAGTAATTTGGGAGGACTGCTGAATGGGTTCCCCCTTCCGTGCCTTTATGTGGATGTGGTGAGCCGGCTACTTTACTTGCTTCTTAATGCCCCGCTTACACAGAGCGATTCTTGAGCGAAAAATCGCTAAAGCAACCTCAATTGAGCGATAATCATTGCATGGAAATTGCCACTGCAATCAAACCAAAATCTCTCATCGCTGGAATGTGGAAAACAATGTCTTTTGCTATGAGAACGCTAGAGACTGAATATTCAACTGTCTCTGTCCTACTAAAATAGCTCTGTCCTAACAGCTCCAGCTCCACACAAAGATCCTCTGTGTTCAGCAGCCAGCTCCATAATGTTGGATAGCCTGCCCAGCACATGACCTTCTCGAGGTGACCCCTCCCAGCTCGCCTTAAGTACTTCCTGGAATTTCAGTTTAAATTGGACTATCGCACTTTTCTTGCAGAGAATTAATGCCCTGTGCATCCTTAATCTGATTCCTACTCTTTTTTTTGTCCTTATCTTCTTCTTCACCTCTTATCCCTTTATCTTCATCTTTCCACTTTCACCTTTCTGGTAACCAGAGATACTGCCTCCAGAAAGCTCTATTTTTTTTTTTTTTTATCTAGTTGCTATTTTGAGATCTTCTGACCTGCCGTAAACGGTTTTGGCTTACTATTGTATCTTTTAATTTTAAAGAATGTTGTTTGTCCTTTTGACACAAATAAAACAAGCCAAGAAGTTCAAAACCATGAGTGTCAGACGGATACAGAGTGGAGATATCGCTTCAATTGGGATTAGAAATTTAGCATGCTTTTGGGGTGTGGCCCATAGGCTGATGCAGGAATTCAGACAGGAGGTCCCCTGCTGAATCACTTGGCTAAAGAGGGGCTCTACCATTAAAGATAAATTACTGGTAATAAAATGAGTTTTATAGGTTGCAGTTAGAATGCAAGGGAAGGGCCTGAAGTTTAGTTTATTTGAGAAGCTAAGTTGATATTGGGCTACAAGTTGTACAGTAGATTAGCTGGCGCATGGGAAAAGACCACATGCTCTTGGTATCATGGGCGTCCAACTGCATAAAAAAGGGCTGAATAAGAGCAGTTGTGTGTTGAGTGCTGTGGACATTATTGACTCAGCACTGCATTTCTTTTTCTCAATAGAAGTAGGGTCCTATATGCATGGCCTCTGGGGCTTCAGCACTGCAAAGGATCATGGGTGACCCTTTCACTCCCCAATAACAAGGACAGGTTTGGGTGCTACAGTGATTCAATGATAGAAATGCCACCCATGATACTCTACATGCAGAAATTACTTAATTTGATATGACGATTTGGTAAATTGAGCAGGTTGCAGAAATACTGCATAGAAATCCTTCTATTGTAGACAGCAACTGGTACAATTACAGTACAAGTACAATTTTGAAATCACTATATCTCTCTAGTTTCATCTTTATTTACAGTTATTAATTTAACTAGAATTAAAGGCTAATTCCAGTTTCAATGGCATTTTTTTAAAGGTGTCCATTACTGTGTGCCAAGGTGCTGAGCTTATCTGTTATTATTTTATTTGTTTGCAACTCTGTGTTTTAGAAAGACGGTTTTCTCTACCAACAATGCGTTTATTCTCGCAACAGTATACCAAACTGTTGTGTTTGATGTACAGAGCAGAGACTTCCTGACTCTGGATTGTTAGTTGTCCCAATGGCTGAGGAAGGGATGGCGCTCCACATTCCTGAGCTTAAGGGTTTAACCCCCCCTGCTCTAAATCAGCCTCTTCAGATGAGAGGATCACAGTGTTCTCATCTGATTGTTCCAAGTTCTGCTTTGTGGGAGGAGGGGAGTTCACCCTTGTCAGTGTAAGCAGGACTCCCTAACTCTCTTCTCCAGAGCCACCAACAGGTCAGGTTTTGCAGCTCTCTAAAACAGAGCTGTTGGTGGGCCTTATTGGGAAGGGTTGGGGACCACTGAGTGGAAGGATTCTGAGATTTGAGCAGCTATATTAAGGGCTTTACTCAAGGCCAGAAAACCACTCCAACTTTAGTAACACAGAGCCACAGTAATAAAGAAAACTTTTTATTTTACATTCTAAAAGAGGAAAATAATAAGGCAGGGCACCAAAAACCTGACAAAAATTGACCAGATCTACAAATCCTGTGAATTAAAATAAAAAATGTTTGCTGCAGGGGAATGTAGTTCTCTGTCACATTTTAGATCTCCAGAGAGAAAATGCTCTTTGCTGAATTGCCTTTCTGCAACCCAGGCAAGTCTTCACACAATGTGGATGCTATACAAACTATTCACTACAGTAAGGCACTTACCTATATTAGTTAATAAATGTGAAAGGCATTTTCCCAAGCCACAATTTACGTGATTGTCTTACAAAGTACTATAAATACTAAAATACTGGTGCATTCATTTAATACTTTAAAATGATCCCCAAGCTTTAAAATTGCAGCGGATTCTGGTTTATCAAGGGACTGTCATTTTCATATTGTGATGGTTTGTTTCTTAATCTGTTCCATTAAATAGGCTAGTGTGAATTGTGGGTCACAGGGCACAGTTGTTGGTCATGGTTTATGGTGTTTTTGAGCAAATCCATGGAGTATAATAATGGCTACTAAAAAAGTGTAATAAATATTTTTAAAACAATAAGAGAAGCAAGAGAGAGAAATGCTATCTTCAAGGTTGGACACAGATTTGTATATTTCTTAGTTTTCGGGCAGGCTGATTCATTAATAATGCCATGTAACGGCAGATGATCGTCTGTGCAGCGGCGCTAAGAGCTACTGATAGTGGTCGCTCTGATTGGCCGTGAGTCGCTATTACAGAGCGCCTCAGTCGCTGTAGTAACATTGCCGGCATTGATGAATTTGATGTGTGAGTCGCTATAACACTAGTACAGCACTATATGGGAGCGAACGGTAGCGGCTGGTCAGTGTGAGTGACTCAAACCATATTCATCAAAAAAATAGCCTCACACAGCGCCGGCGCTCAAAATTGTGTTGCTGTAGCCCAGAGTCCATTTTTGAACACAAATCCACTAGTAACAAAGCGAAAACATATGGAATTACACTGTTATTACATTGTGACATAAACACTATAATTCCAGACCTGTAATGACAATTCTGCATAAAAAAATAAAAAAGTATACAAAAATGTATTTAAATAGGCCAGGAGAGGTCACACAATGATTTGATACAAAACAAAAAAAAATATTAAAAGAAAACCCTGTTTAAAGAGAATAAAAATTAAAATGTATGGGAGAGCGACAGGTAGCGACAGGTAATACCAGGCGCTCTGGAGCCAGGATCCGCAGAGCCATCTGTGATGATGAATCGGTCGTTACGTGTCGCTGTTAGAGGCGCTCACCAGAATCACCTGCATAAATGTGGTATTGTGGGCAGCGGCCGGCGTTTACTTGCCGCTACATGTCGCTTACAAGGCACTACCTGTCGCTATCGTTTGATGAATAAAGCCCTTAGAAGATTAGCTCATTCTAAAAAGCTGAAAAAAGTTAGTTATTAAAACCAACCAACCCCATTTCACTTCAGGGGCAACTAAAAAGGAAAGCAATGGAGCAGAACATATTGGTGGGGTGTTAAATATATGGGTATTATGAGAAAAAAATAAAGTCCTGGCTTCTACTAAACTGACCTGAACAAGGTGCTGATTGGTCCCCTGAATCAGCTGACCAATAGATGTTACCCCCTACTGACCAAAGGAGTAGTACAGAGGCAAGGGAGAAGGTGGAGATGCGCCATTAGCACGTACGCAGAGCGGCCCTCTGCTCCCACAGGTGCAGTGCCACAGTAACCCACACACATGTAATGTGAGTGAAACCAAACAGCAGTTACACCAGTGGATGGTGCAGCACTGAAGTGCAAGCTCCTGTGGCCAGGACTCAACTGTATACCTACATCTGAAGGACATGGGACTCTCCACTGGCAAAATAAGCCATTTATGAGAAAATGAAGATGTCAAGCTTGAATACAATGCAACTCCTATTTTCTGCGATTTACAATGGCAATAAATAAAGTGGACCAAAACCCGGGATCTTCACTATCTCAGGTTCTGGTCCTTCTCCCTGGGGCACCCCGGTTGAGGGTGACCCACTATGCTAAACCCCCCCAGAACGGCGCAGACGCTCCTCCAATCGGCTTCTCCCACCGCGCATATTAATGTGCAGCTACCAGCGGCACACGCTATCTCTCATTCCCTCATGGCCCCACACAGCCATTCAGTTGCGGTAGATGGAGCCGTGCACATCGAGAAGTGATGAAGGTGCATCATGTGATGTGGGCTCAGGGGAAGGTAAGAATTTCAGGCACCCTGGGGGGTTTCACACAGGGGGGCATCCCAGTTCAGAATGCTCAGGAGGAGCATGCCTGCTCCAAGGTGGGTTTGGTCCACTTCTAAGGCAAAGGCAGCTATGAAGACCTAGTAGGATCATTCATGCTAATGCGATAAACATCTCACCCCCTACTGTCTAACTTAGGCACAATAATACAGCCACAAGGGGTGCCCCAAAACCCATAAAAAGGGATATATCCAGAGACTAACAATGGCACTCTATTTAATGTAATTCATAACAAATGTATTGGATAATCAAAATTACATACAAAGACACATTAAAAAGGCTTTCTTTAAAAAACATATAACACACATATAAACTACCATCAAATAAAAGGGAAAGGGGTTTTTATCATGTTGTATCCCAGTGGGGTACCCTAATATCTGTGCAATAATGCATGATACTGTATAAATAAATTCATAAAGTGTCAAAGTGCTTCCAAAGTGCATCAGCATCAAGTATAAATAGACATAACCGTGTAAACAACACTAGCAATCAGGTAGGTGCAAATCACAAATACTCTGCCTGAAGAAGTGACGTTACATCACGAAACGCATTGCAGGGATCTTTTTCTGGGGGTCCCAGTGGGGGTCTGCACATTGCACTTTATTCAGACAAGTAAGCCTTTATGTTTTTGTATTTTATTTTTGATTTGCACCTACCTCATTGCTAGTGTTGTTTACACGGTTATGTCTATTTATACTTGATGCTGATGCACTTTGGAAGCACTTTGACACTTTATGAATTTATTTATACAGCATCATGAATTATTGCACAGATATTAGGGTACCCCACTGGGATACAACAGGATAAAAAACCCCTTCCCTCTTATTTGATGGCAGTATATATGTGTGTTATATGTTTTTTAAAGAAAGCATTTTTAATGTGTCTTTGTATGTAATTTTGATTATCCAATAAATTTTTTATGAATTACATTAAATAGAGTGCCATTGTTAGTCTCTGGATATATCCCTTTTTATGGGTTTGGGGCACCCCTTGTGGCTGTATAATTTCGTACTAATTGGGATTCACCAGAGCAGGGCACCTATATTACTAGGATTTATCGTTTGGTGCCACTCATGTTCCCTTCCTATATCTAACTTAGACAGAGCGTGTGAATTGGAGTTACCATTTTATTGCTGCCAGATTCCCGTACAAGTCACTTCGAATTTTGAATTGAGAGATGACTAGTGAAGCGTCTTCATAAAATAACATAGCAGGTCCAGCTGCCTTGATTTATTCCTATAAATGTGGAGGCTGATTCATTACTAGCGGCAGGTATCGGCAGATGAAAGTCTTTATAGCGGCGCTTAGAGCGACTGCTAGTAGACGCTGTAAGCAGGTATCGGGCGTAGTAACAAAGTGCCTCAGTCGCTGTAGTAACCTGGCCGGCATTGATGAATGTGATGTATGTTGGCCATTGTTACACCAGTACAGCGCTGCAGGGAGCGAGATGGTAGCGGCAGCATAGTGCGACCGACTCTCAGCGCTCCACAACATACTTATAGAAAAAGGACACACACACAGCTCTAAATCTGGTCGGTAGCATAGAGCACCAGACGCTGTGTGATTAAAGTCTGTTTTTGAACACATATCCACCAGTAACAAAACGAAAACACATAGAATGACATTGTTGTAACACTGGGACAATAAAACTTTAGTGCCAGAGCTGTAATGACAATTCTGCATAAAAATATAAAAAGTCCAAAAAGTTTCTAAAAGTGTTTGTTTGCAGCCAGGAGAGGTCACACAATGATCTGAGCAAAATAAATAAATAAAAGAAAAAATGTCAAACACGCCGTTTGAACACAAGCAAATGAACGGCTTTTGAAATGTATGGGAGAGCGACACCAAGCGAAAGGTAATACCAGGTGCTCTGGAAGCTAGAGCGCCGGCGCTATACGCTGAGCCGTCTGTAATAATAGATGTGACGCTACATGGCGCTGTTAGAGTCGCTCACCAGATTCCCTTTCATAAATGTGTTTTTGCGTACAGCGCCCGGCGTTCACCAGACGCTGCCTGCAGCTACGAAGCACTACCTGGCGCTATCCCTTCTTGAATAACCCCCTTAGTAATCTGTGTTTCAAAGAAGAGAGACTATTACAGGTTACAGTTGTAAGGGTCTGGCGCACATGGGCCTCGCCCTCCTTACAACTGGGCATTGCACTGGCAGCAATATCAGAGTCTCCGCTCGCACAGGCACTTTCGGATTGCCGGCCAAGGCAGCAAAAAAATATAAAGGTGAGTGTTTTTAAAATGTCAGCATTCTGGATAACGTGTGAACACAATCCAGATGCTCAAAATGGTTTCATTTAGGTTTAACACCTAAAACGTTTACTTCCAGGCAGTAAGAAAGATCCACACAAGATTTGAAATGTGTGATTTCCTAAAGTTTTAAAAAGCGGAAGAAATAAGTTTTCATTTACTCAAGTGAAATTTTTGGGTGCAAATCATGCTCTAACATAATCACTTAAATTAATGGAGCTATTGCAAAATTGTGTAATATTAAATATCTATATAAACATGTTGGCTAATGAGAGAAGGGACCATTATTTAAGAAGCACTAACGCCACGTAGTAGCACAAAGCATTAGGTGAACGTCAGGTGCCGAAAAACCATCTATATGAAAGTCAAATTGGATGTATCGCTATCAGTGGCTCAGTGTAAAGCGCCGTTGCTGTATAGACTGCAGCGCCACATAGCACCTGTCACTCAGCAGCGCTATCCCACATTTCAATGGCATATTTTTTGGTTGTGTAGAAATCTTGTTTGGATGAAATTTTCCATCTTTTTTACATAAAATGAGTGTGCTGGCAGCAACAAAAGACTTTAGCATTGTTCCTCGCACTTTTGGCTTGATGCAGAGCCTCCCCCGATCTGACCTTATTTTGTTCCGTTTCTCTGAAGTCCCCTTTTCATTCCGTTTGTCTCGAGGTCCAAATGTGATTCAGAGCCGCTGTTGGGAGAGCTCCGTTACTGATCTGTTTATGTGTCTTCATTCGGGAAGTGTTTTTTCCCCTCTCGGGTGCTTTCCGTGTGGTCGTAGGTTCCGTTGCCGTTCACACGGATGATCCGTTTTTGCCTCCTTTTTAATGCATTTCCAAACGTAGCTTCTTGCCATTTGTTTCCGTTTTCACCCTGTTTCCGACTGTTTTTCCACGTATACTTACATCTCCATGGATTTCCTGTTGACAATCTGGGTCCACTCAAACGCACATCCCTCAAGCTTTCCTCATACAACAACTGACACTTTTAGCAACACCAAAACTTACCTTAAACTAATATCCTTCTTCATCTTCTTCTTTCTCCTCCCTGTGTTTAATGCTTACCTTAATCTCTTCTTTTTCTTCTTATTCTTCTTCTTCCTATTCCTTATCCCATATACTTACCTTTTGGGACATGTAACTGTATGGTTATGTTGTGAGAACGTACAGTGCGAGGAGAGAGAACACACCACAAAATTTTTTTCTTTTTTTAATTTTTTTAAAATTTATTTATTTTTTTTTTTTTTTAATTTTTAAAATGTAATAAAAAATTCAAAAAGGGCTCAGCCACCCAGGAGGGTCTTCTTGTTCTTCATTTTGGCCCTTGTCTTTGATCTGTGAATGAAAAACATCATCAGTTTTCCCTTGTAAATATTTCTTGCTTATCTAGGGGTTTTGGTTTGGGCCATTTTTAGGGTTAATGTGGGCCAAAGTTATTTTATTAATGTGTCTTGGACCATGTTTTTGTTGTTTTGGGCAGGAGTTTAAACTAAATGTATGATATATTGAACAAACTTACAAGGCTTGCGGCCAACAGGGCGTCTGGGGCGCAGCTGCCTATACAAGTCCTGTAGAGAAACACGGTTAAGGCGGGTGAGCTCGAATAGCTCAAGGTCATGCATGCCATCGATGTCTAGACGTGTGCGGTGCAGCCGGGTTTCTGCCATGCTCAAACGGCCCAGGCCGCGTAGCCCGCGTCTTTGATGCTCGCGCACAGCAGAATGCATCACGGAACACAGATACGGCTGCTAACACTGGCCGTAAGTTGAGCGCCCACACCCTCGTTTTATTGGGCTGATTTCAATCGGAAACAAGGCTTGGAATCAGTTTGAAAAACGGAACAATCAACGGCCAGTCCGTTTTCTTGCGAGCCGACACACGTAAAGGCGCGCGCAGGAACACCTGAACGCATACACGCACACAAAAAGCAACGGAGCACCCTTTAATGACCCAATCACAGCCCAAAAACAAGGGGGAAAACGTACGGGATAGCTGAACGAGGAGGCTCTGCATCAGGCCATTTATGTTTAGGCTGCAGAGTTGTATTTTGTCTTCCGCCATTGCAGTGCCAGTGCTCAAGTGTGCTAACAATGTCATTCCATGTGTTTTCGCTCTGCTGTTTTTAATGTGATAAGCTGAATTTTTTGAATTTTCTTTGAATAGCATCCATCGCTCAGCGGTAGAGCATCCAGTTTTAGATCACCAACACTGGTGTTGTTTTTTGTAATCTTAAATATGAGCTTCAGTGCTGAGTGTCGGTCGCTCTTCACTCGCTGGGGGGGCACGTGTGCGCGTGCCGGCTGCCTTGGCTCCTCTGCTCCATTTCGGCGGAAGCAGACAGCGAGCGTGGCGTTACGCTGATGGCCTTCGCTGACGGCTTCCGCCGCCATTTCTGTCCAGGTCACACAATGGCGCGCCTATGCAGGATTGGAGACATTTTCTAACAGCCAGGCATATAAGGGGCATGTGGGGGGAATTATGCTGGCAGCATCCTGAGGAAGTGGTGGGGGTAACCCTCAGGCAGCGCATCAGTGTCGGCAGCAGTTCGAAGATTTGGACTTAGCTCTTCTTATTTGGTGATATAATCTTTATTCGTTCGGATAGCATTACATGGTGTATGCAGCTCATACTTGGGGATTATCTCTTAGAACTTTATCAGCACGTAGCACTATTTGCACTTTAAATTATGCACTGCACTTATGCAACTTCTTGCCTTATAGTACCCCAGAAGTGACCAGGAACTTCCCCCCTCCCCAACATCTTTCGCACATCCTTCAAAATTTTTTGCACTATTATTATGGCACCTTCATACACCATGTAAATTATTGAACCTTATATTTGTATTAGAGCAATTCATCTAAAGGTCCATCCCCTCAACCGCATTTTCTGTGTGTTTTTTAATTGTCTTTGTTCTTAATGTAATCATGCTTTTGTTACCATTCTTTCACCACAATAAAGGTCAATTATAACTTTTATACCTTATATGTAGTACGGCTAGTTTAAAGCAAGGATCTTTTGGACGGAACTGGCAGCCCAACTGATTTGGTTGTTGTGTATATGGATTTTTATCATTGGGCCATTTTTCATGATAGTGCTCCTTTAACCACACCTAGCCACACCTTATTTTAACACATGCAAGTTTACTGAATCAAGGCCCCGGTCTGCAGGGGTAGGAAAGCTGGATTTGCCCAGGGATATGGATGACGCAAGATGATTAGGCATTGTGGCCTGCTGGGCAACTGGGTGTGGGTTTAAATAGTTTATACCTGTCAAATGTTTTACATGGGCGTTAAAAAAAGCAAGCTTTCCATGTCTCAGCACTTTAAAGGAGATCGAATTCCACCACATAGTCATTATCGAGGCCACCCCAGAACACGTGGCAGGTCAGTGTGTCTCCTATATTTAGATTTTCCAGCACATCTGTGTGTGTGTGTTTCTACATAGCACTACTAATGCCTGACGCTTGGGAGGATGAGCCTTCTGCCCTTCCTTCTAAGATCAGCTCCTAATCAGATTATCTGGCATAATAAAATCATGAAGCACTGAATAATGTAGGTAATATGTTTTATGAGCACTTCTGGATTGAAAATGAAGGAAGGTTGAACAATTATTAGGCAAAGAGCTGATGTAATGTATTTTGCCGTGCTTGGCCCATGCTGAGCTCACAGGAAACAACTATTGAATTCCAGCTAACATATTTTATGATGCTCAGTAAAAATCCATTTGAGCATTTTTCCACAGCAGTTGTAATAAATAAATATAAAGCCTAGGCCGTTCAAACCTTACTATTTTCTATATTTACTACCTGATCCCTGAGACTGACCCCAAAGCCAGTAATAACCCTGACGCCACAATTCCCCATCACCAAAAGGTAACATAGAGCGAAACTGTAATCAAAATAGAGCAAAGGTCTGCTGACAGCAGTAAACCTGGGGAGATAGCATTTGGAGATTCCTCTTTCCTGGGAAGCAATGGCATACATACCATAGAGACAGGAAAGGCAGCTGCCTCCAGGCCTTTGCAGAAGGAGGCCTGTTATAAGCCGGCTCCTCCATCTCTATGGTGTGGACAGCGGAAGCAGAAGCAGAGCACCCACTCTGCTTCCGCACTTAGCGGAAGCAGAGTGGGTGAGACGTTTGTTCCATTCCAGTGCTCTCTAGCTGGGCAGCCACCTCTCACAGCCAAGCCTGTTTTAGATAACCTGTGCTGAATCAGCAGTGGGCATAACAGGCCTGCAGCAGGCTCTGTTTGAGAACTGACCCCTCTGCTTCTTCCTTCCTTGGCCTAGCTCCACTTCTGAGCACGTCCCTAGGCACAACCTTAGCTCTGACAGCACCAGGATGAAGGGCGATGAAGGGGTTGGCACACCGAGGGGGGGACAGCATTGTTGTGCTATCAGACCCCACGAAACCTGTATGTACAACTCAAATTGTCTAAATGACTAAATCAGTCCATGCTACTACACCGCACTCGCATCACATGTGCCTGCAGGAGCTAATGAAGCTTCCCAGGTGGGATTTCGTGCCTGAACCCGATTGACCACTAATGTAGATGTGTGGGGCTAAAGCTGCCAAAGCACTAAAATTTGGAAGAATGAATAATCTGGCCTTATTATAAGCTTTGTAGGGAGTGTTAAGTAGTGCCGCATCTCAAACTAGGATGTCCATGGAGTGGAAGTGTCATCGGACTCAAAGTCTATTTTGACTATAGACCTTCTTTAAGATAAAGAGCACTAAACCAGCGGGACTAAAACCACAATCGCATAAGCTTTGAGAGCTACAGACTGAGCATTGCTCCCATGCAGTCTGACTGGAGTAGATGTTCGGATTCAGGTTGAAGTTTCTCTCAAGGTAAAAAAAGGCCTATGCTTACCGTCTCTCCGATTAGGTGTCCTCCCTCCCAGGTGTCCATTTGTTCAATACTCACCAATCCTGGAGATCTTACATGCCCCCTTGTGCAAAGCAGACACCAAGGCAGTGCAATGGAAGTAGGAGGCAGTGGGCAGGCATTGTCCTGACCATCTGTTCAAATAATCATTTCCAAGATGGGTAATTTTTTAAGAGCCTGACACTGCAACAACTGCTGTTTTATGAATAATTTTCAACCAGAATGTATGATATAATTAGGTGAATTTCAAGAAGCCTTGATGCAAAAAATAAGACCTTTATAATAAGAGCTAAATATACAATTCATTAAAGTGGACCAAAACCCATGATTTTGACTGTCCTCGGTTATGGTTCTTGCCCCTGGGGCATCCCAATTTACATTATTTAGAAAGTTACTTAACTGTGGTTAATTAAATTTTCCTGGAGTCTGGCTTAGAATCAAGCCCAAGGAACCTGTTGCTTCAGTCAGGAGAGAAAATCCAATTAAGTTTTTGTCCAGTTAGTCAGACTTACACTCACACTAACCAAGAACTTAGTATAATATTTGGTATGATATGGCATAATATATTTTCATTTGGGGTCAATTTCTGCTACAGGTGGAGGTGTCTGCATCATGGAAAATGATTTAGCTTTACTGGATAAATGGTCAAAACTATGGGAACTTGAGTTTAATGTCTCTAAATGTAAAATCATGCACTTGGGTAGAAGGAATCCTTGCTCTGAGTACCATTTGGGCAGCACTCTGTTAGCCAGGACTTTGGAGGAGAGAGATTAAGGGTACTGATTACTGAAAGCTGCAAGATGAGTGGACAGTGTAGCCAGGCAGTAGGAACATCAAGAAAGATGCTCAGCTGCATAGCTCGAGGCATCACCAGTAGGATGACAGAGTTTATGATGCCATTATATAATGCTGTGGTGAGGCCACAGCTAGAATGTTGTGTGCAGTTCTGGAGACCTTACCTGACATTCAAATAGAACGGGGCCAAAGGCGGTCAACAAAAGTGGTAGAAGGACTTAAAACTTCAGGAGAGACTTAACTTAATCTGTACAGTCTAGAGGAAAAAGGGAGAGATAAGACATGATTGAGACCTTTAAATATGTGAAAGGATTGAATAAGGTTCAGGAGGGAAGTGTTTTTATGAAAAAACTTGTGATAGAGCAAGTGAGCCCGACCTGAAGCTAGTCAGAGGGAAGATCAGGAGCAATCTTAGAAAATATTATTTTATAGAAAGAGTTCAATAGGGGTTCTATTGCAATCAAAGGGATTGCCAAGACTAGGGCAGTTCCTAGGCAAATAGGCTCTTAGTACAGAAATTAAAAAATGCTCCTCCCTCCACAACTGTCCTATGGTGCTGCTGCTGTTCCATACAGGTATGTGCCATGCTGTGCCGTAGCATCAAGCAGTGTCCCACCCTATGACTGAGCCCAATGGGAGGGGGAGTGAGGTCTGCACTGCTAATATTGGCCCTGACTCGTCTGCAGAAAACAGGATGGCTGGGATAAAGGCACCCCTATGGCTTTGGTGCCCAGGGGGATCTCCATGCCTACCCTCTCCTAAAAGCAGCTCTGGCCAATATCCATAAGTTATAACACCAGCAACGAAATAGGGAAAGAGGGCGGAAGCAGCAAAGGTCCGTTAGCTGCCACCTTGGGGCCTTCAGCGATAGAAGTGGGGGATCATAGACATTCGGTGACTCAGGTGAGTCACACTCAGTACCATAATGTGTTGTGCTTATCCTTAAAATATTCATCCTCGTTCCTTCTGCTCCCCAGAAACAAATATATATATATATATATATATATATATAATTTTATTAAATTGAATTAGTTTTAACCCACTCCCTCTCCAGCACTTAGTAAAATTAATTAAAAGATAAAAAAAATAATTCTTATCCTATAAATCAATGTAATGAATGCAGCATTCAGTGACAGAACAGAGCAGGGTCCCTCAACTGTTAACTGGCTAGCTGTCAAGTAAAGAGTGGAGGAAGGCGATGGTAGATGTCTGGGTGGCATGGAGGGGGGCCGGAGCATTTTAGTTGTTTTCAGTCTGAGACAGATACTGAATAGTAATGCACAGCTCCTTGGGGACCCCACAATCCACACATTAAATGTGTATAGCGGAGCATAACCCTTTGTGCTCTCAGTTCAGCTGGTGCAAGAAGACATCAGGGAGGGTGGGGAAACCTGAGCTGATCATGCCTGGGGCCAGCCAGGGGATTGGGTTGTTTGGACCCGCCTCACCCCTCTCCCTGCCTACAAGTTTTTCGTTTCTCCTCTGTCATCCTGTGTGGGGCTCACACATTTCTGAGCTGCTGACCCTATATACCTGTATATTATTCCTCCAACCTGCAGCAAGCCGCAGTTAGGGTGCGGCTTGCTGCAGGTTTGTGTCAAGTGGTGGGATACATGTGTGGCTGGTTCACTTGCCCTGAGCACAAAAGTCTGCGGGGGCGGCATTGCAGATTATATGGCTTGCCCTAGTATATGTTGCATGTGATTGCTCGTTAAAGCTTCCACTAGCATCTTTTTACTACTAGATGAGGTGTGATGAGAATAAGTGAAGTTGGTATGTGTGGGGGTGAGGGTGGGGTGGATTGTTAGGAAGGTACAGATATGTGGTGGGACTTTATTGATTTACATATGCCCATGGATATTGCCTTGAGAAGCAGAATAAGGTCACTGGGAATTGTAATCCTATGCAAAATTGGCTCCATACAGCAGATGATTGGACAGAACAGAGAAAGGGGTGCGGCATAAACAATATAAGCAAAAGTGAATCGGCTGTCTGCCACCCTGACGAAGCTCCAGTCAGCGGGGGGCGGGGGGGGGGATCCAAATCAGCAAGAAGACAGCCCGACCACATGCCCCCCCTACATGGCCTGACCTCGGCAGCTTTAACCTCGCCGCTACCAGAAGGCCTGCTGTCAAGCTGGTGTAATTCATACATCCAAGCCTGCGGTGGTGACAGTGGTAACATCTAGCAGTTGAGTGGAGGTGGCAGGACTGTCACTTGATTCCAGGGCGTTGTGCTCCTCAGCGTGGAACCCTGCCCCTCACTGAATAGGGGCTATATCGGTTTGTCTATTGAACTTTGAAGGCTTTGAAAGCTCTTGTCACATCGCACTTTACTTTGACGATAAGCATTATCACAACATTGTGTGTTTTTAATATTGTCGGGGTACTTAGATTTGTTATGTCAGATGGTTTTACTGGCAGATTTGTTTCCTACATTTGTCTTTAGTGCCAGCCCCACAGTTAACCAATTGTCCTTTTTGTTATTTTCTGATTGACTGACCATGTGGAGGTCTCCATTCTAGCATACCACTAAGAGAGGGGGTGTCAACCAGACGCAAGCCTCAGGCTTCAATTTGTGGTTAGGATGGGGGGGGGGGGAATTGGATGAAGAGAAAGAAATAAAATCCTCTTGCTTTTATTGATCAGAGCAAAGAAAGAGCGTGGGACTGCCACTGCCTCAGGTAAGCTGCCAGGCAGTAGATTTGAGAGTTTGACTGGACAACCCCTTTACATTTGTAATTGGAGGCCAGGACTTCTTCTATGGGAGAGTGAGAAGAGTGATGGGGGGCATTGGGGGCCTTTATCTCAGCCATCCTTAGATGAGTTAAGGCCATAATGCAGACCCCCTCATCCCTGCTGCTAAGAAAGAGGCACAGCATGGCAGGTATTGCCATGGGACAGCAGCAGCACTAAAGGATCTCCTTCCCACACTCAGTAATATTTTGGCTTAAAACTGCCTAGGGATGGGCTGCACAGGACAGGCAATTCCTGATGGTGCTTCTGTGTCACAGTCAGCTTTTTGCATTGAGAAGATGTTAGCTAACTTATTTTAAGATTCTTAGCTGCTTATGTCTATTTCATTCCAGTAATACTGTGGTTAACTAGGAGCACAGTACAGGACTATATGCTTTAAGAACAATGTGTAAAGCTGGACAGCGTTTCGTCTAATGGTGCCTTAATATTTCTTCCAGGAATTCAACTTCATGGATTAACTCAGAAGCCCTTTTAAGTTATTTACTTGTACATCATTTGTTATAATTTTCCTAAGACGTAAGGGGACCTCATTACCAGAAAGTGTTTTCTTTTCATAAAGTGTTTTCTTACATTTGTGTTATGATCATGCTATGTGGTAATTTCAAATGCAATCAGCCCTTAATGGATACACCAGCTAGCTGCAGAGTGTAACCCCTGTGTGGCTGCAGTATGAACTGACTGCAAGTTGTGGGTAGGTACAAAAATAAATTTAATATTTAAATGTATACTCTGTAAACATATCTCCACACCAATATGTGTCAGGGGAGTGCAGATAATTGGTTATTCTACTGTATGTGCATATTGTTTCCATTGGTGGGTGGCTGTTTCCACTGGTTCTACAGTGGAAGTATATTTTTGGAGTGGGGAATCGGCGGGATTATTTCTCATAGGCAGTATAACAACAAACCTGAGCATGACCAGAAATCTGGACAGTGGAGACAAGTCCAGCAGCACCCCCTAAAGGTGGCTCATTGAATTGTCCCAGAAGTGATGATGAGTATGGGTTGGCCAAAGGTGTAGGCTGTAGTAGTTGCAGTAGGTGAAACATGCTCACAAGCAAAGCAAAGAGTACACCAAGAGTACGCCAAGAGTACAGAGCCTGCAAAGGACCCATAATCTTCAAAGAAATAATCTTTGTAGAAGGAATTGACCTTCAGAGGAAATGGTGAGGCTTCATTATCGATTTGAGGAATAGGCAGCGAGTGGTTTTGATGCCAGGCCTTTATCCTACCTTCTGGTTCCTTTATATTGTATACTGGGACCCCAGGCAACATGTCCACTATTGTAAAAAGTCTCTTTACTGCAGCGGCCATCAGTTCATGTTTTCCAGATGCTCCTAGCAGGATTGGTCCCCTGGTTTCAAGTCTCTATATCTTACACGGAGATCAAAGCGTCTTTTATTTCCGGCATTTGATTTAGCTATATTTTCTTCAGCTAACTGCGTCAGTAAAAACTCCTGGCAGGAGATCAATAGGCAATCTAGACTCTCTTCCAAACATCAGAAAGTAGGGTGAGAATCCTGTACTTTCGTGTCTTGTGCTTTTGTAGGCATGTACCATAGCTTCAACCTTGCGGCTCCAGGACTGCTTGTCCTGGACTTCCAGATTACCCAACATTTAAGGCAAGGTCCTGTTGAATCTCTCAGGAAGAGCATCAGCCACTGGGTGATAAGGCTTGGTCCAACTTTTTCGAATGTTCAGTATCTGGAGTATTTTTTGATTAACTTTCTCTCAAAGTCTCTACCTTGGTCTGAATGCAATCTGTGGGCTAGACCATAATGTATGAAATACTCCCAAAGCACTCGAGCGACGGTGACCGAGCTTTGATCTTTAGTAGGGAAAGCTTGAGCGTAGCGAGTAAAGTGGTCAGTCACCACTAATGCACTTCCAATCCCTCTTGGATTATTGACAATGCAGTGAAAATCCATACAGACCAAATCCATGGTACCCAAACTCTCTAAGTGCTACATTGAAGCAGCTCAAGCTGCAAGGGCTTTCCTCTATAGACATCTGAGACATCATCTGCACAAACTGGTCACAATATCTCTCATCTTGGACCAGTAGAATCGATCTTGCACCAGGCCATATGTTCTAAGGTCCCAGGTGACCATGATAATCATGTAGACTTCTGAAGATCATCCTCCAGAAACAATAGGGGAGAACCAGTTGATACCTTCCAGGATGATCTTAATACAAAACTACATGATAGAGCAAGCCTTTATCTATCTCAAACTTTTACCAATCTCTTAAGATTGGTAAAAGGTAGGTGCCAGCCTACCTTGAGTTTGTCACCCTCTGTTACCAGACCATTTTTCACTATTTTGCGCTACACATGTTCAATTGTGATTTTTGAAGGCATCTCCAGGGATTTTCGGGGAAAAATATATATTTTTTTTCAGCAGAGTCTGCACTTTAACATGAAATGTTTTGTTTGTCATTTGTTAATATTTTTGTACTTTTTTTGTAATAAAAAATGATTTTTTTTCAATTAAATCTTGCTGCATATAAAAGCCCCAATTCTCCTGGTTACATCTATACCACATATGTATTGGTAGACACCATTTCCTGCCCAGGAGACTCCCCCAAACTGAAACAGTCCTTTAGGAGAATTTCAGCTAAAATACAACTGCTATGTGCACCTTGCAGTTTAAAAAAAAACACCCTTTACATTTGAAATACCCCCCACAAACTATATATAGTCATATCAGGCTTGTTGATGTGGGCCCAGTATTTTGGAAGTAATCTCTCAATTAATTCTTTGGTTGCACAGGGTTTCCCTAAAAAAAAGAATAAAAAAGCAGAATGAAAGCCACATTTTCCTTATATAACAATATGCAAACAAGTTAAATCTGAAAAAGCAAGGTCCCTCGAACAGAACAATACCCAACATGCGTAGGTACTGTCAAGGGAAGAGTTGCTGAACACAAAGTAAAGCATCCGCGTAACGGTAATTTTTCTTGTAAATTTCAGCTCTGCAGACAAACCCTTTACATTTGGAATACCCCACACAAACTATGTATACCCCGAAAGTACACGTCAAGCTTTGTAGGTGTGTAGTGGCTTCATCTTTCTGGAAGCCATCCTTTAAAGAATCCTTTGGTTGCACAGAGTTTACCTAGAAAAATGAATCAAAAAGCAGAATAAAAAACACATTTTCCTAAAATATCAATATGCAAAGAAGTAAAAACAACCTAAATCTGGAATTAGTTCAGTGGCAATGTGGGAGACCACTCTGAGGACTCTCGTCCCACTGGTGGAATCTCCACTGCATGCTTACCGATGTGATATACCACATAAAGCTCTTAAAGGATGGGTGAAATGTCAACTTCATCAGAAGGTGTACCCCGGCTCCTTTAAGAAACATCTGGAAGGCATTGTACACTGCTTTACAGTTCATGCCCCAAATTACTAGGGCCACATGAGAGTCACCGGGGTGACAAGGCAAACTAGAGCTGTGATCCCCATAGCAGGAATCCAGGAATAGTTATGACCACTTGCAAGTTCCCATCTACGGGATATAATTCAGAGTTCAGACCTCATAACTCCATCTGCCCAGTGGTTCCACAGATACTTCTTACTACTGTAAAATGAATGGTAGTTTAAGGCAACTTAAGACCCTGTATCAAATAGAGCTGGGGTAGAACGACCATTATTAGTGACTTTAACAATAGATTTTGAACCTCGAAGAGTGAAGTAGCTTTACACTTGATGGTTTGGATCTATAGAACTCGGAGGGTTCCCTTTGGGTTAGGTTGGAGGTGGTCCCCTTTCCCTTTCTTAGGAAGTTTCTGCGCTATATTAATTTTTCAAATCACGGAAGGACTTAGTTTAATAGCATCATCTTTAAAACCTGTGCCAGAGGGTGATGGGGCAATAAGCCTCTCACTAACTGACTGGATCTCTGTAGAAGGGGGATATAGCCTTATGATACACTGAAATGTGTTAGAAATAACTGAGATCTGTAAATGAAGGTGGAAACATCTTCTCCTTCCTTTTGATGGGACATTTGATAGTCAGCCACCATCTGCTCTAGCTCATAGTATGGCTCAAAGTGATCAGACAACACTTGTATATAGTCCGCTGCACTTATTCCCTCATGAGTGTCCTGGTACAGGCAGATTAATTCTGCAGCAGGTGACCGTAGACTCTCACAGGCCCTCTGGTGCTTACCATGCTCTTAAGCTTTGAAGAGTGCACTCTTTCCATACTTCAAAACTTGTGGCACAGGGGTATCACCAGAGAACACCATCAACTTGTTATAATGTGCTACCTAAGTACCTGTGCTAGCATTTCTGTCAGTTTGCTTAAATCACCAGCTGCCTTGTCATTATGTGGCTCAATGTCAATCACTACACAGCCAGAGAAGCTTTCTTCTTTACATAAATTTGCGGTGGTTCAGGGTTTTGTTGCCCCCAGCCAAGAATGAAGTGAGGATACCCCCCTAGATTGTATTGCTTTTCTATATCTATTACTCCCTCTTCAATCTTAGTAGGGCCTCGAAATTTAAGGCTGTTTTTTTTTGGGGGGGGGGGCGGGGGTGCTGGTAAACACCCCACTCAAGACTAGCTATGGGTCTAAGTTAGTAACATAGAGAAGCGGAGCCTTCTCTAGGTGGAAGAGTGGTGGTGGCCAGTGCCTCCACCCATAATAGGGAACACTAAGAAAAACAATACATTTGGATACAGAGGAACTACTGCTCCCAGCAAGTATTTACCTTAGTCAATCAATGACGCAGTCAAATATAGCAGCACTAGGGACTTTATGTATTAAAGGTTAACTTGCGAGTATGAACAAACCACACCCAGTATAACAACACAATAAAAGGTTCAGCTGGGGCTTTAGTTAGTTTGTGCCCATCTACCCGTATATATATATATATATATATATATATATATATATATATATATATATATATATATAAGCTGCAGGGGCCCCTGACACTGGCTCGAGGAGATTATTCAACCTTGACACGCAGAAGTTGATGAGATGATATGCAGCAGCAGTAGAAGATCCTCCACAAGACAGATGGCAGGTTAGAATTTAAAAGGCAATGGAGAACTTAGGGACATAAAATCCCCCACGTGGCACCAGTAGCTGGATATGAAGGTGGATAGTGTAGCAGTCTGGGAAGTTATTCAGGCTCCACTTTGAGGCTGTATGTGGGAAGAGTGTAATTAGAGTAACAAAAAAACCTTTTGTGAAAGGGGGGAATGCTAACATTAAATATAGTTTTTTTATAGGTATTATGTGATTCTTTCAAAATATTCTTCTTCAACTCTATAAATGTATTTTGTTAAGTAAGATGCTAGCTTTTTAAGCAAATGTCTAATTACATCCATACAAAAGTTAAAGGAATGTTCTTTTATTTTTTTGCCACTATAAAAATACATTGTTTGGCTAAAGGTAACCGCTAAAGATGATTTACTGGCATTAAGGATGAGAGTTACCCTTCTGGGGCACCCTATGCCCCCCACCCGCATTTGGGGACCTGTGTCTCTTTATGTGGCAAGACTGCCACAACATTTTCAGGTTCTCACATAATTTTTTCAGGACACATTGTACTTCATGTTAGTGGTAAACTTATGCTAATAAGAACACAGATAGTCAACTCACATAAAAAAGTTATTAAAGTGGACCAAAACCCAGGATTTTGACTATCCTGGGTTTTGGTCCACTTCCCTGGGGCATCCCGATTTTGGATGTACCGCGGGGAGGGAGAGGATCCAGCTGGGTTTTGATCCACTTTAAATAACCATCCTATTTGGAAGGTTGGAGTTTAGGCGTACTTGTTGGGATGGGGTCTCTTTGCTTAGAACTGTTATGAGCTAGTATGGTTGTTTTGCATATGTAATTATATTGGTTATTATGTCCAGACTGCTCATGCAAAGTTAATACAGCTATAGGAGCGCAAGCAAGGAACAAAATGTACAAAAACAACTGCACTTTATGTAATGTGGCTAATCTCTATAAATAAAAACTCATTTCCAAAAAGAAAGTTATTAAATAACATTTGCTATATGTCTGCTTTGTAATTAGTTTTAAAAACATTAATTTATTTTATTTTTCTGTATGTTATAAGGCTTAAAGTTTGTGCACCAATTTTTTACAAAATTTACAAAACATTTTTTTAGGGACCACTTCACATTAGAACTGATTTTGAGAGGCTGTATGGCTAAAACCCGCAAACAAGACTCCATTTTAAAAATTCCACCCCCAAAATGTATTAATACAATTAATTAAATATTTACCACTAAAATGTTGCTCAAAGTGTGTTGTGTTCCCCTGAACATGGCAATATCTCATATGTGGTGTGAAACTAGTTTTTAGGCTACGTGGGCTTGAAATGTAGGAAGCAATTTGAACTTTTGGATAGCACATTTCGCTGGAATAATTTGCAGGTGCCATGTTCCATATACAGAGCCCCAGAAGTACTAAAACTGCAGAAATCACCTACAAGTGACCTATTTTAGAAACAACACCCCTTGAGGAAATTATTGAAGAATGCTGTGAGCATCTTGAACCCACAGGTATTTTACAGAACTTTCTAATATTAGGCTATGAAAATGAGGTGAGTTAAAGTATACTGGGCGACCTTGGGGGTTTCACACAGCATAGCTAAAATCCTGGGTTTTGATCCACTTTAAAGTGGATCTACAATGGGTCTGTGATCCCCCCCCCCACCCGCTTTGCTCCCCTGGTGCTGAGGTATAACGGGGGTGTTACAAAATATAAAACTCTTTGCCTCAAATCCAGCACTGTCACTGGTGCATAGAGCAGGGGAAGCTGCTATGTGCAGCACCTGCTAGATGTTGGGATTGTGCCCCCAGACTTATGTTTTACGTATCAGCATGCATTTCCCACGTTTCTTATATTCCGGTGGATCTGTCTTGATAAAGTAAGAGTCCTTCAACTGTAACGGATGTGTTTATCAGCAGCTTTGGCTAGGCAAAGCAGCTGCAATCACCCTTTTCACGTGGGAACACTGCTAGTAACCTTTTCGCTTCTTGAACACAAGGCTGCCTCGACCAATCGGATGATTAGCAAGCCAGAGTGAGGAAGCTTCTGAAATGTACATCTGAAGACCAGTTTGATGTGCGTGGTAAACACATTGTTGCTATAGAGAAATGTTTTCTTTTTGGAGTTGCAAAACATAGAAAAGAAGAAAATTAATAGATAAACTCAGCACCTTGAACGTATCATATTGGCACACTAGATTGGAAACTTTTAAAAATGTAATTGAAAGTGGAATTACTATATAACAAGCACGCTAAGGAAGCACACAGCCAATTCCCTGCTGTTTTACATTGTAAACAGGCATGTTTGTGAATACAATACATTGTAACAAGGAGTGCACCCTGTTAGGTTACATAGTATAGCAGCAAGAGTCATCTTTTTAGTATTCTGGTGTAATGGCAAGTCAAAAGTTAAAAAATAAATATCGTCAGCTCACCTTTCATTAAGTGGCTCCTGTGCTCTGCTCCCTCCTCTGTCTGTCTCCTTAGTGAAGAAAATCACTTCATTCATTTTTCAGTCCCCACCCCGCTGACTTGGTCCATCAATCAACCTTCAAAGGACCAAGAATGGAAGCACCCCCACTCTTTGCCCAGACATCCTGATTGGCTGCCTCTCTCTGTAGCTCTGAAACCCCACCCTCCTCTCACACTCATCGTAGTGTGCTTACATCACATTGCTGTTGCCACACCCACCGTTTCTCTTTTTTCTATGAATCTCCATTGCTCTTATACTTTTAAAGATAACTTAGGGACTACAGAGTCTTTTTAAAATGGATTGTAGTTTAGGACAGTACAACATGTAGCCCGAGACAATGGGACTACAGTCAGGTTTGCATTTAGTATAACTTTTAAAATGCTATATTTATACCAGTTAATGCAATAGAGAGTTACCCTCCTGAAAAACAGGAAATATATTAATTTACCCCACAAAAAAAGTGTGTAAGTCCACTTTCAATTGAATTTTTGAAATTGTATATTTTTGTGTGGCAGAATGATGTCTTAAATGTGCTGAGCTGATTCAGTATTTTTTATTTTTTCTATTGCTGTGTTTTATAGAGGCAGTTTTTATCTGTTGCTACTGGCAATGTACACCAAGTGAAGACTTGGAATATGTTGCTTGCTAATAGCAACAGATTGCAGATAGTTGCACAAAACCAAGGGTGTTGGGGTAGGAGAAGTTATTTTCTTATTTTATTTTTTGTTTTTTTACTGGTAACAGTAATAATAACCGTTAATGTTATTTTCTCCTAAATAAGCATCTAATCCTTTTTTGAAGCTGTCAGCTGTTGGAGGCTATTCCACAGATTTATAGTTCTTATGGAAAAAAATGATTGTCACCTCCGGAGATTGAATTTCTTTTTTTTCTAGTCGAAGGGAGTGCCCCCTTGTCTTTAGAGAGGATTTTACCTGAAATAGTGTTTCCACATTTTTTTTGTATTAGCCATTTATATATTTATACAAGTTAATCGTGTTGTCTCCTCTCAAGACAAAATATATTTAGTTCTCGTAATCTTTTCTCATAACTAAGATCCTTCATTCCTCTTATTAGTTTGGTAGCTCTCCTCTGCACCCTTTCCATAGTCTGAGCGTCCTTTCTATGAACAGGTGAACAGGTGCCCAGAACTGGGCGGCATATTCCAGGTGAGGGCGCACCAGTGCCTTGTAAGAGGCAAAATGGCATCCCTACCCCATGATTCCAGGCCTCTATTAATACATGGTAATATCTTGGTGGCATTGGAAGCAGCTGCTTGACATTGCATACTGTTATTTAGCCTCTGATCTACCAGTACCCCCAGATCCTTCTCAACAAGTGTTTCTCCCAGTTTTACTCCCCCGAGGACAAATGTGGCCTTCAGTTTAATAGACCCCAAGTGCATGACCTTACATTTCTCCACGAAAAGCTAATTTATTTTTGTTGGTAGATATGCCATGAGGGGGGGGGGGGGCGTCTGTGAATAGATGCATACAAATGTTTGTGAAAAATATTCTGTGTGCAAAATGAGATGGCGGAATTCTATTTATGACAAGCACTTTATAGAGATTTCACAAGATGGATCCTCACATTCATTTATATTAGCCTGTTCTTAAGCACTCTACGAGCAGTCACGTCCCTCGCTTGTGACACCAAATCATTCTTCTTGTTTTTTTCTCTTGGCTTCTAAAAACAGCATTCATTATTTTTATGCCTTTTCTTCATTAGTATATTCATTTCAGAAAATATGTGTGACAGAGTAAATTATAACATTGTTTAATGCAAACATATCCGCTACGCTTATTGAGTGCATCCACACCATATATTTTGCTTTTCATTTAGCTAAGTGGCCGCTGTTAATAACGCCAGATGCTGTGAACGGCGTCTACCCCCTCGAAAAAGAAATTTGCTTTTAATCATTTTCTGTGATTAATTTATGTTCATTATTGCGCTAATTTTTTCCTGACTGTTCGGTGTCCCTGTTGTGAATTTCCTTAATGAGCTTGAAATGGAAATTGTTTTCAAAACATAACTTTGTATCTTATAATATTATTGACAAAGTGTGGGCTTGGAAGAGGAGGTGAAAGGTTCTCCATTTGCTGTAAATGAGGCAGAGCTAATGAAGGTTATTGCTTAAAAGGATGCTAGAGAGGTTTTTGGTAAATTACTTATTTTTTTAATTGTTTTGAAGAGGACATATACTTACCTGAAACCAGAGGCCGGCACCAGCACCAACTTCCCTTCAGTGGATTTGTGGCAGCAGGGTGTTGCTTACACATGGAACAAGGTGTAAGGCACAACAGGCACGGGACACAGGCCAAGTGTGCAACAGAACACATGGGTTTTGGCAGTGCCAGGTTATAATTGGTTGTTCCATGGGTATACAGGTTGGGGGGCCCCCAGAACCATTATTACTGTAGTATAGCTAGGACTGGATTATGTGGAGTAGAGATGTACACCCCAGGCACTACACCACCTAGGGGGTCTCCACCACTTATTCCTAGTGGCCCCTGAGCCATAATTAGGGGGGGCTCCTGCAATATGGTCTAATATGGTGCAGTAGTTTGTGATCTGGTGTAAGAATCAGATTGTTCATGAGACCATTAATCAGATTAAGGTACGATTAAGGAGTCTGTACCCCAAAACGCGTAACCTTTCGAGGGGGGTTGAGCACACACTTCAGCAAGGGAACTGTATATTTTTAACATTTATAGTAAAAGTTTTGTTTTATGGGACTTGGTTGAGCTGGATGCATGCTACAGAAATATTAATCAGATGGGGGCTCAGGGAGTGTGTGATGAATAATACATGTAATATTGATGAGAGGTGGAGGGACCCAAAAATTAACCACTCCATTCCATGGACACCCTTAATCCGGCCCTGGGTGTTAAACAGAAACAGACTGGCCATAGGAACCACAGGGAGAATTTGTGTTAGACTGAACTGCTTTGTGCCACTTGGTTTTCCCTCCATTTTGCAGCTCCCCTTACCGAAGCCTATACCCTGTTTTTTCTAACACCACAATTTACTCTCTGTCCCCCAAGATCGTCCAAGCTCTTCTCCCCATATCACCCCCAGCCAAGACACCCCAGCCCATGTTCTGGTCCTAAAATTCTAAAGCCTCAGCATTATTACTATGGGAGCCATACCCATTGCAATGCTAAAGCTTCAGTACCATCCCTTATGTTATATCCACCACTGCACATGACCTGTATCATCCGCTGTTAAATGCACTAATTCCTCAACTGCATTGTTTCTTGGGGAGGGCTAAGGAGCTCATGGATTAGTCAGGGCCTGTAAATTTCCAGGCTGATTTTGGCCCCTCTCCACCCTTGGATTTGGATACTTGGCAGGGCAAGAGATACTCAAGTATTTAGTTATGACCTTCCCCAAAAATGTAGACCATTTATACCTGAAAGACCTTTCAGCTTCTAAAAGATCCTTTAAAACTAAGTACACCTCTTGGCAAAAAGCGGCCCTAAATATAATGCGGCGTATCATTGCTATTAAAAATTTTTTTTTCATTTTATATATTTTAGTTAAAATATCCCCATAGATATTGCATGTGATTTATTTGATACTATAAGGTTAAAAATGAAATTTTTTGTGTGGAGAAAGAAAAGACATGGGATTTCCAATAAATCATTATAAGATCAGCTGCGGATGGGGGATAGGGCTTACCAGATATTAAACTACCGCATTTTTGCCCAAAAGTTGCACCTAGGATTCTGAACCAAATGGTGCTAAAATAACCCCCCCCCCCCAGAACCGGACATAGCAGAATCACCCCCTATAACATGTAATGTGGCAGATCCCCCCATCCCCAAAAACAAGCATCATGCAGAATTCCCCTCTCCATATAACAGGCAGCTTGCAGAATACCCCCATAACAGGTTAGTGTTGCATGCATGCAGAATTCCCCTTCCCTATATAATAGATATAATAGATAGCGTGCAAAACACCCCCATAACAAGGTAGTATGGCAGTATATATCCCTCCCCCAGTGCCACCGCTGAATCACGCCAGCATGAGCAGATACATCAATGACATTGGCGTGTCGCTCTGTGCACTGACATGGGTGACTATGACCAGCATGGCCAGTTTCACTGTGTCAGTGGCAGTCAGGGATTGAGGGGGTCTGCCTCATTCAATTCCCCCCTATAAGACATATGGGCACCCCCCCCCCCCCCAAGCTTTTTGGGAAAATATGTGCGTCTTATAGAGCATAGACAAAATACGGTATGTCATAAGGCTGCATTGACACAGTACTCTCGATTGGCTTCATGTGAATCCACCTCAATTCTAGGTATGCATTAAAAGTGCTTCTCTATCAAAAAAGATGTTGGCATTAAACACTAATATACTTAATAGCAATATTTCAAGGTTAACCTCTTATCAGTCTGTGAAAGTTGTGATTAAAATTATTTGTGAATGTCTTAAGAATACACTATTTTCGCAGTACCCAGATTTGCTAATTATGGTAATGGTTAGGCCTACACCCCTAGAGCTTCTCAATAATTAAAAGTCTGTTAACTCTCTTTGACAAGGGTGGGGTGTATTCCCCACCCCAATAACTCTCTTCGTCAAGGGTGGGGTTATAATATATTAAAGCCCTAATCTCTTTCCTTGTACCACACATGTTCCCACTATGAGGTTTAGTGGACCTCTGTTGATAATAAATGCAAATGCCCCTTCACAAAAGCTTCACAAAAGCTTCACAAAAGCAGGTGCATGCCACTGATGGCAAGACAGCACATGCTGATTGCTTGATATTTGCTGGAGAGGAGGCAGTGCTAATGCAGGTTTTTAAAGGAAAGATATAGATATAGAGGTCAGTGTCCTTCTACTTTCAAGCACCTCAGCTATCCCATTTTACGATCAATCCCTCCATTGCAACTGCATGATGGAGAAATCAATATCACAGAAAGCTGGGAGTCTGCTGTTAGCTGATTACAGTGTAATAGCAGGCATGTGGCTGCTATACAGTGTAACTCAGCAAAGAGCTGCTCTTGTTACACTGTAATAATACTGTTATAATGTAACACAGCAGGGATCTGGTAATCTTTTAATAATGTAAGACAGCACTGTAAGACTCTATACTGCTTGTTATATTGTAAAGTGCGCAGAGAGAGGCAGCAGCACAAGTTTTATTACAATAAGTGCTGCTGCCTCTGTAGAAACTACTGGGCCCACAGCTACTTGGCATGTCAGAACACAGGAAAAACTGTACTTGCATCACCCAGATAACTGGCATTTCAATATACACAGTTGTAAGTCACAATATGCAGACGCAGCTGATGGATGCTTGGCATGGCATTATAGGTGGTGAAAACGTTATTACCTGGAAATGAGTCAGAGCTAATCCAGGTTATTGCTTAAATGGAAGCTAGAGAGGTTTTAGGTTTAGTATTATTATTCACACTGTACTTCTACTTATCATAAAATGGTAGCAGGGTCCAGTACAACTCACCTTGGGGTGGATTCGGAACATGATGATAGATCCACTAACACCCACTGGGCAGGATCCCTATTTTGTCTTTATTAGCCCATATCACTAGTAAGCTCCATTGTTGACATTGTCAGCATATCATCAAGATTCAGCCTTGAAAATGTATAGTATAGGTATTTTTTAACTGATGTTTTTATAGTTAGGTCCTGATGTGTAAATTAGAATAGTGCAAAATATATTTTTTAATTTTTTCATTTTGTTGATGCACTACTAATGTTTTAGTAAACGTGTTTCTTGCAGTGCTGCAACATGCGCCAGTGTAATAAAAATGATGTATGATGTTTTTCACCACTCTAATTTGCACTGATGTGGTATATTCTGGCAGATAGTGCTTGATAAATCAGACCCTTAATGAAAGAGAAGAACACAGCTCAGCAATGCTAGACCGCAAACTCAGTACAGTAGAATAAATGTGTGAAAATCCCGGAAGATAGGAGCTAGGAGAAGAGACCAGCACTTGAGAAGATCCAACGAACAATCAATGAATAAAAACT
This sequence comes from Gastrophryne carolinensis, assembly GCA_027917425.1. NCBI lineage: Eukaryota > Metazoa > Chordata > Amphibia > Anura > Microhylidae > Gastrophryne > Gastrophryne carolinensis. The sequence continues at coordinate 597,366,455 of CM051234.1, forward strand.
GGACTTCATAAAATTTAATCTAGGGATAGCAAGTTAATGTTTTTATATGTTGTGTGGCTTTCCTTCTTGCTTTTGGAGAATTTTCACAGATTAAAATTTAAAGGTAATGCATAGTAAAAATCTGTAGTAATTAATCAACAGCAACGAGCATTGCTGGGTGCCTCCTGCAGACAGGCGTTTCATAACTTCAAGTTTTCTCAGCTGATGCTCAGGGAAGCATGGAGGCTTTTTCACTACTAGCGCCAGGTATTGGCAGATGAGCATCTGTATAGCGGCGCTTAGAGCGACCGCTAGTAGATGCTTTAAGCAGGTATCGGGCATTGTAACAGAGCACCTCACTCGCTGTAGTAACCTGGCCGGCATTGATGAATGTGATGTATGTTGGGCGCTGTAACACCAGTGCAACGCTGCAGGGTGCGAGAGGTAGCACTAGCTCAGTGCGACCGACTCTCAGCGCTCCACACCATACTTATCAAAAAAGGACACACACACAGCGTAGGCGCTCTAAATCTGGTCGCTGTAGCATACAGCGCCAGACGCTGTGATTAAAGTCTGTTTTTGAACACATATCCACCAGTAACAAAGCGAAAAACATGGAATGACATTGTTTTAACACTGGGACATTAACACTTTAGAGCCAGACCCGTAATGACAATTCTGTATAAAAATATAAAACGTCAAAAACGTTTCTAAAAGTGTTTGCAGCCATATATATTATATATATATATATATATATATATATATATATATATATATATATATATACAAAATTAACCACAACTGACAACTTGCTTGCAGGGTACAATGTCCTTGGCCGGTTGGGGTGTTCCATCCTTGGGTGGCTGGGTCCACTTTCTCCAGCGGTGTCCGGCATCTGTTTATCCGGAAGACAGACGTACAACACCTCTGGAAGAGCAACAGAACTGTGAAAAAAGACCACTCTTTTGACTTATCAGCCCATAACCTAGCATACCAAGCTAGTGGTATTTTTTTTAATCTATTTAATTATGTTTTACAAAGTTAACAAGAGGAGACAGGGAAAATGGAATACATATCATAGATTAATCCATTTTCATTACATCATTCCAACACTGTTATCCTTGACAAACCTTTCACAAGTAAATGATGGATTATGAAGTTTCACAAATCAGAGGGACAGGCTCAATGCTGATTTCTTGCACAATAACATAGCTAAATTGTATTGTTGCAATAAGATTCTAATGAAGAACGTATTATCCTTTTATTTTCTTTGGGAGATTTTTGGGAGAAGGTATTTCTAATATCATATAAGGTAAAAGTTTAGAGAGGAGAGAAAAAGGGTAGACAAAAACAGGAAAAAATGGAGGACCATTGAAGGAAGGCAGCATGGTGGATGGTTCTCTTATAGGAATTCTATCATATCCGGTGAATCTTTGAAAGTCAGCCAGCCTGATGAATCGGGCTGTCATCACACACTAGTTCCTCCATCTGCATAATAGGGTTGATTCATGGTCGTGCACCGGTGACTTTGTGCATGCTATTTGGCATTCCAAATTGCAATAGGGCTTCGCATTATTCATGGTAGTCAAATGGGATGTGCGTCTGTTTTTGCGCCAATCGTTTGACAATGCGCCAATTTCCAACAGCGCCAACAGGCTTATCTCATTCCGAAAACATATGCTGGCTGCGTCCTGCATGTTTTTCAACATTGAGTGTTGGCCACAAAGTTCTTTTTAGGAACTGAATCATTTTTTGGGGGGAAAAATGTTAAAAAGTTGTCCAAAATCAGAAATGTGGATATTGGGCCCCAAACTGTATTAAGCATTAATATGCAAACCAAACAGGGCAGAGTTACAGAGAACATTTGGGACCAATTATTGGGTCAAAAAACATTAAGGGTTAACTGGAAGTAGAATATCCCCTAAAAAATGGAGAACACGGGTTCTCCAAAAAATACATTTAGAAATGGCAAACAGAGCTTCGCAGAAAACAGAACAGAAGTTGGAGAGATCAAATATCTATGGAGAAGCAGTAAAGGAAAGGGGGAGAAACATGGGGGACCATCGGGAGCAGTTAAGCGCTTAGCCAGCCCAAAGTGCATGGGCCAGGGTCATTTGCGCTTCAAAACAGCAGATTTTCCTTGCGGAAGGTGTAAATTGGCACTATTTGTGCTTCTCCCATGCGCTTGCCATTTAGTGCGCTTTACATGTGTGCCCAGCGTGCGCACACAGTCAGGAATCATGCGCCTAGGCGTATGCGAAAGCGTTTTCGCACACCGACCATGAATCAACCCTATTGTGTTCCAACGTCTTGAACTCATTCATTGATTGATGATGTATCTTATGAATTCAAGTCTTCGGATAAGTAAAATAAAAAAAAATGAGGAAAAAATTAAGAATTATAATTGGTTTAATAGTACATCCTAAATATTGCCTGCCAAGTCAAACTGCGTCAAAGGTGGAATTTAACCACCCTCTAACAGGGAGCATGCCCACACCGGCCAGTCACAAATGCTTGGCGCGGACACTCATCCTACTATAGGGATAGCAGGATGTGGCAGCTGCTTGCACGTGCGCTGTTGGCCCGGAAACAAAGGTATGTTTTTGAGCGACCTGGGGGGGGTTTCACACAGTGGGGCATGCCCCAGGGGAGCGAGTATGCCTGCCCTGGAGTCTCATAGACTCCAGGGTGGGATTTGGTCCTCTTTAAGTAGACATGGACAATAGTGATAAATAGAGCACGATTGCTCTAGTACAGCGATACTCAACTGGCGGACGGGGGTCCGAATGCGGGCCTCTGTGTAATATTTCCAGACCCCTGCCCTGACAGCCCTGCACTCAGTTGCTTCTGTGTTGCAGTGCTCCGAGCTGCCCCCTTGATCGGCGATGTAGTGCTTAGTCTCCCTGCCAGTGTCAGGGCTCCCTGGCCACATAGCATTGCAATATGAAGTACTGCATGGGCAGGAAGAGATATTGCAAGGTACAAGTAGCCTTTTTTAGATTTGCTGGGGAATCTATAGCCCCTCCCCTGTGTGCTGATTTATTACCACCCCCGCGTGCGCACGACAGCCCTCCGTCTGGACCTTTACCTCTCACCAGATACCTTTAAATGGACCTTTACATGAAGTGGTTGAGTAGCCCTGCTCTAGTATTAAGAAGCACACCGATGTAGCTTGATTGTAGCTGAACATGAGTTTTACTGAATTATCCTATTTTTCAAGGTGTATCACTTTTGGTTCTTATCCTCCATTCAGCTACATATTCACAATTCATTAGCTACATAGACACAAGCAGGAAAAGACATTTTCAGCAAAAAAAAAAAAAATCTAGATGCAGAAGTAGCACACCCTGCTCCCTTGTTCGTATGCCACTAATTACATCATGGTTAGAAGACAATCAAACTAGCAAATAAATCAACTTGGCTTTCAGAATCATTAAAATGTCTAAGTTTATGCAAACAGAACCTTCAGCATGTGCTTCAAAGTGAACTCTGGAGAGATCAATTTTCTTTGGCAAGTTCTTCAGCTAGAATGTCACTGCTTTCTGTGTCAGCAGCACACATCAGCAGATCGGCTACTGTCATCAGGCCCAGCGAAAAAAGCAGACATGTCTCCCCGCATTACCTTTTGGTTCACTTGAATTATGATCTCTGCAGCTCGAGATGAAATAAATGCCCTCTGGTTTGCATCGTGTTTCTACTGGGAATAGCGCAACTTTTCTGATAAACATTTTCTGCACTTGTTAACTGTATTTACCCAGATATATGATACCATACTTAATGGAGGGAGCAGACGTGCAAATGCAAAACTGTGCAATGTCCTGATGTTAAGCCCTTTGTCATGAGATGAGTGACATCACTTAATTAGTTAGGATGTCTTATCTTAGAAAATCCTGCATTTCACCTAGCAACCACTAAGGGGAGCAGTGTACTGCAAAGGTTTCATCCAGTTGTAAAACCCAGGGTCTGATACTATGGCATATAACATTAAAATCACAGGTGAGGATGCTTTAGGTTCCTTTCATGCAATTATTTTAAAGATGATTCTTACTTGTTGAGACCCTATGTCTATCATTATAATTGTAGATGTGTATAGTCAACACTATGTCTATTAGTATGATTACTGTCATGTGCTTTTCTATAACATAATCCACAATGTACTGTAATTGTGGTTTCATTGCAGTCATTGTGGACTATTTAAGAACTTATTGTTATACATCATGTGATCTGTTGTTAATATATGTTAATATAAACACAGAGCAAGCTAGATTGAATAAAACAAAACAAAAGTCCCAATTTTTAATCCTTCAAAGGTGCTATAGTGCTCAATATAACTATGTCCCACGGTGCATGCACTCCACGCAAAATTGTGCAAAGGAATCCTCCACCAATCGTGCAAACTCTTACCAACTTTAAGTAGGCAATGCGCTTAAAATTGATTTTACACGGCGTTGTTGCCAATTCTGATGTAATCCACTTTTAAATAAACGCTTATCCAGCAATGCTTCCACACTTCAACCCTCCAGCATTTACAGATGTCACAAAGGTACTATTTCCATACAGCCCTCCGCTGTGCAATCTCTCTTTTCCAGGCAAATCTCAGGGGGTGACATACATGGAGAAGCAGAAAGCCCAAAACAGTGTAATATTGTAAAAACTATAACTTTAATAAAAAGATCCAAATCCACTCACAAGACAGGTAAAATAATCAGCATTGAGATACAGTTGTAATCTCACCGATCCTGGAATCAGACAATCCCCATTCGGTCCAATAAAAGGGCGATCCCATAAAAGTGAATAAAATGTCCAAAGGATTTCTTTAAAAACTCCAAAAAGCTCTGAAGAATCTACCGCTCGCCACCGCCGACGCGTTTCGTCGCAGCAAGGCAACTTTAACTAGGCTGGTGGCGCGGCAGAGCGGCAGAAAGTTTATACCAAAAAGTCCGGTCACATGATAAAAGGTCCTTCAGCAGTGTCACTGTGACACTGCTGAAGGACCTTTTATCATGTGACCGGACTTTTTGGTATAAACTTTCTGCCGCTCTGCCGCGCCACCAGCCTAGTTAAAGTTAAACTATTTTGGGCTTTCTGCTTCTCCATGTATGTCACCCCCTGAGATTTGCCTGGAAAAGAGAGATTGCACAGCGGAGGGCTGTATGGAAATAGTACCTTTGTGACATCTGTAAATGCTGGAGGGTTGAAGTGTGGAAGCATTGCTGGATAAGCGTTTATTTAAAAGTGGATTACATCAGAATTGGCAACAACGCCATGTAAAATCAATTTTAAGCGCATTGCCTACTTAAAGTTGGTAAGAGTTTGCACGATTGGTGGAGGATTCCTTTGCACAATTTTGCGTGGAGTGCATGCACCGTGGGACATAGTTATATTGAGCACTATAGCACCTTTGAAGGATTAAAAATTGGGACTTTTGTTTTGTTTTATTCAATCTAGCTTGCTCTGTGTTTATATTAACATTTTATTTGTGTTCTTTTTGGGGTTGAGGACATTTCACGTTGAGCATTATTTATCACATGTATTTATTGATTTTTTATTTGGGAAATTGCTAGCGCGGGCCTGTATACCAATAGTTCCACTGTTGTTATATCACTTTATTGTTGTTAATATATAATTATGAATGTAATAAATGCAAACATATATATTTTTTCTGACCTCTATACTAGGGCACTGAAGAAGCCGAGGTGGCGAAACATGTTTGCCCGGACTGTAAATGTCAGACCAGTAAGACTAATCAGTCGTATGAGAGTCAGTTAATCGTTTAAGTGATCAAGGTGTTTCTATTTTTCAAAGATACATGAAATATTAGATTAATGGAATAATCTTTTTGTATTATTGTATATAATAACTTTTTAAATATTTGTAATAAAGAGAAGTGAGAACTCTAATTGTGTAAAGGTGTGGTGGGTGAGCTGGGTCCTTGAAATTAGTACCGGGACTGGACCTAGTCCTGGAATTGCAATTGATAAATATAGTACACACAGAGCTTTATTCATGAAGGGATAGCGCCAGGTAGTGCCTTGTAAGCGCCAGGTAGCGGCAGGTGAACACCGGCCACAGTACGCAATACCACATTTATGAAAGCGAATCTGGTGAGCGCCTCTTACAGCGGCACGTAGCGACCTATTCATCATCACAGACAGCTCAGCGGATCCTGGCGGCGCTGTGGCTTCCAGAGCGCCTAGCATTACCTGTCGCTATCTTTCGCTCTCCCATACATTTCAATGGACATTTCTTTTCTTATGTTTAAACATGGTTTTCTTTAATACATTTTTTTTTTTTTAGATCAAATCATTGTGTGACCTCTCCTGGCCTATTTAAATACATTTTTGAATTTTTTTTTTTGATTTTTTATTTTTTTATGCAGAATTGTCATTACAGGTCTGGTACTAAATTGTTCATCTTACAATGTAATAACAATGTAAGTCCATGTGTTTTCGCTTTGTTACTAGTGGATATGTGTTCAAAAATAGACTTTAATCACACAGCCTCTGTCGCTCTAGGCTACAACTACCCGACTTGTTCGCTCTGAAATAGCGAACCATGGCCGAGCACAGCGACTACTAACGGTCGCTCTCAAAGCCTTGCTACAGACACTCATCTGTCGGTACCTGGCACTAGTAATGAATCAGCCTGCCAGTAAACACTGGCCAATTTTGGAAAAAATGAAATTCCCAATTCCCTGCTGTATCTTTTCCTGCTGCTGATATATTGCAATATTCCCATTTCATACAATGAAAATGATTTTTCTCTTTTCGTTTTTAAATGTAACCTCCTTTTAAAACAGGCTTAAACCCTGCCTGTAGCTCCTTGTCATTCGTTTAAATAGGATCAACCACCTCCTTAGAGTCTATAAGAGCTTAAAGCCAGTGGTTTCCCTCTGAATGGGGATTTCCAAACTGGGGTGTCCCATTGTGTAAGACTTTGGGGGTCACTTAATTGGCCAGTCCCAGCTGCGAGTGACACCCAGGGCATTTCTGTTAGATCAGTATTAGGCTCCTGTGCTGGTAACTCCCCTGTGCTGCAGATGAGACCCATGACATTTCTGTTTGATAAATATGGGGCTTCTCTGCGGGTGGCTCCCCTCTGCTCCCAGTGACACCCATTGCATTTCTTTTAGATTAATATGAGGCTCCTGTGCTGGTAACTCCCCTGTGCTGCGGATGACACCCATTGCATTTCTGTTTAATAAATAAGGGGGCTTCTCTGCCGGTGGCACCCCTCTGCTCCCAGTGACACCCAGAGCATTTCTGTTAGATCAGTATTAGGTTCCTGTGCTGGTAACTCCCCTGTGCTGCGGATGACACCCATAACATTTCTGTTTAATAAATAAGGGGGCTTCTCTGCCAATGGCACCCCTCTGCTCCCAGTGACACCCATTGCATTTCTTTTAGATTAATATGGGGCTTCTCTGCCAGTGACACCCCTCTGCTCCCAGTGACACCCATTGCATTTCTTATAGATTATTATGTGGCTTCTCTGCCAGTGACACCCCTCTGCTTCCAGTGACACCCATTGCATTTCTTATAGATTATTATGTGGCTTCTCTGCCGGTGACACAACTCTGCTGTCAGTGACACCCATGGCATTTCTGTTAGATTAAAATAAAGCTACCAAAAGGATGAGATTACAACCGATGCCACGAGAAACACAAAACCAATGCATGATGCAGGCACGAGTCTGGCTAAAGGTATAGCGTAGTGCGGCCACAGCCCGCCTCTGATGGGTTTTGGTCCACTTTAAAGCATCATATAACATTGCCTGAGCAAGGTAAAGAGAGAAGTGAGCAATGTACACAAAGGGGGTGAAAGCGGCAGGGATAGGGATAGTGGTAGGGATAGGGATAGCGGCAGGGATAGGGATAGTGGCAGGGATAGGGATAGTGGCAGGGATAGGGATAGCGGCAGGGATAGGGATAGTGGCAGGGATAGTGGCAGGGATAGGGATAGTGGCAGGGATAGGGATAGCGGCAGGGATAGGGATAGCGGCATGGATAGGGATAGCGGCAGGTAGCGCCTCGTATCGGCAGGCAGCGTCTGGTGAACGCAATACCACATTTATGAAGGCGATTCTGGTGAGCGACTCTAACAGCGTCATGTAGCGTACGATTCATCATTACAGGTGGCTCAGCGTACAGCGCCGGCTCTCTAGCTTCCAGAGCGCCAGGTATTACCTGACGCTACTTGTCGCTCTCCCATACATTTCAATGAATGTTCCTTTTCTTCTGTTTAAACAGGGTATTTAGTTTTTAGTTTTTATTTTCTCTCAAATAATTGTGTGACCTCTCCTGGCCTAGAAAGAGTCATTTTTGAAAACTTTTTAGATTTTTTAGATTTTTATGCAGAATTGTCATTACAGGTCTGCCACTAAAGTGTCAATGTCACAATGTTACAACAATGTCATTCCATGTGTTTTCACTTTGTTACTGGTGGATATGTGTTCAAAGGCAGACTTTAATCACACAGCGTCTGGCGCTCTATGTGATAGCGACCAGATCCAGAGCGCCGACGCTCCGTGAGTCTTTTTTTGTTGTTGAATATGGTGTCAGTCGCTGAGAGTCAGTCACAATGAGCTGGCGCTACCTTTCACTCGCTGCAACGCTGTACTGGTGTTAGAACGCCCAACATACATCTCATTCATCGATTCCAGCCAGGTGCTACAGAGACTGAGACGCTCTGTTACAGCACCCGTTACACGGACACAAGCGTCTATTAGCGGTTGCTCTAAGCACTGCTATACAGATGCTCATCATCTTGTACCTCTTTAAGAAAAAAAATCTCTTAAAGAGGTACAATAAAAAATCTTGGGATTTGTTCCTCTCTGGTGGGGCATCCCAAAACCCAGTTAGTAGATGTGTGTTTTATGGAAGCAGTTTTCACTACTACAATCTAAGACAAGTAATGGACAGCACCAGCAGAAAAATATATATGGCAGGTGTGCTCACAAAGGGATAGGTGTACATACAGTAACCATCTAAACTAAAAAAGAGGGGAGTCTCACACATTCCCCAAACCTATTCCAATTGAGACAGAGTGGCACATTCGCCCTGAGGAAGTGACGCCGTGAAGTCACGCAACGCGTCGGCGGGAGCGGGGAGTAGACTGCTGTTTCCCTACAATAATGGACATGTGAGATCGTAGTTTGTTGTAGTGTCTTTTTGCCTTTTCTCTACCCGGCTGCTCCTCATTATTTGCATTAGCACTTTAGCACAATAGCACTTTGTTGAGATATGCACATATGTTTAAATGGATGGAACCTGTCTATTATTCCAATATCCTTTTTATTATTGGGTTATTTAGTAACAGCAGTTGTACATGCTTCCCCCCCCCCCCCCTTAGGTTTGTCTATGTGTTTTGAAGTGTTTTTAAAGGTGTATAGTATATGTTTTCTGTGGATTCATTCTTTAATAAAATTTCATATATTTTCATATAAAAGGTAGTGCCACTCTGTCTCACTACTACAATCTGTTACTATTGGCACCCGTACACAAAGATTTACAAGAAGAGATATGTGAGCCCTGAACACTCAGAACACTGCTGCTGGCCATCTGTAGGTGTGAGTGAGCTCCCTCACCTCAGTAGTGGCCATAGCAGCAGTGCTCTGCGTGTACAGGACTCTTGTCTCTCTTCTTGTAGATCTTAATGTACATTAGCCAATAGCAAAGGGAGTGAAAACTGCCAAAAAACCATAAAGAATATTTCTCAATGCAGAACAAAGTGGAGAATTTTGACCAGTATGAAAGACCACACATGCGCCATTGGGCCATAGAGAGGGATTCCCCAATTGTGATGCCCCAGGGAGCAGCAATCAGTGATTGGTTTCAGCCGGACAACACAATTCACTGTTTGAACCACCCCCCCCGATCACCAGTAAAACTTACCTGACCACTGATCCAACTGCAGATGCGCAGGCTGTGGCAGCACTCCGCTACACCTGTAGCTGGGCACGTAACTGGGTCAGGCATTTGGGGAATGCTAAGACTCGAGCATAGTGGGGGATGCTAAGACTTGGAGGCTGATTCATTACGAACGCCAGGTATTCCCAGATGAGCGTCTGTATAGCGGCACTTAGAGTGACCGCTTGTAGTGGGTACCGGGCGCTGTAACAGAGCGCATCAGTCGCTGTTGTAACCTGGCCGGCATTGATGAATGTGATGTGTGTTGGGCGCCCTAATACCAGTACAGCGCTGCAGCGAGCGAAAGGTAGCGCCAGCTCGGTACGACCGACTCCCTAACACATATCTACCTGTAACAAAGCAATAACACATGGAATGACATTGTTGTAACATTGTGACATTAACACTTTAGTGTAATGACCTGTAATGACAATTCTGAATAAAAATATAAAAAGTCACAAAAGTTTATAAAAGTGTTTGTTTGCAGCCAGGAGATGTCACTCAATGATATGAGCAAAATGTCAAATGCGCTGTTTAAACACAAGCAAATGAACGGCCATTGAAATGTATGGGAGAGCGACACTGAGCGAAAGTTAATACCTGGCGCTCGGGAAGCTAGAGCGCCGGCGCAATATGCTAAGCCGCCTGTAATAATACTTGGAGCTGTTAGAGTCGCTCACCAGAATCATTTTCATTGTGGCAGCGTCTGGTGATTTGCCTACAGCGCCCGTCATTCACCAGACGCTGCCTGCCGCTACGAGGAACTACCTGCCGCAATCCCTTCTTAAATATCCCGCTAAGAAAAGATGGCTATGAAAAGCTGAATGGAGCCAAGCTTGCATGTGCCGTTGGATAGACATTTTTCTATAAATATCAAGGTTGGCCCATGACTCCAAGTTTTTAATTTTGGTCTATTGTGTATTTGAGTTTGACATTCTCAATTTAGGGGGATGTGAAAATGCAAATTTTGTTTTTTACTTCTGTGTATGTCACAAAATCAGTGACTGTTCATTGAACACAATGTCCATGTAGAAACACAATAGATAGATAAAGGGCTTGATTCAGCAAACAGAGAAAAACATTATTTTGGTTGGAAAATTGGATCGCATGCGAAAAACTTAAGTAACTTCAAGTGATTCAAAAAAGTTGACTAATTAGTCCTGTCGAAAATGCGGGTGAAAAATTACGTTTCCATACGAAAATGGCTTAAGTAGAAAAGCAAAAATTTCACTCGGATTTTCCAGCTGAAAATCGTAAATCTCTGAAAGTGTCTATGGTGCTGAGAAGTCTTTTACCCCAAATGGTGCATTTGTTTTTTATATTTCAGACAGCTTCAGAATGATCAGGTGACGTCCCCATGTATTAAATCTCAGGTGACAATTGTTTTTTAATGTAATCGTGCAGCTCGTGCAAAGGATGTGAAGGATCACATTTATCCATGTAATGCTAGATATGTATTTAGTAATGGATAAAGGCAACTGGCTGTTTTCTTTTGCTTCACATGTTTTGTTATTTATCCCACTATTAGGAAAGGCAGCTGGATGACTTGTGAAACATACTGAAGTAAAAAAATAAAAACGCTATTGCATAGATTTCTTCCTACAGATAAGCAAGAGTTAACTTTATTTATTTATTTATTTTGTAACTGTTGCAAATAAAATGAAAAAAGAATCATGGCCCTTCAGATTACCAGACTGGTGCACCAGGCATAGTAAACCCAGGGACAAAAAGCTTGACAGCCTGCCTCTGGCCCTGGCAATGCTCCTGCCCCAGAAACTTTGGCCAAGGTTTAGCACTTTTCCTATGGTGTTGGCTTTTATATTTTATTAAAATAGTAATTACAAAAAATAACCAAAACATAGTTGCAAGCCAGTATGTTGAGAGACCCATGTTAGGCTTAATATAGGGGGCTAAAGAGACCAAAAAACCCTCTACTTAGGTAAAGGAAAAGAGTGGCTTTCTCTGTGCCATCCAATGCCCTTAGAACCGCTAAGGGTGCAATGCCAAGGATAAGCTTTACATTTTATACAGCCAGACACATCCAACTAGTGTTTTGAGCTTTAGGCTCTCATCAGCACTAGGGCGGATGCCTCTTGCTGTATAGGGGGGTGAGACTGGTTGGATGGCACAGAGACATAAAGAGATGATTTGCATAGCTCCACCTACTGCAAGGGTAGATGGGTAATGCTATCTGTCCTTGGCCACTCTTTTCCTTTACCCAAGTAGAGGGTTTTTGGTCTCTTTAGCCCCCCTATATTAAGCCTAACATGGGTCTCTCCACATACTGGCTTGCGACGGGGAGGCTGATTCATTAATAGCCACAGATAGCGACTGTTGAGCGACTGTAGCGGTATTTTGACAGCCACCGCTAGTAGTCGCTGTGCTTGGCCATTGTTCGGTGGATGATAGCGACTCAGTCGGTGTGCCGTAATGTTGAATACAAGATGCTGAGTCGCTATTTGACAGGTTCGCTGTTGTATGGGAGCGCATGATAGCGACTGGACATAGCGACCGGCACCCACCATATTCATTAAAAAATCAGCCTTAAAAATTCCTAGCGCTGTGAAATGCATGTTTAAATCCCAGAGCACAGTAGGCGATGTGTTAAAAGTAGTTTTTTAACCCCCTAACCACCCAAAAAAAAATGGAATGATTTTGAAATAATATTCAAACCTGAATAGTTTAAAATCAGACCTGTAATATCAATTCTGCAAAAAAAAAAAAATGTTTTTTAAAAATCCCCAAAAAATACATTTTCAAAGGAAGAAGTGTTCACAGATTTTTTTTTTGAAATTTGAAAAAAAAAATATATTAAAAAATAATTATTAATTAAAATACATTCTGCCATTGAAATGCATTGGAGAGCGCCAGGTAGCGAGAGGTCATACCTGTCGCTGTTCAAGGATGTTCGCTGGCGCTGAGGGATGAGGCTGGGATAATGATGAATGAGTTGCTAGGTGGCGCTATCTCAGTCGCTAAGCAGTATCGGCTTGATAAATGTGTGATTGTGGAGGGGAGCCGGCGTTCTAGTTGCGGTACCTGGCTTTACTGGCCGGCTCCCCAGTCGCTATCTGTCGCTATCTGTCGCTATTCCTTGATAAATAAGGCCCTATGTTTTGGTACTCACCAAGTCTCACTCCCCATACAGCAAGTGGCATTGCTCTAGTGCTGATGAGAGCCTAAAGCTTGAAACACGTGTCCACTAGTTGGATGTGTATGGCTGTATAAAATTTAAAGCTAATCCTTGGCATTGTACCCTTAGTGGTTCTAAGGGCCTTGGATGACACAGAGACATAAAGAGATGATTTGCATAGCTCCACCTACTGCAAGGATAGATGGGTAATGCTATCTGTCCTTGGACTGGGTACTGTGCAAGTAAAATAGAGATGTATTGAGTAATAGATCAAGGCAACTGGACCTTCTGTTTTCTTTTGCTCCACATGTTTTGTTATTTATCCCACTGGATGTATGTATGAATTCAACATTGCCTATTGGGGAAGGTGGCTGGATGACTTGTGAAATGGATCAAAGTAAAAATAAAACAGCCATTGCAATTGCGTCATTTTATTCCTACTGGAGATAATGTTTTATTTATTTATTTGTTTTTACTGTTTCAGTAAAAATGAAAACAGATTACCAGGCTAAAGCACCAGTCTGATCCTGGCAATTCACTAACCCCATTAGGTTTGGTGCTCTGTACTAGGAGTGAAAATGGCTAGAATAGTGTAAGGGGAGCAGTGGGAGGGGAATGGGGGTTCCCAAAGTATTCCTTCCAAAGTTACGCAGTTGGGGGTAGGTCAAGGTGGATGTGAAGCAGGAATCAATCAGAAATGGTAACAGAAATCAGGGGGAATATTAATGTCTCCTGTTTGAGGAGAGGTAGAATTTACATTCATTGGATTCTTAAAAAAGGGCTCCAAGAAGACCAACAAGCTGATTCATTACTAGCGCCAGCTATCAGCAGATGAGCATCTGTACAGAAGCGCTAAGAGCAACCGCTGTTGTGATCGGCTATTGGGCTCTGTAACAGAGTGTCTCATTTGCTGTAGTAATCTGGCCGGCATTGATGAATGAGATGTATGTTGGGCGCTCTAACACCCATACAACGTTGCAGGGCGCTCTGGATCTGGTCGCTTTAGCATAGAGCGCCAGATGCTGTGTGATTAAAGACGATGTGTGATTTTTTAACACATATACACCAGTAACAAAGTGAAAACACATAGGCCCTTATTTATCAAGGGATAGTGCCAGGTAGTGTCTCACTAGCGCCAGGTACCACCAGCTATCGGCGGCTACCGACTCCAGGACGCCAGGCGGCGGACACAATCACGCATTTATCACGCTAAATGAGGCTAGCGCTGGCGAGAGCGTCAGCTAGCGCGGGATTCATCATGTAGCCGACTGCAACGAACAGCGCCGCTACTAATCCCATCACAGCGCCAGGTATGACCTGTCGCTCCCTGGCGCTCTTCAATGCATTTCAATGGAGCAATCTTTAAATATTCATAATTAATTGATTTTAAGGTTTTTTTTTTTTTTTTTTTTTAAATGGCAAAAATTTTGAGACCACTTCGGCAATGTTATATATTTTTTTTAAGGTAAAAAAAAAAAAAATTGTGCAGAATTGATATTACAGGTCTGATATTAATGTATTCATATTACAAAATGTTTCTAAAAACTTGTGTAAATTTTACATTAAAAAATATGGTTGTTTGGGAGTTAAAAACTAGTTTTAAGCCATCGCCGCCAGCGCTCTGGGGTTTAAACAAGCATTTCACAGCGCGAGAATTTTTTGAGCGTGATTTGTTAATGAATATGCTGGGAGCCGTTCTCTCTGGCCATTCGCTGTCAGGCGCACCCATACAGCGCGGAACCTGTCAAACAGCGACTCCTAACCACGTATTCAACATTAACGCAACCGAGTCGCTGTCAACAAGCGAACTACGGCCAAGCACAGCGAATACTAGCTGGCGCTGTGAAAATCACGCTACTGGCGCTCATCTGTCGCTACCTGGCGCTATTAATGAATCGGCCTCCCCGAATGACATTGTTGTAACATTGTCACATTAACACTTTAATACCAGACCTGTAATGACAATTCTGTATTAAAATATAAAAATTCAAAAAAGTTTTCAAAAATGACTTTTTCTAGACCAGGAGAGGTGACACAATTATTTAAGAGAAAAAAATGAAAAAAAAAAAAGCCCTGTTTAAACAGAAGAAAAGGAACGTCCAATGAAATGTATGGGAGAGTGACAGGTAGCGACAGGTAATACCTGGCGCTCTGGAAGCTAGAGCGCTGGCACAATACGCTGAGCTGCCTGTAATGTTGAATCGTACGCTACATGGCGCTGTTAGAGTCGCTCACCAGAATCGGCTTTATAAATGTGGTATTGCGTACAGCGCCCAGCGTTCACCAGGCGCTGCCTGCCGCTACGAAGTACTACCTGGCGCTATCCCTTGATGAATAAACCCCCAAGTGTGCTCCCAGGATCCCGGTATCACGCACAAGCTGCATTCACTAAGTGGATGGTTAGGGATCTCTTCAGACATGAAGTCCAAGCATTGTTTAAGAAGAAGATCCCCCCCCCCCCCCGCCAGTCAGTGGAGGACTGAGGGGACCGGGTGAGTTTTATTGTTTTTAAACCTAACTCGTACTTAGCACAGCAGTAAGTAAGGGTGGATGTGGGTGTTACAAAAAGCTTGGACTTTCATATTAAGTGTAAGGGGACTGTCTCAGGAGTGGAAGTTGGAAAATTCATTTTTATAGCTATTCTGCAGTTGGGTGAGTTTGGCAAACCTCCTTTGTGTGGTTTGAGCTGCTGGTTGAGACACAGAACAGTTGTAGACACTACTCTCTTTTTCCCAAAACATTAAAAAGCCATGCACCCCCTGCTTTCTTAGGCACCAGGTCTGGGGGCAGGATTAGAGTCAGTACTGCGCTCCACAGTGGATTGCAGTATAATGGCGCATAGCTTGGCAGTGCCACACACAGGCACAAAGATGTGCTGCCAGTGTGCGTAGCCTTGGGCCACTAGAATAGCTAGAAGGGGTGCTGCCACCATATGACAGCTCTCCAAGGCTCACATAAAAAAAGGCTTGGAGGGCCGCGTCCGGCCCCCAGGCTTTAAGTTTGACATATGTGCCTTATGACTTCAGCACTCATATTCCACTTTGCATCCAGAGAGCTAATGCCCTTAGAATAGAAGGAGGCTTCTTGATGCTGTAGGAACCCTGATATTGCCACTTTGACTGCATTATCAGGAAATGATTGGCTATGCAGAAATGTCTTCAGTTTAGATAAAGAATGCAATCACTGGGAGCCAGGTCTGGAGTGTAGGGTGGAGGGTTAAGCTCCATGAAGACACATTCCCTGAATGACTTGTGAGTTGGTGCATCATCGTAAAACAACATACTTCTCCTAGTGTTGCTCCCTGATTGACTCAAATAATGCCCCCACTGTTGGAGCATAGGTGCCCTTCGTCATTTTTGTCCCATGACCTGTCAAGCTGCTAACAAAATCTCTGTGATAGTGACCTCTTGTGCTCCATTGCCTTGAAAACTTGATTTGTCTAAGGATCATGGTGGTGGACCGTTATCACCCGTATCAATATGAGAACAGAAGTTCCCTGAGTTTCCTCTAAGCATATCTAAATTATCTTGGCTAGATTGTTGGCAGCATGTCAAGGTTGTGGCACCCATAGGGAACTGACCTCATGTCATCAGTAAACAACATCATGAATGATACCAGAAACCGTGTCGACTGAAATGCCAAATTCATGAGCTATAACATTGTAGGACTGTGACCTGACGATCTTCCAAAATCATGGCCTCCACTTTATGGCACATTTCTTTTGAAGATGACTCAACAGGTCACCCTGAATGGGGGTCATCTTCAACTGATTCCCTCCTTTCAAACTGCTTAGCTCAAAACTTTACATGGAAGTAGAACAGTGCACCATCACCATATACAGCAATGATCCTTCCATAGATTGCTTTAGGCTTCTTTTCTTTCTTTGTATGGATTATGATCACAGAACAAAGCATCAAACCCCTCACTTTCCTTGTAGACCCGCATTTCACTGAATTTGCCATTCTGCCCTTTCCAGTGCTTTTATCAGTGTTAACTGCTACAGTGTGTGTTACATGTCCAGACATGTCTTAATCTGCACAGGCAAGCTCTGCTCTTAAACACCTATAGAACATAATGGCGTAGATAACTTATTGAAATCCCTTGTTATTAAAGCTTTTTGGGATCAGTGTTATGGTATTGGTATTTATTATGAGTTCTCCTATGTGTGCTGACCTAAGGCCCTGTGTTCACAAGATTGAAGAATCCATCTTAAGTCTGAAGCCTAGCTTAAGATACAGTGCAAAAAAGATGAAAATAAGCAGCACAGTAAAGCAACAAAGTGTCATAGGTCATGCCGAGGTTAAAGCTTGTAGAAAGAAAACACCAGCAGGAGTGAAAGAGACATCATCAGTTTGGATTTAAAATATTCTCTTATCAAAACTAGTGATTATAATATATTGTGAGTAAAAACAGTGAGCTCCCTAGTAATCCCCTGATTGCTATTGATAGACCAATCTCATAAGCAACTGCAGAAGAACTCCAGCCTGCTGGAGAAGGAGGAACCCCTGCCTGCCGGACCTGCAGAGGAGACCCATTAATTATTAAGTGCCAGTGGTGCCCCAGAAGCCAAAAAAGGAAGTATGGCAAAACCCCATTGCAGTCTGTGTGTTAGAATCCCCCAAGAACCTTATAACAGGCAGCATGGCAGAGCCCCCGCCAAGAAACCTATAACAGGCAGTGTGGTGGCATCCCCCCCAAGAATACTGTAACAGGCAGTGTGATAGAGCCCCCACAAAAATCCCATAACAGGCATAGTCCGATAACAGACAGTGTGCCTCCCAAGAACCCCATAACAGGCACTGTGGCAGAGCCCTCCCCAAGAACCCCATAACAGGCACTGTGACAACCCCCCCCCCAAGAACCCTATAACAGGCACTGTGGCAGAGCCCCCCCCCAAGAACCCTATAACAGGCAGTGTGGTAGAGCCCCCCAAAAGTCCCATAACAGGCAGAGCCATATAACAGGCAGCGTGCCTCCCAAGAACCCCATAACAGACACTGTGGCAGAGCCCCCCCAAGAACCCTATAACAGGCTGTGTGGTAGAGCCCCCCAAAAGCCACATAACAGGCAGCATAGTGTCACGGGGCATTTACCTGCAGCTCGGTCCCGCTGCATCCTCGGACGGCTGGCCAGGACTCTTTCTGCCCAGCAGTCGCATCCGCACCAGGCGCTGGCTCATGCGGTGCTGATTGTGGCCACCTCCTCCTCCTCTCACTACGTCTCTCTTATGCCCTCCAGCCATGCTGCAGTTAGCGCGGCTGCCGGAGGTTGATTTAAAGGGCCAGGGAGCCCAAAGGTTTTCTGGGAGAAACGCCCTAAAAACTTGTTAAAACACCAATCACATACATTCCCCTTTGTCCAATCCCATTAGGTTCAGCCCTATAAAGCTTTTACCTCCCCATATCCCTATCCCTGTCCGTGATAGCGTTTAACTGGGTGTGCTTTATCCTGAGTTTCCTGTGTTGATTACCTGTGTGATTACCTATGAGACTACAAATCCGTCTAATCCCTGGTGCCGTGAAGCTCTCTGATCTCCCGGTTTTACCCTTGGCATGACCTTGACCTTGTCTGTATTCTCTTCCAGAGTACCCAAATCATAATCTGTATTTACCTCGGCTACCCTATTACGCCCAGTCTTACCTTCATTTCATCTGTCTTCACCCCCGTGAGTTTACATCCTTAGAGCTAATAAGTCCTGGGGGCAACCGTGTTCGATGAGGCATTTAAAGCATTCCGGCAAACGGGGGCTTGGCTAAAGGTGAAGCTAGCTGCGGAGATTGCGAGTTGCACTCGCAAAGACGGCAGGTGTCCCCGGGGGTTGACACATGGCAGAGCCCACCCCATAACAGACACTGTGGCCAAGCCACCCCCCACAAGGACCCCATAACAGGCACTGTGGCAGAACCCCTCCCCCCCAAGAATCCTATAACAGGCAGTGGGTTAGTGCCCCACCAGAGAAAAAACATAACAGGCAACATGGTGGAATCCCCACAAGAACCCGATAGCAGGCACTGTGGCAGAGCCCACCCTCAGGAACCCCATAATGAGCACTGTGGCAGAGCCTTCAGAACTGCACTCGGACCGAAACCCCCAGAAACAAGTCTATTTTGCTCCCCCAATTGTTGTTTTCCTCGGGTATGCCATTGTATGCCATTGGTTTCTGACAGGACACCATTGTTCTAAACTAGCTGTTTAAGCCCCCCCCCCCTTGCAGTATCATGCTGGGAGCAATTAGCACATCCCCGCCATCCCTCCAGCAGGATGTGTGCCTGCACCAGGCATTTGTAAATGTCCAGCGTGTGCATGCCCCCTGTCATAGGGTAGCGGGAGATGTGGCCGCTAGCCCACTCGGATCTGCTCGCATTAGATGAGTTCTTGGAGAGGCTAGAGCAGATCCAACTGCGCTGAATGGACAAGAGGGCTGCACACGCACCGTAAGACCAGGGAAGGGTAAGTGAGATCGGTCAACCGGGGGGATTTCACACACCAGGGCACCCCCGATCAGGTTAAGACCAAAACCTATTGAAAATAGTGCTAGAAGGAAGATAAGATACTAAAGATATAATTTGCTTTGAAGCCAAAATCATTTGTGAGTATTTCTATCCAATTAATTACCAGGACAATGGGCAGAGCCTCCTCTGAACTGCCCTTAAAACCCTCCGATTGTCCGGGTCTCCCGTTTGAATCGTGGCTGAAATGTGATGCAGAGCCTCCGTCGGAATGGCTCCCTAACTGATCCGTCAATTTCACTTTACTCGGAACGCTTTTTTTGCTCTCTCGGGTGCCTTCAATTTGATCGGGGCTCCCGGTCACGTTCACACGGGCGGCCCGTTTTTCCCTGATTTTTCCTGCCTTTTTGAACGTACCTGCTTGGTTTCCGTCGTATTTGACCTTCCATTTTGGTGGTTTTAGCAAGTATACTTACATCTCCATGGCTCTTCAGTTGCCAATCAGGCTACACGCAAGCGCACATCCCTCAAACTCCCTTGGAATATGCATATGGCCCCAATGCAAATGTGACACACATCTTTTTTTTTTTTGGTTTTTTTGTGAGTGTTTCCTTGTCCTTAATGCATACCTTAATCATCTAGTAGATCCTTCTTCCTTGTCCTTAATGCATACCTTAATCATCTAGTAGATCCTTCTTCCTTGTCCTTAATGCATACCTTAATCATCTAGTAGATCCTTCTTCCTTGTCCTTAATGCATACCTTAATCATCTAGTAGATCCTTCTTCCTTGTCCTTAATGCATACCTTAATCATCTAGTAGATCCTTATTCCTTGTCCTTAATGCATACCATAATTGTTTGTGCGTTTTTCTGACTTATTGTTCCCTATCTAAACCTTTGGTGTCATGGAAATGTGTGCTGATGTTGTATGATTGTACTTTTGCAGGAAAGCCAACTCTCAAAATATGTAAATTTTTTTTATTATTCAAAGGTTTTTTTTGTTTGTTTGTTATTTTTAAGGTTTTTTTGGGGGGCGGGGGTAAAACATTGACCAATATTTACAATTTTTTTTTTTTTGGTAAAATTAGGCCTCGGGGTCTTCGGGATGTCTTCTTTGATCTGTGAATGAAAAACAACATTAGTTTAGCATTGTTTTTTTGGTTTGGTTGGGCGTGGTCTTTTTGGGGCCCATATCCAACCGGACCTTCTGCGTGATTTCATGAAAAGCACAAACTATTTTTAAAATATTCCGCAGCATCTTAAAATAAAATATAGTAAGTTTTTAGTCAATTAATTATTATTATTTCCCCCACTGGGCTGCAACTCAGTTCAGGAATTTAGGATACATGCGCCGCCATCTTGACTCTGAAGCCTCACACTCACTGAGGAGAGGAGAGTGGGATAAGGTACAGGGGGTGGGTTATAGCTGTGCTTTGCTCACACAGAGCAGAGCTGTGCTCTGGAAAAGGTTGGTAAGATGATTTGTAAGGTGGACAATCTGTATGTACAGGTTGTGGGAAATATTTAAGATAGACTCTTATTCAGAGTTAAGGTCCGCTTTAAGTGCTTTTTAAAAAAAAAATAATTTGGAAATGTTTCTGAATTTTAGTTTTCAAATGTAATTGTTTGCTCATTTTCTTTAGTTTAAATAAACACCACTTACAAGGTTTGGGCCGCACATTGCGTCGGGGGCGGAGTCTCCCTTCAGCCTCCCTCTGTTGCTGTTGTGAATCTGTATGGATGACAACCACACTGATATTAGAGACTGTTGTTCTTTCATGAATAGAATATTAAGTTAGGCTTCTAGGTATCAATCTACTCACCTTCCCCAGCAACCTCTTCCTCGTCGCCCCCTTCCTCACTCATCCCTTGGGATGTTCCAGCGACGTCTGAATCTACAACAATAGTGCACATGAGTATCTGTATTTAATGCATGTATTTCAACATATCTAACTATATTTCCCTTACCGGAGTCAGGTTCAGCCTCTGTTCTGCTCGACTCCCTGCCGTCAGATCCCCCCATCCCCTGCATGCTGAGGTCCAGCGGCTCCTCCGAGTCACTTACAGAGGAGGGGGTGGCCGTTGACCCTGGCGGTGGGCCACCTACACCTTCACCTGTTTCGCCCAACACTGGGCTGCGTGTCCTGGTCCGGGTGGGGCGGAACCGTAGTTTCCATTCATGGGCTGAAATACAAACACAATCATTAAACCACGCCCAGGCGATGCCAGGGTTATAGGTGCATTTACATTTTCTACACTTACATGGAAAATGTTGGTTGAAGTACCGCCTCACCCGGGGCTTATGCCTTCTTTTTAAATCAGACCAGTGTTGGGCGATCTGGGTGAAGGTATAGGTGGTTTGGGTTCGGCGTTCTATCGCCTCCACCACCTCCAGGGCCAACGTCCGTTTGGCATAATCAGACGGCAGGAAGTCGTAGCGATTCCTCAGCATCATCTGTTAGAAAAAGAGACAAGGACACACCATTAATCCACAAAATACATTAACAAGTTTCCTGGCCTAAATCAAGTCACTTTATTAACCTCTTGCTGCCTCACATTGCCCTAGTTCTGCTATCTGCATGTAGGCTAGTTTGGAGCTGCGTACATGGGTTAAACTAAGGTGGGCTGGTCTGTAAGGTGACAAACTAAGTTGTTTCAAACTATTCTTGCGTTTTTTTCTTTTTTTATTACAAGGAATGTGTGCGCGCACATAAACGCACGGTCGCTCGCTCGCATACTCACATCCATGATGAGCTCGTCCTGCTCCGTTGTAAAGACGGCGGGGGACATCTTGCCTTCTTTTTCAAATTCTAGATCTGACGTTCCCCCGCGGTGACGTGCGTGCGTGCGCGCAGGCGCGCAACCGCAGTTGTAAAAATATTTAAAGTTCAAGGCACTCCTCTTGGTGTGGGATACCATATCAATATGGGCAGACCTAAAGGGAGCCCAAAGAGCCAGCCGCACACATGCCTCATCCTAAATAAAACACAAAAGCAGGCACAAGACACATGTAGAACATGCACCAACTAAAACGGTGGGGACTCCACAGACACAGGCACATTCCCCAAAACGCAGGAGCAAGGAGACATTAACCCATTCTCAACCACCGGCCCAAAAACCACACACGACTCCCCAGATAGCCAACCATCTATTTCAAGTGATGCAGGGGACAACACACACCCATGTGGGCGATAACCACGCCGTGGGTCCCTAACAGGCCGTTTTTGATAAGCACAAAGCATGGCTGTTGCCAATGCTGTTTGGGTACATTATGGTGTTCTGTCCATCGAGATACTGAACAAATCAAGCGGACAGTTGTGGACCTGAAATCATATAGTTGGCCAAAAATGGACATGCGCCGGCAGCAGAGGTAAAGGCCAAATGCATTTAGAGTCGCTTTGTGACCAGCATGTAACACTTATTAGGTGTGATTTAATCTTCCCCAGCCTGCAGACAGGGGGTGGTTTCAAGAAAATACATTGGCCACAAGGTCAGCACGGATTGTGTGTGCTGGCCCACTTGGTGTACCAGTGTAAGGAGGGGTCTGCTCGTCAGAAATAGGGAAAGGTTCTGCACCCAGGTCAGTATATCGAGCAATCCTGCTTCTAATGGCAAGGTTGTGCAGGACCCCACAAGCAATAATTATTTTGATAACCTTGCCAGGCTGATACTGAAGAGAACCCCCACTGTGATCCAGACATCGGAAACGCATCTTCCACAACCCAAAGGCACGTTCCACCACAGAGCGCTCCTGTGCCTGGGAAGATGGGTTCAGGATGGGTGTGAGCAGCCATGGTAACAAGGGATAGCCTGAGTCACCTGCAAAAATACAAAAGACAAACATAAGGTGGATGCCTAAAAAAAGGTATAGGTTTGCATAGAAACATTAGTACACAGGGACAAATAGGTGAGCTAGGTATGGTGGGAGGAATTGACATTTTTACTGAGCCTACAAACACATGCAACCTGTACACTCCTTAAAAATGTCTGCGTAATGCTACTGAGATAAGAGGGCCAGAACATAAGCCAATAGTGGAGAATACTTTCACCCATTAATTAAACCAAAAACCTTTTCAAGTTTCCAGGAAAGGTCTCACAGATTAGTGGGGTAGTGGCAAATCCACATTCAAACCTGGGGGCCAAGAAATACAACTTTAATACACATACCCAGTAACCATCCTCCAGAAATATCTCCAGATTGAAACCGTTGATAGAGGCTGGAGTTCCTCAAAATGTGCGCATCATGCGTGGACCCAGGAAAGCCAGCAAACAGACTGAAAAATTGAAGATCAGGGCCCGCCACTGCCTGAACATTGATGGAATGGCCCATCTTCCTGTTCCTGCACCAAGCAAAACACAAGTGTAATTAGTGTGAGCCATAAAAAATGTGTGATAACCAGAAAAAAAGCAGACCCAAACCACATACCTGAACAGATATTCCTGGTCCGCAGGGGGGATGAGCGAGACATGTGTGCAATCGATTGCACCAAGGATGTTGGGCATGTCGGCTATGTTATAAAAGCCCAACTTAACCGCATTCCAGGCTTCCCCTGTTTGAGGGAAAAAAATTTAATTCGGTGCCAGGGTAGCCATGCCATCCAAAAACTTGGTTAGGCTGCGGCTCAGCGTAGACTGGGACATCCCCAGGGAGAAGGCACCCAGTCTCTGGAACGAGCCTTTCGCCAAAAATTGCAGGCAGCCAACCAATTTGGTCATACCTGCAATCACATGCCCCTTTCTTGTGGTGGGGGCTAACCATGGCCGCAGCTCGCTATACAAGGCATGGAGAGAAACACGGTTAAGGCGGGTGAGCTCGAATAGGTCAACGTCACTCATGCCATCGATGTCCAAAGGCGTGCGCTGCAGCCTGGTTTCTGCCATACTCAGAACTATCAGACGGCGTAGATGGCGCCCTTGATGTTGGCCCACAGAGGAATGCATTCCCAAATAGCACGGAGCTCCAATACGGCTGGTCAGACTTGCCGTAAGTGAAGGCTCGGCGGCCCCGTTTTATTAGGCTGATTTCAATCGGAAATCAAGGCTCTGCATCACTAAAAAAAACGGACCAATGAACGAGGCGTCCGTTTTCCCGGGAAACAGCCTCGCGCGAGCCGACAATCGCAAAGGCGGCTGAGCGCACACCTGAGCGCATAAACGCACACTAAAATCAACGTAGCACCCTTTCCTGACCCGATCAAAGCCCAAAACCAATGGGGAAATCCACGGGGGAGCCAAATAGGCTCGATTCACAGAGACAAAAAAAAACTTCCGTTTTAGTGCCGATCTGTTTTTTTTGTGAAATGTTTCCGTTCTCGTATGAGTGTACGAGCGATTCTATGCATGCATTGAAAACCTTCTGTAAAGTTTCCGTCCATTCGTACGCCAGATTACGAATACGAGGATGTCATTTTCCAGCCTGATTTTTCTGTTTCATTTTCACATGTTACAACGTAGGCTTTCATTTTTGCCCTTTTCCCATCGTATCCTCCAACGAATCCTTTACGTTTCCTGTTCGATTCTGTTTCCCTTTTTCAATAAATATTCGTCCAGACGGAAATCCTTACGATCTAGCGCCTGCGCACTACAAACGTAACTCATTAAAGTGCTCGCCTACATATTTGCCACCCTCACTTCTACTACAATGTTTAGCTAAATCACTTAGCCCTATCCTCCATCTTCCCTTTTGGACCCTTAAAGCTCACCCAAATCACTTCTCAGTCATGTGAATATTCATCTTTAAATATTTCTGGGCCCATTAGTTTTGTGTTAATGTATTTTGTAAATTAAATGACACTGTAACATTTTTTTGGGGGATTCCATTATAAAATATAAAATCTTTAAAAATTTTGAAAATTTAAAATTTTTACAACTATAAAAAACAAAATACATAGCAATGGCAGGCCACGGAACATTATTCTTCATCTGTGGTCCCCAACGAGTTGCACAGCTCCTGCATCTCGCCCACCAACTGAAGGACCCTGACACTCCTTTGTGCCACTCTGGCACGTGTGGTCCCTGTTAAAAAACGTAAATTAAAATATTGGTATAACCTTGTTGGGGTCATACCCCAGTGCCCCCCCCCCCCCCCTGTATGGTCCAAACACCAAAATCTGGACTTCAAAAGCCAGAGGGCCCTCGCCACCACGGGCCGGGTTTTGCATAGTGCCCAATTACAGAACCCCTGCCCCGCATTCTGCAGGCAAAGAATGGGCATCAGGAGCAAGGGCAGGAGTGGATATCCAGAATCCCCTGAAAGAATTTAAAAATAATAACATAAAATACACATTCTAAGCTACAATATTGTTTAACATGTCATCAAGGGCTAAAAAGAGCAATAGGTTAAGTCATGAGTCATCAACTATATTCATTGCCATACAGTGAAAATGGATTGATGGAATGTGAGCAAACTTACCCAGGAGCCATCTCTCCTGACTCAAACTGACGAAATAAGCCGGAGCTCTGCAATATATAAGCATCATGGGACAACCCTGGATGCCCTGCAAGAACAACGAGGAATCGCATAGCTGGACCAAAGACTGCTTGTATGTTGTGCGAGTGGCACATCTTGCGGTTCCTGCAACCAAATATAAAATAATTACACAAAGCAAAGGTAACCGACTAAAACAATAACTCCTACAACAAATTAAGATTCAAGTTCAACAATCCAAATATAATTCACAAAGGACATAAGTCTAAAAAAATATAGCAATTATATGGATGTGTGGGAAAATAAATGTTTACATGCTAAGGACTAATTAAGGTCAGCATTAAAATGCATCTATAGGGCATACATGAAATGTATTGATTCAGGTATGCATTGCTATACAATTTATGGCCTCGGCCATGCTGATACATGCAATGCCTTGGTGCTAAAGGCGCGCAGACTCCTCCACATAGCCGCAAAACATGTTCAACAATAGCAATCCGAGCCCTCAAAGGTGTCGTAAGTGGATCGGAAATGAAACGGATTTATAGGGTGGTGATCCGTCGGAAATCAGCTCTCTGAATCAGATGGAAACCCATCCCAACAACGGAAGTTATCTGAATGAACGAAAAATTTCCGATTTTGTTTGGAAAATGATCCGAACTGAACGGAAATGTTCCGATTTGCTTCCGTTCATCGAAAGCGCATATACACATTTTCCCGAATGTTCGTACGAATGAAAAATTAACGAAAAAAAGCAAAAAAAAGACTAACACCCACCCAAACTTTCACAGACAGCTACGGAAGTCCGGACGAATGTGTCTTTGAATCGAGGCTAATAAGGGGAATTGATTCACAGGGTTTTTTTTGGTTGAAATGTATTATTCCATAGGACACTGTTGTTCAACTTTAAAAATCAGAGAGCCATTGGACCCCACAGGACATTAAGCATTTTTTTAAAATTTAGGTCTATCTACCGCTTTTTATTTTTATGCCAAAAAAACTGCTGCAAATGCGAGAAATAAATATGTGAATCTGATTAGCATACAGTAGAGTTTGCCAAGCGAGACCCCAAAAATATCTGGTTATTTTGTCTATTACTTGTTACTAAAACACATCAATAAACACTCAACCTAAAAGGGTCGGATTAGCACCGAGGGTCACAAACTGTTTGTATTCCAAGTTTCTCAGGAAGCATATAAGGGTTATTTGAGTGTCCCAGAGTGATGTGGGTTATTTCAGTCTATATTCAGCTGGAACAGCCGCACGCAGTCTCGGGATATCGCACTATGATTCCATATTCCCCACGGCTTTCAATAATTATTAGAACAAATCTCCTGGCTAATGCAATCTATTTTTTCTTAACTTGCTTTCTGTGCTGGTTTTGTCTGATTTAGGTTTCTATTGAAAGCGGCTTCCTGAAAAAATACACAGTGCCGCAAAACGCTATCCGAACACCGAGGCTGCCCTCTGCTGGCTTACAAGAGCACTACAGCAGGAACGTTAGTTACTGTACTTCATACTCATAGGCTGTCAAAAGAGAATAGAAATTCATACCTTACAATTTTGTTAAAGTGGACCCACACAAACACACACAATCAATCCCCCAGCTCCCCCCACACACAATCAATCCCCCCGACACACACACACAATCAATCCCCCCGACACACACATAATCAATCTCCCAGACACACACACACACACACACACACACACACACACACACACACACACAAAATCAATCCCCTAGCCAAGCGCACACACACACACACACACAATCAACCCCCCAGCCACACACACGCACACACACACACACACACACACACACACACACACACACACACACACAATCAATCCCCCAGCCACGCACACACGCACACACACACACACAATCAATCCCCCAGCCACACACATGCACACACACACACACAATCAATACCCCAGCCACACACACACAATCAACCCCCCCAGCCACACACAATCAATCCCCCAGCCACGCACACACAATCAACCCCCCAGCCGCACACACACACACACACACACAATCAACCCCCCAGCCACATACACACACACACACACAATCAATCCCCCAGCCATGCACACACAATCAACCCCCCAGCCACACACATGCACACACGCACACAATCAATCCCCCAGCCACACACAGAAAGTCATTCCCCCAGCCACACACACACGCACACACACATACACAATCAATCCCCCAGCCATGCACACACACACATACACACACACAATCCCACAACCACACACACAATCAATCCCCCAGCCACGCACACACACATGCACACACACACAATCAACCCCCCAGCCATACACACACACATACACACACACACAATCCCCCAGCCACACACACACACACACAATCAATCCCCCAGCCACACACACACACACACACACACACACACACACACACTCAATCAATCCCCCAGCCAATCACTCACACAGACACACTATCAATCCCCCAGACACACACACACACACACACACACACACACACACACACACACAATCAATCCCCCAGCCACACACAGAAAGTCATTCCCCCAGCCACACACACACACGCACACACACACATACACAATCAATCCCCCAGCCATGCACACACAATCCCACAGCCACACACACAATCAATCCCCCAGCCACGCACACACACATACACACACACACAATCAACCCCCCAGCCATACACACACACATACACACACACAATCCCCCAGCCACACACACACAATCAATCCCCCAGCCACACACACACACACACACACACACACTCAATCAATCCCCCAACCAATCACTCACACAGACACACTATCAATCCCCCAGACACACACACACACACACACACACACACACACACACACACAATCAATCCCCCAGCCAATCACTCACACAGACACACTATCAATCCCCCAGCCACACACACACACACACACACACACACACACACACACACACACACACACACAGAGTCAATCCCCCAGCCAATCACTCACACACACACAATCAATCCCCCAGCCACACCCTTACACACATATCAAAATGCCAGTCACACTCACCCCCTTGCGCACACACACAATCCACTACAGCCATACACAAACCAATATGCCAACCCTGATTTGAGATGCCCAACTGTGTGAGCCCCCCCCCCACACACACACAGGCTGGCACCCACCTTTCCATCTGTCACATACCCAGAATCTCTGCAATTGAGGCTAGGAGTTTGGAGCACACTTCAGGGAAACTGAGGATGCAGCCACTCCCGCTCTGTTCAAAACAAAACAACCTTATGCCATGCATTAGTACACGTGGCACGAATCGTTGATTGGACCTGAACCCGCTCACTCATAACCAGGAAGTTAAAATTCTGGTGATAGTTCCAATGTAATAAAAAAAAAATTGCAAGTTCCCCGTCGTCCCCTACCTGCTCCTCCAAGTCCCCCACCTTCATTTGTGCACGCACACACATACACACACCAAAATAACACCCTCCCATTCATGCACAAAACACACATACACACATCAATATATCTACCCCCCCTCCCAGAAACATCATAATGTACGTAGAAAAAAAATACAATACATTGGTGGTTTAGAGAGTCCTCATTGGTCCCAAATCCCCACTCCCCCATTGTTGACTGGTGCACGTGATCGCCCCTGGCGGCACCCAGCCACAAATCTTCTCCCAGGCTGTGGTGAGAGAACCGTGACTTCAGGTGAGCGGAATCTCTTTCCAATCCTGTGCGCCGCAGGCAAAGCAGATGTATGGGGGGCAGATGCATGCAGGCTGTACTCTCCAATGCTACGTGTTGTGATGCTGCCAGTGGTGGCATGGCTAGTGGGGAGTAAGGGGAGGCAGTGCACGTAGGAGAGGTGCGTCCATTACCACTAACCACCAATGAAGACAATGTCACTTTGGGTATTCCATTGTTACCTTTGGGGAGCCACCTTCAGATATCAATTACGAGCATATTCATGATGGGATAGTCTCCTTTAAGACTTTTTTGATTAAGGGGGTTATTCATGAAGGGATAGCGGCAGGTAGAGCCTCGAAGCGGCAGGCAGCGTCTGTTGAACGCTGGGCGGTGTACGCAAAACCACATTTATAAAAGCGAATCTGGTGAGCGACACTAACATCGCCATGTAGCATCACATTTATTAATCCAGGCGGCTTAGTGTATAGCGCCGGCGCTCTAGCTTCCAGAGCGGCAGCACCTTTCGCTGAGTGTCGCTCTCCCACACATGGGCGTTCATTTGCTTGTGTTTAAACAGCGTGATTGACATTTTTTATTGTTTTTTTTTTTTTTTTTGCTCATATCATCGCCTCTCCTGGTTGCAAATAAACATTTTTAGAAACTTTTTTGACGTTTTTTAGTTTTATGCAGAATTGTCATTACAGGTCTGGCACTAAAGTGTTAATGTCACAGTGTTAAAACAATGTAATTCCATGTATTTCGCTTTGTTACTGGTGGATATGTGTTCAAAAACACTTTAATCACACAGCGTCTGGCGCTTTATGCTATAGCGACCAGATTTAGAGCACCGACGCTGTGTGTGTGTCATTTTTTGATAAGTATGTTGTTAAAGCGCCCAACATACATCACATTCATCAATGCCGGGCATGTTACTAGAGCGACTGAGGCGCTCTGTTACAGCGCCCGATACCCGCTTACGGCATCTACCAGCGGTCGCTCTAAGCGCTGCTATACAGACGCTCATCTGCCGATACCTGCCGTTAGTAATGAATCAGCCTCTAAGTCAGTCGTGGGTTGCCTTCACTCATAAATTATCATTGAATTGTCCTGATACCCCCCTTGCCCTTGGTTTCCCTTGGCTGAGGACCCACAAGCTACAAATCAATTGAAGTTGAATATTCAATCAAAATAATGTGATAAAGCAGATCAAAACCTTCCCTGGAGCCTATGAGACTCCAGGACTGGCTGATTCCCTTTCCCCGCTCTGTGAAACACATCACTTGCATCCTATACAGCTGTGCGATTCCATTTAGCTTTTTTAGCCGCACATTTATATACGGCCAGAGGAACTCATTTGAAGAGAGCTGCGCCTGCGCCGTGGGCTCAAGTAAAGGTAAGAAAGACAAACGAATGGTGGAGTTTTACACAGCGAGGAATCCCAAACCAGGGTGCCCTAGTGAGAAGGATCAAAACCCGGGACAGTGAAAAAAGTGGGTCTCTTCTGTTTTGATGATTGCATTTGTACCACTCTGAAAGTATCCTTCGATTTGTTACCTTATTCTCTGAGAAATCTGGTCGCTACCTATTCATAGGGCATACGATTGCCCAATCAAGTTACTTTGTGGTACTATGCCTACTAAAGGCAAAATGTATAATTTGATTTGACCACAGGAATTATAGTAGTAATAAAGGAGGCAAAAAGAAGAACGTAGGGTTACACTCCTGTATAAAGAAACAAGTACTCCTTGAAGACTTCTTTTAAGTTAGACCTCAGAGGGGCCTATAATTTCACCTGCACCTCCAAGAGAATGAATATTTGGTCATGCACTTCAGGCTTTGAATTTCCCCGGCCGTTTTTTAGGATTTTGTAAACAATTTTTTTCTTGACTTTTTGGGTCAATTTGTTGTTTACTTGACGATTTGATTTTCTTCCAGTCTTTATCTGAACATCACTGTCATTTTAAAGCTGTTTTGCAAAAGCTCAGAGAGAACAATCTCTATACCAAGCTCTCCAAATGCATGTTTGATGTTTCCAAGGTTCCTTTCTTGTGGTTAGTTCCTTTTTAGCAATGGGTTAATTATAGATCCCACAAAATCTCAGTGGTTCTTAAATGGGAACAACCGAAGACCTCAAAAACCTTAAAAAGATCCATGGGCTTCACTAATTTTTATAGGTGATTTATGAATGGATTCTTTACCATTGTGGCTCTATTAACAGACTGAATCTGAAAAAGCCAGGGAGCCGTGGGTCACCTGATCCAACTATAAACCAGGGACCTCCGTACACACAGACCGTGTTCCCCTAAACCCTTGTCCGAGTCCCTCCTATCAGAAACACCAGGCCCAAAGCCTGCGGACACACATATTCTTGGTTTAAGGCAAACAGATCGCTCAAGTTAAAATGTTATAAGCTATAAGTTTTAATGCTATAAGCACACTAGGCAGTGATAACAAGCATTTGGCTATGATGGAATATGAAATGATGTAGATGATACCAAATGCTGAGACGGTTACAGGATAGAGTGAGTTACACAGAGACACAATAATCAGTTACCTTAGTATGCAGTTGCAGAGTAGTGGTTAGAGCTTCCACAAGAGGTAAGTGGCAAGCTGTGTGGTGGGCACCTCCAGCACGTGTGACTCGTGACCTCTCCAGAAGCGACCCATGCCTGGCTCAGGGTTACCCTATTTATGCGGCGAGACCCTCTCCACCCCCTCTACTCTGTGGAACGGATTGTCACCTCCCACTGCTCTGGGGCTCGCTTCAGCCCCTAAAACCCTTTAGGGGTTATAAATTTGAGCAGGGGGGTCGTATGGCTTTGGAAGCGGTGCCAAACGATTGGGCTGGACGCCGGGCATCCGATGAGTCCAGAAATGGGATCCCTAAGCGGGGCAGAACCTTAGATCTCCGTTTTCGGGGTTTTCCTTTATTTCTGAGTCTGCCGTAACCTATCCCCATGTGCGGTTTTGTGAGCCGGTTCTGATTCTGTACCTAGTTTGGTGATGGGGCACATGGGGGCGCAGCTATGGTCCGATTTATGTTGGTGCCGGATGTCTGCCGTTCCCCTCTTTCATCTGACAAATTCACAGCCAGGGGTCGAGCCAGCTGCAGACCCAGCGGAGTCTTCTCAGACTAGAGGTGTGACAGTCAGCAGGCGGGGTCTGTGATCTGTGCTGTTCAAAACATAAATGCTAATTCCTTTTCCTGAGTGCATATTGATGACTAGCAGGGAAATAAAGGGGAACTCCAGACTTGTATATGTGAGGTTTCTGCACTTAAGCTGGATCGTTCCTTCACACCTCCCCCTCTAAGAGGGCGCTAAGGGGCAGCCCTTCCTTGTGCTGACCCGTGCGCCCATGTGCCCACTATCCCTGTCTATAGAACTCCGCGGCAGCACCACGGCCATAGAGCTGTCTCGTGTTGAGGATTTTGGGCAAGGTCCAATTGCTGTGGGACTTTGAGGGGGGTTTCCGCTCCCAGCCTTGTACTGCTGCCCCAGAAGAGAGGTCCGAATCATACATGGATAGTTTCGGGGGTCCCCTCCAGGGTTTATGTGCCTGACTGCAGTCCACATTCCTCCAGAGTAATGGTTGGACCACTCCCGGAAGGGGTGTAGGGTGGCCCATAGCTGGGACCGCGGGTCCACAGTTGGCCGATGGCAACCCATCTCTTTTTGCTTCACCCAGGCCAGGGGCCCCAGTGCATGTCGCCAACACAGTTTAAGGAGGTAGCCCCGAGTGGGTGCCTGCCTAACCTCCAGCGCTATGAACCGGATCCCCTGGATGGAGAATCTACCCTGGGGGGGATCTTCCTTGGGAAGGATCTCCCACAGGGCAGTACCCACCCTGTCAGCCCAGGGGGGTGACAGGCCATCGAACATGGGCCCTGAGTGGCATAGTCCACTGACACTGGTACAAACCTCTTTATGTGCGGCAGAGTTTTCAGTGGGCTGCTGGGACTTGGCCCTGCCACCCCCACCCTCTGACAGGTATGGTACCAATGGCAGTAGGCGCCAGGTCAGGCCCCACTTGCTTCTTGGTGATCCCTATGTGCCCAATCGTCCAGCTCTCTAAGGCATAGCACTTCTGGGCCCTGGACAGACAGGGAACCACCAACCGCTGGTCCTCAGGCCACTCTCCTGGTGAGCCCGGCTTGACCATCATTGGGTACAGCAGCCCTTGTCTCCAGACCACCCATCTGGTGTCTGGGCCCAAGTGGAGCTGCATCTCCTGTTTGGGGAGAACTCTCTGGGGGTTATCAGTGTCTGATGCTACCCCACATCTCTGCCTAGACATGGTTGGGACCACCATGTCCTCAGTCAGTTTCACGGGACCCACGTCTGGGCTTCCGCCTGTCTCAGCAGCCTCTTGGGAGGAAGGGAAGGGGCTGTCAGTCCCCTGGGGGGACTCTGGGCCCCTGCTGTGCTTGTCAGAAGTCTCAGCCGCTGACGTACCAGCTAGCACCTGCTCCTCCACTACTTCCACCCAAATTGCTGGTTCAGGCAGAACACCCTGGTCCCTTAGCACCCTGGGTGTGATGAAACCCTGCAGTGGTAACTTACCTAGGGGTCCCATCTCTCTATGGACCCCTTACCAGTTCACCCCAGGTGTATGTAACAAAACCCACCATACCAAAGTTTTTATTATTCTCAATTTAACTTACTCACCCTTCTCCGTCTTCCTTAGGATTTTCCCATGCAACCCTTTCTAGCCCCTTCCTCTTTTGTGACATCAAAAGTGATGTGGGGGAGATTTTTAGCTATTTTGCCCATGTTAAGCCGGCCACTCTCACCAGCTTTTTGATGGCAGGAGACGCCAATCACAAAATGTATTTTCTACCTGTTTTTCCCAGAATCATATGAATTCATACATTTTGTGGGACCTTTTGTTTGGAAATTAATTTCCAATCCCGAAAATAACAACGAAAAAATTAAATCACAAAAAATGTCTTGGATGAATCACAGGAGAACAAAAAAGCCCCCAAAATTGGAAATTATCACTGGAAAAATTGCGAAAATGCTTTGGCGAGAGACTCTGAATCGGCCTTTATGTCTGGCGGCCTACTATCGGACATGATGTCACTGCCTTTGTCGAAGCCTGTCCTGTCTGTGCTCATAATAAAGTATTTGGGCAATAATTTAGCTTATACTTGTCAAGTGTAACAGGCCACAAATCCCTCCCATTAATGTAATATGTCACAGATCGCTCATTCACGACTGGTTGAACGTTTTGTGACATATGTGGGCTGCTTCCAGCACAGATACACCATCACACCAGAACATACCAACACACTTGTAAGACTGCCTGCCACCACCAATGTTTAAGGATCCGTCCAGACACAAGCAAAAAAATCAATATTCTTCTTTTGTCTCCAGGTAATGATTGCTCCTCCTCAGTGGACCCTACGGTCATTGGGCTTATGAGGAATGGAGACAAAAGTTCTATTATAGAGCTTTTAGGTCCCTTTCACACTGTGCGTCTCCACTTCTATTGTGATGGAAATGCACAGATGCCCTGCGTTGTTACCTGTCCCCTGCCGTGGGTACCTGGAAGCAGCAGCGGCAATAAGGAGGTGGTGGTGGTGGCAGTGGCATAAGCTGCCAGGGTGCAGCACTGCTGAACCAGAGGACAGGGGCCAGGACAGGGGACTAGCGTTGATGGATCGGGAGGTGACGGTGAGTATCGCCCTCTCACGGCAAAGCACCGCAGGTAAAGCGCAACATATGCAATTTACCCGTAATGCCTATATAATTCTATGGAAAGCATTGCAGTATGCTAATCTGAAAGGGTCCATATATTTTAGTAGAGTTTTGTTGCTGTTTGTGACACATTGGAGTATTTCTACTCCAACGTGACGCAAAGGACTATGTGTGAAAGGGGCTTTAATTTGCCGGGAAGGTGGTGCAGTGCAAATTACCTTGTGATCAATGCAGCTAAAACAGTTGAAATATTAATAAAAGAGGGCCAGCAGTCCACATCCATAACCATTTATGGCAAGGATATTGAGAGGGTGCAGGACCCAAAGTTCATTGTTACCTTTGATGATCTCAACTGAACTCAAGTTTATTGGTCACATACACATCCATACATGGTATGTTATGCGGTAAAATGTTGCCTAAGACTGCTCAAGTACACAAGTGATAAAACATTTGGAGCTGCAGTACATACTGTACCAGTACAATTGATTCAATACAGTGAACAACAAGAAAAGACAATACATCTCATATGAGACCAAAGCCTCACTGCCATACGGAAGAAGATTCAACAGTGGCTCTTCTCTTCCTGAGACAGCTTAAATAAGAGGGCCTCTCTAAGAAGTTACTGGTTTCATTCTACACTGCAGTCATTGGATTTGTATTATGTTTCTCCTCCTCCTGCTGGTTCATGTTTGCATCCATAAACGACAAGAACAAGATGCAGAGAACATCAGAAGATAAAAGGCGCAACCCTGCCCCTATAAATGGACCTTTTTCGAAAGAGAGTTTGCTTGCTTTCAACTCACTCCAATCATACACTGTCTAGTCTTTTCCCTTCTGGCTGACATTTTAAGCTTCCTGTATGCAAGAGCTGGAGGTTCCATAAAGAGCCACACTTAAAGTGATTTTGAAAAAGATCCATCGCACCTCTGCACACTGAGACCCCTATCCCTTGAACTATTATGTTTTGGAGGGAACAGCGCTTTATAACGCAAACCAGATTCATCACCATTATCGTTTCTAGATATGTGTTCCTAGTAACTCTATGCACATTACTGCTAACATCTATAGTATTTCCATTGTTCTGTATGACGTAGTGTGGCAAAGTTAATTCCTTGTATGCCTGTATTTTTTGTAAGGAAATTAGAGATCCCCTATTGTTAGACTAAACCTCCATCCCTAGCATATCAGTTAATCCAAATTCACTGCATTCAGTCTGTAAGAGGATATGTTGCTTGAATTAAAGCTAGAAATTGAGAACTTGGCAAGGATTCTCCATCCCCTTAAATATGCCATCCCCCTTAATGTGTTATGCAAGAACCGCAAGGACTCTTTTATTCTTATAGCTTAGCTTATAACTTACTACCAAACACTTTTTGTTTTATGCCTTTGCCGATTTTCGTATTTAGTAACTGTCAATGTACTGTTATTCTGTGGATTTAATTTTTAATATAATAACTAGGGATGAGCGAATCGATTTGTTCTGAATTTCATGAAAAATTCAATTCTGAATTAATCTGAATTTCCCCGCGATTCGATCGATCGAAGTTTTCCTTTAAACTCCATTTATTTCAATTACAGGCATTCTAAAATGGTGGAAGCACATGTCCGGACATGTCCCCTGGGGGAAAGGTATCATGGGAAAGTGACATGCAGCCTATCAGCAGCCAGGAAGACCGGTGACGTCACCGTGCTAAATAAACCGGCGGCCATCTTCCTTGTGCGCATTTCAGCGTTCTATTGCGGCCAGAGCACAGCTGGTTACAGACAGGGACAGAGAGTTAGAGATAGGTAGGGAGAGTCAGAGAGGCAGACAGAGAGGTAGACAGAGCCAGGGAAAGATAGTGAAAGATAGGGAAAAACCGGAACGATCATAGAACAGCATAGAAGTGACAGTGAAATTTTTTTTTTTTTTCATTAGCAAGATCAGTTTTCAATTCAATTTCAGTTCTTTGTGCTGTAAATCTGCCTTGCCACTGTGCATCCCATCTATGCAGTGGCTTAATTTATCCTATCTGTTACACACAAGCATTTCTAAAAACTGGATTAGTTTTAATTTAGTTTTGATCACTTTTAAATTGGTGTGCTTTGTGCTGTAAATCTGCCTTGCCACTATGCATCCCATCTATGCAGTGGCTTATTAAAGCCTATCTGTTACACACAAGCATTTCTAAAAACTGGATTAGTTTTAATTTAGTTTTAATATTTTTTGGTCTGCTATAAATACACCAGCCCACATGGGTATCCCAAACCTGCACTTAGCAGCCTATCTGTTATACTAAATACGTTTGTTCATCCTCAGCTCAATCAAACTATTGCATTTTGAATTGGTTTATGTCCTGCTTTAAATACACCACCCCACATGGGCATCCCAAACCTGCACCTAGCACCCTATCTGTTATACTAAGTACGTTTGTTCATCCTCAGCTTAATCAAACTATTGCATTTTGAATTGTTTTTTGTCCTGCTGCCAAAACACTAGGCCGCAGGGTATCCCAAACCTGCACGTAGCACCCTATCTGTTATACTAAATACGTTTGTTCATCCTCAGCTCAATCAAACTATTGCATTTTGAATTGTTTTTTTTCCTGCTTAAAATACACCAGCCCACATAGGCATCCCAAATGTGCACTTAGCACCCTGTTATACTAAATATGTTTGTTCATCCTCAGCTAAATCAAACTATTGCATTTTGAATTGGTTTTTGTCCTGCTGCCAAAACACTAGGCCGCAGGGTATCCCAAACCTGCACTTAGCAGCCTATCTGTTATACTAAATACATTTGGTTATCCTCAGCTTAATCAAACTATTGCATTTTGAATTGGTTTTTGTCCTGCTGCCAAAACACTAGGCCACAGGGTATCCCAAACCTGCACTTAGCAGCCTATCTGTTATACTAAATACGCATGTTGATCCTCAGCTTAATCAAACTATTGCATTTTGAATTGTTTTTTGTCCTGCTGCCAAAACACTAGGCCGCAGGGTATCCCAAACCTGCACGTAGCAGCCTATCTGTTATACAAAATGCGCTTGTTGCTCCTCAGCTTAATCAAACGATTGCATTTTGAATTGGTTTTTGTCCTGCTGCCAAAACACTAGGCCGCAGGGTATCCCAAACCTGCACTTAGCAGCCTATCTGTTATACTAAGTACGCTTGTTGATCCTCAGCTTAATCAAACTATTGCATTTTGATTTGGTTTTTGTCCTGCTGCCAAAACACTAGGCCGCAGGGTATCCCAAACCTGCACTTAGCAGCCTATCTGTTATACTAAATACGCTTGTTGATCCTCAGCTAAATCAAACTATTGCATTTTGAATTGGTTTTTGTCCTGCTGCCAAAACACTAGGCTGCAGGGTATCCCAAACCTGCACTTAGCAGCCTATCTGTTATACTAAATACGCTTGTTGATCCTCAGCTTAATCAAACTATTGCATTTTGAATTGGTTTTTGTCCTGCTTTAAATACACCAGCCCACATGGGCATCCCAAACCTGCACTTAGCAGCCTATCTGTTATACAAAATACGGTTGTTGATCCTCAGCTTAATCAAACTATTACATTTTGAATTGGTTTTTGTCCTGCTGCCAAAACACTAGGCAGCAGTGTATCCCAAACCTGCACTTAGCAGCCTATCTGTTATACAAAATGCGCTTGTTGCTCCTCAGCTTAATCAAACGATTGCATTTTGAATTGGTTTTTGTCCTGCTGCCAAAACACTAGGCTGCAGGGTATCCCAAACCTGCACTTAGCAGCCTATCTGTTATACTAAATACGCTTGTTGATCCTCAGCTTAATCAAACTATTGCATTTTGAATTGTTTTTTGTCCTGCTTTAAATACACCAGCCCACATGGGCATCCCAAACCTGCACTTAGCAGCCTATCTATTATACAAAATACGGTTGTTGATCCTCAGCTTAATCAAACTATTACATTTTGAATTGGTTTTTGTCCTGCTGCCAAAACACTAGGCAGCAGGGTATCCCAAACCTGCACTTAGCAGCCTATCTGTTATACTAAATACGTTTGGTCATCCTCAGCTTAATCAAACTATTGCATTTTGAATTGGTTTTTGTCCTGCTGCCAAAACACTAGGCCACAGGGTATCCCAAACCTGCACTTAGCAGCCTATCTGATATACTAAATACGCATGGTGATCCTCAGCTTAATCAAACGATTGCATTTTGAATTGTTTTTTGTCCTGCTGCCAAAACACTAGGCCACAGGGTATCCCAAACCTGCACGAAGCAGCCTATCTGTTATACAAAATGCGCTTGTTGCTCCTCAGCTTAATCAAACGATTGCATTTTGAATTGGTTTTTGTCCTGCTGCCAAAACACTAGGCTGCAGGGTATCCCAAACCTGCACTTAGCAGCCTATCTGTTATACAAAATACGCTTGTTGATCCTCAGCTTAATCAAACTATTGCATTTTGAATTGTTTTTTGTCCTGCTTTAAATACACCAGCCCACATGGGCATCCCAAACCTGCACGAAGCAGCCTATCTGTTATACAAAATACGATTGTTGATCCTCAGCTTAATCAAACTATTACATTTTGAATTGGTTTTTGTCCTGCTGCCAAAACACTAGGCCGCAGGGTATCCCAAACCTGCACTTAGCAGCCTATCTGTTATACTAAATACGCTTGTTGATCCTCAGCTTAATCAAACTATTGCATTTTGAATTGGTTTTTGTCCTGCTTTAAATACACCAGCCCACATGTGCTTCCCAAACCTGCACTTAGCAGCCTATCTGTTATACTAAATGCGCTTGTTGATCCTCAGCTTAATCAAACTATTGCATTTTGAATTGGTTTTTGTCCTGCTGCCAAAACACTAGGCCGCAGGGTATCCCAAACCTGCACTTAGCAGCCTATCTGTTATACTAAATACGCTTTTTGATCCTCAGCTTAATCAAACTATTGCATTTTGAATTGGTTTTTGTCCTGCTTTAAATACACTAGCCCACATGGGCATCCCAAACCTGCACTTAGCAGTCTATCTGTTATACTAAATACGGTTGTTGATCCTCAGCTTAATCAAACTATTGCATTTTGAATTGTTTTTTGTCCTGCTGCCAAAACACTAGGCCGCAGGGTATCCCAAACCTGCACTTAGCAGCCTATCTGTTATACTAAATACGGTTGTTGATCCTCAGCTTCATCAAACTATTGCATTTTGAATTGGTTTTTGTCCTGCTGCCAAAATACTAGGCCGCAGGGTATCCCAAACCTGCACTTAGCAGTCTGTCTGTTATACTAAATACGCTTGTTGATCCTCAGCTTAATCAAACTATTGCATTTTGAATTGGTTTTTGTCCTGCTGCCAAAACACTAGGCCGCAGGTTATCCCATATTGCCAATTTTCATTGTATCTGGTGCAGAGAAGCAGTTCCTCACTTTATTTAGCTTCTTCTTTTTAAAGTAAACACATTTTTTAACGTACCTATTGTGCATTTTAAATATATAAAAATGTCAGGCAGACAAGTCCCAGGATGTTCAAAGAGGAGTGGCAGAGGCAAAGATTCAGTAGGCAGAGGTCGCAGCAGACAAGGGGCAAGTGGCAGCAGGAGTCACGGTGAGAGATCTGATCTGCCAGTATCTGCTAGCGGTCGTGTCTCCACCAGTAACGCATCTGCTTGGATTGGTTAACGCGGTCATCCACATCATCACAAGTTACATCTGACACCCCCGGTCTAAGGTCGGTAGGTTACTCTGACACACCCCTGAGTTGGCATGGCTCGAGAGCAGTCCCTATCCTCCCATTGCCTCTGTCCTACGCCGTTCCCCCCCCCAGCGACGTGTCCTATGCTTTGGGTTCAGCTCCACTCTTTAGTAAGGAGGACGATCAGATAGAGGGCAGTCAGCAGCTACTGCCCAGCCAATAAATGGAGGTGGCTTCTTCAGCTAGACAGACAAATAGTGATGTGGAGAGTGGCGTGGGTGTTGCGAGCGTTCCAGCTCCTGCACCAGACACTGTTGAGGGAACCGAGAACATCAGTGATGTGCAGCCACAACTCGATGATGATGAAGCCGATCGCACTTGGGAGCCGGGTGCAGAAGGGGCTCCATCATCATCATCAGGAGAAGAGGGGCGCAGGTTGCCCCCGAGTCAGCAGCTGAGGCAGCAAGGTGTTAGCAGCATGGTTGGCAGTCAGCATGGGGGCAGAATTGTAAAGCCTGGAGCCAAACGGGGCCGGGGTAGAGCACTTGCTGCGCGGCAGGCTACCTTATCGGGAGGTAGTGGAGCAGGGGTTCCTGGAGTTGGCGACAGTAGCAGTGAATCAGTGCGCGCTGGAACATGGCCACATGCAAGATATTTAGGCAGAAGGTGAAGCGTGGCCAGGCCCCAAATGTTGGCACCACGGCCCTGCGTCAACATATGATGCGTCACCATAAAGCGGCCTGGGAGAACCGAGGCTCTGAAGAGGTGGTCCAGGCTGCTTCCTCACCGAGTGGCACGCCGCTCCCAATTTCTGCCAGCCAAGGCTCCAGCACCTCAGCCGAAGGCAGCTGTGCATCATACCCATCCTCTGTTGCTCCTCCTGATGCTCCTGCTCCTCCTCCTCCAAGTCATGCATCCCGGCAGCAATCCATCAGCGAAGCCATGTCCAAGAGACAGCAGTATGCGCCCACTCATCCTACGGCGCAGAAGCTGAATGTGCTCCTGTCCAAGTTGCTGGTGCTGCAGTCACTCCCTTTTCAGGTGGTGGACTCTGCACCTTTCAGAGAACTGATGGCTTGTGCTGAGCCAAGGTGGAGAGTGCCAAGCCGTCATTTCTTTGCCAAGAAGGCAGTACCAGCGCTGCACAATTTTGTTGAACAGAAGGTGGGCCAGTCCTTGAGCCTGTTGGTGTGTAGCAAAGTGCATGGCAGCGCTGATGTCTGGAGCTGTAACTACGGTCAGGGACAGTACACGTCATTTACGGCCCACTGGGTGAATGTGGTCCCTTTGCAGCAGCAGCAGCAACTTGGACAGGTCATGCCGCTTCGGCCTCTGCGCTCCCTGGCCATTGTGCCTGTGACACTATGCGACTCGGCCTCCGCATCCGCCGCCTTCTCCTCACCCTCCAATGTAGGCTCAAGTCTCAGTGCCCCTCCAGCCTACCATGTGTGCAGGGCACGGAGGTGTCACGCTGTGCTTCACATGGTTTGTCTTGGCGAACGGAGTCACACAGGGGAGGAACTGCTTAAGTTTATTCATCAAGAAATCCAAACATGGCTTACTCCAAGAAAACTGAAAATGGGAACCTTGGTTACCGACAATGGGAAGAACATTTTGTCTGCGCTGCGACAAGGAAGGCTGACCCATGCGCCCTGCATGGCTCACGTCTTCAATCTGGTTGTGAAGCGGTTTCTGAAGTCTTCCCCCCATCTGCAAGACATCCTAACAACTTCAAGGAAACTTTGCATGCACTTCAGCCACTCATACACCGCCAAGCACACCCTTCTTGAGCTACAGCGTCAGAACGGTAGCCCCCAACATAGTCTGATTTGCGATGTTTCCACCCGTTGGAATTCCACCCTGCATATGTTGGACAGACTATACGAACAGAGAAAAGCCATCACGGATTTCCTGATGATCCAAGTGGATATGGGGACTCCCCTGTGTAACTTCAATGTCAACCAGTGGCAACTCATACGTGACACCTGCCGTTTGCTCAGGCCCTTTGAGGAAGCCACTTTACTCGTCAGTTGGCAGGATTACGAGATGAACGACGTGATTCCACTGCTTCATGTACTACAGCACATGTTGGAAACCATGGCTGGTCAGGGCACTGGAGACATGGCGTCTACATCTTTTTTTTATAAATTCTTTATTTATTCGTTTTCAAGTTAAAACATAAACATATTGCAAATTAAGCAAGGAAACAATGAAGATCATTATAGCAAATGCAAATATATACACTTGTTTCCGTATCACGCTCAAGTCTAACCAATGGCACAAACACATATTGTTCAAAGATGCATAGAACCTAACGGGATAAAAAACAGGGGGGTAAGGCAGGGTATTTGTGTTGGGAGAATTTTTGGGAGTACCAACCCAGGGGAGGGGAAAGAGGGTAAAAAACTGAACTGGAGGGGACAGTACGTCAGGCGCATCGTGCAGGAACTCAAGGCTCTAGGGAGACTCCAAGATTGACTTACACTCATCAGAGTCTAAAAACAGCATCCAATTATACCAGGTGGTGGTGAATTTCTCCGACCCTCTATCTCTTGTCTGTATTAGGCTCTCGAAGCGCATGATATCGTTGACCTTCAGAACCCAGGTTGCTAGCAAGGGGGGGACCCACCTGCCTCCACATCAACGGAATACACGCCTTGGCTGCATTCAGTAGCTGACATTGGAGAGAACTCTTATAACTCTTAAATGGGGCATTGGTTAGGTGGAGTAAACATGCACCCGGGTTGTCAGGTAAGTGATATTCCAATACAACATTTGTTACCTTACTGACTGAGTCCCAAAAAGGTCGAATTTTAGGGCATGACCAGAAAATGTGTAATAGATCACCCCTCTCCACGCCACACCTCCAGCAATTAGTCAACGAACCAGGGGCCCACTTACCAATTATGGTGGGGACTGCGTACCAACGGGTAAGTAGCTTATAATTGCACTCTTGGAATTTGGTACATATGGAGGTTTTATGTGGCGTGGAGAGAAGCCGCCTGATCTGGTCTG
Organism: Gastrophryne carolinensis; assembly: GCA_027917425.1. Classification (NCBI taxonomy): domain Eukaryota; kingdom Metazoa; phylum Chordata; class Amphibia; order Anura; family Microhylidae; genus Gastrophryne; species Gastrophryne carolinensis. Next base: position 597,410,437 of record CM051234.1, read on the forward strand.
GTGTCAGGGAAACACCCAGATCCCGTTCCTACTTTCTAACGTAAAGCGGCACCTCATCCGCCTTGGGGGAGATAAGTAGCTTGTACATGAGGGAGAGAACGTGTTTCTCAGGATTATTGCTCAGGCAAATTTCCTCAAAGGTCGTAAGAGGCTTATGTCTGGTAGGGAGGTCCCCAAAGGACCCTAGGAAATGCCGGAGCTGTATGCTCTGCCAACTCAACCATTCCGAAAGCCCCCTGGCTTGAGCTAATGACGATAGATCCGACCATCCATCCTCCGACCAGAAATGTTTAACTCTATAGATGCCTGCTCTTCTTCATTCCTTCGATCTTGGCTCCTCACAGCCCGGGGGGGAAGTCCGGATTGCCCAGGACGGGAATCAAAGGGGAAGGCCCAGGAGAAATTTCCGGCAGGTCAGCAACAGACTTTCCTATTTTTAATGTGGTTCCTACAGTAGGGTGTTTAAGAGCCAGAGGGACGTGTTTCACCCCCAACCACATAATGTTTGGTAGCGGCATCTCTGCGGCCTCCTGCTCTAACTCAACCCACTGCTTGGTGCTCCTATGTAGACACCAGTCAACTATTCTCCCTAGGTGCACAGCAGAATGGTATCTCACTGGGTCCGGAAACCCTATCCCCCCGTGCTTCTTCGTCCTGGTGAGCGTATCTCTGTCAATCCTGTGCCGTTTTCTTCCCCAGACAAATTTGGCAAAGAGGGATCTAATCTCACGAAGAAAGGCTGGTGGGATCGCTATCGGGAGGGCCTGCAAAAGGTACAACAGCCTAGGGAGAAGGTTCATCTTCAGAGCGTTGCAACGCCTGAACCATGACAATTTTCCAAAAGACCATTTTGAAATATTTTCGTGAAATTTTTTAAGGAGAGGAGGGAAGTTTAAGCCAAAGATTTTGGAGAGGTCACATCCAATTTTAGTCCCCAGGTAAGTAAAGCTTTCTTTGGCCCACTTGAAGGAGAATGCGCTCCGCAAGCGGGTGAACTTTTCTAATGGGATATTAATATTATGTATTTCTGATTTAGAATAATTGATTTTATAGCCTGAAAGTTCCCCATATTGTTTGAGATCTTCCATTAGGTTAGGTAATGTAATTTCTGGGCCGGATAGGCAGAAGATCAGGTCGTCTGCATACGCAGCCACCTTATATTCCGCCCCCGCTCCTCTCACGCCTCTGATATCTGGGTGTTGGCGTATCCTGCAAAGTAGCGGTTCAAGGGTCAGAATAAAAATCAGGGGAGACAGCGGCCACCCCTGTCTCGTCCCATTGGAGACATTCACGCGAACTGACGCCGAAGAACCCTCGTAAAGGCTAAGGATACAGCTTAGTGCATTAGAGCCTAGACCCAAGTGACGTAGGGTGGCCTTCATGAAAAGCCAGTTGACCCTATCAAATGCCTTTTCGGCGTCGGTTGCGAGGAGAAGAGTCTGTATGTTTTTCTGTTGTGCTGTATGGATTAGGTTCAACACTTTAATAGTGTTGAACCTAATGGCATGAATGGCATGAAACCTACTTGATCTAACCCAATTACGTGGTAGAGATGCAGGGCAATTCTGGTGGCCCTGGACCTTGTCGAATATTTTAATATCTGAATTTAAAAGCGAAATAGGTCTGTAGCTGCCACACTGCGAAGGGTCTTTCCCCTCTTTCGGCAACACAGAGATGAATGCCCTTAGAGTGTCCGTCGGAAAGGAGCCCCCGTCTCTGAGTTGAAGGCCGACAACATTCTGGTGGCCAAGATCGACATTAATCGTTTATAGTAGAGCGCCAGGAGCCCATCTGGACCCGAAGCTTTCCCACCCGCTGTCCCCGTGATCGCCTTCTGCAGCTCCATCAAAGAGATGGGCTCCTCCAAACCCTCAACCACCTCTGGCGGCAGGCTGGGCATCCCCGACTCACCAATATGTCTCTCTACTACGGCCATCTGGTCAGGTCTCTGGTCTTTCGGCAGGTTATATAAGGACTGGTAAAACCTCCTGAAAGACTCCGCAATCTCACTTGTTAGGTGTCTGACCCAACCATCTGGGTCTGTGATTTTTGGGACATAGGTCTTTGCCCTCTCAGATCGCAGGGCCCTTGCCAGAAGCCTGCCACACTTGTCCCCCGACTCGTAGAAGGCTCTCCGGCATTTGATCAATTGAGCCTTCAACTTATCACAACTCAGCATTTTAAGCTGTTCCCTCAATGACGTCAGAGTAGCAAGATGGGCGGCTGCAAGGGACTGTTTGTGAAGTTTCTCAAGTTTCCTGATCTCAGCCAGGAGTTCCATTGTGTGTTTTGCTTTTTCTTTTTTGACTCGGGAGCCGATTTTGATGAAAATCCCCCGAATGACACATTGAGATTCCCATAAGACTCCAGGACTAATCTCAGGGGAGGCGTTGAGGGCAAAGAACTCTCTTGAGGTATTAAGCCGCCAAGACCATCCCTTCATGGTTGGGCTCGGTAGAACTATTGTGAGTATAACTGGGGCATGGTCAGAAATGGTAATGTTATCAATTTCTGAAGCAGAGACCCTGGGTAGTGTGGCATGGGGTATAAGGAAGAAGTCAATCCTAGAGTATGAGTTGTGGGGGGCAGAGAAGAACGTGAAATCCTTATCCGTCGGATGCAGGATTCTCCACGGGTCTACCAACTGATGCATGGCGATTACTTTCTTAAGCCTATTAAGTTTTGTATAGGACAGATGGGGTGAGCCCTTAGAGGTATCGATAAGTGGGTCCAGCGCTAGATTAAAATCACCCCCAATAATCAATTCACCCTCCCTAAAGGTGGAGAGGTTGTCCGTCACCTTTTCAAGGAAGCAAGGAACCCGTATTCGGCAGGTAAAGATTGGCAAAGGTGTAAAGATGAGACGCTAGCCTCCCTTTCAGAAGGATCCAGCGTCCCTCTTCGTCAGTTTTATAATCAACAAGCTCCCAAGGGAGACCAGTATCAATAAGGATGCAGACCCCCCATGACCTAGAGTCCGGGGAGTAGCTGTGGTAACTTTTTTGAAAGGTTCTATTGCCAAGAGAGGGTGGTCCACCTGCCTTGAAATGTGTTTCCTGCAAGAAAGCTATTTGAGCCTTAAGCCCCTTAAGATTCCTCAAAGTAAGGGACCTTTTTTCCGGGCTGTTAAGCCCCTTGACGTTCAGGGAAACTATGTTAAATTCAGAGATAGCTCTGGCCGGAATCGTTGGTTTGCCCCCCTGGCCATTGTACCCACGTGCGTTGGCCCAACACTCAATATTGAGGGGAAAGGGAAGGAAGGGAGAGAGAGGGTACAGAGGGTAACTGGTCTACCCCTGGGATAGGGGACGCACTATAACTAAGAGTGTAACACAAAACAAAACAAGTTAGAGTTAAACAGTACTATTCCAAGTATGGAGGCTTCGGTCGCCAAGACGCCCGAAAGCCCAACCTATTGGGGGGTGAAGCGTCTGCCAGGGAAAACGGAACTCAAAAGCAGGCACCCCACCGTCCCCCAACCCCTGCTTAGACACGTACACCCGCCAATCAGCCACCTATATTAATATCAACCGTACTAGAGAGGAGAGAGCTAGAGGAAAACAACAACCTAGAACTTAACAAAAAACCCAACAATGGCTAGGCCTGAAGGAAGCTTCTCCATGAGACCACGTCCACGTAACTCTTCTGCCCCAGAGTAGGACTGGTCAACCCTTCTAAATCATAGCAGATACAATGAAGAAATTGGGCGACAAGAAGACAAGGTGTCAACACCGGTCGTCTCTGCTGGAACTCGCTGATTGCTGGAGCGGAATTCTCTCCACCACTCCAGGCGGGGACACCAGAGGGCGGGGAGAAGACCTTAGCCCTCCTGACCGTCCATCCAGGAGAACTGAGCGGGGTCGCGGCAAGGAAAGATCGTCCTGCCTTTTCTGAGACAACCCGCCCCCATACGGAGCGGAGGACCTCCTGAGGTGCTGCAGATCCGTGGTCCGCTCGAGGGTTCATGCGCAGGGAAGGGGAACTCCGGGGATCTGGACGGGCTCGCAGCGGAGAAACTCAAACAGGTCCTCCAAATCTCGTGGCGACTTCAGAGTGAAATTGCGCTGCTCTTTCTTCACAATTAAATGAAAGGGAAAACCCCATCTGTAAGTGGCTCCGCTTTTAACAATAACTTCAAGAAAGGGCTTAAGGGCCTTCTGCATCTGCAAAGTCCGCTTGGATAGGTCTTGAAGAATTTTAACAGCAGCCCCGTTGTATTCGACCGAACCTTTGTACCAGGCTTTCTGAAGTATTTCCTCTTTGAGAGAGAACACACCACATCTCGTGGAAAACCGGGATCCTGACTTTTGGGGCCAAGGGCCCGATGCACTCTGTCGAGCTCGATAGAAGTAGCTAGATCCCGATCAAGGACCGTGTTGAAGATGTCGGCAAGATGCGCGCCAGATGGGGACAAAAAGGACCCCGGAGACATGGGTGAAAGTCTCGGTCCATCCTGATCGCTTATTCTCTCCAGGGACGGTCGCAAAGGAGCCGGTGGGGAGCCCAGCGGGGGGGGGGCAAACTCCGCTGGGTGTGCTCCCTGGGTGACTTCCCCATGATTTGGGGTCTTTTGGGGAAGCGCCCCGGGTGGAGCGGTCCCTTCAACATTAGTAAAGATTCCAGGGGCATGCAGAATAGTGTTGTCCCTTCTTCTGGGCTCAAAAGCATATTTTAATAATTTCGGGTGCAAAGGATCCTTGCCCTTCTCTGCCCCCTGCACCACTTCTTCCATTAAACTTAAAGCTGCTGGGGGAGCAGCATGACAGCTCATCTCCTGCTGCCTATCTGGTATCTTTTTGGGGGAGGATGACAGGGAGCGCGCCGTTTCTACATTATACTGTCCCATGCGCCTGTTAGGGAGACCTGCAGCAGGTGCTCCCTCATCAATTTCTATTCCCCGCTGTGGAGCCCCACAGTGCAGCTGGGCGCCACCCTCCAGAGGCCGTGATGTGGGCCGTGATGTGAGTGGTGATGCGGGCAGTGATGCGGCTGCCTCCAGCTCAGCGGCCGCCATCTTGCTACTCCCCTCCCGTAACTTACTGCGTTCCTCTCTCCGCGTCCCTCCTCGCTCCGCAGACCGATCGTTCGGGGGGCCATGGGACATTACGCTCTCTGGGTCTGAGGCCTCGCTGGATGATGAGGTAAGGCAGGCTGACGCCGTCATGTCTTCCTCTTCCCGTCCCACCGCCATGTTGCCCATCGCTCCTCTCCCGCCGGTGAGCCATTTCCCGGCAGTCGCCCACTCCGGGGGGGTCTTCTTGTCTCCTCCACCCTCTCTGCCCTTCACTTTTTTTTAGACATGTCGCCAGCGGCCGTGTTGGCAAAGCTCAAACTGATTTAGGGGTCTAGGGTCCGGGAGCAAAGCTACGTGCATCCACACTCCACCATTGCCAGGACACGCCCCCATGGCGTCTACATCTTACGGCCACATGAACCCCGTTGGAGCTGAACTGGAGGAGGAGGAGGAAGAGGAGGAGGAGTGGCCCAGTGAAGCACAGATTAGGCTTGGCGAAATGGCTGGTTTATCTAGTCAGCGGACAGGAGAGGAGGAGCAGGAGCAGCCAGAGGAGCTAGAGGGTTGTGAGGAAAGCGAGACAGAGGACCCAGACACACCATGGCAGTATGCAGTGGAGATGGAGACAGGTAGTCCCTCCGAGTCACTTGCGCAAATGGCAGGAAGCATGCTCACCTGCTTGCGTAGTGACCCCAGAATTGTTTCCATTTGTCGGCGGGATGACTTCTGGATGTCCACCTTATTGGACCCTCCTTTCCGGCACAAAATGGGGGCATTTTTTAAACCCGCCGAGAGGGAGGACAAACTGAACTACTACATAGACATTCTACGTAGTCAGTTGGCCAATGCCTATCTGCGCCATGGTCCATACTCTCGCAGGTCTGACTCGGGGGGACCTCTGCGCTCACCTTCCACTGCCATGTCTGCTGGGGGGGTTGGCAGGAGCAGCAGCAGCAGCTCCATCAGCAGCAGCCTCAGTCTTCAGTCGCTAATGAGTAGCTTTCTACACCGGCATAGTGAGGCTACTCATGAGCAGCAGGAAGACCTGGAGCAGGACCTCAACCAGCAGGTGTCTCTTTAAAGCAATGTTTGTGCTCTTGCTACTGCTGCTTGCAACTCCAGGGTGTGATTCATCCAATTTTTGGGCTCCTGCAGCCAACTCCAGTGTCTCTTTAAAGCAATGTTTGTGCTCCTGTTCCTGCTGCTTGCAACTCCAGGATGTGATTCATCCATTTTTTGGGCTCCTGCAGCCAACTCCAGTGTCTCTTTCAAGCTATGTTTGGGCTCCTGTTGCTGCTGCTTGCAACTCCAGGGTGTGATTCATCCAATTTTTGGGCTCCTGCAGCCAACTCCAGTGTCTCTTTAAAGCAATGTTTGGGCTCCTGCTGCTGCTTGCAACTCCAGGGTGTGATTCATCCAATTTTTGGGCTCCTGCAGCCAACTCCAGTGTCTCTTTAAAGCAATGTTTGTGCTCCTGCTGCTTGCAACTCCAGGGTGTGATTCATCCAATTTTTGTGCTCCTGCAGCCAACTCCAGTGTCTCTTTCAAGCTATGTTTGGGCCCCTGCTGCTGCTGCTTGCAACTCCAGGGTGTGATTCATCCAATTTTTGGGCTCCTGCAGCCAAATCCAGTGTCTCTTTCAACCAATGTTTGGGCTCCTGCTCCTGCTGCTGCTGCTTGCAACTCCAGTGTGTCTTTAGCCCAATTTGTGGCCTCCTGTAGCCAACTCCAGTGCCTCTTTAAAGCAATGTTTGTGCTCCTGCTCCTGCTGCTTGCAACTCCAGGGTATGATTCATCCAATTTTGGGTTCCTGCTGCCAAATCCAGTGTCTCTTTCAACCAATGTTTGGGCTCCTGCTCCTGCTGCTGCTGCTTGCAACTCCAGTGTGTCTTTAGTCCAATTTTTGGGCTCCTGCAGCCAACTCCAGTGTCTCTTTAAAGCAATGTTGGTGCTCCTGCCCCTGCTGCTTGCAACTCCAGGGTGTGATTTATTCAATTTTTTGCCTCCTGCAGCCAACTCCAGTGTCTCTTTCAAGCTATGTTTGGGCTCCTGCTGCTGCTGCTGCTGCTGCTGCTGCTTGCAACTCCAGGGTATGATTCATCCAATTTTTGGGCTCCTGCAGCCAACTCCAGTGTCTCTTTAAAGCAATGTTTGTGCTCCTGCTCCTGCTGCTTGCAACGCCAGGGTGTGATTCATTCAATTTTTGGGCTCCTGCTGCCAACTCCAGTGTCTCTTTCAACCAATGTTTGGGCTCCTGCTGCTGCTTGCAACTCCAGGGTGTGATTCATCCAATTTTTGGGCTCCTGCAGCCAACTCCAGTGTCTCTTTAAAGCAATGTTTGGGCTCCTGCTGCTGCTTGCAACTCCAGGGTGTGATTCATCCAATTTTTGGGCTCCTGCAGCCAACTCCAGTGTCTCTTTCAACCAATGTTTGGGCTGCTGCTGCTGCTGCTGCTGCTGCTTGCAACTCCAGGGTGTGATTCAGCCAATTTTTGGGCTCCTGCAGCCAACTCCAGTGACTTTTTAAAGCAATGTTTGGGCTCCTGTTGCTGCTTGCAACTCCAGGGTGTGATTCATCCAATTTTTGGGCTCCTGCAGCCAACTCCAGTGTCTCTTTAAAGCAATGTTTGTGCTCCTGCTGCTGCTGCTTGCAACTCCAGGGTGTGATTCATCCAATTTTTGGGCTCCTGCAGCCAACTCCAGTGTCTCTTTAAAGCAATGTTTGTGCTCCTGCTGCTGCTGCTTGCAACTCCAGGGTGTGATTCATCCAATTTTTGGGCTCCTGCTGCCAACTCCAGTGTCTCTTTCAACTAATGTTTAGGCTGCTGCTGCTGTTTGCAACTCCAGGGTGTGATTCAGCTAATTGTTGGACTCCTGCTGCTGCCAGCTCCAGGGTGTGTTTTTCAGGCACTATAGGGGCCCCTCATAGTGATGCCACTTCAACTCTCTGCAATTGTGCCGCTCTGATCTGCATGTGATAATTATTTACATTATTATTTCACTAACCCAGCACGCATCCTATGCGTGTTACAGCAAGGCAGAATGGTTTACAACCCTATTGAGGCTCTAGGAGGCTCAGAAATAGCCGTTTTTAATAGCGATACGTCGCAAATAAATTTGGGTTGAAACGATTTTTGTCGGAAAATTCGGCGAATCAGTCGAATCGAATTTTTCAAAAGTTCGCTCATCTTCTAATAATAACTATAATATATCTCAATAATGTATTAACATTATTTTATTTACTGGCTTTTATATACTGGCTTTGAACATGTTGGTTGAACAATATAAATATAGAGTAGATTCTAGGCTTGGGAGTTGTGTTTAATAACTCCAGCCCATGTGTAGTGGTTTATATACTCCAAACCCTGGTCAAATGACAGTTTTTGCTGCTGTATCTAAAATGAGTCTACTCCATGAATTTCCTTGTAAAAGTCTTTGGCGAGGCGAGAAGAAATATTTTACAACACCGTGAAGGCCAAGATTAGGTCATGATAACAAGTCAATTAGATGGTCAATGGGTTAAAGGTAAAATTTGAATTAGTGGGTGTTAATTTTAGTCAGCTAGTTAAACGGCTGGAATAAAGAGGTGCTAATATTCTGCAGCTGTTCATGGATCTGCAAAAACGGAGAAAGGCAAAGAACCCGAGAAGAAGAAAAGGAAAATGATATAAGGTAGTTGTCTGTTTAATCCCTCCAAGTGTTGGAAACACAGAGCAGATGGTTGCTTTCCCATACTGGTGCATGGTAGGTGTTCTGACACTTGCAACCTAACCCGAGTGATGATGTTTAAAACAAGGCTAATTAAAGAGTAAACAAAAGTGTAAAAATGATCGTTGTTTCCATTTTCCTTTATTGTAAAAAAAACACGTTATTTTACATGCTGTAATTATGCTTTACTATAGAAATAGTTGCCTAAAAGCTTTTTATATGAAATCTTAGGCTTCCTTTGCAAATTTTAAATAAGACTTAGGCTATGTTCCCAAAGGCATATTACATTCAAGATACATCCAAGGCCTGTAGGTTTGGGTCCTGCTTGGACCAGCTATACTTAAAACTAGATGCTCTGCCTCCCAAACAGTGTAAACAGAATCATTGAGCTTCACTGTAGATGTCATCCTGACTCATTCAATAAAGAGGAATTTTCCATGACCTTGAACTTAGCAATGACAATTTCTCTAAACCCAACTAATTAAAAAAAATATAATTAGAGGATATCATGACGGTGTAATGGATCAGTCTGCTCTTGCCCTACCAAATAGCCCTTGCCTTTTACTTCCCAAGAATGGAAAGACTAATGTTATACACACATCTCCAGGTACATGAAGGGCATGTAGGAAGTCGATTTACTTGGGTGCTAAGGTGTCCTGTGTGGGATGTGACACTTGTGGGGGGGATCTGCCTTATTCACACACACTTGCAGGGGTAAAAACACAGTTCCAGACCAGTCTCTTAATAAAGGCCAACTCCAGCTTCCAGAACAGGTTCCAGGTCTAAGACAATACTTTACATGTCGTTTTAGCAGAATCCATAGAGTGATGCTTCTTCCCAAAAGCTCCATTTCAGCCTGACTCACAGAATAAACTGTTATGTTAATACCTAGATGAGACCCCTTACCCGAAAGCTTCCTCTAAAGGGCTTCTGTATTTGCCTCATTGGCCTAGTACTTGCTCCTGCCTACTTCATCTTCCGGCACAGATCCATGTGGCTTCCACTACCAGAAAAATCACTGGTTCTAACTAGAACCCCTATACAAAGATTTTATAACATTTATAAAAATGCAGAACCCTTTCAGAACTTGACAGACTAGTCTAGGCACATGCTTAGCAGATTAATTATTATTGTTCCCAACCTTACCTCTAGGAAGTGTCTCTCACAGTATATAGCAGCTGTCATTGACTTGAGTCTCCCTAGGGTGTATTTCAGTTCAGAAAAGCTACCACCTCTGGCACTGTTATAACTAGGGGTCCCCCACTAGACCTACCTGATCTGGTCTTACCAATGCACGCTAAGGCATAAGGCGCAAGGCATAAGGCTAAGGCGAGTGTACCCGTTGCTATGAGTGAGTGCACAAACAGTCTCATCCCCTTGGGTGTTTCGTGTCTGGGGAGTGCATGGCCGAATGCATGTGCGGTCATGGAGGTGACCAGGCTACTGGGTCGCGCATGCGCCGGCTGATTCACGGATCACACATGCTTTTGCACATTTCCACGCATGTGCAAAGCTAGCATTGGTGGTCAGACTTATGAGTTATAATAACTGTAATAAATTTGAAAGCACTTCAAACTTACATGCCGTTATTAGAGATGAGCGAACTTTTGAAAAATTCG